>JAOQGH010000019.1:51570781-51653154 GCA_025769975.1 Gallinago jamesoni | reverse complement strand
TAAGGAATTGGCTAGATGGTCACATCCAGAGGGTTGTACTCAATGGCTTTAAGTCCAGTTGGAGAGAAGTGACAAGTAGTGTCCCTTAAGGGTCCATGCTGGGACCTATACTATTTATCATTTTTATCAATGACATAGACAGAGGGATTGAGAGCAATATCAGAAAGTTTGCAGATGACACCAAGCTGTGTGGTGGTGTTGGTACACCTGAGGGATGGGATGTCATCCAGAAGGACCTGGACAGGCTGGAGAGGTGGGCTCAAGTAAACCTCCTGAAGTTCAACAGGAGCAAATGCAAGGTTCTGCACCTGGGCTGGAACAATCTTCGGTATCAATACAGATTGGGTGACAAGGTATTAGAAAGCAGCCCGGAGGAAAGGAACTTGGGGGTCTGATGGACAACCAGTCCATCTCAAGCAGTCAGTGTGCACTTGCAGCCCAGAAGGCCAATCACATCGTGGGATGCATCAAAAGCAGTGTTGCCAGCAGGTCCAGAGAGGTGATTCTGCCATTTTACACTGCTTTGGTGAGACCTCACCTGCAGTATTATGTGCAGGTCTGGAGCCCTCAATATAAGAAGGACATGGACCTGATGGAGCAGGTCCAGAGGAGGGCCACAAAATGATCAGAGGGTTGGAGCCCCTCTGCTACGAGGACAGGCTGAGGGAGCTGGGGTTGTTCAGCCTGGAAAAGAGGAGGCTCTGGGGAGACCTAATAGCAGCTTTCCAGTACCTGAGGGGGCCCTACAGGAAGGCTGTGGAGAGCCTTCTTACAAAAGGCTGCAGCGACAGGACAAGGGGCAATGGATTTAAACTGAAGAAAAGCAGGTTTAGATTGGATATTAGGAATAAGTTCTTTCCAATGAGGGTGGTGGAGCACTGGAACAGGTTGCCCAGGGTGGTTGTTGGGGCCCCTTCCCTGGAGACATTCAAGGTGAGGCTCGACGAGGCCCTGGGCAACTTGGTCTAGTTGGGGGTGTCCCTGCTGACTGCAGGGGGGTGGGACTAGATGAACTTTGAAGGTCCCTTCCAGCCCAGATGATTCTATGATTTGTTCAACCTCTACCCCTCATGCAAGATGTTTTTGGGAGATAGACTGAAAAAAGACAGGGAATAAGACAGTCACTGCAAAAAGGCTTCTAATGAAAATAAGTAAAAGAGACAGAGGTTGGGAAAACAGTCACGCCACCACTATTATATCTGGGTGGGGAGGAGATGGTTTCAGTCAGGAAGGGTGTAAGCACATGGCGGTACACCACACACAGATAGCTTCGAACAAATCATCTCAGAAATGTAGAGAAATGTGTCCATGTGCATCACTCAAAGCAAATATGCTAATAGCTCTTCACATTCAGCAAATCAGCCTTGTGGCATCCATCGTAAAATGACTACAGTCTTCTGGAAGAAAATATAGTGCACCTATCACCACCCAGCACTGTCTTTGGCAGGAAAACAGCTGTGTGACAGAGCCAAGGATTGGGAATTAAGAATGTAGTAGATCTGAAGATGGTGCCACATCCCTCAAGCCCCAGTGTAACTTTCTCCACAATGTAATGCCCCTTCTCAATTTTTTTAAGCAGGGAGAAAAAAGAAGTATGTTCAGAAGTTTCATACAGGCCTATGTAAAGAGAGGCAGAAGGAAAAGATTGTAAGGACAGAGACAAACATAACTGTCTTCTCGAAATATTAGCTGCCCTGTTACATTTTTGAGTCCTCTTGATTGAAATGATAACCTATTATTCTCTGCAGCCATTAATGTAAGTTTGAGCTGACTCATCTCCAATATTTCTCTAGTATCTATTATATATGTGTAAGAAGCACTCTTAATGTGTAGGTAAAGAAAGGAAAGCTACATTATCTTTCTGTTGGGGAGGTTTTATCTTTAGTGATTACATTAACCTGCAAGAAACACTAGCAAACCCTCCAGCACACTTTTTCCACTCCACAGCTCATCTCCTCAGCTCTCACAGCTCATCGGAGCTCTCTCCTTGGAAGATGAAGGGACTGCATACAAGCCATGTGAAAATCCCCAAGACGAGGCTATAGCTTGAGATTCTGCCCTGAGAAAGGCATTGAAGAAATCATTCCCGACTTCAACAGCAGACAGAGTGATGCTGGAATCTACCACCATAGCTAACAGTACAGTCGATCCATGTTGGGGGTGCCAAGCATTTAATATTAATGAGGAGTCTCACAGAACAGGTAGGTTTTCAGAATTCCCTAGTATTTGGTAGACACTAGAGGAGCCCACCTGCCTGTAGTGCAGATGCCTTGCAAAGACAATGCTGCTTGCCAATACCCTAAGCTCAATTTCTTCACCAAGGGAACCCTCAGGAGTGAACTTACACCAGACATACTTATATCAGTAACATCCATTCCCAGACGCTCCTGAGAGCAAGCTGGATCTGGACAGGTACTCTTTAGCGCAATCACAAGAAATCTTAGAGAGGGACTGAAGGCATAGCTCAGAAACAGCATGATCAAATACAGCATGCACGGATGTATAGTGCACCAAAGCTATCATGCACTGAACGTAACAGGCACATCAAAATTAGCATGTACATGCAGAAGGCCTCAGTGCATGGAAAGAGGAGGGATTGTGGCACACACCAACTGTAGACACACAGACCAAGCTATGTGGGCTAGCTAGCTGGTAAGGCTTAGCACTTTTGTTACACACCAGGCCAGGCCAAAAGAAAGGAGGGTTTCAAGTCAAGTTAGTTACAATATAAAGACTACAGATTTCAATTGTATTGAAACTCCCTTCTCTTTGGGCCTGACTGAAAACACAAATGAGAGAAAGCTGAAGAAAGCACAGAAGAAACATGAGCACAAGGCCCAAGTCAGCAGAACCCTAGAAGCAATGACCTCATGAGGTCATGGGTGGATTTCACAAAGTGGGAGGTCTGACTCAGAGCCAGGTTCTGTGCTTAAGATGGACAGATTTAGAGCCAAAAGGGGAGTGGTGGGAAATAGCACAACAGAGGTGTATAGTGAAGAGGCAGTATCCAGAACATTGTGCAAATTCATTACTATTCATCACATTCAATGATACAAATCACAGAAGAGTATGACCAGGTGCATATTCTGCAAGGTTTCTCCCAGCCATACACTTGGAAGATTTTAACCACATTGGTAGTGTGCTACTTCCAGGAGCCATGTTTAGCCTTAGTGGATTCTCACAGTTTCCTAAATACTATGATCAGAAATCTCCAACTCATTGGGGTTTCCCCATCTTCTTCTGAGGTCCAAAGCCAACCGGGAGCTGAGGACTCTGAATTTAATAGAAATGCTCCGTTATTGCAATTTCCACCTGAAGGGCCCATAACATTTTACAGGGAAAGTATAGGTATTTTTTTACAGAAAGGAAATCAAGGTAGTAAGAGATGATGTGGTACACCTCAGGTAGCATAGCAGCCAAGTAGTTAGAGTAAGAAACAGAATTCAAATCTCCCCATAAATAGTCCCCATGTTCTGTCTACTTACTATTGCACAGTGTTTCTGAGAACAAATACATGAATACAAAAAGAATGCATGAGCAATGCTATTTTACAACCTACATTTAAGCGAGAGTGACAGAATAATTTTATTAAATTCCAAATGTATTAAAACCACAAGATAGGGGAGACTTCTCCCAACCTTGCCATTTTCTGTCAGCACAAAGTGTTTAGAGTAACCCATACAATGATCGTCATCATGCAAATAACTTCTGGGTAAGTGTAGGACTACTCACAGACACCACTGCATGGCCACAGCATTACCTGAAGCCTGACCTTTGACTTCACCAGGGAGGAGGTCACACTCCTGACTTAGCTGTTGGTTTCTCTGACTGAACCACCTTGTCTCCTTTGTCAGCATGTTGTCATCTGGGGCACTCCTGGGGAAATGTGGAATTTCAGAGGGCTGTTATTTCTTTCCTCGATTTGATTCTCCCAGTCTTAATGGTACTGTATGTGCTACCTTTGTTCCTGAGCCTAGTAGTCAAGTATTTCCTTGGTCTATGGGCAAAGCAGCAGTAGAGTGCTCCAGAAGATAACACAGCTAATCAAATCAACTATTAGGTGATCCTGAAATAATACCCTCTACCAAGAGAAGATTAACAAGTGAATGCACAGATAAACATGAAGCAACTTTTGGGCTAGAGATCAGGAATTACATGTTTCAATAGAAATGAAAATCTTACTTCCAGAATGTCTTTAATGATAAATATTCTATGCTGTGAAAAACCTTCACAGCTTGTGAATTTGGGAGGTAAAGGAATGTGGGATCTCTGAGACTGACTCCTCACTCCTGTGTCTCCTTTGTGATCACCTGAATGTGAAACTGCTGCTGATTCACCCAGTTACCACCCACCACACAGGCATGTGGAGATACATACCTGCCTTTCCTGCTTCAGTGGCTTTGTGCTTAAACCTCAACAGCATTACAAATCCAATAGTCTTGGCTATTAAATAATGAGGGATATGAACTGATAATGAAATTTTCTAGGCTTATCTAAGTCATATTATGGGCACACACAATTCCTGACATAGCTCAGATGAGTTTAATTTCCCCAGGACATTTCTTTCTATGTAAAAGAGCTAAAAAAATCTCACTGCTGGGCACTACCCAGATGCACTGCACCTGAGTTCATATGCAAATGAGGGTTTACATATTTAATCCCTATGCAACTGTAAAACTGGATTTGCAGGCCCCTGTATTTAAATAATCATACAGTCTTTAGATATATGGAGGTTTTAGGGTGCTTACCTGTTGACCACCATTAGCTACAAAACCGTCATCTTGCTTTTAAACATAAAGCATTTCAAGTTTACAGATTACCATTTACTGGTTGAGTGTCTTGGTGTAGTGCGGGAACTCTTTTGCCACATATGCTGTGATATAATGCAGAAACATGGATTAGACAAAGAAAGGACTTTTTAAATTTAAAACATACATCCTAATCTCCATTGATCCTATTATGCATCTTCATAGCAGATTGACATGTCATTCAACTACTGAACCAAGGAAATAAAGCAAAGCATCACACACAGCAAATGCTTATCTGTCAGGAGCTACTACCAGGTTACATAATAGGGAGTTTAAGTAATTAAGAATAAGTAATGTTTTCTTAACAAAAAAAGAGGCACCATGTAGTAGAAGCAGTTCCTTCAGCATCTCCATCTAAGCTGTAAAGAAATATTCTCCTTAGCAGCTGGTTATGATGGATGGGAGAGTCAGTCAGTTTTTAACTACTGTAGCAATACTGCAGTTATCTTGATTTACACCAGCTGAGGATCTGAATGCAGCAATCTCCAATGATCTGCCAAAAGCTCAAACTTCTTTTGTTCTTCCTTCAAAACATTTTTTGTGGAAAAGAACGGCATTTTCCAGGCATTTTGCCATGGTAATGGCAAGGGTCCACCAGGGAAAAATTCAGGATGTTGTCCTAGGAGTACAATCACACTTTTTTCCTTTTTTTTTTCTTTTTTTTTTTTTTAATTTCTCCTTTTGCTTCTTGGTTCTTTTTTGTTTGGTTTTTTGGGGGATTTGTTACTGGGGTTTTGGTTGGTTTGGTTTTAGTTTTGTTTTAGTTTTAACTGTTGCTTTTTGCATGTGGAAATGGCCACAGTAAGCCCAGGATCAGTTTTGGGAACAAACATGTCAATCTTTGCATATGATTACTCATGCAGTAGGAATGTATTATATAACTCCCACATTTGTCTGAAATCGTTCAGTCCTCTGATTATTTAGTGAAGAATCTCAGATGTTCTTTCTTTTCTCCATTTGCTGTTTCTCTCACCCTTGGACTTCTCTAGTGCAGCTCTCAGCTTTCCAGAGAGAGACGAATAGACAGATACTCTTTTGGAAGCTGTTAGTGTCTATTCGTATAAGAGATGGAGAGGTTGCTCATGAGCAAAGAGAGCTGATAGTCTTTGGTTGCAAGCCGATTACCTTTTCCTGCAGTAATATTCAGCAGGAAACAAATACAGGTAAAATAAATCTGCTCCTGAATGAGAAGTCTTATATCAGCACTGATTTGTGAGCTGCTGTGGCCCGAGGAAGACAAATTCTGTCCCCAAAAGCACAACCAGCCATACCACAGCTCTGTTCACAAGCATGGATTTCAATACACACATACAGTCAGAGGCTTGTTCCCTATGCTATTCTTAACATTACTGTAAATTAGCATATGATAATGTTATTTCTTTTATTGGATACTTGGTATGTTTTGCCCTGTAGCTGTGATTAGGGAAAGAAAAGGAGAATAAGCTTAAAACCTGTTTTTTCCCCCAACTAGGTTAACATAAATGCAGCCCAAGTGGTGCTTAAAAACAAGCCATTTTAGAGCAGGCATAATATTCCATGCCTGTTATTAAAATACTCGAACTCATGCTGAACAGATTAATAGGGCTGAACCAGCAAGAAAGAAATCTCATAATGCACTTCTTTGCAGGGATTCTGCATCCACATGGCATTCTTCATCAAGGCAGGTGAAGAAATTGCTTCACTACAATGCCTTTCTTAAAGCCCAGATCCAGTTCCGAGTGGTGCGTGTTTAACACACACTCACTTGTTTCATGCACACAGACTTATATGTATGTATAATAGGAGGACAACCATTGAAACAATATGTGGTCACTTACCACATATTTATATGAATATCATCTTCTCTCCAAACCGGCATCCTATTTGTTACTATAAATGCAGTGCAGATTGCTGGTGACTGACAGTTATTATCTTCCTGGGGCTGCTGGGTGGCAAAAGCATCAATTCAGCTGACATGAGACTGAGGGGAATATTCAACCTGCAGAGGCCAGGGACCCAGCATTCCTAAAAAGACAACTTTTGTACCTCATTTATTAGCACCACAATTGGAGCCCACGTTTGTGGCTTTGGCATTTCTTTTTTTCGTTCTGTATCCAGGTCTTGCTACTGCTGTCATGATAGGAACTTGCATGATCACCCAAGACAGCACAAATAAATACAACTTAATATTTCCTCAGGAGATTATTACAGAATTGGTGTGCTTGAAATTAGGCACAATGCTATATTTTGCATCAGATGCACACAATCAGAAGCAAAGACTTGTCAGCAAAGCCAATTTCAGATGAAGCACACTAACACTGAACTGGAAAAGGCCTTATCAGCAATCGTTTTGTGTGGGTAGTGAGATATTCCAGCCAGCCAGCCATATATCATGAACATCAATTACCACATACACACACACAAACAGACACACACATGCACACACACAAACACTGAGCTGATTTGCTAATTGTCTGATAAAATCTGGATAGTTCATAACCAAGTGATTTCAGTGGCTGCCAAAAAGAAAAATCTTGCCATGGCAAGATATTTGAACAGAAAAACAGATCATAAATGGAAAACAGGATTCAGCTCATAAATAAGCAGTTTCAAAAGCCCTTGCTTTGGAGATCTCCACTTCCACCTTAAGATTGCTGTTGGAGAAGCTGCACATCAACCTTGAGCAAAGCAGAGAAGACAGGGAGACAGTTCTCTACATGACTTGTTCTTAATATTCTGAGAACCTTCCCTTCCATTTACCTTGCAACATGCATAAAGGAGTCTCTGTCAGGCTCTTGCTATGCAGTATACACATATCTTGGAGTCCTACCAGATTTCCATGGTGGATGTAGCTATAGTCTGAAGGTTCATTCAAAGACTGGAATATATTTTGTTGGCAACTTGGATGGGAGTCTCTCCCCTTGCCCAGCGAGATCTTGTCTGATTTGGATTTTATCATCAGAGATTTTATAATGCATTTTTACAGCAGAGTCTGAGGCATCTTTGTTCAGTTCTGGGGGAGGGATGGGGGAGAATGAGGAGTGTTCACTGATGGAGCTACCATGCATGCTGTGTTAGCACTGACAGCACATGGAATGGCACAACTGCATGGAGACCTTAAAGCCAAGGGTATATTAACAGCTCCACTGCTGAGAGCAACAGCTCCAATTTGCTAGGTACACCCTTGATTAACACTAGTATTTCATGCTGCAAATCAGGCATTGCAACATAAAACAGCCAGCACAGATATGTCCGCAACCTATGTGGAGTAATTTTTAATCTGCAGAAGAATTACACTGTGTCTCTGACATAGGTTTTCTTCCCAGCTGTATGGATCTAGATGTACAGAGTTCCGAGCCGTGTTTGCCCCACTTCATCTGTTTCTCTCGCCAGTGACTCAGACCAAGTATCCTCTTAATGCAGGAGAACAATGGACCTTGTTCTCAAGGACATTCTCCTGCTTCGTTTCCACCCAGGAAACCAAAAGAATCCATTTTAGTTCTCTCCAGTAATGCTACGTTGGACTGACATTTTTGTTTTTTTGAAAAGCAGTTTTTAAAAACTAAATAAATCAGGTTATAGGAAACAATGTCTCTTACACTTGTCAGATTGACACATCGTACTCCACATTGTGACGTGTCCCACCCAGTTCCATCAGTCCACTTTACATCACCATTGTCATGTAATGGGACGTGACTGCTAAGAATAGAGAAGAGGTTGGGAAATCTCCAAATCCAATATGATTCTTTTCCCCTTAACAAAAAAAGCCCAATAACAAAAAAGAGAAAAACTTGGAAAATACTAGCTCAATCAAAAAGAGAAGGAAAGGGAAGGGAAGGGAAGGGAAGGGAAGGGAAGGGAAGGGAAGGGAAAAAGAAAAAATAGAAAATCAAAAGAAAAAGAAAAAAAAAGAAAAAGAAAAAAAGAGGGGAAAAAAAAAACAAAAAGAAAAAAGAGGAAAAAATAATAACAAAAAAAAACAAAATGAAAAGAAAAACAAACAAAAAAACCCCAAAGACAAAAGGAAAAAAGAAAAAAATTAAAAAGGAAAAAGGAAAGTCTACATATTTTGCATGGTAATGCATCTTCTCTCCATCTTTGTGAAAACAATTACACAACCCACTATGAACTGAACCATGCCCCTCACAGTCTCCTTGCCTCATTTGGTGCATGTATCAGAAGAGAGCACTTTGGCATAGCACTAGGTATTCCACAAGCTCATCCCATTTGCTAGTTTAATCCTCATCAATACTGCTATCCTCCACGCTCCACCTCATCCTCTGAAAAGAAATGCAAATGAATGAGATTTATAGCCTGGGATGTTTTCAAGTTTTCAAACAAGGTGGGGCTTCCACTGCCCGCCGCGCTCAATGAAGACTCTTTGGTTGCATATTCCTTTGACTGAGCAACTGTGTGTGCATGTCAGTAGCACTGTCCAAGAGTGCCAGCATCCTCCACCCCCTCCTTTTCTGGTTTAGAAGTACATTTCAAAGCCTGCTTGGATTGCTTGGCCCCTTGCTGTGCAAACAAGCGATGCAGGACCCATCTATAATGCCATCATGCATCATTCTGCATATATTACCTTCAGCCTAGCCTTAAGAACAATGGGTATGTCCACAGCACTGATCACCTCAAGTTCATTCACTCCTGCCTGAACAGCAGTCCAGCCTCTGCTGAAGTCCATCCCCTGATCAAGACCCCAAGAGTCTTCTCTTCCAGTTGGGTTTCTAGGGACCAGCATCACCTGGTATTGCAGTCAGCAGATCTCAGTCTGATTGCAAATAAACCACCACCCCCACACCCTCCAGCATGAAACACCAGGATGATTTTATAAGGAGAGCTCTCTCATGAAGCTAAAATGGAATTTTCAGAGGATTCTGCCCACTCCTGGGTATTTCAGGGCTTCTTACCTTTCTTTCTAGAACACCCGAGGCACTGGGAAGGGCAGACAGTCAGTAATGGGTCACCGCCTGGCTAGACTAGAATGACACAGACCTTCTGACAAAAAGTGGCCAAAGGTAAAGCTCAGGCTTGTGGTGGCTGGCTCACTTGACAGTGGACTAAACACAGCCTTTTTCCTGTGTGAAAGCTAGTACAACTGGTGGGGCTGAGATGCCTGAAATGACTTGGTAATGCAACACAGACCCAGCCAAACTGTTTCAGGGCAGCAATACGAATCTGTCCAACATTGCTATGATGATGAACTGTCACTGCACAAAGTAAATTTCCTGGTTTCCATCCTCTTGTAATGGTCAGCTGTCCACATCACAAAAATAACACGTGTTAATTGGCACCTACCTCAGCAGAGAGCTCAATGATTAGAAAGACATGGAGAATGAACTCCAAGCTTGAGGTGATACCTCTAGGTCAGAGATGAGCAAAAATTGGCAAGGCAAGAGAAATAGCCACTTCCTTTACCTGCGCTGTTGATGAATAAAAGACTTTATATTCCCAAAATGTCTATCTGGCTTTTTTCCCCCCAGCAGCACAAGTTTCCCTAATAAATAGAAATTAAATTTGTTCAAATCTCAAGCTGTAGGGAAAGGAGCTTGGCTCTATTTTAATGGCCTCTTTATAAAGGAGCAGGAGGAATAATGGATAGTCTCCATGTTACCGTGTTAACAAGCTTCCATTGCTGATAATGGACACCCTAATACACTGTGGAGAACAAAGTGCATCAGGTCTGCACACACTGGGCAGGGAGAGGGCTGGCAAACTGAAACCTTCCACTTACTTTGCATCCTCTCCTAACTTTTTCTAACTGTATTTCCAAGAAACTTTTTCAATGATGTCAGGAGGCAAAAATGACAACTTATGTAGGGAGAGATAAGGAGCGGCATCAGACACAAATAAAAGCCATTGTAATGAACAAAGAACTTGCTGGATTCTTAAAGAAGAGCAAATGCAAGTTTTATGGATCAGGAATAAAAAATGAGTCCATAGGAGTGGGAAATATCTTAATATCTGCTTGCCTAAAAGCAAATTAAACCTTGAAGAAGTCATGAAGAGGAGCTTCTTAAGAAATGCTATGCAGAAACTCGAAACAGGAAAGGAAGAATGGTAGCAGACAAAAAACAAAAATGGATTTCAGATGCAATGAGATCTCTCACTGTGCCGTTTCCACTGCAAGGCATGCACCCATAACTTTTGACAGACTGAAATACAGAGCAGCAACATCACCTCTGAGTCCTTTCTTTGCTTCTGCTGCAAATCGCACCGAGTACAGCTGTAACTTTACAGAAGTCATAACCATAACATAACAGAGGAAGAAAATGGGGAAGCTCTGGTCAATGGAGGACAAAGTGATCAGCCCCAGAACACATTCCAAAGAAAGATTGCAAAATATGCCAGTGTAGAGCATTCTTATTAACTGGCAGTGACAGACAGAACAGGCATCAGTGAGAGGAGGTTTGGGGCTTAACAGTAATCAGCTGAAACCAAATGTATGCCACATCAATACCAAGAAGGGACAGATTTGCATGAGATTTAGCACCCAACAAATATGGCCACCACTGGCCAGTACCAGTGTTCAGTCTCAGATCCTCCATCTCCTTGACTGGAGAGCCAATGGCTGCATTGTAATCAAATTCTCACTTACGATTGTAGCATATTAAAAGCTACTGAAGAGAAGTTTGTTTCCCTAAAAGTAATTAAAAATGAAATTTCTTTTCATTTGTATCAACAAATTTTCTTTCAAAGTTTCCTTTCAAAAATCCATGAAAACTGAAAACTTAGCTTTCTAGTAGCTGAAAGAAAAAATGTTTCTCTTCTGAAAAATCAAACACTGCCATGTTGACATTTAAAAAATATAAAATCTGATTGAAATGCCATTCTCCATCAGAAGAAAAAGTTTCAGCAAAAAAATTTTGATCAACACAAATTATATGGTGGAATCTGTGCATGCTTGATTGTGCCATCTGCTTTATTGGGGTGACTCTTGTAGAACCAACCAAACAAGAATGACTGCTACTTATTCAGGAGGGAATTTGAGTAAGTTTCAGAGAAACTTATTTAGCAATCACCAAACAGCAGAGTGAAGCTTTGAGATGTAAAACTATACCCATTGCAGCAGAGAAGGAAGAGAAGCTTGCCCCTGAGGTAGATGCAAAGAACGTGGACCTCAATCATTATATCTTTGGAAGAAAATTACCGGTTAATTTGTAAGTGCTTTGGCATGAGGGGAAGGAAGAGATGGAGGAAAGAAAATGCTGAAAAGCCAAACACAAGGAGAAAATTCACTACTTTCCTCACCAGTCACTGTCTGCAGTTCAAGAAAAGGCAGCAGAAATACCAAATGTACTGCTCCCGCACCCTGCAGAAGTCTTCAGGTCCTCGTGTTTCCTCTCTTCCACATTACTGCATATTTCACTCACCTGCTCCTCTCAAGAAGCTTCACAGGGCAGAGGCGACCTGCTCTAACCAGCTTGGAGAGCAAAGGAGCTGCCTTTCATTGATTTACTGTGTTTTCTTCCTAAATTATTATTCTGTTCATCATGCCACGAGGATGCCCCAATTAGAAGAATGTGTCTGAAAAGATCAATGACCAGCTAGGACATTATGGTTAGTGTTCCACAATACAGCCATTCAAAGCTTCTCAGTGACAGCAGAGAGCAAGCGTGGATTTTCTGATCTAAACACTCAAACATTCCTATGCTCAAGAAAAAGAAGAGTCTTCATGGCCTGCAAGCTTTGAAGAGATGGGAACACAGGGAGGAACAGAACTGTCTAAAAATTTCCTCCACTCATAACTTAAAATTATCTTCTGTGTTGGTGAGGCAGGGGCCAGAACCTGCAGGAGACATGAAAGAAGGTCTTCCCTGCGGGCAATGATGTGATACCAGAGAAAAACAGTGTAGGATCTGGACCAGAAATATATTTTAAAACCCTGTTTTGTTGGTTTGGGGATAGTTCCTGGGCACCACAGCAAAGACACAAATTGAATGATGTTTTTGTCGTTTCCAAAGATATCCCAGAATTACTCCCTGCCTCCATCCGCCCCCCATGTCCATTCAGACTTGGACCAGTGGATTAACATTATAGACACACTTATTATGTTAAATGTGACAGAATTCGTTCCACCTCCTCCTAAGCTTCCACTCCTTGCAGGATTATATTGCTAAGAAAGCCAATTATACTGTCATTTCAAAATAATCACCATGTTTCCACAGGTAACACCAATTCCATTGCATTTGTTAGTAAGACAGTATTTTCATTGTACATGACAGTAAACATGGGCAGTAGGTATTTAAGTTAACTCTCTCTGAAAAGATATCAAGAGATCAGCCTAGTTCTACTACACAACCAAACGTATTTCTCCAGGGCCCAGAATGATTCGCGATTTCTTACATTAGGAGAGACTGTAAGCAGTGAGAATAAAATATTTTTCTGTTTAAGATTTTTATTAAAAATAAACAAGCAAGCCATCAAGCTGGCTGAGTTTGTCAAGTTACTGGAGACCAGTTAGCTGAATGAGAGTCACTGGAAACAGTTGAGTAAATATTTAAGAAGATCAAATGCAGGAACATTTGGTACAGCACAGCTTGCTGAAATATTGCAAAGATACCAGCATGTTTCAGGAGAGGCAGGTCATGCCTCAGAAAATTGCTGGAATTCTTTGACTGTGCTGTATTGCCACCAGGACAGACAAGGGAAATAGAGTGGACTTCGTTTTTCAAAGTGTTTGACAAAGTTCCTTGCTTGAGGTTAATGACCTAAGGAGCCAAGGCACAGAACAGAAGAAAAGTTGCTGGAGTGAAAATTGACTTCAGGGCAAAAACCACAAGGAAACTGTAAATATAATTTGTGAGGTGGGAAGAAAGTTGCTAGTGCATTAGCAGGTGAAAAAATGTAGAGGCCTTGCTGAGCAATTTTTGTTATAAAAGACTTCAATTTTTTACTTTTTTTATTTTTTTTATTCTTTTCTTCCTTCTCTTAGTCTAAGTGATTATTTAAAAGGTACTGGATTCATAGCCCAAAGTCTGAAGAACTGTTCTTTTAATCTACTAGGCGGGTGGTACCTACATACCTGCAAAATAAAGTTCCTCCCATGCTCTGATGTGGAGGCGGTAGCAGGAAGGATAAGTGGGCTGTCTGATTCCCCATGCCCACTCTGCCCTTACCCTCCCTGCTCTATACACCACCAGAGGTGGTGGTACCAATTCCTGGTTAGTGCAGACCCTAGAAGGACTGGCACGGCTGTCCTGCTTGATTGTGTCCTCCAAGAAACAGAAGTGACACTCACACTGCATCATATGTGATCCAAAGTTCAAGGTCTTTTCACACCGTGTCACAAGAGAGAAAAGGTGGCCATTTAGGCAGGCTGGTTCCCTGATGGTATGTTTTTTTCACTCAACATCTTCCAAAACAATGATTTTTTTGAAAGTTTATGGCTAAAAATAGGGAGTGTTCCCAAATGCTTTGTGCCTCAAATCAAAAAATAGTCAACAATAATGTTTACACCACTCTGTGTGAGCAAACAAGCAGATCACAGATGCTCTTCTTCAGAAGAAATGTTGAAGGTACAAGATCATATGAAGCAAAAGGAAGAAAAAGACCAGAAAAAAAATCAGTAAATTGAACATATTAGAATGCCTATTTCTAAATAGGTTAGGAGTTACGAATTAGACATTTTAATGACTCTAAATAGGAGACATCTGGAAAGTCAGTTGCCACAGAAAGCTAGTGGCCCAAACTGTGTGCTTATCAATGTAATTTCCAGCACCATTTGCTGATAGAATAATGATACCATTTATAATAGCTTGTTATTTGGGTCTGTAATATCGTGTATTAATGATTTATTAACCATCTGCAATGATACATAAATGGACTGTGAATACAGTGGGTGTTTATTATGCTTGAGTTTAATAAGGTTATATCCCTATATTTGGTTCCCTTTTCTGTCACTTCTCAACGTACTATGCTTTGAGACCTGTGTCCTGACTCAGTAGCAAAACCAGGAACAAACCAGAACAAGGTCTTTGGTGCAGAAAGACATCTGTTCCTTCCAACTGACCAGGTAGATTATACGTGGAAGGATTTAAAGCACCTTCAGCAAGTGTACCGGTACATTGCAAATGCACCTCAGTCCAGGTACACAGCATATAAACAGAATAATGTCTTGAAGCAAAGAATAAAAAGCATCAATATTTGCTGAAAAGGCAATGCTAAGCTTTATAGTGCGGGAGAGAGATTTGGGAGCACTTGAAGAAAAATCCCTCGAGTCCTCAGCCCTATATACAGCACCGTATAGCTGCAGTGAACAAAGCAAATGTGATTCTGTGTTATAGTGCAGGAGCACAATATAAATCAAGGAAGGTGGTAGTAGTGTAAATGTTATATTTATAATGGAAATGCTGATACAACTCCTAACTTACAGAGTTGCTGGCAGGAGCTGCCATATTATGGCAAGATATCATTTAAGCAGTGTTTGCAGAACTGATCATTGTATCTCGGAAGGAACACCCTGTACTTGCTCTTGAAGATGCAAACCGCTGGCTATGAATCAGCCAGAATGACTAAATACGTACTGCACAAGCTTAACCTGGAGAGAAAAAAATCTTTATTCTGATACCGTGTTTGTTCTTTACATTTCAAAAGCTGGAGGAAGCAATCAAATCCATAGTACTTTCTTCTTCTTCAGTAAGTTATATTAAAAAACTCAATTGGTTCAGGATTTATTGATCTGAATTGACAGTGAAGTTCACAAATTCATATAAAAGAGCTATCTCATTACAAGCTCATTTAAAGAATCTGTGGTTCAGAATTCACAAAAAAAGTGTTTCCACGGAATATTAAATAAATAATAAAAAAAGGGAATAACTTTTGAGAAAAGACAGTACAAATCATTTTGCTTTGGTATCATGCATGATTTGTCATTTGCAGCCAGAAATTCTTGTTTTAATTTTTGTAGGAAATGTTGCATGCTTTGCAGCTTCACAAAACCAATACACTTATAGAAACTATAGAGAAGAGATGGCTGATCAGCACAGACTCTACGGGTGCTGCTGGAGACTCCAGCAGCTGGCTGATCAGCCATCTCTTCTCTATAGTTTCTATAAGTGTATTGGTTTTTTATTTTTATTTCAAAATGTACCATTTTCTGTATCCTTGTGAAGAAGGTAAGGGTTTTCACATCAAACCTGTGTGCTATGTAAGGAAATCAAGTTACTAGCATTAAAAATCAGAGCTCTCAAAAAGAATGTGGAAGCATAAGGGTAAAAATTCAGCACCTAGACATATTCTCAAGTGCAACAGGACACCTAATTTTAGAGGAGTCAAACAGTTGGAGGGCTTCAAAAACATACTGAAGTGCCTACCATCTATATGAAAATAAGTCTCACACTAAGATCACATAGCACATTGAAAGAAGAGCATGGAATATAGCTCAGCAGCCTTGAGTTCCCTCTGTTAATCACAGTGGGATACTCTTGCCAACAAACAGGTAATAGGTGGAGAAAATCTAAAAGTTACTGGCTCTGTACGTAAGGGACATATTCCAGGGCTTCTGCATTCCACCTGAGACTGACGGGAACAGAAAAGGACTGCACCAGGCTGTGTCTATGTCATGCAGTCTTCTGGAGCCCAAGGTGCTAATTCAAGCCATTGGAGGGTTTAGAGAAACTAATCACTACCTGGATTAGCCAGCTCAGCAGCTTCTGGCTTTCTGCAGGCCATCAGAAAAGTTAAGGTGTAAAAGACGCCCCAGCTACATCTCCAGCACTGCAACTGCCCGAGAGCAGTCATGTCACTCATGCTTCTTGACTACGCAATCCACTAAATGCCCATACCAAAGTATCTTGGGTTCCCAGGCTGTTTTGCCTAATACAGGATAACCAGAAGAGTATACCAATAAAGGGAAGTAGTCAAGATAGTCTAACCAGCAGTGTGGACTAATGTAGCAGAGTAAATGAAGTGCAGAGTTTCACACAAAAACAAGGTGGTTTTGACAAGATATTCCCATGAAGTCTACAAAAAAGTAATTGGAGAATCAGGTGCAAAAAACTGTCTGATTAACTTAGAAGATTGCTCCCATTCCAATACTTCTTCCTTTCCTTCTTCACTGAAGTCAAGAGTAAAATACATCCATGCCTCTTGATCTGAATACCAACTGCCCTACCTGTTTCAAAAGAATGTGAAGTTTGTGTCCCAGGAGGTGAGGTGGCTAGTTTAGATAGTGATGAGTTTCTTTAAACTTAAAAAAACCCCAACTAATTAGCATGATATGGGCTTCAGAAAGCTCTATGCCATGAGTATGACTTGGTGGAGTCTTCTCTTCCCAGTGGCCCTTAAATCTTCTATGAAATTTCTATTAAGGAAAAATGAGGGAAGTGCAAAGAATGCCTTTGGTATGGTTGTAATACAAAATCAAAAGACAGCCTCCTAGCACTGACATTCCTCTCTGGTTTTGCCTTTGGCAACACCTGAGTTTTCATTGTGGGAACTTAGGAATGGATTCTGGAGCTTTGCCACCTGTCTTCCCGTTCTTAACAACCAGGTGTGATCAAATTTCTTTCCAAAAACTCTGTAGCAAACCCAGATCACAACATGGGAAGTAAAAGCACACAGATTAATTTGTCATCTGAACTAATATCTAAATGTTTGCCAGAAACACTGGCACATCTCCAAGTCAGAGGGAAGGTTTACCATGTCCTCTCATGAAGCATTTAAGCTTGCATAGCTTAACAGCCACTGGTCTTACACCAGCTTGTGTACTTTACCAAAGAAAGGCCTTAAGACGTTATCGCAAGACAATTCAATGTACCAGAGATATAGAAGAATAGAGGTATCACAGCTCATTTTCCATTAAAATTGATTCATGTCTGTTCTTTTGCACTGAGGGTATTTATGACATCAGTGACTCACAAGAATCAAGGGCTATGGAGGTGATCACACTCATAAAACAGTAAAACCTCTATTAACAAACAGGAATGGTGATAAATATGGTGCATAAGTGGCATCTGGCTTATATTGGGGGAATTAAGAAGAAAGAACACCAGAGATAGACATTTCAGAGTCACTTGGGCTGTAACACAGGCTCAGAGTAACTGGAAATGTAGACTTCCCTCCAGTATTTTCTGAGCTAGTCTTGGTCTTCGCAAAGAATGCTAGCTGTTGGTACACTGGATTGCAGCTCAGCTTTTTGTATAAAAATTCATGAGACAGTATATATTTCAACTGTTTTATTCAGCAGTAAAGAGGAGGGGAAAAAAGTTTAGCCCTACAACTGAGATAGGGTTCATTTTGAGTGATGATTGCAAACCAGCAGTGGAAATTACAGATGCTGCTTGGTTCACTATTATTTTGCAGCATCTCCAGTAATCTTCAGTGATCATTTATAACAGCATGTCTGATGACTTTCAAAACATAACTGGAAAGGATACTTCTGTGGAGAATATGGCTACTCAAAGGAGAAATCAATCTTCGCTGCTCAGGGAGTCAACTTCATACCACTGCCATCAGACAGTCAGAAATTTCAACACACAGAAATAGGGTTGGGGGTGTTCCAAGCCATTTCACCCCCCTGTATCCAGTGCAGCATAGCGCACCAAGATAGATCATTCAGCTCCGTTTGTTCTGTTGAAAGGTAAATGTAAAAGTGAACCATGTTTCAAAGCAAAGCAAACCAACTGCTTGCTAGTGGGGGAAGCGAACAGGCCGCTGAGCAAAAAGGCTCAGCTAGACCTCTACCACAAAACACGGAAGGTTGTCCTTGCACCTGCACAAGACCTGCAGGTAGAAGGGGTCTCCGCACAGTGCCAAACACAGGGTTTGCTCCCAGAGCCCGTGTCTCTGCAGCTGGGCCCCAACCAGCTGGAGCAGTACTATGGAAACACTACCTAAAGGACACCAGCGCTCTGAGCCCTGCAAGGGAAGGACTGTGTCTTTATTAAGTGTTCAGAGCACAGATGTAATGGGGCTCTGATCAGTGATGAGGGCTGCTGCTAGGCTTTCTTGTAATAACATCAGAATAATCACACAGGAAAACCTGACATTTGCATGCAAGCTTTTGGGATGGATTCATTACACTCCTTTTCTAAAGGCACATAAAAGTAGAGCATCACTCTTGGTAGCTAGAAAACAGCAATTGCAGTGAATGTTTCACCACTGGCAGAGAATATCTCAATGTATTATGGTGGAAGGCCCTGGCAAAACACATTAAAGACAAGTCTTAGTTGTTGAGAGTTGGGCTGACCCAAACAAAACAAAAATATTGTTAGTACAAAAGATAATCAAGTAAAAATGTAAGAATGCCCTACATTTAGGGTATCTTTTAAAAAGATGAATGATTTCATGGTGATAATTGCAAAGACAAATACAGACTTTTTCTTAGAAAGATGAAATTAATTCAGAACCTGGCAAATCAGATACATCAATAAGTAATGGTAAGACCCTTGTTAAATCACTGGCTGCTTTGTGGCCTATACAAATGGATAGGGTATGTCTCCTCTGTGCATATTGGACATATATCAGTGTCATGTAAGCCACCGTATCACACATCTGCAGGCACGGCTGAGAGGCCCCAGACTGAACAGGAATGCAGAACTATCTCCTTACACTTTCAGGAAAGATTTGAAGTGAATGCTCTTCAAGTGAAAAAGTGAAACAGGCAACAGTAGAGGAAGCAGGAGAGTGTTTTAGTGAAATTTGTGTGGTTGCTAAGGCAGTTGAGCTTTCATATTAATTCTAGGATTCCTTAGTTTTCTTTTACTGCATGCAGAATTAAAGCATTTTCACATTCAAATTTAAAGTTACACCACTCTGAATAACAGAGACGGGCAAGGACCTCCTCTCTCCCTAAATCCCACACCTGCAGAGTTTCCTTCAGCTTTCACCCCAATTCAGCACCCACAAGACACCTCACTGAGTCTTGCCCATTTGCTCTGCATCACAAGGTTGCTGTAAGTCACAGACTCTGTCCAGGTCTATGTTTTTATTTACTGCTTAATGCATCATATGCTAGTATGGTCCTAGCCATTCATGTTCAAGAAAAACACATGGTGTGCACACACATGCATATCTATTTCAAAGAATGTATTAACTGCAGCCCCAGCTAAATTGCAAGATGCAATTTAATACCAGCAATTAACTGTGCACATATTTTTGTACCAGTGAACTGCAGCACAAGTGCTAGCAGTTAGATGTCCTTTCATATGGTGGAGTTTAAAAATAACTTTAGGGCACTCTTGTGATGGCAAATGCTTGCACAATGTATTATTAGAGCATTTATTGACACAAGCTGCAAAGAAAATCTGCACCATGGTAGATGGTAGAGGCATCTGGGAAGTGAAAGGGCAGAAGAGATGGAAAACTTAACCAACATATATGCAAATATTTGCTTGGATTTAGACAATGTCTGTAGGCGGGATAATATTCTGTTTCGCTGTTTCATTTGTTTAAAAATCAAGAGGCAAAAATGTCCTAGGGAAAAACTGACCTAATGGTGTTAGACTGTAGCCCAAGACGCATTCTGTCGATTTCATCACAGACAAGTAGCCTTGTACCAGTCAAATCCATTTCAGTTTCTGACAATCATTCCAAGTGTAAAGCATGAAACCATAATTTCTTACCAAGAGAAGGTATGTGGGTGGGAATGTGCAGGAGCATGTGTGGGAATCCCCATTAATTAATCCTAGGTGAAATTGTTTGCCATTTTTATCCAGGGATCACAGGAGAAACTGGATTGCAAATCTACCATATATTGAGACTAGCATATGGATGTGAAGTACTTTTCACTTCCTTTCACCACATTGCAACCTCAGCCTGAGTTAGCTGGAGTAACCCTAGTCCTACAGGGTCTGAATCCAGGATGTAAAAGGGAATCACCTAACTTGAATTAATGTTTGAAAGCCCTTACACCCAGCTTTTCTTTGGAAACTGCTCTTATGGGTCCTCACAGACAGAATGCTATGTGTTATGAGTGGGAAGATTAGATGCAGCTGCAAGACATGAGGTTCAGTGGTGCGAAGGCAGTCCTGACCCTGTGGGACCATGCTAGTGTTGAGCAGTGAGTGTGCATCAAATTGCAGGGACCTGCAGGGAGGGAAGGGCAAAACCATCTCAGTACTGCCCTGTTCACTCACACAGCTTCTCTGAGGTGGTCATTCCACTAACCTTAGCAGACCTGTACTCCCTGTGGACACATTGCCTAAAAAGTACTGGTAGAGGTTAAGTCCTTTTCCTCACTCCATGAGCATCAAAAGGCTATCCCTATAAGTGACCACTGCTGTCTTCTGCTAGTCTGGTGCAAGAGTGTGTACTGTTTCACACTTGAAACATGTGGAAGCATTCAAAGGTATATCTGCATATTCTGTGCTCAACAGCTGCAGAAAAGGTCAAATGATAACTATTTATAGTTGCAGGTACTGCATAGTAACTAATTGTGATGAATGATGGTTAAGAATGCAGATGGATAAAACAACCATTTCCTGGTATTACATGCTTGTGCTTAATCATTTCTGCTCATTGATTTCTTTCCTCCCCTTCTGTTTCTGAAAATTTTGCTGTCACCTAAACAGCAATAGATACTGAAACTCATTTTCTCACCAGGATGCAGAATTTCAAAATGCCTCAGCACCCAAAACATAGTGCTTACTCTGTGATTAAATCTATACATTAATAGAAGACTTATGGCACCCAACACTTTCAATGCAGAGGTGGGCATTTTTTCATGGATGTGTTGAGGTGGCCAAGAGGAGAGACTGTGAGATCAGCCGTTTTCAAAATATGCCAATGCTGGAATAGTCAGACTGCTTCAACAGAAGGCTCCTGAAAGCAGTAGCTCCTTGCTTCAGAAGGATGACAGCCCTGATACTAAACAGTTATCCAACAACATTTCCATGGAAGCTGATGAAACCTGGAAATAAAACAACCTTATTGTGCTCAGCACAAAAAAATATGTTTATATGTTTTGCCAAAGCTATCCTTTATCATGAATCTCATGACACTTGACATTTCCTTGAAGCCCTAGCTCAAGAAGGAATAAAACAGTTTTCATTTTTCATTAAAAGTCTTTCTAGTTTTGTGGTCATGATAAAAAAAAAAAGAAAGAAGAAAATACAGACTGTACTCTTATTGAGTCAAGAAATGAGAAACCAAACAAAAAGAATGTTGTTCCATTTTGTTCCATTATTAAAAAAAAAAAAGGAGAAAAGAAAAAGTAGGTAACTTTGAGATCCAATTTATGATTTTGAAGTCCTCTCCTGGCAATGTCCCATTAGTTGTTGGGAGAACAAGCATCTAGTCTTAGCCACACTTATAACCCAGCTCTTAAGCCTTCTTAAGTGATTGGTCACTGCTTTGACTCCATCAAAAATATTATCTGTCTTTGTCTGTCTACCACTTGTTCCTGCAAGGAACTGCTTGCATTCTCTAATCTCCATCTTAATGCATTAAAGTTACTCAGCGTGGAAGTCCACAAAGACATTTATTTCTCCTTAAAACTTAGCCTGGAGACCACAAATGCCGCCCAAGCTGCTGATGCTCTGTGAGGTCTCCCTTAAGGATACACTGATACCTTGTATTCTCCTGTCTTCTCCTGACTCATCCTCTCCTACTTTACACTTGGGGTATGGATAAAAAAGTCACAGTCAAGTTATTGCAGCTTAAGGAGTTATCACTTGTTAACTGAGACGTTCTCCAATGGTGTGCACACTCTTTCCATATAGAAGCTGCAACAAAGCATTAGCTAAAACTGGCTTGGCTGACAGGTGCACCATGAATTCTTGCAGTCCTCACCCATAACCTTCAGCAGCAAGCTTTAGGGCACCACTGACCTCTGTGTCGCACATGTAAACCTTGTTTCCACGCCCTTCAAATATGTCCCCAAGCATCTGTGATATCACAGTAGCAACCAGTG
Source organism: Gallinago jamesoni (assembly GCA_025769975.1). Classification (NCBI taxonomy): domain Eukaryota; kingdom Metazoa; phylum Chordata; class Aves; order Charadriiformes; family Scolopacidae; genus Gallinago; species Gallinago jamesoni. Next base: position 51,630,513 of record JAOQGH010000019.1, on the reverse strand, counting down.
TGTGTCCAGATCTCCCTGCACATGAGCACCCTTGCTGAAACCTGGAGCACAATCTACTCAAAGAATATGCAGAAATACTGAACTATACATGGCCTTAAAACTAATGGGCTTTCTGACAACAGTAGGACAGAAGTAGAATAAATCAGAATGTCACAGGACCTGTTGTGCATCAAAAATTTCTTTCCAGCCTTCTGTGTTTTCTTGATTGGGCTTACTGTGGTTCACACTGTAATTATTCACACAGTTTGCAGTATACTGTAGATACTCACTGCACCTTGCGTTAATACATTAGGAATGAGACAAAAAAAAAGTGCCATCTCAATATTCATAGATGAACACTGCAAGTGAATTGCTGACAGAATGTTTCCTGGGGTGGAAAAAATGGAGAAATTTCTGTTTTATGGGTTGCCAGAGGGAACAGTTTCTAATACACAGCTCGTGCATTGAAGGAAAATGAACACAGTCCCAAAAACAACACCCTTAGCTCAAGGTTTTCTGTTATTGAGTTATTGCTTTTACTTTATATACAATGCAAAAAAAATGCTGATGATTATGATTCCACATTCTCTAAGAGAGACGGAAGCAGTAAATAGAGTAGGTAGAGACTTGTCACCACATCCAGAGTGCAGGATTTCTATGGGTTTCAAACAGAGTAGGAGTGATGTTCCTTTGCCATGCACAGGCACTTAGACATTTCTTATTACTGATAAGAGTCCCAATATCTGCCTTCCTCTTCTGCCCTTTTGTGGCCTTTCTTAAAATCTTTAGATGGTTTTTATCTTTGTATAGTGACTTTACAACATCTGGAGACCATTTAAAACACTTACATGAATATACTCCTGAGCTAAAATGCTCATGCAGAAATGATTAAAACTCTGCAGCCATGGTAAAGACAAGTCTTATCTTGTCAGATATCACCCGTTAGGCATACCTTTGTGGCCGGGTATACCATCTGAATTAATTGTCCCACCAGATGTCTTGGGGTTGCTTGAGACAAAGTCTTTCAGATAAGGCAGAAAAAACAGGTCCATCACTACTTCTCATCATTAACAATCTTGCTGAATTTTTCATGGAGTGTACTGTGTTCTCAGTTGTTTCAATTAGCCTAACTCCAATTTGGGCAACAGTTCCCTGCCTGAATTAATTGTTAAGTCCCGTAACAACATAACACCCTTCACATGATCCTAATCTGCTTGGTGAGAGGGAAGGCACTCCAGCAATTGCCACTTCAGGCCAGGAGGAAGTTTCACTGTACTTTGTTGGTCAGCAGAAGCTATGCTGCCTCCAGCCCCTTAGGATCAGAAGTACTACTTGAATGTAAGGTGCGAGAACATGCTTGAGAATTTGGCTTACAACAGTGATGGGTTGCATTGCCCTAATCAAACACTTCTCCACCAGACTGACATTCTCATGGGTTTTATGGGCAGCAACATGCATGCTGCACCTGCTTTTCTTCCAGCAGCCCCCTGGCAGAGATTCAGTCAAACACAGCTCCCTTTTCTGGAGATGCAGACTGGGGGAACTCGGGATGAGCAGTTCCAGTCTGGGGGGAATGTGCTAGATGAAGGCCAACACATGGATGATGCAAGAACCTGCCTAAAGTCAACTCCTCCTCCATATTGGCGGCACAAGATCTACATGAAGCAGTAGGCACCAACCCACAAGACATTCTTCCTCTGGTGTTCCATTGCCGAAAGACTTGGGATCCCAGTCCTGCGGGATGGCAGGAACTTTCACCTGCAGCTCACCCAGACCACGCTGAGGGAGGGCATAAGTGTGTGTTGCAGCTTTCCCCTCCTCTCCCCGGCTTTCTTTTGAACCTGGTAGTTCCCGGAGCCAGGTTCAACCCAGATCCTGCACCAGGGAAGCATCTTCCATTGCTGCTTCCCCACTCCCACCCTCCCGCACCCTCGCCCTGCCCTCCTGGTCCCCCGGCTCTTTCTCTCTCTGTATCTTCTTCCAAGGCCCCCTCTGAGGCTGCAAGCCCTAATACCAACACCTGGTTTCTTTGTTCTGCTGCTGGGAAAATTCCTCCGTTCCTGGCCTCCTGCGGAGCACTTGGAGAGAAGTGGCTTTTCCCGAGGCTCCAGCCACTCCATTGTTCTGCCCGGCCCTTGCCTATTCACTGCCTAATAGTCCTTAACGACTGACCCTTTCAACGACAGAGCCGAAGGCGCCGCTCCCCTACTTCTTAGCACAAGAGGCACCAGTACTACACGGGCGAAGATAGTGACTAGACATAAAACCAGACAGTTCATAAAGCTACAGTGAATTTCATAAGCTGTACGCAGCCGAATTCTCCCAAAGTGTCAAAGTGATTATCTTTATTTCAAGTTTTTATTGTTTCATCTCGTTATTCAGTGGAGACTTATGTTTGAGTAACCATGCACAATTGGACATGACTGAATCCTATGAATCCTTCTCTAAACAGCTAAACATGGTAGTGGAGAGAGGACAGACAGGATCAGAAAGGGAAACCCTGAGCAGAGGCTCATGAATTGATAGAGGACATGGGTTATCAGGCTGTGTATCACCTTAGTCATTCAGTATCTCCAGGTGTGACCTTCTCACTAGGGAAAGTACCTGGCAGATGAGAAGGGAAAGTTAAGAGAGAAGATCAAGAGAAAGGGAACCTCAGACCCAGTGATAACATAAGGAAATAGGTTGACAGAGCATGGAAAGGTAGGAATTACAGACTCAAGAAATCAGTCAAAAAGAAAAGTGTGTAGTTTACTTGCAACTGCTTTTCCTGACAGTTTGAAATTCATACAGCTGTCATTTCTCCTTCATGATGGATAAGATTTACCTGTGGCATGGTCTGTGCAGGATTCAACTGTAATTTTCAGCTGGCTCCAGCTCATCCAGAAACTACAAGGAAGCACTCTGCCCATTGCTACAACTGAACCGCAGTCACACCACCAGCTCAGAACAGCAAATGTAGTCCCGTGGATGGGACACCTGTAGCAAAAGAAATGCTGACGAGAGACTCTGTCTTTTCCATATCTATAGGATCATCTGGGAAAACTGCAGCTGCAACCTCGGTCACACAGCAGCTCGGGCAATCTCCACTGTACCAAATTAGCACAGGAAGCTGCAGGCCCATCCCAAACCATGAAAAGATATGGGATACAAGCTGCAGCTTTTCAAGGGACATACTGATGTGAAGCCTAGGTGGGGATTACACTAGCTGGCAGAGGTTCAGGTAAAAGGGACGGATGATACCATTGCACATTGCAGGGAAAATAGCCAAACACAGGATCAACCTGCAGCTCTTAACCCACATTAGGCTGGCAGGTAACCTCATGACAGGTCCCCTGCCAAGACTTTACTGTTATCCTAATATACGGTACGTCATTGCCACATGTAAAGGCTGTGCAGAAGCTGAGGCTACTGAGTAACCTGAATTCCCCACTTTGGGACAAAGTGAGCTGCTGAGGCCAGTGCTGTTGGGCTGCAGACAGAGCGTACTGCACACCCAGCCCAGGCCCACCCTGCATTAGAGCCACTGCCACTGCTTTCCTGTCACTGACCTAAAGAAGTGTCACCTCTTGCAGGTGTCCAATGTTTGCTCTGTGGTGCTTGGCTGTGAGTCAAATAGGTCAGAGTCTGGCCACAGCTGGTATAGAGAGAAACAAGTTCAAGTTCCTGTCCCGTTTGTTTCCTGTGGCATTGGACAAATCTTTAGGCATCTTTGTGCCTTTATTTCTCCTCCATAAAATTATGGTGGCATCCGCACAACGCTATGTGATGGGGAGAGAGGACATTCAGAAACCCATGTGTAGTATGACCCATGTGACATATAGAACCCAGGCTTCTATATGATGAAAGCCTGTATCACTGTGGCATGTAGGTACCTAACACAAGTACCCTTTCTTACCATGATTTTGGGTTGAGAGGAATATTCTTTCCCATGGATGTTATGGGGTTGTAGAAATAAAAAATATCATGTACTAACAGGAATACAAAATTTAGAATACATTTCAGATCTAGTACATGCAGGGAAACAATTTTCTCTTGGAAAGATTCATTTATTTAGCATATCCGTGCTCATATGGCATCAGCATTTGTATTAAGGAAACCTGAATGCTCCATCTGAGGCCATGTCCCTATGGTGCCAGGAACTAAATGCACCCAGTGGTTAGAAATCACATTAGTTTCCTCTTTAGATGTTTTCAAACCAAATACACAGAAGAAACATATATTCTTATTTTATGGTTGGACAACTGAGGCACCAAGGTATTAAATAATCACTGCTGACAGAAACTGAGGTGCAGACCAGAGTTTTTTTCAGTCCTGTACTCAAACTATCTCTTCTTGCTCCCATATCTTTTCTTTGAGAAGCTTTACATTTTGTTAATTAAATACAAGCAAGAATTACTTCAATAGTGATCAAAAAGAATGCATGTGTTTTCCTTGTAATAAAAAGACTCTCTGCTACTCATCAGCTGCAGGGCACATCTATGTATTTTTCCCGGCAATTGTCTTCCTGCTGTGTGGTCTCTCTGTTGTGTTTTTGCCAGTGTAACATATATACACCGACTATGAACTAAAGACATTGCTCTTGTCATTTGACTGGTCATAATAATATTTTTCCCCACCCCCAAGTCATGACCATTTATTTGTAGAACTTGGCAAATGAGCTTCTATTTTCAAAAAAAGGGTGTCTACACTACTGAAAGTGAGTTTCCCTCACTAAGATCTGTGTGTGTTCCTGGGCAAGACCTTGACAGATAGGAGATAGGTGAGTACCTTGTCTGTAAAAATTTTGCACTTAAATGGCAACCTGTCATAGACTCTTCCTCACAGCAATGTGATTTTCTAGACAGAGATATCTAAGTGCATATTTATGTATATTTGTGTGGAAACTAGGAACTCTGTCCAAGCTAACAGGAGGGAAATACAGCTGGATACAGTGCAGAGTGTCTCATTTCTAAGGATATCCTACAGAGTCCAAAAAAAGCAAAGCGTAACTAGAAGAAGTCTTTTCAGTGCCCATCTCAGGTTGCTAGGGACATAAATGTGTGGCAAAAGCAAAGAAGCTACAGATATGAACTATAACGATTTGAAAGAAGAAATCTCCATAACCTCTGTGGTCATTTGATAAGTTCTCCAGGGAGGAGGTGATCAGCAAAGATAACATTGTGAAAACATAGAGAATTTCCTTTCTGTCTGTGTTACGTATTTAGCAATGTACCATAAAGACTGCAGAGGACAGCATTATTTCTTGATTATACAATATCATGTAGCTATTCAAACTTTTCTGTGGAAGACAGAAGCATAGCGCATTATACAACTATTTATTTTTCTGCCACTTCCAATTTTTTTCCGCAGTCTCTCTCAGCTCATTGGTTTCAACATCCATGATACATGAACTTCACTTCAGCTTTCATTCAGAGGTACTCACTAGAGCTGAAAAACAGCAAGAGGTAAAGTTTGGCTAAAGGACCAGAAAAAAAAAGTATCCAGACCTGCATGTGAAATTTATTTTGTTGTAAAATGAAATACTTCTTTTTTAAAGGAGAAGTGTTTCCCTACTCTTCACCTTATCTAGAAAATACGTAACATTCCTTTGCTACAGACCAACATGAGCTTTCTCTAACAGAGGTATAAGGGTGTGATACATTGCCTGCTGTCATTCAAATCCCAGGACACAGTCCCAAGACACATGCAGAAGTTTTTTGTCTTTCAGAAAAACCTTCCTCCTGCCTTTTCTCTTTCTGTATTGAGCCAGTGATCAGAAAATGTAGGAAAAAAACCCAGAGCAATTCTTGACTGTTCCCCAGCAGGGGAACAGACCTTCTGGCACTTTTCCAGCAGCCTTGGCACTAAGGTTATTACGGAAATCCAGTCACATGCTTTAGAATTAGAACTTGAGTTATCAAAATTACCGGCTTGTTTTTCACTATGACTAAGGTGAAAGGTGACAGAAAATGGAGAACTGATAGAGAACCGGTAAATACAATTGGCAAGCGTATGGGGCAAGCCACAGCAATTAAGAAATGACCAGTGGGATTAGGTTCCTCAGCCTTATATTAGACCTCTGACAATGGAGCTGAAGCATGACTGACAGAAGATCATGACTGCACTGTTCAGGGCTTGGATCCTGTAAAGCCCCTAGCTAAAGTCCTGACACAGAAGTAATTAAATAAATCAGACTGAAAAATGGCATGTCCTTGCCACAGACACTGCTCATCATTCCATGGCACACATGCAACAATGGGAAAAGCTATATTAAGGAAACTCAAATCTAGCCAATGTTATGAAGCCCTAATTTTAGTGACAATTCTTCAGGTAGATATTAGAAAGAGTTAAAATATCCCAGTAACTCCCTAATCTTGTCTGTCTACCTCCTAATTCCATCATCTACTGCCATCCAGAGAATCTAAGGTCAAATGACTTGATCACGTCTTCTCTGTCTGTTGCAATTACAATGTGAATCAGGAAGGTGCTGAGAATTTGCCTGGTGTTAGCATGGGCTAAGACGGCTGTGTGCTTCCAGGGTTGTTCCCCTAGCCTGGGTCTTACAGCAATTCAAGAGTCAGACAACAGTGACATGCAGTCACTCCATCGGGCCACACAAAACAATGGGCAAATGTGTGCAAAGGTTGTGAGCAATCTGAAGAGGAAAAGGAGGGTGCAATCTCCCAAGTCCATGTTTAGTTTTGTTTATCATCAGCAATTAACCCTGCTCTAATTTACACCCCCTTAAGTATATCCAGGTCACAATCCATTTGTGTGAGGAACAACATAGTATCAAGATCCAAGTTTGTTTTTAATTTCTTTAAGCAACAGCTGACACAAACCCTTATTCCAGATTGTCTTTTAAAATTCTGTGGAGCGATCATGTATTCTGGGCACCAAACCAGCAACAACACTGCTGGGTGGGGGCTGGCTGGTGAGAGGAGAGAGACAAGTGGAGGTATGAATATCTCACCAAAACAAAACAGCAGAACTTTATGGCCTCTCCCCAGTTTACACATTTGTTGGTCTTCTGCAAGAGTAGGAATCCCACCAAGGAGGATTCTTTGAAATCTCAGATTCTTGCAGACCTCTGTCCTGATTTGTTCTGAGTGCTGCAGAAAAGCATGCTTGGTCATGCAGCAGTGGATGTTCATACTGCACAGCAGAGACAGTAGACACATCAGCGAATATGCTATTTAGGAATTAAAGAAGTTTCTGGCAGCAGTAAGTTAAGCTATTCGCACAACCTACCTGAGACAAAATAATACCTTTCTTTGTGAGCAAGTACAAAAAGTGTATGGTAACACAGCTGAGACATGTTCTAAAGTAAATAGCTATTAAAAATAAAGCTGTTAAAAGAATGCAATGGTTGGGCATTGAGGTTAATGCATTTGCCAGGGTTTCTACAGCAACGCAGTGAATTAACTTTCAATCATGATGAAATAGTCTTCTATTTTAACTATGTATAGGAATTCAATTTATATGTCTTCCACAATCCTGCTTCTCCATTCTCCTTGACTCTTTTCAGGGAAGAAAAAGAGAAGGAAGGAGGCGCAACTATTCAGTTTGACAATGTAGCTGTTAAAGTGCACATGTTGGGACTGACCACTTCACTGCATTTACAGTGTGGCTGTTATCTTCTAAAGGTGAATCAGCTGCTGCACAATGAGCTTGAGAGATGCTGAGTACTTCAGAGTCCTGCTGGCTTCAAAGAGAACTCCAATATCTTCAACAACCTTCCTCCACTCCAGGATCAGGATCTCTAAAGACCAGGTCAAAAAAAAATAATTCAACCTGCAGGTCACATTTAAAACTCTGGGCCTCTTTGCACCTTTTTTAGTAATATGGGAAGTAAAATTATTTCTTGGCGTATCAAGTACCTGTTGCAAATATGCAGACCACATAAATCCATTTCAGATAAAGTGGTTACCCCATTAATACCATATTTCTGAGATCTACTGAGCTGATCCCCGAACTCTAACTAAATAGGCCTTCCTCAGATCTTTGCAGTATTTACCCCAAGTCTGCCACACAGTCTAGCAAGAGCTATGGGCTATTCACAAAACCAATGGTACGTCATCTAGAATAGGACCTTAGTCTATTGCTCTTCCTTACCGCCACACACTGACACATCCAGTCCCTGACAAAGCTGCCTCCACCCACACACTGTCCCACCAGAATAACTACAATTTGCTCTACACACTTTCCACCAGGCAACACAATGGGTATGCTCCTCTCTCTGCCCTCATGCATTATGTAGAAGAAACATAACTGGTTGTATTAATACTAGCTCAAAGTCACACACACGTGCACACATACAATCTCAGACAAATCCCTCTCTCTATTACAATAAATATCTCATAAAAAATTACATACCCTGAATGGATTCAGCAGCAAAATAGCAGCTGTTGCATAGTTTGAGGGTTTTTTAATTTTTAACTTATTAATATGCTGATCAGATTCTTGTAATCAGAAGCAAGGGACATTAATCTCATAAAACATGTAAACTGTATTTTATCTGGGAAGAAAAAAAAAAGGAAAATGTTGGCAAAGCTGTAGCTTCTTTCCTTTCTTTTCTTTATTTCAGAAGGGCAGAACACATCTACAGGTGGAGTTCAAAGTGATTGCAGGTCATCACTAGAGTCCCAGAGCAGTAGAAAGAGATGAAGAGAGGACAGAGAGCTTTTCACCTCTTGGCTCATGGTTTAACTCTTGTACTGATCTGCAGACTGAAAGCAGTTGCTGGTCACAGTTCATGTGAAAACCGACAGTGGATGCCTCTATGCCCACCTCAGAAAAGTCATGATTACAAAAGGTATCCCTTGTAAACACAGACAAACAAAAACCTCGGGCATTTAGACCAACACCTGTTCAAGAGACTGGGACCCTCTTCAGTGACTGCAAATAATTGTTGCATAATACCATTAGGCAAGGAGAAAAGATCTTTGCCTTCTCATATCCATGGACAATTTCTGCAGAAGGTATGTGTAAAAGTTTGGCAAGGAAAGAGGCAATGCTAGGAGCCATTAACTGGCAGACAAGATTCAGGTCTGAGCATCAAGGGTTTAGAGACTGTGACATCAGAACTCGGATGTTTTAAGCAGACCTGATAAGGAAGAGATAGTTATTTGGTGCTTTCTGAAAATCATAACTTCTGTATAGCAAACTGAGCAAGATAGAAATCTTGAGGTACATATGCATTTAGTCAATCACCAATCTAGGAGAAAAGTTAAAAAAAAAAAAAAAAGATAAAAAAAGGGAGAGCTGCACTTTTAAATTAAACTCAGCAAATGGTTATATTTTATTGAGCTAAGGACATTGAGTTCTTTAGATGCTTTAACAGTTTAATCAATATCCTTCTCCAGGTTCATTAAAAACAGGAGTGAAGGTTTCAGAAATATGTGTAGGGAGATAGCAATGCAAAAGATGCATGAGTTTGATCAGTCAGGATGTTTTCTAGTGGTGAAATACAATTAAAACTAATTGGGTCTTCTTGGGCTCGTCATACATATCTTCTGAGGGAACAGGACTTTGGTCATCTCCATTACAGTCAATCAGGAGATGCATTCACAATGATGATTATATCAGATCTGGTTTAGATTGACCCAATAGGATTTGTCATCTAATCTTCCATGAATAGATTCAGTCACATGAAGTTAAATCTAGTGAGGCCAATCCAGTTATATGCCCAAAACCAAAACATTTGTAGAGGCTTTGAGGCAACCAGGTAGCTATAACCTGAATGAGAAGCACTGAGCTGATGGAGGTAACAACTAAAACTTATGCTTATATTATTCCAAAATATAGATTGATTTTTTAGCTGCAGCTTTTTGTTTATTTCCAGGACTAACCTGCCATGAATTACTTGAAAACTATGCATTAAATATCAAATGTATAGCTGGTTCTCTAAAGACTGGATATAAATTTTAAGTCTCTAGGAAACTTCTGGTTTAATATCCCTTCGTAAGGTGAGAACTTTGAAAAAGATGCCCCAGGAGCCATGAATTCTCTTTGAGGCAAGGAGACTTTTTTGGTTGCTTTTTCGGCAGCATATCTATAACACTGGGTGAAGATCAAATCTGCTCTCAACATCCAAACACACAAATTTAGGAAGTTTAGGATTTGTCAGGAGTCAAATGAACACATTTGGTAAAATAATCGTCCTGCACAAAACCTGGGTCCTGCCTCTTTCCCCAGGAATTTGGTAGCTGTCAGAGGCAAGATAAGGGATTATGTTTGCCTTTGGTATGGTCTGCCATCCTTATGTTCTGTCATGTGGATACAAATTGTGACTCGGTATAGTTGAGAGGAGCTTAACAGAATGTAGAACCAGTGCCCCTGAGGACAGTCAAAGCTGTATAGGTAGCCCTGGGCTGTACTACAGGCAACTAGTCACAACAGCTTCTCTAGTCAAATAATAGTTCAGGTAACAGACTGTAGGAGAAATGGACCATTGTTACCACTGAGTGCCCTAAACTCCCTTGCTATTTTTCTTTGAATTAAGACTGGCCATAGGAAGAGAGTAGCTAAAGCATTAAGATGAAGTGCAAAATTTGAACTGGAAATTATTTTTTTTTGGTTCATTTTCATAGAAGCTGTTTTATGTGTGATAACGGTGCATGACAGGTCATTTTTCTATGATGGTCACTGAAATTAAGATCAGATGGCAACTACCATTTTTGATTGCACATGCTGTTACTGCTCTTATGTATAGGATGCTGGTGAATCTTGTAGAATACAATGTCAATGCTGACCTTAGAAAAAAAATTGTGTCTGTTCTTGAACCTCTAAACCCCTGGGAAAACCCTGGTAGATCAGCAAATAAAGGCACTCAGAGGACAGTAAGAGGGATTTAGCCTCAAACCTTGGTCTGCCACTTGTTACTCTTATAGTGATGAGTTCCAGTGTACAAGGTACAATAACAGCTGAATCATTCCAGTATTTGCAGATCTGCAAGATTTTAAGATATATACAGATGCTGAAACTTTGCTCTGAAAGATTGAGAGCAACTAGATAAATCTAGTGTTCACTGATAAGGCAGATCTCGTAATCAGTCCATTGACCCACCAACCAGTCTGCCAGATGTTGCCAATGGCCTATGGAAAACAAAGTATTGGAGCCAGTATAAAATGATTGCAAGAATTATGATCTCAGGAATGATCCTTCTGCACAGATATTTCATGAATTGCTGTCCAAACAGCAACTTGGAAAGTGGTTTTAGACATCAGCTGCAAAAAAGGGGAATAATAAGGATGTCAGATCCAAAGCAGGTGGGATGCAACTTGGAAATACATTATTTGTGACTCAGAACAGAGAACTAGACACTAAGCTCTATTTTCTGGGTTCTAGCAACAATGGATCAATCACCATGGAAGAGAAGAAAAGCAACTACAACGAGAGAAACATCACTGCATGTACACCCTGCTGAAGCCATCTGGAGGCTCCTTGTCTTCTTTATTGATGGAACAGACTTGGTCCAGGGTTTACATAGCATTTGCTGACCATGCGAAATCTGATCATTAGCATGAAAGGAAGGTGCAGAAATTCACAGAACTGAGGTAGTGTCAAGTTCCCTAAAGTTAAAAGGTGCTCAGGTGGGCAACAAAGGAGACGTAAGCGTTAATTTCCAGGACAGAACTCCAGGTGTCACAGCCCAATAAATACAACACTTTTGCATAGCTGCAAGAAGAAATCACCTTTCTTATTCCTTAAAGAACAGAACAAATAGCAGATTACAAGTTAAATTGTATTACACTGTTCTCTGTACACCATGTATGAGCTGCTCACCTTCAAGCTCACAGAAAACCTCTATGAAAATCAAACTTTTAAAATAATCTCCTGCATCCTGTGCTTGAAATAAGGGATACTAATCAGTCATAATCTTTTCTGAATATCCAGCAGGCTTCAGCAAGCCTACATATTGTCGATTGTGTCAGAAAGATGGAACTCTTGAATCAGGCTCGTAAGATTCTGACTTTAATAATATGACATAGCATGCTCCCTTGGGCTTGATGCATGCAGTGTACCAACTAACCTGCATGTTTTTTTGAAGTGGCACCCTATTAATTCTGTGGTAGGAGAGCAAAGGACTTGCACAATTCTGGTTGCTTTTTTCTTTTAATTTGGCCAAACACAGAAGGTCTCTCCCAGATCCTTCAGAAGCTGCAGGAGTTAACATGCCATCTGAATGTCCCTGAAGTGTAACAACAGACACCAGCAGCTGCTGTTATCAACTTTCTGCTCCAAAAAGGCAAAATGCAGGCTCTGAACTCCATTTTTTATTTTCATGTAAAGGCTATACCTTCCAGACTTAAGCAAATGCAGCCACAAAGAGGTATTTTGAGATATAAACCTAACTGGCTTGATCAGAAATTCTAAGTGAACAACTAATGCTGAAGACAATTTGGAAATGCAAAGGAATGACTGTATCAGCAGTGCCCAAAGCTGTCTACAGGCTCATGAAATGGCACTATGCCTGCGTCTATCACACCACTGCCGATTTATGCATCTGCTACAGATTACAATTGCATCAAGCTGCAGCAGCTGTAGATCTATACAATTAGAAAGGCTGAGAAGCAGGAGCAGAGGAGTGTGAGCCTGTTCTATGAAGATTTTGAAGGAAAGTTATTTCAGTGTTTGAAAAGTATAGAGATAGTGTGGGCATTATCCAATGCAGACATCTAAAAGAAAGACATTGCTACCAGAGGCACTAATGTGGTCTCCCTTAACAGGCATTTCTAACCCACAGAACATCTCATCCTAAGATAGACAACTAAGTAGGTCACTGGATTGTGCCCTAGAAAGATTTATTCCTTTCCATTGCCTATAAAAAGCAACCTAGATTATTAGCTCAGATTTAGATATCTAGAATTAAGTGAACTAAGTTGCTTCCATCATAAGATGCTGTTATTTGCTCAGTTATTTACACAGGGAACAAAAATGTTATGACTGTGCTAAAAATCACTTTCTGACTAGTAAACAATTATAGTGTTATAAAATAAAAACAGAGTTTCCTTAGACAGAAGGTTGACATGAAGAACACAGTTACCTCAATATAGCTTTCATTCATTGAAGGATATCATGTCTGAACAAAGTTTGCAAACATAAGTAACTCCAAAAGCATCACTATAAATTACTACACAGTTTAACAAATACTGAAATTTCAGTCTCATTGACTTTGCATAATAATTAAAGTACCTACAGCCAGAAAAAATATTCTGTGCAACTACCGTAGTTTAAGACCTCTGGCTTCTGTAATTTGGTCCATCTCCATTGATGCCAGCACACCTCTGTTAAGTCACCCCACAATGAATCTCCAGATTTCCATTGGGAGATTCTGCTAATTTTCAGAACATCCACCTTGCCTTGCATCATGAGTGAGTGCAGCTGCAATGGTCTAACAGGCTGGTCTTCCATAGAAACTCCTCTGTAGGCCTGACAGCAACAGACACTTTCAGCTGTTCAAATACTACAGTATCTCAATTTGCAAATATTCATCATTTCTGCATTTGTTACATGCTTGCACTATTGTCCCACAAACTAGAGGATGCACAAAGTATACAGGGATTGAAGAGTACAAGGTGCCTTGAACTGTACTGTCTTGCCCAGCTTTGTGCAAAGCCAGTGTTTCCAACACGTTGCACACCCACAGCACAGAGAAATTGTGATTGATGCTCCAGTTCATATACCCACCAATGGGATGGAGAGAAGCTGGATACATAGCAGCACTCTGGCATGACTGTTTGACTATGCTCCTTCCCATCCATACAAATATCTGAATGTGGACAAGTTTTCTCTTAACACAAAGATCTATCTCATATAAAAATTAAGACAGCTTGCTCTCTCTTCCTTTCTATTGGTATTTGAAGCAGGCACTAAGATGAATCACATTAGTCAGTCATTATTCGTCACCCTCTTGGTTGCTGACTGAAATATTTAAGTCGGGGGGTTCTCCAGGAGAAAAGCCATAAATGACTGAAACATGAGCACCACTTTGTTCAACATGATGATACCAGGTTTGCAAATAAGCTATCTAAAGTGACAACTTAGTGAACCTGAAAACAAAATATATAAAGTCTGTCCAGCAGCACCAAAAATTATGGGTTAAATAATTAGGCAGGAAAAAAAGACTTATCTTGTCTGAGTTCTGGCCACTCCCAGGTAAGCATTAATTTCATGGGGCAATTGTTTGATAGTACAGAGGAGGATAGCAAGGATGTTCAAAAAGAAAGTAGTATCATGAATTAGCAAGGGAACAGCTGCAGCTTGTTGTTTATTCAAAATTTGATCATGAACAACCTACAACTTGAAAATCAGAAAACAATTTTTTTTACCTCAAATGTTATTTCTACCTTAGCATATGGATGTGAAATCTGGAAATCCATCAGACGTATAGGCAGATGTCTGAACGCCTTCAAAAGCAAATGACTAGAAAAATGCTAGATATTAAATGGAATGAATTTATTAAAAGAGCTGAGATTCCTCAGACATGAGTCTTTAACTCTAAAATTATCAAGTAAGAAAACAGAAGTATCTGGAGTATGAGTTAATAATTAAATCAGAGCATCTGCCATTGCAAGTGCTGTGAAAAAGCATGTAGAAAGGGTTTGAACTGGTAAAACTGTCAGAGCTTCACAGCAGAGAGGCTTTGGAAATTGCATCCCATCACTGAAAACAATGACTGAATGATCTTTACGTCACAACTGGTTTCTTATGGCACGAAAGATTCAGATTCAAATTGTGGGAAAAAAAAGCAGAACCTCCTGAATTAATAGACCAAGCATGTAACCACATACAACACATATACAGAGAGAAAAACTCTCTTAGAAATTTGTTCTCATAAGATTGCTGGCAAACAGGAGGATAAAATATGTTCTCAGAAACGTTGATCAGCTCACAAGTCAGTTGTGAATAGAGAAGCAGCAAGTCCTTTTTTTTTTTTTTGCAATGAATAATTTTTCTATTTCTAATGTAGGTCAATGTCTACTTTTTCACAAACTATACTATGTGTACTTTAATTGAATAGTGGACATTGGTTTTTAATGCCTTTTTTCTTGTCATTCAAACAAAACAGCCAGTTAGACCAAAATGCATGATATAGAAAAAAAAAGAGTTTATTGTTCTGATATGGAATGGCAATTAACCCAAAATATCAATTATATTTCCTGCAAATGCATTACAGATGTTAATATTTTGGTTTTTTAATACATATTTCTGCATCATTGTTTGTTCTGAAAAAAACTAAAATAATCTAACCTTCTCCCTCCATTCCTAATAAGGAATATGAACACTTCTCCTTTTTAATTAAATGTTGAAAATATATTAGATCATTGAGATTTATATAGGAAGATTTGGCAGCCATTTCATATTTACTTGAACTATAAGGTATATTTTTATGTATGCCTCTGTCAAAATAAGTATGTAAACTATTTTTTGTTTTACTAAGTCTTTTTTATTTCATGTGGATCAGGCACTGATAATGTCAGCAGACCTATTCTTTGGCCACTTAATTCACTGAGTTCAGCAGTGTTGCAGTGATGTGAAAGCAGCAAAAGGAGAATAGGGTCCAGGATGTTTGTAACAACTGAACCATGTGCGTAAAACCACTCCGTTCAGTGAACAGTTGCGCATTGACCCTGTGAGTCAGGCTGGAATTGCATTTTCCTTCTGCAGCCTTGCATGGGTTCTTCACTGGTAATAAGTTTCACCCAGTTAATTGGTTCCCTTATAAATGCATTTTGTCACTGCCAGTTGTCAATGGACCTGCACCACAAAATTCAGATCCAAACCCAAATTCAGCTCATGTTCCATTTCGCCCTGAACAAGACTTCTGGCTTGGCCCATCGCATAATTGAAACTAAACCACAGCATGTGGATTTGGACGCAGGTCCAGCCTCAACTCCCCTGGAGGCTGGGATTCTTCTGATCCAGGGGTTTGTTTCCAGACTCCTTGTAATTTGTGCTATTTAATATCTGTTAATCTTTTATTTTTATTTCTTTGTTTCTTATTTCAGACTTCAGAAACGTATTTTGGAAAAAGCAGAGGGAGTCAAACAAATCTTACAATGCTTATTCCAACATCAGCAGACATCTGTAGGAAGACGAAAGATAAAAAAGTGGGCGGGAAACAGCTGCAGAGTAATGTTTAAATACACAGGGCCAAACAAAAGCAGCCAGACACTGTTACAAAGGGAGTGTTTCCATCCTCAGGATGGCAAACTGCTTCCTGAAACCATCCCAGGCAAATGCACAGTCTGCAGGAGGGTGCCAGGGCTGCTTGCAGCCTCTCCGACCTGCCCGAGACCCAGGGAGCTGTGGAGATACCCAACATCTCCAGCAAGGGCTTTGGCGGAGGGGGGGTGGTGGTGGTGGAAAGCAGCCCTGCTGCCTGCAGGCTGCCACCACAGCCACGGTCATGCCGGCCTGACAAAGGCGAGGACCAAGCGGTCACAAAGGATTGATTTCCTGCTGTCTGCCCACAAGCAGGTCTTTGTGTTCTTTGTGAGGTGCACTGCTTCTGGCCGCCCTGCGCCCCTGCTCTCCGCTGACTGCGAGCAGCCCTCCTCCGGCTGCACCCGCGCCCCTCGGGACCCACAGTCTGGGGAGCTGGTGGCAAACTGAAGGTGATCCAGAGAAGAACCATGAGAACAATTACAGCATCAGGAAATGCACCCAACAGCTTAAATAAATCAAGTCTTCCTCTGTGAAAAACACATTAAGGGGATGAATTAGTCAGAGATTACGGCCACCCATGAGGAGTAAAGATTTGATAATTGAGGAGTTTTTGGTCTGGAGACAAAAACATATCAAGGTTTAACATCTACTGAAGTTGAAGGTAAAACAATTTAGGCTATAAAAAAGGCAGAATGATTAACTGCTAAACAAACACACCAGATTTGGATTTAAAGATTCACACTGAATTTCCACCACAAATCCTGGAATTTTTTCCCGAAAAGATAGGCTGCAGTTTAAGCAGGAATTAATTTTAGGAAGTTCAACTGCATGCATTGCGAAAGGAATCAGAATAAAAGATCAAAACAGGCCCTCCTGGCTTTGTAAATAAGGAGTCCAATAATAAGCAGCTAAGCTTACATTCCATGCTCCTGAGGACATATTGCAGGCAGGAACGTGACATGACTTTCCAAAGGCTGCATGACAAATCTATGCCCAGACCTGAAAAGAGACCCCAGGATTCCTGACTGGAATGTTCTTTGTCCCTGCTGTGCTTCCATCCCTTGCTTCCCTTCTTTAAAGCTCTCGCTCCTTTACTTGTCCTGCTCCCTTCATCCTTTCCTCTGGGCTTGCCAACACGTCCCACCCCTACTCAGTCTCTTCCTTACCCCTCCTCCCCCACATCCTTCTTTTCTGTGGAGTCTCTGGAGCACTGCATGTTTTAACCAGGACACAGTGCTGTTGACCACATTTTCCAGGAAATGCCGATGGCTGGTAAAGATCAGATGAAGGAGCCACAAGAAATAGGAAGACTACCCTTGGCTTGGAGGAAAGAAATTGGGACCAAATGGCTGTGCCAACAAGGCTAGGGGCTTCAGTCCTTCCCTTTCAGCAGCTGTCCCCAAGAGCAGCACTCAGACAGCAGCAGCATTAGTAACAGCAGCATACAGCCACCACTCCAGACACATGACACAGAAAACTCTGCCTGCCGTGAAAAAGCATTTAAAATCTCCTTCGCCATCTACCTAGCTTCCATGGAGCCCTCTTCATGACCATGTGAGAAATCATCCCATCGCTGACACCAATTCAATCATTTTACCGTAATCCTACAACACAAAATGAGCATATGGAAATGCAAATGAACCTAGGAGTAGCTTCAGCATTGGACCTCATAATTTTCTCAGTTTCTTCTTACCATAATATTCTGCAGTACGTATCTAAAATCTCAACCTTGTCTATTGCTTTAAACAGTCACTTTTCCTCTATTTCCAAACCCTTAGATCAGTTCTGTTCAAAAGAAGAACATATTAATAGCAACCTCTACATTCCCTCTAGGATACTCTCAAGTCTTACTGTGTTTTTAATCTTTGCAGAGCCCAAAAAACCAACCACATCAGGTGATATGAATACCAGTTTTTTTTCATTTCTTTATGGACATGACTGGTTAGGAGTTCTGCAAAGATTAAAAACCCCATTCAATAAAACTATAGATTTGAAAAAGGTGCATCATGATATGATTAACAGGGCATTGAAAAGAGAAGATAAAAAGAATATTCCTGACATCCACAGAGCAGTAAAAATCTACAAAATAAGTGGAGCAGCATTGACCTGCTCTCTAATAACAGTAAGAGATAAAACAACCTCGTCAAAACTTGGAAGGCATCAGAGGCAGAAAGATTAGGTTGAGATTTCTGGATTTCCAGATTGCAAAGAGGAAGAGCCTGTTCAGTTAGTCTGAAACCACAGAATAAGTAAAACTGTTAAAATGGAAACCAGAACAGTTTGGTTTGGATATAGGCTGCAGACTAATACTCGTGATCAGGGTGTGGAAAGAAATGAGATTCTCAATGTGGACTGGGGGAACAAGAAGGACCTACAGCATATGACATTTAGAATCACAGTCTGTAAGCAGAGTGTCATGACTACTGTGTCATTTACCAGCTCTAACTTCAGTTTTCTCAGTTTGCATTGATACATTCAAAACTC
Organism: Gallinago jamesoni; assembly: GCA_025769975.1. Classification (NCBI taxonomy): domain Eukaryota; kingdom Metazoa; phylum Chordata; class Aves; order Charadriiformes; family Scolopacidae; genus Gallinago; species Gallinago jamesoni. Next base: position 51,611,895 of record JAOQGH010000019.1, on the reverse strand, counting down.
CCTTCTTCAGGTTTTGTTTGCATCTTGCTCTTCAAGTATGTTTTTTTTCCCCTTCCAGCACAGAGTAATCTTTCTGGTTTGTTATATAACAGAATATTCTACCCTGGGAAAATAATTTTTGATCTCCTTGTTTGCAAATTTTCACTTTTTTTCTAAAAAGTTAACCTCCTTTTTGGGGAAAACACAGTGAAACAGAAGATGACAGACAGGAGAGATGCTTATTATTGCACCTTTTGAGTAAGTCATAAAACCATGGTCTTGGTGTATTACCACAGAAAGTATCTCGACCATTTGCTGTGACTTTTGTAGGCTGATACATGATGAGGCAAGAAAGTTCATCACTGGGTGATAATTCTGTTCCATGGCAACTTTTTGCGTTTCAAATTATTCCTCTTCGACACTGGAGCAAGTGGAGAATGTTTTCATGGAAGCCTGTAAATGCCTGCTCTCAGGCATTCCTGTTACCTGGTGACTAGAGTCTTCACCCAGGATTTTTTTTTCTTTTTTTTTTTTCTTTGTTCCAGGCTCCAAGTGAAGCATTTGTTTTCCCTTACTACAGTGAAGATAAATGCTTTTCTCCCCATAATTTCATCCCAGTTTTTCACCTGAGTGAAAGCAGTGTGAACAACAGCTAGGAGTTACTTCCATCAGACCCAACTTCAAAACAGAAACCAAAACCACTCTACCTTTACTGCAGCTACAGTCTACATTTATGGAAACAAACAAACAAAAAAAGAATGTTATACAAGGATTTATTCGAGTGACTGCCAACTCAAAGCTGTGCAAAGGAAAGAACCAACAGGTCCACTGAGCTGTCAGCATTGAATAAATCCAACATGAGGATAACACAGATTGAGCACCAAGTTGCAGTTCTGAGTCCAGTGTGTGTCTTCTAAAACAGAATGGGGTCTTTGAGGTACAAGGTATTACACATGACAGGTTTGGTAGGGTTTTTTTGGTCATTCTCCAATATGAGCAAGCGACTCCAATACTGTGTGTGTGCTGCACTTCCACACACCTAGTGTCTCCACCCATCCTAAGCATCAGCTACCATCATCACTTTTTTAACGTACTCTCTCCGTGCATTCAGCACCTTTAAGGAGAAAAATGTCAATCAACACCAACCTCACCACGGCGTGTGACTTCTTCACAACCTATGTGACACATTTAGCAAGGGAGTATCACATAAACAGCAGGATAAATTTATCTTTAACAGGTGATGAGTGCTTAGTTTTGGATAAGACCTATTTTAATTGAAGGAGGAGACAGTTACCATATTTTTGACATAGTGTTTTTCCCTGTACTGCCATATCTTGTTAACAAGACACAAAGACATGAAAGCTTAGAGCTTCCTCCGTGTGGTCACACAGTACCACACTTGATTGTCCTAGCCAGATTTTTGTTTTCCCAACCCTCTGAGACTCTTGCAGTTGAATTACACAATGCTTTCTTGAGCAGCATCTGTGCAGCAGAAACCTTCAGCCTCCAGAAAGGCTTGGGAAGACAGACTGCTTCCTTACACGTGGTTGCTTTTGTCAGCACATAAATCAGCCCCTGAGAGGCCTCAGCGCACAGTGTTGATCCAGGGGGGGAGTGCCTTGGTTGGATAGGAGGGGCCAATCCTTCTAAGTCTGCCTGAGAAAAACAGTGAGCTGGGAAAAGCCCAGGAGCCTGGAACTTTACAGTTTTAAAAATTTCAAGGTGCTTTTTATAATAATGTAAATTCCTCAACAGACAGTGCTACAGGAAATTACAGAACATTTTTAGTGGGTATTAGTTAACTTGCAAAAGATGGGCATCACACATTGCAGACCATTGCAGACACAGCAGAAGAATCCCACAGGAGATCATACAAAGAAGAAACTTGCAATATCAGACAGTTCCTCATAGGCAGACACTGATCTAATGGGATTTGAAGGGACTTCTGCTCCTACTTCTATTGCAGCAAAATTGTATTTTTCCAGTTCTCCAGGGAGTCATAAACCATTTCTAGTTCTCTGGAACATCCAGAGGTTCCTTTCCATAGCTCAGTCATGACCAAATGAGTGAGAGAACGGCTCCAGCAAATGCCTTTGAAAGAAAGACCATTTGTAGCAAGAAGATGCCTGGTGAAGCACTAGAGGTCAATCTGCACACATGACATTCATGTGAATTTGAAGCTGTCCCCTCTCTGAAGAACAATTTCTTCACTAAAAGCCTATATAGCTTAGCTGGAGTCCCTGCTTTCCATCAAGGATCATGGAACAAACTCCCGGCATATAGCAGGGAAACTTCCTCTCCCAGACATAGCAGAAATGGCTTCCAGTGCTCACATCTTCCAACCATTTAGGACTGCTTTAAAAACTCTTCTTGACTGCTATTTTTCTGCACTAATCAAAGCATCCGAGTCACTATCACAGAAGTCAGACACTTGCATGGTCCTGTGCATGCACAGAACTGATTTCGCTATTTTTCTTTTCAGCCTCTACTTTCTCAGCAGCTGCTTTGGCAGTACCTTCAAGTGGAGCAGCCTCAACTGTTGTCAGCTTACAACATCCCAGTTTGCATGCCCTACTTAATTGCTTGAAATTCAGAGGTATTGAGCACCTGGGATTCTGGTAGAATTTAATGAGAGCTGTGGCTGCTTCCCCACCTATGAAAAGCGAGGCCCAGAGGACTTCTTTTGAAGACGTCAATTGCTATCCTTTGCCCTGACTTCCCATATTATTTCCAAACAAGCATCTATTACTCCCTACGCTGGTTGGTTTAGCTTTTGAATGTTAAGTGTCCTGGTTGAAGGCATCAATTTTAGTCCAACTTCATCTGTTTTAAAAGGGATAGGGATTATATTACTTTGTAATTCTCTCTTAACTTTGTTCTACTCTATATCAAATATGAATTATTGACAGAATCACCCCAATCTGTCACATTTGATGAGACACACATACCATGGGATAAGTTAAATGGAGAGTATAAGCTTAGAAGCATACGCCAGTAAATCTGAAAGTGAATTAATTTCTAATTCAGTGCATGAAACAAACAACAATGAGGAATATTATGAAGCTTTGTGACCTAACAGTAGTCCTAATAATGAAAGGTTTCAGTGAAGTCTAACAGGGTAAACTAGAGCCCCTTGTAAAAAATACTTGAAAACAGACACATGCGCAAACACACACACAGAGTCCAACTAGCAAATATGATTTAAGGACCAGATTCCAAGGCTTTCAGTCATGTTGAATGGTACCTTCCCAACCGTGAAAGACCTCATTGAGCCAATAGGTCCATTTGTGGAACAAGGTGCTATTCAGCTCAGGAATAGAGTGAAAGGGATCAGAATCCAGCCCAAAGTTAAAGGTAAACAGGAAATTCCAGCAGCATATCTCACAGTATTCAACATGAAAAAAAGAGTTAGCATTTTCCAGTGGTTCACATACTAAGATGCTGCAGCTATCCCCACACACCAGAAAATAACTGCAATATCCCATATGACTGTTAGCAAATCATCTTTACCACGTATTTGCATATAGGTGTTGATTAGAGACCTCAACAGAGAACAGGGACTACTGTGCTAGGTAGGTAATAGTAGATTAGTGCCTGTTCCAAGGAGGTTATTACCCAGTAGGATAGCCAGACAAATATGTATACAGAGCGAGTTGGCATGTGACATGGTCATATGCAGCTTAGAAGAGGAGTTAGAAACAAAATCTTCAGACTTAATGCAGTGTCTAACTCTTACCCGTCACCGCTACGTACCTTATGTGAAACCACCACTGCAGGGCTTCACAGGCACTGTGCACATATTGCCGGATGATCAGTGGGGAATCACCTGGCTCATTATGTATCTCTCAGGCCTTGGCATTGCAATATTTTGTTTAAAGAGCCTTTACATGTTGAAGAGTTTCACAGCCACTGCCTGCTGAATGAGGAGTGGATTTGACTCTGCACGGTGGCTGCCTAGCTTATAGTACCAGTATATGTTGCTGTACCAGGTATATGTTCAAGAACACAACACATAGGAAATTGTTAGGTTAAACCATACTAAGAAAGAAACCAATGGCATAAGTTACTGTAAAAGATACTGAGATGGTTTATAGAGAAGAAAGAGAGAACACATGAACACATAAAGGCGTGAATCAGACTAAACTACAGGGAACTAACTGATAGGGTCAAGTGTCCTTTCCCTCTCCAGTCAGTTATTCACTGTAAAAATAAAATATTCACTCAGCAGATAACCTCTTCCCCCAGTTCTTGGAGTAATTTTTATGGGACAGGAGATCTTCTTGGTAAAAGTACTTGAGATTTCAATATCATGAGAAAAACAGCAGAGAAATGGAAGTTGTTTCAGAAAATACTGCTTGTGTACAAATGCAACTGAAATCCTAGAATATATATTCATTATAAATTATCATGGGCAATTTGGCTTGCACACTTTAAGCACAGAAAAAAATCCACTGAAACTGGAAGAGTCTCTCTGAGCTACTGAACTTGCCTCTCTTCACAGAGTACATCAAACTGACTATAATTAACTAAGCATTAATTAAAAGATCCAGAAAGAAGGTTGTACTATAGTTGTGGAGAGGAAAATCTTGTAGCACAGTATCTTCACACACAGGAAAAATCAGTGTCAATGAACCAATTGCTGAAAGCAGCTAGAGGGACCAATAGAAAAAGAGAAAAGTAAGGTCAGTGAGACAGCATATCTGACATACAATGAAAAGAAACTCCATTGATGGGTAGGAGGAAAACCAACAATAAAGAACTCTAATTCCATATTTTATTCCCATTTTCACTGCAATTCTTTCCTCAATGGAAGGAAAAAGAAACACTAAGAAAACCTTCTGCCTCTTGCCAGCAGATATGATGATGAGAGCATAAATGCAAGTATGAATAGATGGACAGACAAAAATCCCTGCCAAGTTTACCTGTTTGACCACAGATGTAGTCTTCCAGCAAACTTAAGTCTATACAGCAACTCACACTTCTGGTGTAAAAGATGTTGCTGAGGTTCCTCTCAGGCATTGAAGTCCCTTTGCTGTGTCGCTGTGTACCTGATGTGCCTAAAAACCACTTGCAACTCCTTCAGGTAAAATAAGGTTCAGACAGTGCCCCACAAGATCTTACTGAAAAGCACATGATGTACCAGAAAAACAAAGAAGGTAGCTTCCCATGTGGAATGACAGCCAGAGGATGTGCCATACAGTCTGGGACAAAGATGACCACCCTTTCCTGCTCTTTGCAGACTTCTTCAGGTGTTTTTACTCTCTGCACCGTAACTGTCTCCTGGCATTCACCGTCATTGACATCACAACCTAATCTCTTCCTATACCATGAGCCCTTTCTTTACGACACTTCCAAGAAATTTCTTTTATATTAAATGTTCATACTTCATCTTCATGTTAAGATGAAGTAATGACTTCTGTGCCAGCTTGATTTACCAAAAGACTAATCAGACAACAATTGAATCGACACTCTGCTGAAGATACCCTTGAAGTTTCATTTGAACAGGTTACCAACATAACTACTGCTTCTTTTTCCTGCTAACAGAGCTACTGAAATTTATTGGAAGTACTGTGTGCTGTTCTCTGCTACCTTAGTTACCTCGTTTGGAAACTTTACGTCTTTTGTGAAGATAGCTTCTGGCTCTTTGTTCCCAATCCTGGCAAAACTATTTGAATGAGAAGGAGAAACATAATAAAAAAGCACAGTAACAATGACCCGCCCCTTTATTGAAATTTCTCAGCTCTCAAAGCTTTGAATATACTTTAGAGATGGTGGTAACCTTTTTAAATTAGCTTTTCCTTCTCTTCCCACACAGGAAAAATGACCTAAAGTATCCTTACCTCAGGACTAACTAAATTGCACCCATTAATGAGCTTTGAAAGGTATACACATCATAGGCTGGTGACTTTGCCCTGTTTTCTGATCAGGATAATGGCTACTTCTTCCTTCTATGACTCTTCTCATAACTGTAAATGTGTAATATTACAAAGAATAGGAACATGGATTTCTGTTGCATATCTGAAGAAGAATCATAAGCATGTGAGTTAAATGTTCAGTGGCAATTACATACTCAATAATAAATAAGGTCAAATAACACAAGAAACTCACTGCCAGAAACTTAAAAACTCTTTATTTACATCAGAATTTTTTAATGTCATTGTGCTCATGCATTGCTAAGTACAATTTCAATCCCGCATTATGTTGAAACAAAGTATTGATTGCCAAATGTCTTCTGGTTGCAATGTTCCTCATTCAAAATTTGTCTTAGACCAATTCACCAAATATTTCTTGGAAAACACATAATTGCTTGCATATACTTCCTTGTGACACACTGCCAGCAGTTCTGCACAGCAAATTCATGGGAACACTGACTTGTAAGATGCCTATTCATTTACTTCAGGTCCTCAACATACCTGTAAAATTCCTATCTGAGATAAGGTTACGGTTTAAAAATGCTAGGTATCAAATAATTCATGCTGCAGTTCATGCTTGCATGATATCCAGCACAAAATACTGTAGGAAAGCTCAATGTAAAAGGTTATTAGATGGGAAGGTGTTTTGATTAAAAAAACAACCCTATACTACAAAATGTGTGTCCAGAAGTCAGACAGTAGGACAGACTCTAGGAGCCCTATCCAGCTATCAAACACTAGGACAGACATACTCAGATGGACTTTTCAGACCCTTTGGAATGACACAAAGGCCAAGAGACACCATCTATTGAGTCATCAGTGCCTACTGGGGTTTTCCCAGACTGCTGATTATATACGGGGTCTGAATGTGGCTTTCTGTAGTTCATAGGAGCTAGCAGAAATCAGTCTCTCCATCCTGTCACACTTACCAGTTTGGTTTTATTCAGTAGCCTCCATCTCCTGATCTGCATGTTCTGAGAAGCGGCAGGTAGACATGTACTTGGATCTTAATTAAAGGTTAATCTTAGGTGCCAGAGGTGCCATCAACACATGCCATTCTTTCATCCTTACTGCCAGTCTTTCTCTCACTCCCATAATCTCCCATTCCTTCTCCATTCACCCCACTCCTATTGCCCTTACGACTTTCTGCAATATCAGCATCAAGGTTCTGGGAAACACTAGTCAGAAATAGGATAGATGTCTCATTCCTAATTAATGAGTCTATCCCTGTAAGATAATGGCATCTCTTCACTTGTGTTGGCCCAAAGGCTAAAGAATGACTTTTACACAGAGGTGAGAGCAAATTGGTAGACATTATCATTGCCACTGCTTGGTAACATCCACTAAGGGTAAAAAGGGTTGAAGACTCAAAGCATGTCAAGTGATGGCCTGCAACAATGATTTTATTCCAGAAAGCAGTGGGTCCGAATCTATAGCAGAGGAAACAAACATCAGCAAGGTGCCCTTGAGATGTTCTTAAGGTAGATCTGCACCATCTGGAGACCTATTTCAAAGTGAACCTTGAGAATTAGATGAGAGAGGGTCACTTGCCCATAACTCTTCCCAAAGTGTGCCATAAAAGAGGTCTTAAGAGTCAGCTTCAATCAACTGTGAACAGTGGTTTCCTCTGCAAAGAGCCTGGCTCCTACATTTTAACACCACATTCTGTAACTTGAATTTATATTTAATTCATTTTTCCCTTCAGAATACAGGGTATTTAGCCATCTGTGACATGGTTATACCAGCTACCAGATTCCCTTTGCTGCTATGAACACTGACAATTCAATAAAGTCTAATTGACTACCTTTTTAGAAGGACCCAGATTAAGAATAATTAGCACACAGATGAGTAACGCTCAAGATTCCAGTGATGTAGTGATTTGATCAAATTCAGCATACCTTAGGGGAGACATACTGAGCAGCAGTATAAATAATGATCAGATTTATTGCAAGAAAAACACACCACAGACATTTTATATTTACATGCTCACATTCCTTATAATTGAAGATTAGCCTCAGAAAAAAAAAAAAAAACATTGTGAGGAAATAGAGAAATCCTTTAATTAATGATGATTTGGAAAATAAAGAAAACATTCATACAGTTCAGTGTCAAGACAGACAAGAATGATGCAACTCTGTGGGAAAGAGCTAAGTCTTGGATAATACAATATACATGGAGAATCTCTACACCCAGAAAGAGGTACTTACCTGCATGGGCATCTGTGTGTCTGTGCACACACTCAGATACACATATGCCATTAATCATATATTCCTGTGGAGGAATCTATCTAGTTAGGCTAAAAAGAGACTGGCAACGATAGCTGCCTACAGTAAGGACCAGAAAGAAAAAAGGAGCACCAATGAGCCAATGCTGACCTTCTTTCTTAGAGCTGACAGGCTGAGGACATTGAGAAGTAAGGAAGAAGGTGTAGCACACTCAATACAGGTACTGAGAATGAGAAAAGTTCCATCCTGGTGGATTTTTGCTTTGACATTCGGTGAGAAGTGTGCAGCATGGAGATGCTGAACAGTCACTGCAAGCTTGCCTTCTTGCAGTCTGATTTATATTACCAGAAATGGACCCTTTCCACCATGCAGTTTGACAGCACTGCCAGTGTGATGCAAGTCTCTGTCCAAGTGCCTCACTGGAGCTCTTGGACCCCATGCCCTGCAGCACAATGAAACCATAGCCTCCCTCTCCCCCTCCATTGCTGCAGGCCAGCAGCAGCAGAAGAGGAGGGCTGTCACTTCCACAACAACTCCTGTGCCCCCCAGTGCAGCACAAATGGGATCCAGCACATACCAAAATGGGGAGAGAGAGCACAGAGGAGATGTCAGCTTGCTGGCCCCAAAATAGAAGTGCTACCTGAAGTGTTAATATAGACCTTGCTGTGAGATATTTCAGTGTTTCTCCTCAGTGCCAGAGGAATATACCCTTGAGATATCCTGGTGGGTTGTGGAGGAGGGAGAGTTAAACCTCATTTTACAGAAGGAGGGTGATGCACTAGGCAGATTCAGAGACTTGCCTAGGGTGGGAGTGTCAGCCCACTAAACTGTTGACTCCACATTATGTTGCAGCTTTACAACTCTCATTATTTAGTCTTATACTGAAAATTCAGTCACATTATTAGTGTAATTTATTTCAAACAACACCAGCTGGTAATGATGAAGTTCTCATTAAAATATATCACCATGATAGTGTATATATATATATATCACAGGTGGGCTCAACAAAGAAAGTCTGCTCTTACTGATAGTTACTTCAGTGGATGTACTTGAGTTAAGCCATACTGGCAAGCAAGAAATGAACTAGGCTGCTGTATGCACACTGGTGTTGCCTTTTTTCAGCCTTTGTTTGCTTGCAGTAATTTAGTTCACCATGGAAACACCAGAAATCTACAGGTGATACCACCTGTCCCTTCAGGGCTTTGGGAAGGAGATGGGAAATCAGAATCACACCCTGTCCCATTTGAAGCGTGGCTGTGCTCATGCACCTCTCCTTTGGCATAACACGGAGCACAGACTGAGGGTTGGAGTGAGGGGAGATAGATGTGAAACTCAAGTGAAGACTTAGCCTCAGTGGGACCATTTAAGAGACTTCAGAAATTGACTTAATATCTTCTGGCCAAAGTTGGAGATAAGAAGAAATTTTTGATCTTAGTCAACATCACCTCTACAATTTAAGACGTTTGCAGTGTAATATCTGTAATGGGAGATCTCTCTGTGGGATCTGTTCTGTGAGGAGCATCTGACCAGGTGATTCCTTAAAAGTTACTCCTTTCTACCTCAACTATTCTGTAAATCCAGCTTTCACCTTATAAAATCTAGAAACTTGGTTAGGAGTTGAGCTAGTTTTGAACTGTTTGGGTTTTGGTTTTTTCCTTTCTGTCATGGCAAAACTTCTATAGCTGATATTTTTAGCATGGAACAGGCTGTAGATGTGTTTTAGAGAGGGGAAATGTCTTCCAAGGAGATATCTCTAGTTGGTCAAGATGGAAAGCAAGGACAACCTTGACTCATAGAGGGGAAAAAATGCATTAATTTTTGGCAGCATTTCAGACAAGATATTTATTTAGTTAGGTTTTTTCCTCTTCTGTAAAGTTCACTCAGCATTGTCTCCATTACTAAGCAGGCATGCTTACTGAAAACTGCCAATTTAGTCCACCCTATATTTAGATCCAGGAAGTTTTATTTTACTTTATTTTTAATAACATCTTTTTCAAGTGATAAGAGAACACTCTTGGTTCCATACTACCACAAATCTTTCATTTGTGGTAGCTAATGAAAGTTTAAAACCTATTAGATTACAGAAAGCAGGGGTAAAAGTGGCTCTAAATACAGTTCTACCTCCTCACTGGCAAGTTAATGACAGTGTTACCAGTGACCTCCCAAAACCTTCTGCCCTAAAATTCCCTCTGAAAAGTTATGTATGGTAGACCTCACTATAAATGTGAATGGTGGCATATCTTCCTACTGGGCCAAGCATACTACATGGAGGGGTCACTAACTGTAAATTTATAGTTCTACATAGCATCAGTAAAGTCTCAAAATAGTCTTTAACTGAGGCTTAACTGGTGCATAAAATCTTGTTGACACTTTAATAGAGCCTGGGGGGCTCAGTTTTGACAAACTCAATTGTAAAGGGTAGTAGGAGACTGTTAAAAATCAGCTATAGCTAAAGCATGTATGCTAAAAACATATGTGAATAAGGACAGGGCCAGAGCAAAACAGAGAAAAGGAAGGTCAGCAGCACTGTTAGCTTTGACATAAGGACATCCATGAAGCATAGCACGACATGAATGCTGCCTTAGTACCATACATGAACCTGCTAACTTGAGTGCCTTTGGATGCAGAGAAACATTTATGATCTGCACTACCAACTGGACTAACCAGCTCCCAAGCAGCTCAGAGCTGACCCTATTCAAAGGCAGTTACCTACCGGTCAGTTTACCTTCTCCAAAGAAGTAAATTTCTTATCCTCGGTCCCCAGATTTGGAAGGAAGTCCAAGTCCCAATCATTGAAGCAAATACATTCAAACCCCGCTCCCTCCCCGCCCCCTCTGCCCCCCATGCAAAAGTCAATGTCCTTGGTACCAGAAAGAATTTCATGGAGATACAAACTCAAGAATCTGTTTCACAGGCAGACAAGCAACTTTTTACTTGCAGCCATGGTCTCCTAGCCTTTATGAAACAGTTTCCCAAATTTTTACACAGGTATCATCACAAAAGTAAGCACACAGAGAAGAAGATATCCTGCTCTTTGAGTGTCACTTTGAGGTAGCATCCCCTGCCATGCAGTGTCCAAATTCTGCAATTAAATATCAGCTAGATAGTTTAGATCAGTCATTTAAAACAGTCTTCTTATCATAGTCTTTACACAAATCTACACTTGATGACTAAGTTTTCTGGCCTTACAGCCCTAAAAGCTCCTACTTCTCTCTGTATATTTCAAGGGAACATTTTGAGATGCATGGGGCTCATGCAGAAAACATAACAAGAAGATACTGAGAGTTTGTTGTATTCTGTCTAGGATGGTCCCATAAATAACACACCAGTTCAAAATCATGCCAATAAAACCTCATGAAAATATTATCCAGTTTGTCCCATGTTTGCCATTAAAAGGGAGCTGGCATATTTATAAAACTTCATTCTCAGACTGTGTAGCTTCATCAAAAACACAAAGAGAAAAAGAACAAAGTACTTCTTACAGCAGCTTGGAGCAGATAGTTTCAAAAAGGCTTTTTTTTTATAGCTTTGGGGGCTTGCTTTTGCACAGTTGTAGGGCCAGCCCACAAAAACCAGGATGTTGGGTTTCATGTTTGGATAGAAGGCAGACTTGTCTAGCCCCGTAATCATTCATATAAGTAAGGAATGACTCATGGCTCTTCCCTCTGTTTCAAGGCAAAGACAGGTAAAAGGGAAAGGAGAAGAAATGTAATTTGCGTGATAACTGTACATAAACGTTAAAAGGGATTTTCAGAGGAAGGGTGGGACGTTTTGGAAAATGTATGTCTGCTTGAGTATGCATGCAATTCTTGCTTATTTTGTTCATGTGAGCTTTTCTCTTGACTGAGGTGTATGAATTACTGTAGAAATATAAAAGTAGAAGTGCTCTCAAGAGGACATCTGTTCCACATCACTGACAGATGTCTGTCTGACCCATTTTCAGGTTTGGAAACAAGGATTCCAGAATATCCTTAGAAATCTGGTTCCAGTGCTCTACCATCCCCATAGTCAGAGCATATATGTGAATTCTGTCCAATATGAGTACCTCTTGGTCCAGCTTACTCTATCCATTTCTTTTTATATCATTTTTAGGTACAGAGAACAGGTGAATATTCTTTTCTTTATGACATTTTTAACAACATTTTTGGCATACTCTATGTGCATTATGCCTCTTTCCTTTCTCAGAAAAAATAACTCCGTTAATTCAGCTTTTCTTTATAGAAGATGTTTTCTAAGCTTTGTTCTTTCTCCTTCCAAAAGGAGAATGATGTCCAAAATCTCTGTACTTTCAAATGTGCCATCACCATTGGACACAGACATAGTCAGGTCCAATGTCAGGACCCGCTACCCAGGGCAAAACTACATAGCTACTTCCCAGCTATTCACAATATTGCTATTAATTCATTCCATCATGGAATTTACTCTTCACTCACCTTCACATTTCTGGATTTCATTTTGTTTGTGCTCTGTGCTAATCCTTGTTTCTGAAAACTGCTCCCAAACTAGTTTCCAATTTAGTATTTGTGCATTTGATTTTTCCTTCTTCAAAAGTAATGCTTTGCACTTGTCTTTATTCAATTTCATCCTATTGATTTCAGACCCGTTCTTCAATTTATCAAGCTCATTTTATATTCAAATCTTGTCCTCTGAAGTGTTTGCAGCCCCTCCTAGTTCAGTCATACGCAATTTTTAAAAGTTTTCTACATATTCCATCATCAGAGTTGAAAATATTGAATAAACTGGACCTAAGACAGACCTCTGTGGTATCTTATTTGATATGCTTTCCTAGTTTGACAGCAAACCATTGATAACTGCTTTACCAATAAGCCAAATTTTTCAAAGTTTGCACCCATCACATAATAACTTCATCTAAACCATATTTCTCCAGTTTACTTATGAAAATGTCATGTGGATGTGTGTCAAAAGCCTCGCTAAAGTCAAGATCTATCACATCTGCTGCTTCTCCCTTATCCACTGGGCCAGTTACCCTGTCAAAGAAGGAAATTAGATTGCTTTGATGTGATTTGTTCTTGACAAACCCATGCTGGCTGTTTCTTATCACCTTATTTTCCTCTAGGTGTTTAGAAATTGATTGTTCAATAATTTTCTCCTGCATTTTTCTCAGTATCATAGTCAAGCTGACTGCCCTATAATTCCCTGGGTCTTCCTATTTCCCCTCTTTAAAGATAGGTTCTGTGTTTGCCTTTCTCCCCTCCTCCGGGACCTCACCCATCCTCCATGAGCTCTCAGAGATAATTGCTAATAGTTCAGAGATCACTTCAGCTAGTTCCTGAAGTACTCTAGGGTGAATTTCATCAGGCCCTGCTGACTTGAATATACCTAACTTATCTGAATATTCTTTAACCTGTGCACGTTTTTCCTGCAAATTAAACAACTTTCTGCTCAGCGTGTGCTATACAGTTTTTATGTTCAAAGGCACTACTCCTAATACCACAGTTTTAATTTATTTTGACTGGTCAAGCACTTATCCTTCACTCCACAATGTCAACAAAGAAGAGCAGCTATATCCAGTAAACGCTCACAAGGAACGACGGCCCTAAATTGAAACATATGAAGTTTCAAAAGTATCTGCTATTCTGTCTCTGGAGACTAAGCACGCAGTGGATAGTGGCCCAAATGAAACCCAGTTAGACTTCAGCACCCTCTTACGCCCTCAAAGCTTGCTAAAAGGCAACTCCAGGGCAGATCTCGTTGCAGCACCTCAGAATTCCAGGAGCTGCTTTTTACTTTGAGTGAAATGCAGGCATCAGCCATTTCTCCACCTATTTTTCCCAAACCTGGAAGTATTTCCAAAACATGCAACCCATTTATACAATCAAGCTTCATACAAAATGCAGCAAGGACCATCCAGTAGGAGATAAAACAAAAATACATTGATCTAGAAGTACACCTACAGGGCTATGCTCGTTCTGTTCCTCCAAATAAGGTTTCTTCAAGCCAAGTATGCCTGCAGAATGACCCTTAGCTGTTGTCCTTCTGTTTCACCAGCTCTGCACCTGTTTACAAAGCAGTCCTTACCTCTGTCTCTCAAATGCACGCTTGACATACTGGCTGTACTTGCAATTAGGGCAGGGGAAGCCCATTGTTCGTGTTTTCCCCTTTGTCTCTTTTACACAAGTATTTCTCACTAGAGACCTAAAAGACAAAATATTGATTTTTTTCTTTTTTTTTTTTTTTCTAAATGGCTTGTTCTTTTTTATTATGTTATCCCAGTGGCTTTAATTTCTTACTGCCTACTTTGATGTAGCAACCTAAAGACAGCTAAAGATGAAGTTCTAACCCTAAGGCCTTGAAACAAAAGATGCAGCATCTCTTCTCTGTCCCTCAGAAACAGAAATAAAATGGCTTAGTTGAAAGAAATCCACAGCAAGGAGGGTGTGAAGAAACCTTTCCATTTCCTTACCTGTCGATTAACACAGAGGATGTACCTTGGACACTGGAATGGCCTTTCTCACAAACAGGAATGCATCTTTCAAACTACCCATAGACAGCAGATTTATACTGACTCCAATCCCATGCTGATCTTCATGGTGGTCAATGCTGTGGGTAGCAGAGGGAGCCTCAGGGAAGCCACCCAAGCACAAGATCAGTTCAGGGCTGGCACCTGGCAACAACAAATAAACTTCAAGCAACCTCATTTCACAAGTGTGCAAGTGTATCATCTGTAACTCAAGTGGGGATTCCTTGAAAATATGATCTTCCCACTACTTTTATACTCAAGGAGAGCATCACTAAGTTAAAGGCTTCTGAGTAAAAAGTACTACAAGATACTTACTTTCAAGAGAGAAATTAGGGGTGGGTGGGTGGGGTGGGGAAAGTCTCTGAGGTAAAAAATTGCAGAAACAACCAGTGGTGGCACCTGTAAGCTCTGTCTGTACTTCAGCTAGTAGTCACCAAGTAAGTCAGACTAGACCTTAGGAAGTCTCCTGTCCACCCCACACAAAGCAAGTTCTATCAAGAGCTGTGTTCCTGTACCCCATCAATGTGTGCCTCCAGGGAGAGCCATGCTGCTGGTCTTACTTGACCACATGGTTTTCTCTACAGCCAGCCTGGTCCTCTATGTGGGTCTGTCCCAAGCCAAAGGTTTTGCATTTGCCTTTTCTGAACTTTGTGATGTTCCTCTCAGCTCATTTCTTCACTTACCTGTGAACCTTAGCTGTCACTTACCTGTCACTTACCATAGGTCAGTTACTACTTATGCACTGGGTTTAGCCAGCAGCAATCCCGCAGAGAGACAGAAATGCAATGGGCCAATATCCCATAAAACAGACAACAAGGCAGAAAACAGGCAGGATAATAGGGTAAATGCCAATGGATGATACAGAGACTCATCAAGAGCTAGTAGAGAGTGCAGTGACATAAAACTGCCAGAACTTAAGTCTTGCCAGCCCCTGACATGATAGCACCAGAGCCACTGACAGTAACAAGAGCTGTTGCAAGAAATCTTGGCAGGGAGAAAATAACTTTAATGGTGTTAAACTCTTCTCTCATTCCCACAATGATCCATCCAGTCTAGGACTGACTTTTACAAATAAGAAAGCCCGGAGGAGCTCTCTCCAAGATGTAATGGTGCTGTAGAGAAAGGACTCATTTTTCTTAACTGTAAGACACTTCTATTCCAAAAAGAAATAAACCCCAAAAATGTTAATTTCAGCCAAAAATCACAGACATAAACCAACAGTAAGTTCCAAAGATGCTTTTTGATGAGGGAAAATGGAATGGGCAAGAGCAGAGGAGCACATTTATATCTGGACCCATATCTAAGGTTCCTTTCCATTTACGAGGAGTGAGGATTGGAAGCTAAGCTGCATTTCAGGCCAAGCACAGCTCCAACAGGACTGGGAACAGCAAAAAATAAAGAAATTATGTTCATCACAGATTAGCAATAAATATAATGATTCATGTACTCTAGATGCAGAGAGATCATGCTTATTGCAACACACAAAAAAGCACAATTCGACAAAAATATGTTCTGCAATAAAAACAGACAACCTGCTTTCTAGAATTAGTTGCAAAAAGAGGCTTCCATTAATGCCTCTGAAATAAAAGCCCAAGCAATACACAGCCCTTAAAATCATTCTGTCTGCTTTCTGTGACAAGAGAAGGCTCAATGTTTTCTCAAGCAGTGGGCCTGTAGGTCACAAGTCACCTTTGGCCTTCATTTACAAGCACCTGCATCTCACCTTCTTCTCTGTAACTCCTAATGCACTCTGTGAAGATAAAGATTGCAGAAAACCTAAAAATACACAGAAGCAGCAGATGTGCCCTATGCTATTGGCAGAGCCAGCTCCACCAATGTCAGCATGCTTCTAAGTTTTGATTTGGTTCCAGAGGTGAAGTTGTTATCTCCTGGCCTTGATCAAGAACTACTGAAAAATGGTCATCTTCAGTGCATGCCAGTCTACACCTTCTTCTCCAGCAATGCAGAATGATGTGGCAGAGAGAAGGAAATGTCAGTCTCATGCATGTTTGTCCAAGACACACTTCAAAACCAAGTTCCTCTCTTGTTAAGTTAGGCTGGTGTTTTCCTGTTACAGAGGTGTTCCCTCCAAAAAGGTGCCTTCAAAAGGTGAGTTGAACATGCATCTGCACACTGGAGAAGTGAACATCTCTCTTCACTGCTTGTGGTGACAAACTTCAGGTGGCATCTAATCAGCATGTTGAACATACTAATCATGTTAATCATGTCGGTATGTTCCTGCAGTTTCTGCAACAAGCTAAAAGCAAGAGAGATCTTATGAGATCAAATGTTCTTGATACTATTCTCTTTAATCTGGCCTGGAGTGAGACCTGGACAGGTCTTCCTCCTGCTGATGCAAGATGTTGCTTATCTCGTAATTCACCAGAATTTTGATCAACTTCAATTCAGCTGCTGCAATGAGACCTTTGGGCTGGCACATTTTGTTGTTTACTTAACAACTTTATTTTATGTGGGGAGAATAACCTAAACCTAATAACATTATTTCTGTCTGGATAATTTTCTCCAAGATATATTTCAAGGTATATTTTTCAATATGTTCCTTAGTCATGGTTTGGAGACCTTCCCATGAACAGGTAGAGGCAGTATGGACAAAGGGGAAGGTCTTGTTTGTAATCAACCTCTGAAGGAATTACTCTCTCAGTAAATACAACTGAAGATCAGAAACACACATTTCACATAGAAACATCATCTGAGTAACAGAAAAACTCTGAGTTTCTTTCAGAGAATAAAATAGAATCTGGCCTGAAGAATTTAGTGGGTGGATGGAGAACCAAACTCACTCCTCCCTTCAGTTCCTATGATGCTGGCAAGGTGCACATATTTCTTTGGTCAGGGGGAATGCAAGCTTGGCAGGCCAGGTAGTGACATGACCTTCATCAAAATGGGAAGCTATCAAGAATGGCTACTTCCTCTGTTTGTGTGGCAAAGTTGGCCCTTGCCAAGGATGTCAGATGCTAGACTGTTCTCCCACTCTTCCTTCATCTTTTTTAACAGTCTTCAAGCGCCCTTCTTTGTTCTTTCAACATAGCAGGTGATCTGTGTTGGGCAGCCAGTAAAATAAATTTATGAAAACTGTCTCAAAAAGCCCACAGAGCCTCAAGCAAGCTCTCTATTGTTTGTTTGGGTTATTTTTAAGAGTACCACCATGGTATTGGAGACACACAGTCAGATCCTCAGCTGATGTAAGCCAGCACTGCTTTACTGGCTTTAACACAACGGTCCTTACTGCTGTAATTCAGCTGCTGGAAAAACATCAGCAGAAGGTCTGACCTACCTATTACTTTGTGCATTGTAACTAGTAACTACATTTTTTGCCCCCAATGGAGTCAGAATAGTGCTGTTTTCCTGGGTGTCATCATAAACAAGATACTGAGGGGACTTCTGAAAATGCTGTCTGAATCACAGCGGGACAGGATTTGAAACCAAGGAGAGCTGAAAGTGCCAAACCATGTCTACAAAATGCAAACTTGCATTTGTGCACTCAGCTGTTCTGAGGACGTGCAAAGGGCATGCCATGTTTGCATATACTTTAGACATATTGCTGGCCTGTAAATACTCCTTTTATGAAATACAGATAGCAAAGGGAAACAGCACTAGAAAACAATTAGACCTATTGTTGATGTCTTCCCCTTTCTCTCAGCTCCCCTTCTGTTTCTCAGCCAGGTACAGTGTTCACAGTGAGGTGGTAAATGTACACAGAAGCCAGGAGAGAGAGATATATCTGCCTTCACAATCCATTGCATTTTTCACATGTGTACTAACAACAATGCCTGTGTCCTTCTCTGACTCCAGCTCAGGTAGTTATATCCAGCCTTGCTAATGACCTCCCCAGAGTTTCTCTGGGATGCAGGTTTTCTCTTTCAGCTTTTTGGCCTAAACAGTGTCTCTTCCTTTGATGCAAAGCTAGTACCTACAACACATCATTCAAGCACTACCGATATGAGGTTTGGCTTGTGTATTGTCTGCTTTTTAAACACCTCCCAGTGCTATTACACCTTTGTGGGAATTTCTGGGTAAAATGATTTATTTGTAAAGATAGACCTCCAAATTCACATTTGGTTTAAGTGTAAAGTCATCCATATTTGCATGTAGCAAAAAAAAAAAAAAAAGGAAAGGAGGAGAAAAAAAAGCAAAACTTCTTCATCACACAAGTAGACACCTTGTCACCTCAGAATTACACTGTAAAGACAAGATTAGTACCCAAGAATCATCTTCAGAAATACTAAAGATACAACATATTTTGACAGAAAGTATTGTTTTCTCTTGGAGGCAGTCTCACCTGCTGTTCCCTTCTACTACCACTAACGCCTGGCACAAGTCCATTCTAACCAGGTCTGCTACAAGAAAGCCTGTTAAACAGACTTTGCACAACTTGCACTTCAGGACTGCTAAACAAAGAGGCAAGTGTTTAGCTACTTGTAGTCTTTTCCATGGTTCTGGGATTCCTGACATGCTAAGGTCATCTTATTGCTGATTGATCAGCTCCATTCCCTTTAGTGGCTTAAGGCAGAATATATGTAACCTCTTTTCATGCCATGCCTTGAAATGATTTCACATGACCTTCAGAAGGTAAATCTCCTTCTGTTTACTTAAACACACACAGTGCCTGGTAGAAAGCTCATCTGTGGCAAAGAGAAACATTTCTGGATTCCAGCCTGCAGAGCAATGGAAAAAAGAGGATTCTATTCCCTTTGATTGCTGTCACCAGCTACTGCAATTCCCTGCCACAGGGTGAAGTTAAATGCAGGCTTGGAGCACAGGCTCCTGGAGGCTACTCTTTTGCTTGTGTAGTAGGCCAGGCAACACTGGTCTTGCAATCTGAGATGCTCTTCCACATTACATATTAACCTCCATCTCCTTTGATGACTTCTCTTGGAAGAAAATAAAGCAAGCTACAAGTGGTGAATGACAAATGATGAATCACCTCTCCAAGAGGTCTTTAAAGAAGAGTCAGATAAAAAGATGGAAGTGAGCTGGAAAATGTTAAAGTCCTTTTCCCTACCCTACTGTTTGAGGTAGGATGGAGACAAATCTTCAAGTCAAGATACTGAAGAGAAAGAAAAGTAATGTTTTTAATGGCACCCATGGACATCACTTGTGGAGGCCACCTTTACATCCTTTGCAGATTTTCTGCAATAATGACTTGATGGCTATAAACAATGTTCTTGGGTACATTAACAATAAAGAGCAAGGTGATTTTTGTTCAAAACTCCACGTTTAAAGGAAAATTTTGTCAAATGCTCTTTTCAAGGATGGGAGAGGGGAAAAAAGATAAGCATTTTATTTCCTCTGGCTTTTCTAACCATTTCGCAAAATAGCTTTAGAAAATTGGTAGGCAGACGGGTGTGTTTACTGTGTATATGGACAGCTCACATGGATTAGGAAGAAAATGTTTTGTCCTGTACCACAGTTTGGTACCACAAATTTGGTACCACAAATGCCTACCTGCATTTTGGAGATTT
Organism: Gallinago jamesoni; assembly: GCA_025769975.1. Taxonomy (NCBI): domain Eukaryota; kingdom Metazoa; phylum Chordata; class Aves; order Charadriiformes; family Scolopacidae; genus Gallinago; species Gallinago jamesoni. The sequence goes on along the minus strand of JAOQGH010000019.1, from coordinate 51,591,815 downwards.
TGCCCTCCACTTATTCATGTGTGGTTGGAATGCATCAAAATCAGCATGAAAATAACCAGAGGTCTGACTTAGTACAGCTACACTATTCCAGCGAGTTTTTTGTAAGATATTGGGCCTTACAGCATACCAGGACTTAAAAAAAACTCCAAGAGTCAGTTCCTCTCCTAAGCACTGAGAACCCACCAAATGACAAAGAAATCCTCTTGAAGTAATGACCAGCTTTGAAATGAACCACAATGAATTCAGGCTGAAGAAACGAAATGGGGACTGTTTCTACACAGAGAGACAATTTGACAGATAATTACTCCTGTGAGTCATTCATGAAGTAGACTTCCTCTGATAAGAAACAAATTGCCATCATCCTTTTTTTTCCTGTTGTTCCTTCCTTAGTCTCATGACAGAGACTGCTGCGGACAAGGAGGCAGAGGAGGCTGTTTAAGCCAAGAGGCCAACCCCCACACTTTTAGGTTTACAGGTATTCAAATACCACAGTTAAATGCTTTTAAAAATCTTACCACCCTGAAATTATTGGACCTTCTTCAAAGACGGTCCACAGAAAACAAGTCCTCTGACGTGCTTGGTACTGGTTCTATTTCCACAGAGGGATAATCGATGAGTTGTATAGGAGGAATTCATATCAAGGCACCGATGTTGTTTCTCTGTTGCTTTGCCATTAATGCTTTCTGATTCATTTAGGGTCCTTAGAGAAAGAGGTGCAATGCATGAAACCTTAAACATGTTGGGATCAATACAAACACAGACAATCATACTCCACTCTGGATATACTGAAAAATGTTACTGTGCATCTCTGAATGTGGTGAACACCTTTGTGGTGAATCCCGTCAAACTGTCTTTACAGACCATGCAAAGATTCCAACGGGATTCACCAGGTGCTGGGTTCAGACCCATGAGACTTGGCTGAAAAATTTTGAACAGTGTACAGCAATTGCTCCTTAGATTGCAACGACTTTATAAGCCTTCATGTTATCACAGTCAATACACTGCTCCAAGAAGGAGGGACTGGAATACATCTAGCTTAAGGTAAGGAAATATTACAACATCCTTCCGCTACTGTTTTAACCAAACACTTTCCAGTTCTCAGTCACTGGTCTCTCAGTAGGAGACAAGCACCCAATCAGTGAGGATGAGCATCATGTTAGGAATGCAAAACACTTAATAAAAGGAAGACTAGTTTCTCTGAAGTGCAGAAAGGCACTAACATTTGATTACCTGGGAAGACACTCCAGGGAGAAATTCATGACCACAGAAAATAGTTTCCAAATTAAACACGATACGATACAAGCATTCAAAACTAAATGCAAACTGCGTAAAATGTTGTTTGTTTGTTTTTTTTCTTTTCCAAAAGAGCATCAAATGGTGAATTTAGCAATAATTTCAATGAGGTCTGACTCTCCTTTGCTTGGAGTTTGCTTCAGCCGTTTACTCCCAAGAACAACAAGCTAAAACTGCCATGAATTGGAACAGAATTGGTTTTACGTCTGTTTTCCATTGCTGCAAATTAAGGCACCAGATATTAGCAAATAACTTGCAGACAGAAGGGAGAAAAGCTACCAGTTCTACTCTTTCCACATTCCAGAAAAGGACAGCATTACAGGGAAGAACAAAAATTGTTTAAAGGTCTGTATAAATGCTGAATAAAAAAAATGAAATCTGATGGGACTGTTCAGTACATTTCCTCCATATGTCACTTGAGGCTGATTTGAGCACTGCAGACAACAAGACATTTAGCTTTACAGTAAGGCTACTATCTTGCTAGGTAAGTCCTTCAAATTGCTGCATTGCTTGCCCTGACTCAACAGCAAGAAGCAGAGATTATGGTCAGAGAAGAGAGGTACACGAATAATGACAGACATTATTCAGAGCATCAGACATTTAGACCTTGAACTGAAAGCCCACTAACCTCACCAGGAGCTTTCCCATTGTTTCCGGGGGCTTTGGATACGCCACTAATCCAGTAAATTTTAAGGTGGGATTTCCTATGTCCAGATATGCTCTTAACAGATACCTTTTTCATTTCACCACAAAGGAACAGATGAAAAACAGCTTTCAAACAGCTGTGTTGGAGATGGGGGGATAGACTATGGGTCCTGAAGTAATTTAAATACTCCCAACCCTGACTATTTATTATAAGAGCACTTCACTAGATTCTAATACTAACATTTGCAGAACTGAAGTGAGCAAGGTGGAAGAAAGCTTGTCCACCAGTTGGCTGTATAGCTTGCCATTGCTACTGGTGATCTCTAGTGGAAAGCGTCAGTGGAGCCAATCCTTACCCAAGGGTCATTCTGCCTCCTCCTGGAAGGAAAGGAAAGAGAGAAATTGTTTCTTCTGATCTTCAGTGTTAGCTTAACATGAGCTTTGACAAAGGTCATAAACATTTGTTATGAAGGGAGGAGCAAGGCAAAGAGACCCTAACCCACCCTCTTGATGAAGAATGGTTTTCTTCTTGTCTGATGCAGGTTGGGCATGCTGGATCACTGCTCTGCTCACTGCATACCCATTCACCCATTATCTTCTTGGAATATTGTAATACTGCTGTGCAAATATGGAGTGGGGATGTATCCTTCACCTCCTTGCCAGGCCCAATGGAGTAACCTGGCATTTCCAGGTGATGCTATCTGAGTCTATTTCACTGACTGAGGAACCTCAGTTCAGACACATTACAGAATATGACTAACATGAGGCATCGAGTGAGCAGGTTCTGTCAACAAAATACAAACAGCTACATTCACAAATACTCTCTGGTATGTGTGTGTATCAGAAAATACCTGCTGTGACTGCATGCTGTTATTTTTTCTACTAACTAGCCCAGAAGAAATGATTATGAGGCAAAATGTATAAGAGATTAAAACTTTTCATGAGATTATAACATTTCAGTGCTTTAGCAAACACTTTAAAAATGCTTTCCAGTGTTGGTGTTACACGTACCCTCCAGCTTGATCTAACCCCCTGTTGAAGGCAGCAGAACCCCATGCATTTATTTTTACAAACATAATTCAGGCCTCATGTGTGTGAGTGATCAAGATTATCTCCAATCCCATCACCTGATGTGTTTACCTGCATACTCAAGAGGTAAAGTCAAACAGGTAAAAATAGCAGCAATGTCACATTTTCAATCCAGCTCTAAACACAGGACCTAGTAGGCATGAATTTGGAAGGATCAAGTGGTAGTGCTGCTTCTGCACATGCAGAAAGACAGTGCTGTGTATCTGGGACTGCCAGCATGCTGAGGACTACCACCACCCCTCACAAGTGCAGCATGGGGGGACAGAGCCAGCATCGCCACTTCCGCAAACACCAGTCCCCAAGAAGGGTGTTACATCACAGGCACTCGAGCCAAGGGTGAATTAAACAGAGGTTCCCATTTGGAGATTTGCAGGGAGGGATCACATGTGCAGGTGTGTGCACATGCCCAACATCAGCTAAACTCTAAATGGGTGTCAGGATGCAAAAACCACCGAGGAAAACTATAGGGCAATGGGGGAGGAGTCAGAAGGCAAAAAAAGACATGATCTCAAATGCACAAACTACTTTATCCCAATGACTGGTTCAGCCAGACATCCCATCGGGTCAGTAGTAGGAGCTGACACCAACCATTGCATTATAAGCGGAATGTATATTTGGGATCAGCTAATGCTTTCCACTGCAGTTAAAGCACTGCTTGTCCAGGAAAAGAATATCAATTTAGTCCTGCCTACAGAACGCCAGGGCTGTTGTTTCCCACCTGTGCTACAGAACTACTAGTGTATATTCATGAACAGTGGTCTTATTACTAAGAATACACCTAATGTGTATTTCAGTGTAGCAGGAGACAAGTTACAACAGCCCTATTAAAGAAAATCGCAGAGATCACAGAATTGACACATTCTGTTTAAAGGCAGCCACACTTATACTTGATTGCACAACTAGAGACAAGTTTGTTATGTACCTCATCTTTCATGAACTCTCATAGTTTAAAACATAAGATAAAAGCCAGCCGTGCTTTGGCAAAGGAATAGGGGACAATATCAAGTGATAAACTAGGCATATTTATAGGTGTAAACAGATCTAGAAAAGGAAGAGTTAGATGTAATAAGCACTCGATGATATGGGGCAAACACTGTGAGACTTGAAAGCAAGAAATATCCAACAACTTGTAACATCAAAAATAACAATTACAGGTCTTAGCAGGCAAATGAAATACGAACTACAAATAAGTATGCATAAGAAAGGAACAACCACATTAAATACTTTGATCATTGCTACAGAATGAGTGTTTTACAAAAGAATAATACAAAATTGATGGGGTAATTATTCTTTTACAAAAGAACAATACAAAATTGATCGGGTAATTATTCATAAATGCTGATCACTTTGACAGCAAGTATGGTTTAGCTAGCTCACACTAAGGAGACCATGCTGCATTTCAGCAAAACTGACGAAGTTGGAAAAATGAGGCAGGGTATCAGGAGGCATGCAGAACGAACACTGAACTGTAGAGTGAATTGGGGCCACAGGTTTAGGTGATATAATACTTTCAGAATTTTGAAAAAAAAGGAACAGAAATTGAAAATGAAAGAAGCATCCTTGGATGCTCCCACATGAGGGCTGTGTTTAGGAGAAATGGCTTATGGACTCAAAAGCAAATTACACAAGGCAGTTATGTGTTCTTTGTTAAAAAAAAAAAAAAAAAAAAAAAAAAAAGACAAGGAGACAAAATAAAAAAGGAACACAGACTGGAACATGTTAATGTCAGCAATAGAGACAGCCTGGGAAATATTTTAAGAGATCAAGAGGAAAAATATTTAGAAAAGCATGAGTTGATTAAGAACAGGCAATGTGAATATCTAGAAAAAGAGACCAAGTCTCCCTTGTTGGAATTCACTAGGAATGATGTCTCTCAGGTCCACCAGCATTGCACATTTGGAACATCAGTGAGGTCTGCTATCATCTCCACAGAAACTTGTACACACCCTGGACCTGTTTATGGCTTTTTGTGGCCTACACAGAATGAGAGACTTCTGCTCCTGCAGGAAGGAATTCATGCAGTAAAGAGCTTGATTCTGTGGGTAGAAAATCCCCTCTGAATTAAACCCAGAGAGCAAGAGGAATCTGCTTCAGAATGTCTTAATGCTCTTTGATGCACAGCCAAAGATCATTCTCCTCTTCATATTTCCAGCACATTTAGTTCTAGTCTGCTTAGTTTTGCATTTTTAGCATAAGTGGCCATTGTCAAAGAAGGAAGGGCTGTGACTATTGCTGTTCAGACTGAGGCTAGCATGACCACAGAAGAAGCCTATCTGGCACTTGGGGAAAGAAAGTATATGCTTCATTTGTCTGCCAGCAGACAGGCAAGTAACTGATAGGTAAAAAGTAAGACCATCTCATCCTTCTCAGATGAGGGCGAGCCATGAAAAGAAATGTGGCTCCATTTATTTCAATTCTGTCATGCCCAGTTAGGGAGCAACATCATGACAAGGGACTGGCACAGGTAAACTGGAATGAGTTAGCTAATACCAGCTGAGGATATTGTCTGGTGGTAAGACCAGGAAATGTCACCTGAGCCATTTAAAATCTCACAGCCTTACAAGCTGAGGGCACAAGACAATTTGGGGATCACTTTGAGATGTTACTTTTGAGCACTTTCTTCTTCTGAAAGAGACAGCACTGGAGCAGAATCCAATGTCCATAGCCAGAAGCTATTTAAAAAGTGATAAGAAGGGCAACTCAGAAGTGTTTGTCATTTTGGTGAACAGGAGGCTCGCAAGGAGAAAAGTTTCTTTTTCACAATTATGGGAAGGAACTGTGAGAAGAAAAAGCCACCACAATCTAGACTCAGTAGATCTCTTCTCATATGTGGGTCCTAAAAATTGTCTTGTAGCAATGGTAAGGAGAGAGAAGATGGCACAAGGGGAACTGCACAGCTAGAGTCAGCTGCTCAATGGATAACAAGGCATGCCTCAATGGTGTACATGTCAGCAAGGAGTGTCCTGCAGCACACTTGTGCCCAGCTGCCTCCAGAGCATAGTCCCAGAGAAACCAGAGCCATGGGCCCAGACAGACTCTTGCTTGTTCCAGAACTTGCTATTTTCATAGAATCATAGAATGGTTGGGGGAAGTGCAAGATTACAGGAACCTTCAACTTTTCAAACATCTTGTTACACTCAACAGACACAGTATTGTTGCAGGAATCTTCTTTAAGCCACCCACTACTTTGTGACCCTCTACCTCATGTTCCTCTTATCTCCCCTTTTCTCAGGCAGCCAGTCCTGAACTTTTCATCACCCAGTCCACTGATGGTGTCTCAAAATGAAGGCATCAAATTCACAGCAGCTAGAATATGTTTGCATTTGGCAGGAACTTTGCAATCCACTCGAGTGAAGCAAGAATAATGCACACTTCTTGGAGATGGAAAGGATTAGGAAACAGAGGGCCTGATGCTGACGAGATTCAGTTAGGCCCCTTTTGTACAGAAGAAGGAGGGGGGAGAGATGGTGCTTTTATGGAGAACAAGGACAGGTGGGTCTATATACCAGTGCTGCTATCTCAGATGCCTGTGGAGAAGAAACAATAAATACTAGATAAAGTGCTTTAAGGGTTAAGAACTTCAAGGGGATAGCCTGCACAGTCTCAAAGAAGAGATAATAAAGAGCCTGTAACACTAGATCCAGCTTCTATGTAAAGATAATCTACTCGATGGGGGCTTAATCCTAGCAAGGGCTCTATAAAGGCCGGGAAAAAAAGGGGGTATAGTGTGAACCCTGAATAGTCTAATTGATCCCAAAAGTAGAGTCCCTTTTTATATGTAAATATGTCATCTCTCTTCAACCTCTTGATCATTCAGGGTCTAATCAAGGAGTTTCCAAAAAGACATCTGCTGTCAGTAGGAAAAGCTATCCCCTTGTTTAAAGCTCTTCTCTTTCACCCAAGATTTGAAGCTGTGACTCCCCTTATGCCACTTCAGGCTCAAAAGCTTATGCTGCTGACATGGACATCTTCTAGCACAGGTGATGGTGTCTCAGTGCAAACAAGAGGATCTCTGCCCATCTCTCCAATGGCCACAGCAGGTGCACTGGTAAGAGAGGCAAAGCTGAAGACCACGAGAAAACTCATGAAGAAACTCATTAGTTTTGAGCACTTTCTTCTGCCTAAAGAGAGAGAGGTCACTGTGGCAGAAGTATTTTAAGTGAAGGCCTCATACCTTTGTTTTGACAGCTAGCCATGTCTGTTGCAGAACCAAGAATTACCTGAGATACCAATCTGACAGGCTTCTCAGGTGCTGGAAAACAGTATAATTCAGTTTGCTGTCTTCACAGCTTTGTTATTTTGGAGAACTTGAGAAGAGGCAGAAAAGACTGCTGGTGGAGAAGGCAAAACACTGAGCAGAAGAGAGCTTCCTCTTAGACAATCCTGATCCAAGAACTGATGAAGCAACAGGCTCACTCTGCTTCCAAGAGCCAGGATGATCACTGGAGGAAGCAACAAGGTCACAGTTGGTGGTGATGATGCTGCCTCTTCAGCCTGCCCAGCTGGTGAAGAAATATGGCCAGATGAGTTGCAGGATGCAGAGGCAGCAACACAGCACCTGGAGCTCTCAGAATCATAGAATTATAGAGTGATTTGAGTTAGAAGGGACCTTAAAGATCATCAGGCTCCAATCCCCCTGCCATGGGCAGGGACACCTCCCACTAGACCAGGTTGCTCAAAACCTAATCGAGGCTGGTCTTCAACACTTCCACGAAGGGGGCATCCACAATTTTACTGGGAAAGCACCCTTGCAATAAAGAATTTCTTCCTCATATCTAATCTAAGTCTCCCTCCTTTGGTGTAAAACTGTTGCCCCTCATCCTATTACTCCACTCCCTGATAAAGAATCCTTCCCCATCTCTCCTGTAGGCCCCCTTTAGGTACTGGAAGGCCATTAAGATATCTCCCTGGAGCCTTCTCTTCTCCAGGCTGACCAATCCCACATTTATCAACCTGTCTTCATAGGAGACATGCTCTAGCCCTATGGTTATCTTCGTGGCCCTCTGCTGGACCCATTCTAACAGTTCCAGGTCCTTCCTGTGCTGAGGACCCCAAAGCTGGATGCAGTATTCCAGGTGGGATCTCACCAGAGCAGAGTGGGAGAATCACCTCCCTCGGCCTACTGGCCACTATTCTTTTGATGCAGCCCAGGATGCAGTTGGCTTTTGGGGCTGCAAGTGCACATTGCCAACTTATATTGAGCTTCTCATCCACCCGCACTCCCAAGTCCTTCCCCTCAGGGCTACTCTCAATCAATTCTCTGTGTAACCTGCACTTGTGCCTGGGATTGCCATGACTCACATGCAGGACCTTGCACTTGGCCTGGTTGAACTTCATGAAGTTCACACGGGCTCATCTCTCAAGCCTGTCCAGGTCCCTCTGGATGGCATCCCTTCCCTCCAGCATGTCGACCAGCTTGATGTCATCGGTGTCATTGGCAAATTTGCTGAGGATGAACTCAGTCCCACTGTCCATGCCTCCAGCAAAGATGTTAAACAGCACTGGTCACAGTACTGACCCCTGAGGAACACCACTCATCACTAGTTTCCACTCTGACATTGAGCTGTTGACCACAACCCCTTGAGCGCGGCCATCCAGCCAGTTCCTTATCCACCAACTGGTCTGTTGTGGTTTAGGCTGAATATGCCTATGATGGCAGCAGATGTTCTCCCTGTACTTTCTCGCTCCAAGAGAACAAGGGGGAGACATAAAGAGATTTACGAGTTTAGAATGAACTGAACTACTTTAATGAAATAGTAGTATTAAAATGAAAAAGGAAATAATGAAATAGATACAATATATACAAAACTGTGTCAAGCTCCCAGGAAGACATCACTGGCAGGCACTGGGGAAGTCCCAGGCTGGACTCGGCGATGGGTGGGAACTGGATTCCAGCTTTGGATTCAAGAACACACTGATTGGGGTCAAAAGCAGATGAACAGACAGGGTCCTCTTTGGATGCCGGCCACTGAAGAAAGACAGCTGACCCTTTGATCCCTCAGCTTTTATACTGAGGATGGGGCAGATTGGGTGGAATACACTGTTGGTCAGTTTGGGGTCACCTGTCTTGTCCACTCCTCCCTGCAGGGGGGCCGCCTCTACTCTTTTCTGTTTCCAACCCTCCAATGGGGCAAATAACAAAATTAGCTGACCTTGGCTGTTACAGCAATTAGTATAAGAAAGAGCCTCTCTGGACAGTGTTCCTTGGCATGAAGTACATACATTGGTTTTATCACTCCTAGAATGAACTTTTCTCCACAAAATGCTGTTAATTTCAGAGAATTAGAAGAGGCCTAGCTAAGACATAAATTACTGAACAGAAAGTTGGTCTTGTTTTACCTCAAACTGGCACATTCCACCTCTTATTCCATACCATTTGCATCATGGTCAGATCACTAATACTTTTATCTATGAAATCTATACAAACACACAGATAGATAGATAGATAGATAGATAGATAGATAGATAGATAGATAGATAGATAGATGCAGGTTACACAGTTATAATTTGTCTCTATATACAAAAGCTTGTTAAGTCTATTTCATAGCAGATTCTAAGGGTAGGAAATATGGTATGAAATTCATTGCGGTTTGTGCCCATGGGTAGTGTGTCCATCTCAGAGGGTTTTGCTGGACACCACTTGATAAATCCGGCTCAGGTTTCATCATTGCCTTGTTATCCTGAAAAACACTTACTGTTAGTATTACATATCAATTAACGTCATACTCAGAATTAAGTGTTCTTACCTGGGGTCAAATTTCCTTGAGGAACTTCTCCATTCCTCAGCATTACATCCAGCCAAGGACATCCAAAAGGCCAACTTGAGCAAAAACCGTTGGCCTTTGCTTGAGGCAGGAAAAACCCAAACAGTTTTCCCTAGCATATTCCTTCCATGTGCCACAGGGACTTTATCCCCTTCTCTATCCCCTTTGATCAGGACGAGCTCAATTGATGGATCTCCTGGTGTTAATTAGATAGTTTGTGCTAAATGCTTGTCCCGATTTTTAAAGGATTCACCATCCATTGCTTTCAGGGTAGTTTTTAACAACCCATTGTATTGCTCAATTTTCCCAGAAATTGATGCATGATAGGGGATATGATATACCCATTCAATGCCATGTTCTTTTGCCCAGTTACTTATAAGATTGTTTTTGAAATTAGTCCTATTGTCAGATTGAATTCTTTCTGGACTACCATATTGCCACAAGACTTGCTTTTCAAGGCCCAGGATGGTATTCCAGGTGGTAGCATGTGCTGCAATACAGTTTTCCAACCATATGGTGCTTCCTTTCAGCATTGTAAGCCCATAGTGCTTACCCTGGAGCGGTTGAGGGATTGTGATGTAGTCTATTTGCCAAGCTTCCCGATACTTATATTTTAATAAGCGTCTTCCATGCCACAAAGGCTTTAACCTTTTAGCTTGCTTGATTTCAGCATGTTTCACAATTGTGGATAACCTGTGCAATACTGTCCACGGTTAAATCCATCCTTCCATCCATCCACCAAATCCATGCCTTTCCAATTTAGAGACCAAGATGTCGTGCAAGACAGTGCCTTGCATAAGTTCAGGCAGATGACATGAGTTACTCTCTCCTTATCTACCAAGGCTGTAGCAACATCGTAGAAGGCCACCAAATTTGTCGGGTGTGACTTGCCCCCACTGAAGCTATGCTGGTTGTCACCAATCACCTCCTTATTTTCCATCTGCCTTAGCAGAGATTCCAGGAGAATCTGCTCCATGATCTTGCTGGCATGGAGGTGAGACTGACTGGCCTGTAGTTCCCCAGGTTTTCCTTTTTTTCCTTTTTGAAAATGGGAGTTATGTTTCCCCTTTTCCAGTCAGCAGGAACTTCAATAGACTGCCACAACTTTTCAAAAATAATGGAAAGCCGCTTAGCAACTTCGTGTGCCAGCTTCCTCAGGACTTCATGGATTTCATGAGATCCTGTGGACTTATGTATCTTCGTGTTCCTCAGATGGTCTTGAACCTGATCTTTCCTACAGTGGGTGGTTCCTCATTCTCATAGCCCCTGTTTTTGCTTTCTGCAACTTGGGCAGTGTGGTTAGAGCCCTTGACAATAAAGACCAAGGTGAAAAAGTCATTCAGTATCTCAGCCTTCTCCATATCCTGCATGACGAGCTCTCCTGTTTCCTTCTGAAGAGGGCCCACATCTTCCCTAGTTCTGCCTTTATCCCTGACATTCTTACAGAAGCTTTTCTTGTTATCCTTGATGTCTCTAGTCAGATTTAATTCTCTCTGGATTTTACTTTCTGCTACAGGAGCTTCTGGGCACAGAGAGGAGAGATGGAGATGATGTTCCCTGTCAAACAGTAAGCCCACAGGCACAGATAGAAATGGGTTAGGGATTCTCCGGTCCCTCCAAGTAAGTTCCCCTTCTGGAAGACTGACACCATGGAATCACTGACAGTCACAAGCCTTTCTCCTCCTGAGGAAAGAGGAGGTCTGAGGACAGCTCTTGGCCTTCAGGCTGCCATGAAGGCCAGCTGAAATAGGATGAGAAGGGTTCTTTGCCACAGGTGAGCCATTTCAGTAGTTTCACCCTGGCTTTTTCTCACTTGTTGGCTGTTTTAGCATCATCCTTTATGCTGGAGGAAGAAGTAGGCTCAAGGAAATTAGAAGGTTCAAAGATATAGTTGGAAGCCAGAGTGAGAGCCAATCCCCTCCTGTACTCACTGTCTGCAAAGCAGAAGGGAATTAAATCAGCAGAAGTAAAGTTAGCACGTTCTGCCCACCACAGTCTGATCTAAAGCTCATTGAAGATCACTGACATTAATTAGATTTTTGCCTTGCTTCTTTCCAACAGCTTAGATGGCAAAGCAAAGGAAAACCATCTAGAAAGAGACTGACTTTATCTATTCCGTGAAAACAGAACAGCAGAACAGCAAAAACAACAGATGTGATTGACCAAATGGCCTCTGCTTGTTCTGCAGAGGTCTCACAACATATCTCTGTTACTTGAATTCTAGATGTATGTGTTTTTCTTACAAATTGCATTATTACTGTGTATTTTCTTGTGTGAAAAATTTCCATCACTCAGATGAAAATAAAATCAATGCTCTACCTGATGCTTGGAATGATGTGGCCCCAACACACAAACACACAGATCTGTTGTCAGAACTTTTCTCCTTTTCTTTTTCTTTCTTTTAATATAAGTCTGGAATCCACTGAGTGTTCTTCAAGTCTAAGCTCCAAACATTTCAAACAGCACAAAAGGTATGACAAGATGAAAGAAAATGTCCACAAATAGACAGCTAGACAACTAGTTAGTAGCTGTCTGCTTTTCTTCAGGTTTGTTTTTTTTTTCTCCTGCAGGGAAAAAAAATAAATTATTTTTCATTCTTGAAGGAGCTGACTGCAGAATCTTTTGTGCTGGCAAGAATTCAACCCTGTTTAGTGCTGGAAGAGGGGGAGGAGGTGAACACCTTATGATGCCATGTGTAACCTTGAACCTGAGAGTGAATTGTCTAACACAATATAGTACAGTTGCAACAGTTTAAGTAGCATTGCTCATTTTCCATCTTTTGTATTGTACCAATCGCAGTTTAATGAGGTTTTTGGTGTTCTGTCAAGTCAGGGCATTTATGTAGAAAAAGGAACCAAAAAGAGCAGGTTTTGATTAAAAATGTGTATGGGCTTTTGGGACCTGGTTTAAATATTTCAGATCTTGAGCACGCACGGAGCCTGCAGTTGAAGTTATTTATCTTTTCCTCAGACAAATCTGGGTGGGGGGAAGGGTGGTAATGCTTAAATCCATATTTTAGTTTCTACTGTTGTTTGCAACTTTTTTTCTTCTGTCACTTATGTTCTTCTCCCCTTAAACAGATGATCAGCAGACAACATGGACTCCTGTCTAACTTGCAGATTTGGTTTAGAAACCTGTACACCAAACAGCATTGAACATTGAACGCAAATATGAAACACAAGCTGCAGTTAGATTCTCCTCCAAATCTTTACCGTTCACTCAGAGAATTCACTCATTCCCTTTGTGAGGCTTAGTGTGAGGTTGAAAAACTTTCCCTCCTCACCTCCTTCTGGGTCTCTTTGTGTGTACATAAATGAATGTGTGAGTGTGTGTGCACGCGTGCATAGGAGTCAGCATGCCAGACAGCATTCCACAGTAGATGATAATTCCTCCCTTTATTTGCACATTTAGCATGAGTTGCATTCCTCCGGTACCTGCTGAAAGGGTGAAGAGATACTGTCCAAAGCTGGGCTACAGAGGATGGGTGGGAAGAACGTCCCTTGTCTGGATACATCTTACATAACCTGACACAGCAGAGTTTCCATCCCACTGAAATAAACTTGTATGACAACACTTAACTCTGCCGCTCTTTCCATTGACAGATTCCAAGCCAATTTTCTTCTTTTTCCTTTCCCACCCTCTACCTTCCTTGTGCTTTTGGATCATAAGTTCTTCAAGACAGAGCCTTTATTACTGTGTTTGTACAGCAGCTACTACAATAGGATTAGTAGAACAGGACACTGATCTCAATTAGCATTTAATCATTAATAGATAAGGAGGTCAACTTAACCCCAGAGTTGGGTGGCTGACACAGGTATTCCAGGTTCAGCCCTCTCCAAATGGTACTTGGGGCAGTGCTGGCTGGAAAGACCATACTGTTTTGCATCTCAAAATACGGGATATTTTCTCCTAAGCATGGACAACCCTGAATCATAAGCTAGGACTGCAGGCAACACTAAGGGCTTACACCACACATCTTTCTCCACACCAGCTGAGCAACCACTGCCATACCTAGCAGTGAGCTTACTTGAAATTTAAACAATAGCTTTTCTTGTTTGGCTAGAGATCTTGTGTTCAACTGTTTCAACTCCCCTCAGCCAAAAAGCTATTGGGATTTTACTCCAGTGGCCCTGTATAAACTTCATCAGTCTTAACAACTAGTGACATCTCTCTCCGGAAAAAGAGTAATGATCAGGTTCTGGTTAAAGCTGTTACTCACAAGATTGAACCATGGAGAAAACTCAAGCAGGCAACTCCTTAAGAGTGGTAAATTCCTGCAGTTAAGTTAAAGGGAATTTTATGGCTATACCTTGCCACCTCATCCCTTCCTTCCTGGAAATAATAAAATCAAGATCTTTTAGAATCCACGATGATTTCCTAAAGCAGACAAGGCAGCAAAGTATCAGACTTTCATTAGGCTGGAGTCTTATTTGTGCTTGTCAATGTACCTCTGCAAATATCCACTGTTTGGAGTGCTCCTGAGGCTTGTGCTCCCAGTCAAAGCTCTCAGGGGACATAAATGAGACACGCCAACTGAAGCAAACGGTCTGCTTTTCTGTTGCTGCAGTTCCCGAATAAGGGGTCATAAAAACAAGGAGGTCATTGTATTTACAAGGGATTCCATGAGCTCAAGGCAAAATCTGTTACAGTAGTGGGGCGCACAAGCAATAAATGGGTCTGTAGGTGGGATCACCAGCAAAAGATCTGGTTTAGTGCCTTGCTTTTTCATTAGTATAAGAGGTACTGCCTAGTGGGACATTACTCCAGCATCTTTCTAGCACTGCTTAAGCATGAGTGGGTGAATTAGCTGTGGAGGACTGGGGAATCAGGCCATGAGCTAGCAGAAGGTTAAAAGGACTGTGCAAACAAAAACCCTCCTTTGGCACAGAGGACGTCACAGTTCAAGGCCAAAACCTTCCCTCTGTTGTTCTGGAACTAATTTCAATCATGAACCAGAGGCCTAACATGAAGAGGTTACTGTCAATAACCCATTCCTGAGAATGCCTTATTTAATGGGATGTTTAACTGGATCATACGAGAATTGATTCATAAGCTAGCGGGAGAAAAGGTCCATTGATTTCTTTTTTCTGAAAAAGGAAGAAACAAAGGAAAAGGAAACTGATAGAAAAAGAGAAGAAAAAAACAAGATGGACAATAAACAAAAGAGAAATAAATTATGCGAACAGGCACACAATAAGAAACGCTTTCCCTAGAATCAGTTGTTCACTATAAGGAGGGCTTCTCCCCTCCCCCAAACGTGCGCTGCTAATAGTGGAAACTCTTGGTGTGTGAGGGAGAAGGATTTAGGACCCCAGCACTGGTGAAGTTCAGCATGTAACTGCAAGGTTTGGAAAGTGAGTCTCTCCACTGCAATCCAACCAGTCAGCAGCCAGACTTTATCAGGGAGGACCAGGAGAATTTCAATTCACTCAGTATAATAAGGTTCTCCTCTGTACTGTTTCTAAGCCTTCAGAGACAAGCAAATTCTCAGCAAATTCAGGCCACCAAAACACTTGCTTTACAGTAGTGCCTGAAAGTCCCTTTTCAATCCTGTCATCACCAACACGTGGTAAACAATTCCAAATCTCAGGCCTGGATCTGTAACAGATGTTTGCTATCTATTTCCTGTGTAGGCACAGAGCTCCCACTGATATCAAGGACTGAGGAGCTCAAATACCTCTGTGGAGCTGAGCTTTGGAGTGTAAGACAAATACATGGCAAGGAAAAAGGCAGAGCAAAAGCTGCTTTTCAACCTCCCGGCAGCTCTAAATTAAATGAGGGCACTGGTCCAGTTCCAAGCCCACCCTTTGGAGATGCTTCAGCAGCCCACATCTGTGCTATGGAGCCTCACTGAGGACATCCAAAAAGTGCTCCAAAGGAAAGACACAGTCCTCAAGAAAAGCAAGTATTGCTGCAGAGTGTCAGGAGACAGGATCTGAAATTTTCCCACACTTTTTTTCTGCCCAGACTGTTCACAGAGCTGTTACAAAGAAGCCTTCTAGGCATGGCAGGCTCACTGCTTTGGGTAAGCATGGAGGAAGAAGGAAACAGGACACTTCAGGTATTTATTTTAAAAGTCTATCATGCATTTGGATGGCTGCTATTGCCAAAACTAATTATTATAGTGGAAGAGGTATGGAAGCAGAACAGGCAAAATAAGGAGAGGGAGTCAGAGGGAAGGAGCCTGGAATGACAAGCAGAAAAGGTAGTTCTACAGATGAGAGGGTTTTGAACGTGTTGCATGTGCTGCAGCCTTTTAAACAGTATAATGTTACTCCTGAAGGCTTTAAAACAGCACAACATGGCTCAAAGGTTTAAAAACATGGTATGGCATCTCCAGTGTATTACTCTGCTGAAGCCAGATATTATATGCTGCTTTCCCAAATTGGGAAGAAGAAGAGACAGAAATAAAACTGGAGAAAGAAGAACAGCTATTTTAAAAGCCACCATATTTAAATGGAATTTAAATTAAAGGAAATTATTCTCCTGATCAGACCTACAAGCAAAACTCAGGACATCCCTCCCCTACAAATTCTGTATGCCAAATGATACCTTAGACGAGATGTAGACTTTTTGCTAAATAGGTGGTTTAGCTGAGCTTTGTTGATAAGTTATGGGGCTTTAAGCATGTGCCACTTGTTAGGCACATTGCTGCAGATAATAAACAATTTCTTCTATTTTCATAATAAATATAGGTAGTTTTAGTAATAGTGACATGTAAGTTACTAAAAATGTAAAAAATGTAAAATGTAAAAATGTAAAAAATTAAATTCAAGAGGAAACAAAATGCTTCCTTTAATCACCCATATCCTTTGAGGAGCTTTTCTGTCTCCTTTGTAGACTATTGCAGAGTAACAGGCAATTGCCATATCCCCCAGCTGATAGTTAGACTTCCCAGGATCTCAGGATTATAAACTCCCTATTTTCTTTCTTTGACCTCTTTCACAGATGCATCTTTATATATAGTGACAATTGCATCAGTGCCATTACCTTTGGATGGAATAGCCTGCAAAGTGAAAGTACTGGTAGCCAAGAGCAACATAATCAGCATATACTTACAGCATATATGGGCTTTGTCTGTAGAAAAATTATAAAGGTGGACAGGACTGACTAATGAAAGTGCAGAAGAAACATGTATACAGGGCATTTACCTCAGGATGAGGAAATATAGCATTACCTGAATCATGCTGCAGTTGGAAATGTTCCCTTTCTGCTATTTGGTGTCCTTCACAAAATGAATCCCACCCACAAGGCTTTTAATGGACTTTTGCAAGGGGCTTCATTAACTGAGGTTTCAAGACATCTAAAATACTTAGTGCAGGGCCAGGTAAGTGAAAGGGTTAAATTACACTTTACTTTGCTAAACTATCTTTTACCCAAGTATGTTCCCAAGTAAACTATCTTTTACCCAAGCCATCTTTTTACCCAGGTATAAATTGCAATGGGTACAAACTGCAAACTGTACTGCTTTAGGAGGAAGGAAAAAAAAAAAAAGAGGTAATCATGACAAATTATACTTTTTCTAAGTTATCATCATCTTGCTCTGTCTCTGTCAAATTGTTCCTCAAACACAGCAGTCTGCAAAGCCACCTGATTCCCCTTCCTGTTTTGTTTTTTTTCTTCCTCTCTTCGTACCATTTACACCTCTCGGATAAACGTGCACTTTTGCATATCTCAGCCATTTCAAGGGCTGAGATGATGAACTGCACTGTTTAGTCCTTTCCATCACAGTGTCACTACTGGTCATGTCCCTGATTATCTTTAAGGACAATGCATTCAATAATCGCTTCAATCCAAATCTGTCTATAATTATGATCGAGGATGATATGCTAAGTTATATATGTGAAGGAATGGTTCATTTTTCAAGCCTACATGTTGTTTTCCAAATTCTTTGTAGCTGCAACATAACCTTGGTCTGCAACTTCACCAAAGAGTGAATGTGACTTTTCACTAAACTGATTTCAGCTCTCCTTAAAAGAAAAAAAAAAAAAGAAAATGAAAAAGAACAAACCATCCTTATGCGCACACACACATACTTTAATTTTATTCCACCTTTACCATTTCAGGGCTGTTGTTTTTCTCCCAGGCTTTAGACAAAACAAACCCAGTTCCCTGTAAAAATCACTCAGTATCTGGTGTGGACTTCAGGATGGTGAAAGAAAAAAAGAAATCTGCTCTGAAAAAAAAAGCCCTGTAAGCTGATTCTGTGCTTAGGACTCCTTCAGTGCTTTAGGAAGGCAGGTAGAGCTCTGTTATTGTCTGCTTGGACCTTTAAATTTCTCTTCTGCTCCTTGCCTCTGCTGGGAGCAATTTCACTGCAATTACTGAAACGAAGCCCCTGAATTCCACTCTGTAGCTGTTCACATGACCCTCAGAGCTTTGGACTTGATTTTTCTCCAGTTTTCTCCACAACAGGAACAGTCGTGAGGAAATTTTCCTCAGTCAGTGGCTTCAGGTTTCTATTAAAAACTTTTGCTACTTGCAACACTTCTCAAAACCTTTAAAAATCAAACCTTACATTGGAATTATTCAATCAAACAGTATTAAAAGCACAGATTATGCTTTAGAAGCCAGTTACAAAGAAGGTTTTTACAGATCAGTGAGGACGCTAGTGAGGAGGGGCCCCTGATATGAATGGAAACGTTTGTTTCTATCCTCATTTATCTCAAGGCCCGGGTGCTTTCTGGACAGTGAAACATTCTTCTCCTCCCTGCGCTTGGAAAAGTGAGGATCGAGTTGCGAGAGAGTGCCCTTGAATGCTCAAGTAAGGAATTTGCTAAGTGGCCTCCTCAGCCAACACAGCTCGCATGTTAACGGTGGCTTCTTAATTCCCTCTGCCCTGGGCAGCAGGATTACCCATCCTTTCTCATCACAAGGCATCCCTGCCAGCTGAGCCCCCATGGCTGTACCCAGCCACAAAACCAGGACCACTTCTCACATTAAAATGTTTGCCCTTTCCCCACCGCCCTGACATTTTAACCAAGTCTTGATAAGGATATAGAACACAGTTTTGTGAAGGTCCTAGTGTTCTTAATTTTTTTCCAGGGCTGCTCAGGGATCTGTGTGTGTGTGTGTACGGAACTGCCCCAGCCTGCCTGGATTCCACACACCCCTGCAATACAAGCGTTAAATACAGAATAATGAGATAGCATTGTCACTCAGGTCAGCAATCATGTTGATCTGGAATACACCAATACACCAGAAAAATGTGGGAAAACACTGGAATATTTGGGTTTTCTGGTAAAGATGCATTAGATTGGGTTAAATCTACTTTTGCCTCAGTAGCATACTCAGTGCGAACATGGTGTCCCACCAAGTCCCTTCTTAAAACAGCAGTGAAGGTTTTCAACAGAAGCAGAACTCAGTCCTTGGTGAGGCAGTGGCCTGTACAACTACATCAGAAGCCAAATTTGCAGTCCCAGTCTCAAACCCAACTTTTGTGTGTGGCAGTGGAAGTTTGGCCAGAATAAAGAGTACAGTGTTTGTCCTGTAACTTGCACAGCTAACCTCAAGCTTTTTCTTCTTCCTGCCATCCAAGCTTCTTGGGATTAGTCAGGACTGATATTGATGTATGAACATCTTAAAAGGACTGTACATAGCTCCCAGGCTGAAGACTAAACATTGCTGCGTAAAACAGAATTTGGCAGTGATTCTATAGGATGAACCTAATCAGAGCAGACAGATTACAATACATGGTAAAGGCACAGAGTCGTAAAGAAAATAGGGCTTGTTCTGCAGCATTGCATAATGTATTTCTGGAGAAACTAGAAAACCTTTCAGAGCAGCTGGGATAGAGGGAAATGAACCATTTGTTCCGATCTGAAATAAACAAAAGAAGGAAGTGCTCCAATCTGTCTCCAAACTAGGAAAGGAATGGTGGTGAGAGAAGTGACCACAGTCTGAACAAAGCTTTTCACATTGTCCAGCTCCTGACAGTAGCTGTGTCTGAAGTGCGAGGAAGATCACTGCACAGGCACATATTACCTCATCCCTGGTCAGTTCTGGTGAGACACAGAACTCTGCAAGGGAATGCAGCCTTTGGCAGATTCACTGGATGCCTGTAGTATAGCACCAGACAATACAGTTGCTCTATTTTTGAGTCTTGGTGTGCTGCCTGATAAAGGGAAAATCAAAGCAGCCCCATATTGCTCCAAATCCCCTGCACTGTTCTGTAAGTGACAAAGGAAAGATTCTTACAGACACTTCAATGAGTTTCCCAGAGAAAGGTCACTTTCAGTAAGGAAATCCACACGACCAAATTCAGGCAAAGAGTGGAAAGACCTGAAATTCAAAAGGACAGAACTCTGAACGACCTTGACTCAGCCATACTCAACATAGCCTGTCATCTCTTCCTTGCTTATGCTTCTTTTGTAACTAAACCTTCACTTGTCACATTTTGGTTTTAGATGACAACCAGCTCAATCATGAAAAAGCGCACAAAACTAATTCTTGTTACCTGCTTGATGACAGTGTAAGTTCTCCACATCACCACCCTCTTTTTAAGGCTTGAAGTTAGGGACCATTCTGATGTTTTGATTCATGTAGGAAAGCTGTTAACTTGAACTTGAGAGCATGAAGTGAAGGCAAGCAACTACCTTTTCCAGACTTATTGCCTTTGTAGTGGAACTCTCATGATTTTGTATTTCCCATTTAAAGTCAGAAAAGCCAGAGCTCCTTCCCCTTCCAAGCAGAACCCAAGCAAGGTTCTTGTTTAGGTAATATGACAGTGAGTAAATCTGCAACAAAGATCACACTGCCTGTGGACATCTTATTAAATACATAGGAGATAAATTGCTCATTCTCTTTAAACAACCTTAGATTCACAGCTGGTGAATTAACGTAGATGAACAACATTGACAACTGACCCATACATTCTGATTCACATTCCTTCAGTCCCTTTCTCAATGTGGACCATAAAGCTCAGCTCCCAAGACCGAGCATCCCAAAAGGGAGACATTCTGAGCCCTTGTGAGTGATTGTGCATACAATCACATCACCTAATTCCTCTTGCAAATGGATACAACTCCAGTTTAGCTTTCTCCTGCACACTTCTGCCTGTTGGGAGACTGCTGCAGAACTTCCTTTAAATGGTTAAGGATCTTCACCTAATTTCCAAAAAAAAAAGTCTCTACAAAGAGCTTGTAATATTTTCTTCCTATTGTAGCTCTGTTCTTTACTAAAAATTTTCTCCCCCGCCTCTTCCCTGGTATACTTATAATCGAACAGTCATGTTCCATCTCATT
>JAOQGH010000019.1:51528395-51570681 GCA_025769975.1 Gallinago jamesoni | reverse complement strand
CTGTTCTTTACTAAAAATTTTCTCCCCCGCCTCTTCCCTGGTATACTTATAATCGAACAGTCATGTTCCATCTCATTTATCATCCTGTTAGGCTGAGCAGACTTAGCTTCTTAATTTTCTGGTCTTGAAACAAACTTCATGTCCAGGGCTGTACACAGGTGTATATAGATGTGGTTTCACCACTACCTGGTTCTGCAACACTGAACTGCTGGAAATATACCTTTTCATGAACCCTAAAGCACACCTGAGGGCTCTCTTTAGTCCTTGGTTATGTAGCAGCAGTTGACTGAACTGGGAATTGCACTTTACAGGTTCCTGTACCAAGATGAAGGGAGAAGGTAAACATGTTTCTGTGGCTGGAAAAATCAGACCCCTCTTGACCCTGCTTTTTCAATCTGAGCACCAAGACAGTTCTGCTTGCCTAAATTCCCTTATTTTCCCTCCTTTCACAAGGAAATAGTGGAGTTCAGACAGTTGAGAGGCATATGGAGGAGGAACAATCAGAAGAGGGTTTCATGTTGCAGCAGCTTTCTGAGTGAGAGAAGACAGGCATGGGAAATAATAACTCTGCTCCAATGTCAGGGCTGGGGAGACTTCTATTTCCAATTTAAATGTAATTTTAAGAGCTCTTTGTACCAGCAAGGGTTCGCTTGAAGAACCTGGAGGCTTAGTACACAAACTGTCCAGTCTACAGAAAGGTTCCCATCAATTTCTGGGTGACATGTCTTATGAATGTACGCTCTTATGCTGCAATCAGGAATGAGGGAGCACTTTAAAAATGCTGTTGCTCTGCAATATTTATAGGATCTTTCTTCCTGCATCATTCAGTTCTTGCACTTGGCTGTTCGGGCAGTTCCAAGAACTGCTCATCTGCAGTTTGTGATGCTTGGTTTCCTTCAGGGAAAGCAAGAGTAAAATTGGTAGAACCTTAGAAACATGGGAAGAAGAAGAAATCTCTACTGCTGGGATTTAACAATCTTAGGTTGATTCACAATAAATAAAGAAAAAGTTAATGGCTGAGTACTAAAATAACAGACTGCTCAGATATGCAACATGCTATGATTTGACATATTGTAATTCCTGTAGCCCTCAGAAGGTAAATATGTGCTCATCGTGCTTCCCCATGTAATGTTTACAAATCCTCACTGGTGTTTTTCACAATGATTAATTAGGTTGAATAATCAGATGGACTAAAAAGGAGAGGATTTTTATTCTGGAAGGACAACTCATTGGCCAAAAAGAAGGAGAAGATTAAACACTGTGCAGGCTTTTCAACTCCAAATATCAACAAAGTTCTTCTAAATAAATTCAGCAGTAGAAAGACAGGCAGTTCTGAGAAAATGGTCATTCTAAAAGTGCTTGAAAGGAATCCACTCTGGAGAGTGGAGAACTCTCCCAACCTAGAAATGGTAAATTGTAACTCCAGTCATGCCCCAGTTTTGCCCATATAGAGTAGCATTCAGTCAATTTCCATAAAATATCAAGTAACTGAAGCAACATTCACAGCCCATACCTCCAAACTACTTAAAGCACAGTGGGATTTCTGAGCTCTAAATCTAGTAGATATGAACTCTAAAAGTAGATACAGCATTTCTCCACTGTATCAATGTCCTGAATAGTCCAAGACTGCAACCAGCAAATATTAAGAAAATATGTACAAATAGGAAATGCCATATCTGTTTGTACTTTTGGCATTAGAGCTGCAAAATCCAGATACATGGAAGCAGAGCATGAAGCTGTGTTTCAGTGTCTTTGCAGCTGCATGAAAACCTTGGTTTTCTCGAAGAGCCACCCAAGGGGATAACTTACTTTTTCTTCAAACATTTTTCTGTGTTTTTATTACTAAAAGGGAAGTGCTGCAGGACTTATTTAGGGAGTGATAGGGGATGACAGATTAAATACGAGCTTACAGTGAGAGACTGTAGCACAAAGAGGCAAATACCATACTGGGATGTGGAGCAGAATTACTTGCAAGACTACAGAGGTAATAATTCCTCTGTACACAGCCCTGGTGAGGCCCCTATTGGAAACCGGAGATCAGTTTTGCGCAACTCAATATAAAGAGGATGGCAATAAAACGGAGTGAATACAATGAACAGCGATAAAGATAAGCGGGTTGGAAGGTATGATGTATGAGTTAAAGGTAAGGGAACTTAACTTACTAAACATAGCTGAAAGATGGAGGAAAGGAAAGGGCAAAGGGAGGAAGGACATGATAATGCCATAGTATTCCTAGGTGGGTAAGGAAACTTGACTGTATCTGTAGTTATATTTCAGAGACAATGAACAAAAAATTACATTCTTCATGGAAAAGTTCAAAATAGGTGCTAAACATTCCCTTGCTCTTCCCCTCTTTACAAATGTATTTTGGTTTGTGGGAGGGAGAAAAGTGGTTCATTGAGAAAAAAAAAAAAAAAGAAAGAACAATTTGGAAAGAAAATAGAGTTTCTTTCAAAGGAAAATAACAAACCAGACTATACACACAGACACAACACACACATACACATATTCTCACAGACATAGACATTTTCTCCCCAAGAAAAAAAGTATGAATGGAGCATTATTAGCCATCTCTAATCAAAGGCTGATGTTCAAACTTCAGTCTATTCTTAAAAAATTGTATTTCCCTGGGTAACTTCATCACATTCTGGCCCACTGTTCATGTAATCACTCTGCCCTCAGCACAAAGATGTCCATCATCTTAAAAGGGCAGCACCGTGCTTACAGAGGCTACCTTCTGGATGAGCTGGATGATCTCCATCTGGACTAGTGGTCAGGGAAGAGCAGCTGGCATTGCTCTGAAATAAGAAGAGCTCTTAGATTTCAGACTGCTGAAGCCTGGAGTTGCTTGGGTATCTCCAAGCACTCAGGCAAATGTGATTAATAACAAGGTGGCTGAGCCAGGCTGGGGGTGGAGGTAGCAACTGAAGAGGAAGACTGTTAAAGTCGGCACAGTATAGTTTAGACAAAGCTGAGTTGGAGCTGGGGGAAAGGTCTGGGGGGGGCAATAAAAATAGTCTTTTGCATTGTTCATTCCCACTCATAGCTTTGTATTAGCTCAGCTGCACACCTGTAATTAATACATGAAACCATCTTCTGGAGACAGTCTGTTTTATGATGTTGTTTGCATAATCCTTCCACCAGCCTGTCTGTTTCTTGGCAATTTGAGATTTTCCTTCAGCTTTCTAATAACTTTCCTGGAAAAAAAAAAAAAAGAAAAAAAAAAGAAAAAAAAAGCCACTAGGACCAAATGAACTGTTTAACCAGTTTCTTTCTTTCTCTATCCCTCTACTTTTTTACTTTTTCCAGGACAACTAACAGAGACCTCGAGCCTCTCACTTTGATTCAACAATATCTTTCTCCTTCCAACTATTCTGGATTTGACTGGCAGTGTGTCCTGCTTATAAATTTTCCACAGAAAACAGTGTTTGCTTTTCAAACCT
Source organism: Gallinago jamesoni (assembly GCA_025769975.1). Lineage (NCBI taxonomy): Eukaryota > Metazoa > Chordata > Aves > Charadriiformes > Scolopacidae > Gallinago > Gallinago jamesoni. The sequence goes on along the minus strand of JAOQGH010000019.1, from coordinate 51,567,238 downwards.
TCAACTCTGAATACGAGTCAGCCTTTGAATTTATTATACTGCATTTATTTTCACTGTAAATTCTTATAAGTTATCCTGACCATCTTTCTAGTGCTTCACTCTTTTTTGCCGATGAAAACATATTTTTGTTTGTTGTTAAACAGTTCCTCATCTCTAAAACAAAGTCTTCCCATTCACCTTCTTTACTGCTTTCTTGCCTAACACTTATAGTAGAAGTGGGGTCCAAACCATTGGCATTTAGTTTGTTATATTTGGGTGGGGAAGATGGCAAAAGACAGACATTGTGATCTCTTTCAAATTGACTGCTTGGTACTGGTCAAGTCAATAGGATGCATTCACTGTACAGTGAGCTATGATTAACCAGGAGCCTGACATATATGAACTACGCAAGCACTGAGAACCCTGGAGCAAAATCTCATGCTGCTAGAGCACTCTCAGCCATGTGCCAATAGCCCAGCATCAGCTGCCATCCGCAATATCGGTGCTCTGACTTTCACAGGGGCTATTCAGCAGTTTAAGGTTTGTAAGCACCTTACCACTGCTGAGAGAAACTGAGCAATGGTTTCACAGCAGGATGAGTCCTAGACTGTTCCTTGGGAAATTACATACTTTTAAGCTGAAAAAAAATATATATAATTTACAGGTGAATGTGTCTGTCTGCAATAGTTAGTGTTGCTTTTATTTACCCTAAAGGAGCAAGGCTGAAAGAAAATGTTGCAACCCATAAACGTTGTGGAAGGAAACTACAGCAGATTCATTTTCAGGACAGAAGATCTGTGTAGGACACCTGTCATTTCCATGGGGATTCTCACATGTCTTTCTAGTGTCATCTGATGAAAAAGGGAACTGCTAATGCTGAGTCAAAACCAAACAGCTAAATAGAGTTTTTCTGCATCCACATAGGATGAGGAACATTGCAACACTTCAGTTTGCACGTGCACAGAAAATTCACATCAGTGCTCTTACCAATGTTGAGATGTTCTAGGACTGTGTTAAGCTTTAGGCAAGGGAGATCTGAGTCCCCGTTTGAACCCAATTGTCATTCTCTCTACAGTATGCTCAACCAAAACATTTTATTCTCACTCAGACACCTATTCCTGATGTGTAGACATACACCAAATTTCATCAGGTTTGTATCCTCACTTGCTTACACGTTCTACTAAATGAAGCCTTATTTGCATCAAAATTTGATTAAAAACCAACCGCAATTCCAAAAGGCTGAATTTGGTAAAAAGAAGAAAGCTAGAGAAAGGTCCAAGTCTGATGTGAATTCAACTAAGAATCTCCACCTCAACTAATGTTAGATGCAACCCATACCAAAAGCTGCAATAAATAATTTAGATATAGTCAAGCTATGTATGCACTACCCGATCAAGGAGCACTTTGTCTTTTTAACCCTTATTGGTAACCAACTACTTACATTACTAAGAGAGCTTCTTACCTTAAAAAACCTCCACATTGATTTGCTTTCAACAGAACAAACAATTAAACAATTGATGCTGTCGACACTGAGTTGAAAGTCAGAATTTTCTTGAAGAGAATAGCCCACATTCCCCCACTAGCATGGATGCAAAGTTTAACTCTTACACAAATTTTACTGAATTTCTCAGTTCAGCCTGTGTATTTGGTTGAGGCGCATACTGAACATGGAGGCTCAGAACTGTCTCATGTGCTTGCCTGAAAGTCCAGCACTGGTGCTGAGACTGTGTGCGGAACGTGGCATATTCCCTTGCCATCCAGAACTATGAAACTTAGTTGAACAACTTAGTTGAATACACCCCAAGGCAGACGTTCTGGGAATCCCATTTACACCTAAAAATACTCTTACAGCTCCTTTCAGCTACTTGGAGTAAAAAAACCCTCTCTCCAGTAACCACAGTAATCACCTCGAGAGAAACATATGCAATGGGCACAGAACATTTTGAAGTCACAGGCCCATTAGCATTCAGGTCAGGATCAAGGTTATTAGGCAGCGCTCCAGCCTGGGTAGGACTATGGAGGCTATGTGCCTCAGGGGATATCTGCATAATGAGGTGCCCTGGCAGAAGAGAGGATCTGCACCTGCTACTTCTGGCCACATGATGGGCATAAGTAGAAACGGCAGAATCAAGCTACCCATCATCTCCCATCCTCCCCTAGAGCTGCAGGCAACACCCAACACGTAGGCAAGGGATGGAGACACTAATTATCCTTGCCAGTGTGGGGGCTGAAGAAGACAGATCTTTTCTCCCTTCTCCTTTGGTACTGCAAGGAAATGACCAGGCACAAGTCAGAGCTTGCAGATTTAGACATGCATGGGAGGACAATCAGGGGAGGGGGGCAAGGGATCCCTAAAAACTTCCATAAGGGGCAGAACCATTCCTATACAGGGATGCCAGCCATCAGCTGGGTGAAGCTTTGCACCACTTCTGATTTCATCTTCAGAAGATCCCAATGGACTGGCTGAGGGGAGCTAAGGAAGGAAAGGAAGTTTCAGGTGTAGCTGAATGAAGCAAAACCATTTATGCCAGGAATACCTCCATAAAGACCACAACAACAAATGATGTACCAGGAAAAAAGCACACAGTGTCCTGGAACTATTTATACCCTTTGATACAAAACAAGATCAGGTCAAATCTGTCTACTGACGTATCCTGTATGAGCAGCCAGCAAATGGATGTGGATAAGGAACACTGTCCTTTCTCCCCTACCACATAGCCCCATGGGTAAGAGACAGAAATTCATGCAGAAAAACAGCAACAAAGTGAGGACTTGGCAAGAGCCACTGGCTGTGCTATTCAAGGAGCTGTGCTGTGGGGAAGCACGATGTTAATGTTGCTCCCCTTTCCCCTTCAAACCCTGAATTGGCAGGGCTGCCTAAAAAGGACACAGCTTTTGCAGAAGTCTCCGTCTTCCCTGGTTAAAAGCCTTTCTTTTTTTATGGCTACATGCATCCAAAACTCAGTTCTGCAATGTCTGCAGTCTGAGGGGGAGTAATTTTGCACAGTTTATACAAACGCACCATTTTATTTCCTCCTGTTTACAAGGGCTGGGGACTTTCACTTGCCCAGAAATTCATTAGTTAATGAACCTATAATCTAGTCTACATTGAATGAAACCAGATCACAGCAACTCATTTCCAAGCTGGTAAGATGGAAACTACTTGATGGAGACTCTGAGTGACAGCCAAACTACAAGTTCTTGTCTGCAGGAGTTTCCAGACATCACTCAGACACCAGACATCACGCTGAACTCATACCTTTGTTGAAGAGGGCTTGTTTCTATGAAAGCAGTTAAGCAGACCTGTAGATTGAGGAAGGAGACCCCAGATTGTAACCCTGCAGAAGAATAATGTTACTTGACCTCCAGCTCAGTCAGGCTTCAATGAGAAATTATGATGTAAATTTCTTCATCAGCAAGATTCCAGTTCCTGGCTGAGAAAAGACCCACCTTTTTTTCTGAAGACACCAGCTACTGTCATTGACCCCAGTGGCAAGAGACAGATCACAGTAGCCTAAAAAAATGACACACTTTCCTTAGAAACAGGTCATCCCTTACCTACCTACTAAATCTTGGATCTTCTTGCAATAGTATTATTAATGAAATTAGTAGCAAGATGTCAGACTAGACAGACCGTCTCTTGCTGATGTAGTCTTGAATGGTTCCTACATGCTGCTAAACCCTGGGTTGTATCTAAATACCATCTACAGTTAACTTTGTTTAGAATTTTTGGATTTATCTACAATTCTCAGCTTTAAATAGGGAATGAAGTGGAGAGGTGGAGGTGGCATGTTCACACTGGTAATCTGGTTTCCTTAATTATTACATTTTATACCTTAGGTATATAATCATAGGCATGTTTTAGCTGTGGATAACATGTCAAAGGTTCTTCAGACACTCTGCGGCAAAGAAACAGATAATTCACATTCTCTCCGCTCTAATGCAGTGACCTAAACCCAAGATCATTCATCTTCCCTCTACAGATTCTCCTAAAACACTGTATTATTGCATATAAGTACTCTGTTTTATTTGGGGACCTCTTTGTTGCCCATGGATTATTAGTGTGTGGATTATTCAAGCTGCAGGTTGGGTTTATTTATTTATTTTTGGGTGCAGTAGCCCAGATTTGAAGGAAATATATAGGTGGGTAACATAATGCTTCCAACTGAACCATACTGGCAAGCACACACTACAGTAGTTTAGAGATTAAAAATAGGATCATTTGGATGCATGGGTTTGAATACGATTTATGGATCACTTCCAGAGACATTATTGTTGCTTATCATTCAGATGACTGTGAAAGTGAAGACTAGGTGGGAAATCATGCAGGAGATACATTGCCTATAGAATGGGGAAAAACATTAAATCTGAAAGTGGCTGATGCAGCAATTAATATTGCAACCTTCACTGCCTTCAATGCACAGAAGAAAAGGCTAAGATTGCCTAGATGTCTGCTTCCCATAAATAACTCATCTCAAGACCTAAAGGGAGAGACAGGCTTAAACACACATTACATACTAAGGCCCCCTTTGCATTTGCCTTGGAGGAAATGCTTAAAAAAAATAGTCACTGGTGAATCAGGAATTTTTATGTAGGTACAGGACTGTTGATTTGCACCAGCTGAGCCTATAGGACTAACAGACTACAAAATATCAGGGCAACCACATCTTCAGCAGGCGTGGATAGGAGGTGAGGAGACGTGTTGTACCTTGTTCTGTCACTGTGCAAGTAAAGGCATTTGCTGTCTGAAGATCTTTACTAGAGAAGTAACTACAGAGGGTTACAACTTTCGACAGCTGAAATTCGGAGGCAACTATTTAGACGCCCACATGATATTTTTTTCTTTTGTTGGCTTGGTCCACAGCAAGCCGTAAGTGCCAAACAGAAGGAAGCACTGACACAGTCTCAAATACCACATTCTGCTTTAAACAGTGGGCTAACTCCACTGATTTCAGCAAAGCTTATCCTGATTTACAGTGGCGTAAGTGAGGCAAGGATCACGTTGTTCATGCTTCATGTCCATCACTGTGAGGACAAACAAAAACATATATCTAACCAAGCTGCCTGAATTGAGATCTTTGTTTTGGCATACCCTTTCTAAGAGAAAATAATCAACGACGCACATTTATTCCTCAAAGCAGCTGATATGTAGACACACTCAACTCTATACAGAGACAAATACATTTAAATATACATGCAAAGAATTGTCAGAACAAAATCTCAGAAGCATTCAGCTAACACCTCAATATCCTTCCCTTACCTCTTTCAATGGATGTTATTTTGCTGAGAAAGTTATGGCTCCTTATCCAGCAGCCATAGTTCCTCTTAAAACATTGTTTTTCACATACAAATTCATAATTTTCAATGAGAATTATTTTTTCCTTCACACTTTTGTCATTTGCAAGTTGGTTCATTAAAGTAATTATCAGTATTCTTTGACTGACAACTGGAGTAAAAATTTAAACTCTTTGGTGTGCAAAGAAAATTTGTTCACTGAGAACCTTGCCTTACATTTTAAGAAATGTCCCACTGACTGCAAAGTGAATAAGTCATGACTGCATTTCCAAAATTGAAAAACTGAAGACCACTGGGAGAGGGAAAAAGACTTGGCTCAAAACCAGCAACTATAGCTGTCTCAAAACCAGCTGTGAAGGTCAGAAATTATTTATGAAATGCATGTTTGCAAGTTTTTAATTAAAGGGACTGCAAACCAGTGTTTTAAAAGGGTAATCTAAGAGAGAAAAATAATAATAAGCCGAATTTAGCCTCACTGTAGATTTCCACTGGCATTACTTGCTTGGGGCGCTAGAGTACGCACAATGGGAGTGCCAAGGAGAATTGTATTATAACCAGAATTACAGACATATCATTGATAGTCTGTATATCAGTATTGGACACAGTACAATACACACCAGGATACAAATACACCTATTTTTTCTCTAACTACCTTACTCACTGCCAACAGTGCAACTCTGGTGTGGCCCAAATGTTGTCTTCCGAGGTGCTTCTTCCAGCAAGACCAGGCTCAGCCAGGCTTATTAGTAATGTGGTGAACTTGGTATTTGGTGGATTCAGCAGCTTTGGACAGAAAAGGACATCGCATTTTCCTGGGCTGTGGAGAGAGAAACTCAGGGTAGCTTTCCAATGGCTCAAAGAAGGGGAGCAACACAGTCCTAGCTGCTAGTTCAGCAAGAGAAGAAAAAGCAAGTGGCACACTTCAGGGCCCCTGTGTTTTTAGCTGTATCCGAAGCACATCAGTTCAGCTGGCTGTATTTATAGAGGCTGTCGGCTGGTCCCTGATCTTCTGCGTGCATTTTCTTCAGTTCTGATGCCAACCATAACAAAAGGCTCTCTCAACAGAGCGCCTAAGAGTTTCATTTGAATGAAGCTGGAAGGTTTGGCCAACAGGTGGCAAAGGCTGTACATCCAGCACAGAGGACTCGAGGCCGTCAGGAAGTCTTCCCCTCCCACATCCCTCTTGAAAAAAAAAAAAAGGAAATACAGTACAGAAAGTCCTAGTTAGTTCAATTAATTATCCACTGGCCATTTACTTAAGGGACCTAGTTACAAATATATCCTCATCACAATGACAGGAAATCTATCTGAAAAGTCTGCGAAAAGGCTATTAATGAAGAGAGTTTCTAATGCCTATAAGCTGAAATACCTTTTCACTCCTTTCGCCAGTAGTTCCTGTGGGTCATTTCTGGGGTCAGCAGTGGTGTGCAGAGTAAAGACTCTGCCAGTGCTGGAGAAGAAAAAAAAAGAAGAAAAAAAGTACTTCAGTATTGTCAATCTTTTATCCTTGAACGGTACTCTAGAGGCTGACATTTAATACCCTAAGGGTATAGATGTTTGAAAGCTGGTTATTGTAACAAAGAAAACCATCCAAACTCTGCAAGACCGAATGGATCAGATAAAGCTGACATTGAGATAAATCTGTTTTACATCCATTCTTGCAAAAGTTTTGCTAATCTATGTAGTTATAGCTTTCCTGGAGCAAAAGAAGAGGGAGGGAAAAAAAAGAACCCTATATTATAGCAAGTCAACATCTTGCCCCTATTTGTAATCTTCAAAATGTAATATGATGGTCAGAGAACATTTTTCTCCTGCATCTTGTGTGAACTCTATTAAACAGAGAAAGATACAGAAAAAATTGAGAAACCAACAGTGAGAGAGAATACTCTCTCTGGTTGAACTTCCATGTTAACATAGATTTTGTTTGTTTGTTTAACACAGGAATTCAGATCCTTCATAGACACAGACTCATCTCCCAACCAGTCAGAAACTTTAACACCTACTCTTCATTATCCACTATGCTGCCAGATTGGACTTTCATATGGAAGCCTGGAGCAATGCTGGTACAGATGGCAAGATGACTCTCATGAGATTGATGACTCTAAAGAAATATACAGTATTAAGTCAGAAGGTGCAAATGTTAACATTCCAGTGTAGAAAAGAAATATTCCTTGCATACACTTCCCAGGTTTGTTTTCTCATGCATTACAAAGAGAAAGAAAAAGCCCTCGACACACCTCATAGCTGGCAAACGAATGATAAATTTACTTTAGTTTCTTTTGTATGTCAACTGTTCATGCCTCAGGTACTTAACCTTTACTTTAAAAACATGGTTCAGATCCTAGCCTTGAAGGTGGGTGGGAAAGGGGGGGGGGGGGGTGGTATTCCTGTAAATGTTTCATTTAACAAAGGCAGTACTATAAGAAGGTTCAGTGGTGAGACTCTGAATGGTATTTATTGTTTCAGATTTCAGGGCTTCCATACATCTGCTGCCTGTCAAAGGCAGATACCACATTCATAAAACAAGTGCCCTGTCTGGAAAAAAAAAAAAAAAAAAAAAAAGGAATCTCTCTTCTCTGTGGCTCAACCTCAAGGATTATGCAAGATGCAAGATGGGAAGCTGCAGGAAGTGAAAGTTATCTGCTGTAAAGATTATCAACAAGAAAAAGTTTTATTTTAAGAAGGAAGGGAAACTTGATTTTCTTTTTTACATTTGGGAGCCCTGATTCAGCAAAGCACTCTAAGAACTATGCCTATTCAGAAAAGCTCTTACATTCTTATGCCTCTCCATATTCAGCAAAGTGCCTAAGAACTTGCTTAGCTGAAGTAGAGTCCTAAAGAAGATTCATTTATATTTACACTAACTAAGCAGCTCATTTTACCAGGCCCATTACATGATTTCTGACTTTATTAGGTCTGGAATGTATATTTCACCCATGGTGAGAAACATGCTCATTCATTTCTTATGATATCATAGTCTTCTCCATGGTAATCTGGTGCTATGTGAGGAAAAACAATAGAAGAGAAAACTTTTCATGCCGAGATGAAGACGGATAAGGAATTATGTTCAGCCGGGTGGGAGAATATGTAAGAAGAACAAAAACACAGAGCCCCTGATTCTGAGGATTTGATTTATTTAGTATCTGGCATTGGCCATAAAGTGGGGGCAATGAAAAGAGGAGCTGACCTCAATGCCTCCTTAGCAGCAATCAGAAATTCATTTCAGTGTGTAAGCATTTAATTAGCTTCACCGAGTTTACAAGACCTTCAGTCATTTTAAGATACTCCAGGCAACTACCCCACGCATAAGATTACCCTGAATCTGGAATGCCAGCCACTTTAGAAGAATGTCTGGAGAGTTTTAATTGAAGGGGACTCCTTTGTTTTTATATCCATTTGATGTGCCATTACCGTTTCCTTCACCACGAATTTACACCAAGGGATGCAGCTAGTCCAAACAATTGTTTTAATCAGTAAATTACAGCAAACCTTCAAGAAAGTTTAAGGTAGTTCTGTGTCGAGGAAAAGTCAAATAGCACCATTAAATTTTTAGAGCTAATCTAATTGTTACACAGTGCAGTCACTGCACCACTTCAGGCATCTGGGGAGAGTCATCACCTTCCCCCTTTTTTCCAGAGGACCTGAAATATATTTGCTGCATGCATTTATTGCATGCATACAACAAATATATGTGGGATTAAATAACAGGAGGCAATTATTAATTTTATCATGGCTTCATGACGTCTGTATATCAAGCTCCTCTCCCTGGCAAGGATGAGGAATTGCTAAATACAGTTAATTTCTGGGTTGATCTTATTTATATACTGGACACTAATCCCCTTGATGTATCTCATGTGCTTCTTTCTTCTCAGAGATACCGTCCCTCAGTGACCTCCTCCTAGTGTTTCATTAAATGCCTTCAGCCTCAGTAAATTACAGCACTTTAAAAACATTGAGTTTAGCATATAAAAAGAGAGAGAGTTTCTGTACACTGCCATGGGATAAGGTGCAGTGAAAATCCCATACAAGCTGAACTGTACTTCCTAATCAAATGGGTGTAACAGATGGCTGCTAGAGCAAGCCATCACAATGGAAATATCTGCAGTTCTCATGGTAACGGAATCTGCCAGGTCTGAGGGATTTGCTGTTTTCCAGGACATCTGAGCTGCAATCTCTTTCGAGCTGTCTAGCAGTCTCAGTCTCGCTCTCTCTCACTCTCTCAGCATGATGGAGATAGAGTTGAAAGGTGGAGCCTGATTTTGCATTCCAGCTGTGATTAAAGACATGCACAGAGAAACGCACACGCGCGCGCACACACACACACAGAATCAATAGCACTGCATATTCATTATGCTATCTAGAACCTCATTAACTACTGAGGCAGAACAGCAAGGAAATTTTAATATGCCTTCTTCTTTAGGGAGAAAAAGAAAGAAGTGTAATGGGGGAAAGGGGGGAGAATGGAAGATAGCATGTATATTAGGAATTAAGATGCATGAGACGTACCTTTTAATAAAGATATGGAGCAACGTTAAAACTAGCAGTTGTTTTCATTTCATGGCAGTATGTCAAGATGACTTAACATAGCAGGACAAAACATCTGGCCTGAAAAAAAAAATAAAAAATCATTATGTCGAATTTCCAAAACATAACATAGAATCTATGGCAGAAGGAGAAGGAGAAGAAAAAATAGAGCAACTGTGTACATTAATACTAAGTGAAAGCATGTGACAGACCTCCTGGTACCGTGTAATTAGAAAGGTGATCCTTCTCATAAGGTGTAGGTTAGCATAAAGACAACGAGCTTTAATTATAAATCTAAAGGACTGGGTTTAAACCCATAGGGCTTTGTTAAAAGGTTCTTATATTTCTGCATGCAGTTCAGAATCATCAGCGGGAAGAAAATAATCATTCATGAGACTTTTATTAAAGTCTTTTCCTTCAAATCCCTATCAATTTAAAGAAATAGGAAGAAGCATACTGTCTTCTTTGCTAGACTACCTGCTAGAAAGCACACAGAGGGTTGATTCACAGCTGCCTATTCTCTTGGGTATTTGAGCCTGAAGATCAGACAACATGTAAGAATTCAGCCGTGGCTCAAAATGGAAACAAAGAGGACCATTCTTAAGCAATGTGAAATGAAAAACTCCAGGATGTAGACCGTAGCCTTTAGCATGCTGATCCACCACATTGTCCTTGAGGGCACTACAGTTAAATACATATGACAGCCAAAGAGACGGGAAAAATGCTTTCCAGAATAAAATGACTGGATCTCCTTTTTTCATGATGTAGAATAAGCCAGGCAATGTAAGCTCCTAAAGTACCCACTCAAGAATTGGGTATTGTAAGATGACATTGTCTACCTATCAAACAGCATTGAAGAACATTTTATGCAACCTTTATTGAAAGCTGAACTGCTTTTACCACAACTGTATTCCACTGTAGCAATGATTTCTGGATGAGAAATTTAATTCTTAAGTTGGGTTGGTTACATTTAGATTCACTTACAACAGTACTGCATTACACCTTCAGGACATCCAAACATGTTAACTAGTTAGAAATAACTGCTGTTGCCAAGCAAAGATGTCTGCAACAACAACAGCATAATAGTGATAATTGTTTGCATTTATATTGAGCCTTCAGCACCAGAACACTCAACAATATGAGGGACACAGTCGGTCACCTCTGCTCACAGTAAGCAATGACTTGACTCACAAGCAGTTCCTTGAAGTTCAATAGGGCTTCTCAAGTTGCAAGGTGCAGGGCTACTTACCATGAGTAAGCAGTGCTCAAATCCATGTCTACTTTCTGCCACCCTTGTGCAAACTAAATAGCACACTTACTCCTTCACCTGACTATGAGAGGCAGCCACCTCTGGAGTGAACTTGGACTGATTTTCAAAAGAACGCCACAGTCAACTGAATCAGTAGAAGATTTCAGATCGTTTCTTAAAATACAGAAGCCATTCACACCAGGAAAAGTGGTGCTTAGTTCTACTTTCTAACAGAGAAAAAGTAGCTCTGGGAGGGAGTGAGGGAATAACAGAAGAACATCGAGAGGCAGTTCTGTTCATCATCCCATTATCTGGGGCACTATGTGCCTGTTTTTCCCCATAAAGCCAACTGAGATCGTTAGTGCCATGGACTCACACACCATTTTTTTATGTTGCACTCAGCACTATGCAGGCAAGCATTCTGCAAATACAAACCCCAACATAGATGAACAAAAATTATTGTTTACTCAACTTGGAATATATCCAGGGGTAACACTATGATTCTTGTAGCAACCATCCCAGCTCAGCAATGACACAAGAAATCAAGAACCTCTTTTATACATTCTTACTTGATAAAGCAACCCTTCACATAACTGGCTGTTAAACATTGTACTGCACTGCTATTAATGCACTGCTATTAATGCACTGCTAATATCTATTAAGAGATCAGAGTGCCCCTTACTGAACAGTTTGTTTCAAGTTTTGACTCAGACTAGATCCATCTGAGAAACGAAACAGTCTGCAGCGTGATCAATTGTGCTCCAAGCCATGGAGATTCACACATTGAATTTACCCGTTCCTGGGGTCAATTAGCTGTTCCTCAAACAGCTAATCTTAGCATATACACAAAGCATAAATCTACCTGCAAAGGCGCCTCTTCTCTAAACACAATGTCCTCCTATTCAGAGCCAGTTTGTGTTGATAAGTCACTTCTGCCCCTCTCTGCCAACATCTCCTGCCCACTGCTATCAAATAGTGTACTTTGACTCACTTAACAATGTCCTGTGACTGCTCATCCTGCTTTGCAGTCCAAATTCCTAAACATTATTACCGCATCAGATCACCAAGTCTACTCATTTCTGTCATACTTCTCCTGTGTGACATTTCTTGCATATCAGAACAGCAAGAAAACATCCCTGACTGCCTTAAAGGCTTCTATTTCCTCAGTTAGAGCTCAAGCATTTGAGTTTCAACATTACCAAGCTGTCCCAGAGTTTCCACATATCTGGAAGGCCTTAATAGGTTCTCCTGCATCCAGTCTTAACCATGGCTTCCTGAAACATTGTCCAGCTTGTGCCCTGATACACTCTTTCAGTTGAGTAACCTCGATCATGTATTCCTGATGCAGGAGACCCAGTGACTGCCATAGACATTGTGGTCTCTAATAAAGCTCAAGCAGTTCTCAGTCACACGGTGGTCCTTGTTTATCCCCCAAGATAGATCAGAGGATTGTCTTTCAGTTTTAGGCTGTGTTCATGATGGTACCTCTTAAAAGCTGAAGCTCTGAGAAGCCCTGCGTTGGCATTCGGTACAGAGTTTCTTTCAGTCTGAGATTGCTCTTGGTCCCCCTATGACTCTGGCCCAGACAGAAACATCATCAGGACTTAGAATTAGTTGGATGGTGCAATCTGGTATCACAAAACTCAGAAATAGGCCCTCTTGCTATTTCAGTTCTAATTGAGCTCTTTGCTGGCTGGTTAGCAGGCACTTTTCAATCAATTACGTTTGTGCTGACAACACTGGATTACAAGAGTTGCTCTTGTCATTTCTGTGACCTCCATCTTCCATTACTCTTGCTTTCTGGACAGGAGCTAAGGGACCTTATTCCTGAGACTCACAGCCACGAAGCGGGGAAGGAATCTTCCTCTACCCAACAGCACTGGATTCCCAGCTGCCACAGAGAGCACATTATGAACCTGCCACTGCACATCAGTTGAGGATCTGACCTAGAGTACGTACATGCCAACAGGTTCCTGGGATTTGACATTTTAGTGATAACAAAAAAATACCTAAACATCCCCTTTCACCCAAAGTTGGTCTCTCCTGGCAGTTTCACAGACCCCGAATTCCTCAGCCCAGTGAGCCTTTCCCATCGCCTGCAGGGACTTAACACAGTTCGCATACCACAGTGAATCTGCTCCAGTCAATCAACTCCTGCAGCTCCCTGCAGGCTTCCAACACCTGCTAACAGGAGGGGACAACAGAAGAGCCCTGCCCCACCCTTTCATACATAGTATTGCCTTATTCTTCAAAAACACTGCGCAGAGCATGACGCTTCATTACAGGATGCTCCTATAAATACACTGCACTTTCAGAGGGAGGAAACAAGCATGCTCTGGTAAATATTTTAGCAATGAAGTGGCATGGGGTTCTTAATGCTTGTCATTTTTCAATATAAGAAGCTCTCCATCAGAAGGTACTCTATACTCAAGGGAGAGTATGTGCATTCTAACAATAACAGGACAGCCAGCAGCCAACACCTTATCAGTATTAGCTTTCCTTGAAAACATATTTGGTTCTTCCTCCACTCTACCACCTAATGTTCAGGAAGAAGATTCATAATGTCAAGTTACAGACACCAGGAGAGGGAAAACTGGGAAAGTTTAATTGGCAAATCAACAAATTACGTATAAAAAAAAATCTTGGCCATGTCTAAGACAACATTATTATTTTTAAGGGCTTTGTGTGTTGGGCTTTGTGGTGGTGCAAGTCTGCTTGGAAGAATCAAGAGAGGGGAAAGCAGCAGATCATGGTAATCTGGAAACTAGTGTGCAAGAAAAGAGTCAGGGGATGCAAGCCCCAGAGATGGCTATATGGTGGTAATATCAATTGCTGAGCACAGTAATGCCATCAAGACTAACTAGGACTGTCTAAAACAGGGACAAAGAGAAGGACCGTATATTACAGCATGGCTGAAGCGCAGGCAGAAGTGTTCCATGGCAACATGCAGGGATCTGTTATTCCTCCATTTATTCTCAAGTGCAGTTCCTGGCATTGATGTGATCTCTATACCATGAGGCAGGAGGAATCTTTGCTCCTCTGTCTGTGCAAGCTGCTAAATTGCAGCTCTTTCCTCAGCCTTATCTGTTCTCATAAGTAGGGCTGAGAGGGATACAAGGCTTTGCAAAACTGTTCTGGGGTGCCTTATGAGATAATAATTCCAGAGGATAGTTGCGGTGGGCCTTAAAAACTTTCTTTTCTGTTGCAGGTGATGAACATCCCCAGTTCTGCAACATGCAAAGACTTGTCCATAGGTTTAACTCTATGCATGTGATGATTTCTAGGAATCAGACATTTCACAGACATTTGCACACACACATACATGCAAACACACAAAACTCCCGGTCTCATTCCACACATCTTCTCTTGAACCAGTTTGGAAACCATTTGCAATGACTGGAACAAATATCATACTATATTTTCTTCAGATAACAGAAGAACAAGATCGGACTGTGGTGAGTGCAATATTTTATTCTTTCCCTCACATACTCAGCAGACTTTGTAATCAAGCTTCCTCACTTGAAGACACCCATCCTGCAAGTATGGAAATGGGCAGCGTCTGTTTCTCGGATTTGTGAAATATCATCTTATCGAAGCTGCTATAAAAGAGACAGGACAGACTGTCACCTGACTGCAGAACAGGAGATGTGTTCTGTTGCTTTCCTGCAGAGGTGACCTTGGACCTCTCTTTCACTTCCAAAGCTCAATCTGTCTTGATCATTTAGATGCTAAGTTCGTAGGAGGAACAGAGAAGCATTTTTTACTGTATGTAGAGCACACAGCACAATGACTCCATCTCAGGTGAGGTAATGTGTCTGTATAAATACTTTCTTTTTTTTATGTGAAGCTTAAAACATCTGCAAAGACATCAAAAGAGGAATGAGCATGCTGCATAGTAACACAATGCAGCTGACAACTAGCAGATCTAAGATTACTTGAAGTTCCCTTGCAAGCTGTTCCTCCCATTGCTCATCCATAATGTCATTTGGTCAAATTCTAAACAAATGTGGCACAATGCAAAACAAATAGCTGTGGTTCAAAGAAAGCATGCAAGGCACAGGCCCTCGAGGCAATGCCCAGAAGAGAGGCAGAAAAGGGACACTTCCAGCAAAAAGCATGAAGAACTCCCACGATTACAAGAACTGCATTTTTGCCTTTCAAATCTAAGGAACAATAAAGAGAAAGAGAGCACGCTGAAAGACATATCCTTTTTTGCATATCCTTTGCAATAAATAAACCTTCCTATTTCAATATTTGGCAAGGTGACAGAGTGTGAAAAGGAGCAGGAAAGATAATTGATATGTACCAGGAGAAGAAAGTGCAGTTTAAAACTGGCAAAGAACACTCAATAAATAAGAGGTTTGTACTGAGTAAGATTATTACCCAGACCTCTAGGTTGACACCTGAAATCAAGTCTCCCTTAATGGATAATGTGAACATTTCTAGGGTAAAAAAGCACCATTGTAGATCTTAGGCTCTGGATTTGCTTCTGACCCACTTTTTGTCAGCTTAAATCAACAAAGAGATCATGGTTTACTCTTGGTAAGCTTAGCTGTCCATAACAGCAAGGTTTTTTCCATGTGCTTAGATGTTCTTCTGCTCTTAACTGAAGAGGATGCTAGATTGTCTAGAAACAAGCTTCCTTCAGGTCTTGGTTCCTGTTGTGCTTAGCTGTTTTCCAGACGTCTTAATATACATTCACCCTAGACAGAGACAACAAAAGGAAAACACTTTTCACCTGAACCAGAGGCTCAGGAGCAGCAAAGCTGCCTGGAATACAAGCTGAGAATCCAACCTTCAGAACAGTTTGCACTTCTGGTCCAATTTATCAGGCACGCTTAAGTATTTACATTTCCCATCTGAATAACAGTCCACATTGTTGTAGCTAACAGGAGGGTTTTTGGCTTCTGCCAGTCTAAATAGAATGATTCAAAACTGAATCATTTCCTGCAATTTAATTTCATAGCTGAACACAAACTATAGCAAGATAAGGTCACAAGCACATGGAACTACCTTCAGAAAGCCATCTAACCCTCTGGGCTGCTTCAAGTGGAACCTCTGACTAACTACAGTAGGTTTTGTTATTATTGTGGCATGGAAATACTCCTGCAGGAGATGGGCAATGACCTGTACCAGCTGAGACAGCATGGTAATCGCATGGCAAGTGGATTTTCCACCTATTGCCAGAGAAGAAAGGGAAGCTTCCCCAGCTCTATCTATCTCAGCTCTTTTAACTGAGGATCAATATCGCAGAGACAGAGACAGAAGGAGAGAGACAAACAACCAGCGAACAGAAAAGCAACTGCAGCCTGCCACATTCACAGCGAAGGGAGATAAAAGCCTGCTGCACTCTGAAATCTAATATGCCAAGTCACCTAGAATGAGTGTCTCCTGAAAAGGGCAAGCCTCCTCAACATCCTCAGCACACCCCACCCCCTTCCAGAACTGAAGCACCAGTATCTGGAAAGCTTTAGTCTTATTAGACTCATTAAAAGCTAACTGGCATTTACAGCTCACGTCAGGAAGAGGTGTCAGCATGAGCGAGAAACCTGTAAAATATGTGTATAACCAATGTGCTACAGAACAGTCTCCATTCTCCAGGAGACATACGCTATCTTTTCAGGAGTAGATAAGGGATGTGTTGTCTTACCCACTACATGAGCCATAAAGCAGTTTGGGGTGCTGAAGAGTCTTCTGAGAAAGCAACCACAGAAAAACACCTCAGCAGTAATAAGCTCTGTCAGAACGCTGAATTTTCAGTCCAATGTAATGTGCCTTTAAAAAGTACCATGTCTACACTACTGTATTGCTTACTTTCTGAAGCTAAGCCAGAGGGATGTACATAGTAAGATCTTTGTCTCATTTCAGGGAGGATACAGGATAAAGATTCTGTGCCAGTAATCTTCCCTGGATTAATGGTTTCTCTTTTATCTGCTGTATTTCTGCTCAGATGTCTTTGCTCTGAATGAGTCAGTGGAATGCAAATGATGGGTACAGTCAGTCTGAAAATATTTAAATCTAGCTTTGCACTGCACTGCAGGTTTGTGGAAAAAAAATACGTATATATAAATATACACAATGAAGAAAGGGCAGATGAAAATTACAGATATATCAATAACGTAAAAAAAAAAACCCACAGTGGGTCAAATTGACAAGTGATTCATTTTTCTGTTTCTTCTTCTTTTCATTTTTTTTCCATAAAGATCAGCATTTAGATGCTTCCTATGAATGGGTGAGGAAAATCTGCAACACTCCTTTTCTAAGCCTCAGACACTAGGCAAAAATATACCTGTGGGAGTAGGAACCTGATTTTATTTAGGCTGCTAAATGTCCTATCTTCATTACCCCAACTAACATCTTCCTAAAGATAACATTCTCTTAATCCTGACAAAGGAGAAACCAGACAGTCCATGCATGATTTCTTTGGATTTTCTCCCTTTCCTTTTTCTATGATATATTTCAGCCTTTTCATTCTTTTGGGATATGATTCCTCTCCTCTTCTGCTTATGGCATAGGTTTTCCTCTAACACACAATTGCACATAAGGAATTCAGTAAGGGGGGGGATTTAGAACTACAGTTCTCTTTGAGGTATCAGGAGAGAACCCATGGGTCTTTGTCATGAGCTTCAGAAGGAACCATCCTCAAATGTTGGCTGTCTACTGAGTTTTTACAGACTGTGTGTACCTAAAAAACAGCACAGTATACTGCAGTGGGATGGTGGAAGGAGGAATGGGAAGGAAACAAGCAATTGGTCAAGTTTGGGAATGACTGGATAACTTCCCGGGCTTTTGCAATTTCTATGGGAGTTGGCTTTGATATACTATGCTCATTCAGTAAGGGGCTTGTCCTGGAGTATGCTGCAGCTCTCTGATGAAGTATGTTATAATAAGTAAACTCTGCAGGAAGAAAGAAAACACCAACATTAACCTGGTAACTACTACGTTACTTAACAATAAATCAAATAGCATCATAAATTCTGCATTCAAGATAATTTGCAACGCAGTATTAAGATCTCTAACCCACCACAAAAACAAAGAAATTCTGCTTCTGAAAGAGATGCCTATAAACCAGCTGCAACAAAACTAACAAACAAAACAAAGACTCATATCATCTACCAAATCCACCCAGCACTTGTGAATTAGTTAACAAAAGGAGTTTACCTTTAACAAAAAAATATATTTTTTATTTTGATGGCTTTGCAATTAACTACATTTTCACCTAAATTTACCATAAAATTTAATTTAAAAAATATTTTATATTGAACTTATACTAAGCA
The DNA here is from genome assembly GCA_025769975.1 of Gallinago jamesoni. Classification (NCBI taxonomy): domain Eukaryota; kingdom Metazoa; phylum Chordata; class Aves; order Charadriiformes; family Scolopacidae; genus Gallinago; species Gallinago jamesoni. The sequence continues at coordinate 51,548,914 of JAOQGH010000019.1, read as the reverse complement.
TTGAATATTAAAATCTCATTTTAAAAAAATCTCTTACTTTACCATAGGCTTGGTTTTCAAGACAGAAAATTTAAGTTAGTTTTCCAATAGTTCTCTTTGAAAGAAACACAAAGAATTTCCTGAAGAATGGAAATTTCTCACATCAGCAATTTTCAAAACAAGTTTTCAAAAATGGTAATCTATTGATAAATAATAACTTTTCTCAGGAAACACCCAGAAGGTCCTAAAATAAGCCATTTTCTAATTTATGTTTTCTTTAAATATCATACAGAAATAGTCCTCCTGACCCCAGTAAGAGGAGATTCTTTCAGCTCTGGACAGTCTGGTTTCAGGTTCTTTTTGAGTGTTGGTGCACCAAACACAATGAGCACTAGACCAGCAGCTGGCTGTGAGGAGTTGGTCCATCATTGTGCAATTCCCACATGATGACTCAACAAACTCTTCCAGAGAAATGTTCCTCTCTGTTATGTTGTGATTGATGGTTACTAAGTGATGCCCAAAACTTCTTCCAGCTCTTCCTGAATGATTGATGACTAAGGTACTTCTGGCAATTTCTACAACTTCCACAAATATTCACGTGAATCTCAAGACCATGACAGCTTAGGCGAAAAGACAATGGTAAATCAAAACCTACCACCTTTGCTAGATAAGCCTGCCTTGCAGTGACACAACATAGCTACTCCACAGAGGAATTAATGAAAGACAAGAGTCTCTGGCCATTTGCACATTGAGGGCAAGCTAATGATGACCTTCCTCCACAGGCTAGCGGGGTTATTCTGCATGACCAATGTCATCTGCTATGCTAGGATAGCTGCTCATAAGCAGGGGGCTCAGGATGTAAATGTAATTATGTACTGAATCAAATAAACAAGCTGGTCCCAGTTACCACAAAGCATCTGAATGACTTCCCCAGTGATCCCCGTAATTTCACTGGACACACAATGGTCACACCAGTTTCAGGTGGGAAAGGCTTTTACACGAACATGCTGCTCACAGCCTAGTCTCAAATATATACTTCAGATGGATTTTATCCACCTTTTACAGTTTCCTAAAAATCACTTACAAGGCAAGATTCACTTAAGCTTACAAGACTCCTGATACCCATGAGCATCTGCTTCATTTATAGGTAAGAAAATGAGATGGTTTTTGGTTAAATTGCAACCAAATTCCTGTGTCAGACTGCTGTTTCACCACACTGGTGGCCAAACTTCCACTGTCAGCAACTGAATATGATCTTTGTCTTATGGTTTATATAATATTTACAGCATTACAGAAATGCACAGTAGTAATGCAATGATTATTCTTATCTCTTCGGAAAGACTGCATGCATTTCCCTGCCTGAGATAATTTTCTCTGGGGACCTATTTAAAATAAAACCACTGCATTCTGAAAACGTGTCTTCAGCATGATATCTGAGTATTTTCTGTCCTGGCCATAATAAAATGCAAGAAATTGAATCAAAGTGTATTCCTATAACTATATACTTCTGCTTCTCTCTCTTTCCTACACAAATACAAACCCTGGAAGATGACAGATTTCAAACTCATTATATGGCATGAAACGACATTTAGAAGCACAGTGCAGAACACAGCTACTCCACAAATGTGTCCAAACAAACATAAAATTAACCTTTCATGGCTAAGAGAGCACATTTTTTTTGTCCAGTTTTCAACATAATAATTTATTTGCAGGAGAAAGTAGTCTATACGCTATTAAACAGTTCCTAGAGTCCTAGGTCAAACAAAGTGAGAAATGAATAGTTTCATTCATGCTTCAGACAGGATAATTCTGGTAAAGCTGGTGCTGACAGTGTTAAAGAGCTGTGATGGAAGAGTCTGGCCTTGTTGTCATTCTAATTGTGACCATGAGTGACAAAAAATGTGTTCCCTTTGCCAGGGGACCAATCTTTCAGATTTGTAAAATCTAAACTGTGCTCATGTCACTTGAAATTCAAGGGAGAGAAAATTCATGCACATAGGTGTGTGCTTTGTTTGAGCCTGCAGTGGCTCTGGCATAGCAAAACATACAGAAGAGTTAGTAATTTTAAGGCACTTATGTGAGAAGAAAGGTGTAATAGAGTGTGAAACCGACCCATTGTCTTACCCACTCACCAGCTCTACCACCAAACTCCATGACCCTGGTATAATCCCCTGGTCTCTAAATACTGTGGGTTCTCGCCTGAGTTAAGGAGCACAGTCTTCACATCTTCACCTAAGGGAGCGGGTTTGGTTTGGCCATTTGTTGCATGCCCATATCCTCATTGTTCTGCAAAGGGAACCTATGGAGTCAGGAGGATTCTGCAGGTAACACTGCAGGACAAATAACACAAAGCAAGAAGACTAACACAGCTATCGCAAAGAATCAGGAAAACTGTCATAGACTTAACCCCATTCTCAGTTACAGCAATAGCCCTCTTCCTCAAATCATGGTAAGTATCAAAAAAGCATTTTTCTCACCAAACAGAATGCCATTTTCCTTTAGAAAGGAACTAAATCAAATGAATTAAACATTATCTTTCACAACAACAAAGGGAAATTAGTATCCCCTCTTACTTTCTTCTTCAGCAGGGCAAGGTAGGGACCTCACCCCAGACAGACAATTGAAATAGCTCCCATAGGTATTTCCTACACCACTCCTTCAGAGGGATCATATTAAAAATAAACTAATGCTGTAGGCAGCTTCGGAAAATGACTTCAATGGTATTTATTGCTTTGATAGGGTCAGTGCACAGTATGTGCATGTTGCCTTTTAAACATATGTTTCAGGCAAAGAATCAAAGCTAATTTCAGTGTGTGAAAAGCAAGCAGATTTCATTACTGATTGTGACTTTAACTTCAAAATGATAAGGATGCTGGATGTAGGTTCTCAAAACTGAATGTCCAAATGGGAATTTATGATGTAGAACTTCAGCTTTATCATCCATGGGCTTCAACACAGAAAGAAGAAAGAAATTTTCTGCTAGCAGGAATCTCACAGTTAACCCATAAGCCAGCTGCCTATTTTTCCCTCTCCTCTAATTCTCCCTGCAGCTATTTCCTCTCCACAACATGTTAAAGCAAGAATGGCCATTGGCACTAACCATTTTTGGCATCCAAGCAGTGGATATGAAAGAGATCTGAATTTTTTTTTCCACCACCACAATGCAGCCCCACTGACTCTTTGCAGAAGTGTCAGCAGAATTCGTAACAACCTCAATACAATCTGAGTCGCAAAGTGCAATAAAATGTCTGCTACTAAGTCTCTTTTTTCTTTTTCTTTTTTTTTTAATGAGGATTCCTCTCATATTATTACATCAGATCTAGTTCCCAACGTCAGGCAGCCACCTGTAATAACCTTTCCTACAAGGTATAGGGAAGGAGGTGGACCTGTAGAATTATTAAAAGGCTGCAGGCATAAGCATCAACAAGTGAATGATGTAGGATTTTATCCAATGTTTCGCACAAAATCAGGCTCAGGATAGATTATTACCAGTGGTAAGAGCCAGAGGGTGTAAATCCAGTAGCCTAAAGATACGTATCTTACTCAGGATTAGATGCCTTAAGTAACCACATATTCTGCAAGATACTTTGAGTATGTATTAAACTTTGAAAGAAAACGTAGCTCATTCACTACTGAAGAAAAAGCACTTAGATATCTGTAAAAGTGCTTAAATGTATATATTAACATGTATAAAAATCCATATACACATTAAATTAGGATTAAGCACATGTGTATACATGCTTATGTACACTCCTGAATCAATAGTCAAAAGAGCCTAATTTGCACAATGGGCAAGCACACACCTCTTCACTTTGAGACAAAGAAAACGGCAAGATTTTGAAAATAATCAAGTCATTTTTTAATGGTCCCGAGTACAGATACAGATGTGCATGCACTATTTTGTTAGGTTTTGCCCAGGTCTGTTTAAGCACACCGCACTCCCTGAGGTTCAAATGACACCTTTGAAACAACTGAAGCAGTAAATCATGCCTCTTTATTATCATCTCAACAAGAATGATAACAACCTCCTCTGCTTGGTGAAATACCCATGGGAATTTCACCCGATTACATGAGGATAACGTATCTTTCATGACTTTCACTGGCTGTCTACCGTTTCCATTGTATACTTGGTAGCCCGTCACAAAGGACACAATCCACTGAAGGGAAATGTATAGACAAGGGGTTAGGCATTTCAAGAGTGGAGAAAGGGAGGTAGAAATCGAAGGAAGAAAGGGAAGGATGACACAGTGCAATTGCTCAGCTTAGTAGCACAGCTGCTTAAACAACTGAATAGCAATCAATGGGTTAGTATTCAATCCAAGTTTAGATCACACTGAAATCTATTAGAATACTGCATATAATGAATGACTCTTACTTATTTGGTATTCTATCTTGGAATTAATCAGCTCAGTTGTTATGCAGAAAAAAAAAAAAGAATTAAAAAAAAAAAAATCAGTTGGTAGATAGGCCTAAAACCAAGAAAAATAACCACCTTGATTTCCCTGGTGGTTAACAGCCTGACAGTACTCAGCAGCACATGCTGAAATTGTACACTGTGAGAAACAATGCAAGTTAGAGGTTTCTCGGCTGTTGGGGCAACAGCCTGGTCTGTGTGTATGTGCAGCCACCCCATCCCCTCCCTTTCAGCTTTCACGCAGTACTCATAGGGTTGTACCATCTGCTGGAGCACAATTCAGAGGTAGCTTTAAAATGATGATAGCTCTGGGAAATGATAATCACTGGGTCATAGAAAGCTGTACTGCAGCGTATAAATAAGATAACTGAAAGTGCTGAGCAGGGCATGTTTGCATTATGAAATGTATTTTCCTTTTTCCTGTACAAAACCTGTCTTGAAAGCATGGGGAATGCAGCAGGATTGAAAACCAGAAGGAAAGCAACGCTGCCCCAGAAGCTGCACAAAGGAGGAGGGGGATGGAGGAATGATAAGCTGTAGTATTATTGACTGAGGAATGATAAAAGAGGAAGGAATTCAACAGTTACATCTATTTCGCTTGGTGCAATGGAATGAGATCAAAGGCTTACTTTCACATTAGCCCAGAATAATGCATACTCTATAAATGATGCAAAGCTAGGCCACATTCCCAAGATGTGACAATGCCTCAAGATGCCCCTCTGCTAAGTTCAGGTCAAGGCAACAAGCTCCTGCATATGAAATTCTTTTTCAAAGGACACAAACACAGCCAAACCATTGGGCATGGAGACAGACAACGTTCATGACAGGTACGATGTCCTCTGTTGGCTTCTACGTTTCCATAGATGGTATTGTAAATTCAGGCAATTTTCATTCAGGGTTTTGCAGGGTTTTTCCCAATTGCTACTGGTCTTTCAAAGCACCCAAACCGTCCAATCAAGCACAAAGAGGTCAGGCTAAGAAACTGGATTTTGTTTCATTTATAAAACAAGTATCAGAGAGGAGAACATCAGAAGATACTCAACTCAAATTCCAGAGGTGTGGCCCAGTCCCAACTCTGTAATAGCAACCTCTGTGACCTTGATCAGCTCATCTGGGACAGTTCCTCTAATGACTGCAGAACAAGAACAACACTAAATGGTTCTTAAGACTTCAGGTTTAATTTTTTTGAGATACATTTGTCAAAGCCACCTAGAGATTCAGATCAGTGCTGCTTGTATCTTGGTTCCTGGGGGATCCAGGAATTGTGGATATCTTAAAAAAAAACACTATCAGGCTACATCCATATTTAAATTCCTTTAAGAAATCTTAACCTCTGGGACTCTGTTTTCCATTAGTTAAATGGAGACGAATAATTATTTTCCCTCACCTTTCACGGTTTGGTTAGTGCAGGGATGTGTTGCCATACCAACAGCAACCCAGCCTGGCAGTAGGACAGGGCTGGAAGTGTGGAGGTACAGACATCCCAGGCCAAGCAAAAAAATCCTCCTCTCTGTCCCTCCCTTCCTTCGTCCCTCCCTCCCTCTCCCTGGAAGAGAAGCAGTTTCTCTTTGTGAGAGAGCACAAAGGGGAGAAAGAAAAGGAATTGTCCATCAGGCTCAGCAGAGCCTAGGGGGCTTTCAGCAGAGGATGCCACAGCCTATGAGGAGAGCAAGGCACACTGAAGGTTGACTTTAAAAGGACAGTTCAACCCCAGCTACACTGAACTGCCTCCAGCAGTCCCCAGCCTGAAAGGAACATGTGGCACCGAAAGACTCGCTGACATCTTCCCATGTTCTGCTTTCCACAGGAGGCACAGCTTCCGACTAAGGGGGAGAGCAGAGCCCCCACTACGCACAGGGCACCCTTTGCTCAGTGACAGGATGAGGGGAAACAGTTTTAAATTGAAAGAGGGGAGATATGAGGGAGAAATTCTTTACAGTGAGGGTGGTGAGGCACTGGAACAGTTTGCCCAGAGAAGTTGTGGATGCCTCATCCCTGGAGGTGTTCAAGGCCAGGCTAGATGAGGCTTTGAGCAACCTGCTCCAGAGGGAGGTGTCCCTGCCCATGGCAGGGGGGTTGGAACTTGAAGATCTTCAAGGTCCCTTCCAACCCAAACCATTCAATGATTCTATCCTGCCACCCTGGGTGCACCACCAGCAGCCAAACTTTCACTCACCGGGAGCATGTGGCAGGCACTGCCAACTTGGTGGGTCTTCTGGGTCCTTTCCTGTGTGCCAAAACCTTCAGCTGATCTGCAAATGTTACTTCAGGGAAGACGTAACAGATACATTAATTCCCTGCCAGGCTATAAATCCTCCAGATTCAAACAGGGGCTCTAGCCAGTCCCGGAGGGAAATAAACCGTGTATCCCAATGCCAAACCTGTATCCCATCCCAGACACTCTTCTCAAGACATCTGAACCCAAAAGGGACTGGCAATAAGCACAGTGAACACGGTGCTTATGAGAGGAGACCGGAAAGAATACAGCAGCCACAAAAATGGCTTAATTTAAGGGCAGACACCATCTTTGTGTTTATATTTATATATGTGTGTGTGTGTACAATAATTAATGATGTAGAAGAAATAAAATAGGAACTTCCAGTCACCTTTTTGCACAGTATAAAAGGAGAGTGAGTGTAAACTCAAGCAATTCAAAACCACTACAGAGCTATCACACAACACAGCCATAAGGTACTCCAGACCACACAATCCTACTGAAACCACATGTTCTACCACGCTCACAGAGAACCTTGAACATCTAGAGGTACAATTATCTATTAAAACTAAACAAGTCCCGGGGAAATGCAAAAACATTTGGGGTGCAGGAGGATTGGAAAACTTCAGTTCATCAGAATGAAAGACAAGTCATCTGTGAAATGAGGAATCTTCAAGAAAATACTGGGGCATCAAGAGGTGTTGACGTGCATTTACCATGGGAAAGACAAGGTCTTTATGGGACTGAGCCTGTATTGGCCTTTGGAGGCAGAGATGCCAATCAGGGTAGCATGGAACAGCAAAGAGAGAAGTAAAAAAAGATAATGGGTGATATTAGGACTATCAAAGTTTAGGGCCCTCCCCTACCTATGACAGGTTCTTCAGTGATTTTGCACTGATAAGTAAACTGATAAGTACTTTTTTGATAAGTAAAACCATAAACCACTGCTCCGCAGGGAAGCAGTACAATTGGGTCTGCAGGAGGCTGGTGAATGAACTCCCTTGGAAACCCCCCGTCATCCCTGAAGCTACATGGGGAAGAGAACGACCACCAAGAGACAGCCCAGTGCCCATTCAGCCTGGGCTGCACCACCGCTGTGCTACAGGCCATCAGCACTTTTACAGAAACATGGTCAGGTCCCCCACACTGTAACAGGATTGCTGCAAGCAACCAACATACAATTCTACACAGAGCACTCAGGGATTACCTCCTCTCTGAGCTGAGCCCAGCTGCACAAGACAGGGAGAAAGACTTCTTCCTACTTACAGAGGTCATTGCTGAAATAACCCCCTCCTGCTTATTAAAATCAAACCCAAAAGCAAAACTCTGGCCATAACAGATCACCCCATCTTGTGGTCAATGTGACCCAGACAGAAACTATGTCTTCCCTGGGTTGATAGCCCCAGCCTATGCTCAAGCTGACATTGGGGTCTTAGGCCCCACAGGATTAATCCATCCTCACTGGATAACGCAGTGAGGGTTAGTTCACAGAGAAATAAAATTATATGCCTAAGTACCTTTTTGGACTGGACATCTACTTATACTTGTTCTTTATGACCTGAAGGCTCACTCCTACCCTACTCATACCCGCATCAAAGCCTCCTGGATGGGTAATATCCACCTCTTGGGAACCTCAAGAGCTCTGATACTAAAAATAGGTTTAGCAATTCTGAGATAATTTTATTGCAATGGTTGTACCCCTTTCAGAAACCAACACTGCTAAGAAATGTGAAGATTGGGTGTCCGGGAGCATATCCACTCACTTCCAAAAATTTGTCATGAACAGGCAAAAAAGCTGGATTTTTTTTAAATTCTGCTGCTGACCAAGGAGATTGCAGGGATGAACTAGATGAGCAGATGTAGCTCAGGCATAGGCTCCTGCTGTACTTGGTGGAGCTATGTTTAAGTGAAATCCCTCCACCAGAAATAATGCAATGGACATCTATGAAGCATCTGGAAGCTATTCCTGGATCCACTTCAACAAGAGCAAATGCATTAACAGTGGACGACTTGTATTACGGGATGAGACAGCCAAAGAGAGGTGGGAGAGCATGGGGGCCTCAATTACGGGGAAAGCGATATGAGAAGGAAGAGCGAGCAACACACAGCCCCACTGACAAAATGGGGAAACACTGCTACAGGCCACACTGTTTGTAATCATACTAACCTGCTAGATTTTATTTCTGTGCAGGAATTACACTGGGAGCACAGCTGCTACTCCCTGGACTTAAAAAATTGAATTGTTAAGTTAAAATGAGGGGGTGTAAAATATTGTTAAAATGAACGAAAATAAATGTTCTTGATCAAGCACCATTATCAAGAGAGATGAATGCTGAAACAACAGCCCTAGCTACATCAGGATGATTCCTCCCTCCAACTTTTCTCCCCCTTCATCATTGTGGGTTTAAAAATAATAGTTATGAAGTTTGTCTGAGAGTGGCACTAACTGCTCTTTTGTATTGATGCAAAATATACTATATTAATATTTTGTCACTGTATTTTCTTTAGCAACACATCAATAAAAGCTTTAACGATGTACACCAGGTAATTACTTCCTTGGAAAGTCCATTAGAGTATCTAAGCTTTTATGCCACAGAACAAACACCAAAAGAAAGGTTATAGACCCAAACAGTTTCTGATGCAAAAGCTCATTTTTCCTGCACCTTTTCAAAGTAAAAAATGTCCTCAGGGAGGGAATAAATAGCAATTATCCTGCCAAAGGAGAGCTCCTCAGTGAAGATGGGAATAGGTTCCTCAGCATTCTCATCTCCTCGCTGCCTCACAGGCGTGCCAGAGGCACACAACACAGGAAAGGGCCACACCCCCATTTGTACTAATTTCAATACAACTCCAGGTCCCATCTTCACCTCTCCAAACACCCTGGAAATGCTCTTTCTGTAGAATGCCAGGTGGTGTGGTGACCTTTGCAACATGATGGCTAGCTTTGGGCTCATGTTTATGGCCCCACCATTATCAGCAGAAAGTGATTTCATGTTTTACAGCATCAAGGTGCAAACTGCAGCCTTCTTCCTCCACATACAGGGTTAATGCTTTCAGCGGGACATAACCCGGGTGATACTGCTTTTGGTACAACCATGTTAGCCTCTTCCTGAACTACACGTTCCTGAATTTGATTCTCACATCCTGTGCCTCCTCTAAAGGCACTCAAACTGCTTCTATGCAGCCCCAAAGAAATGGATCTGAACACAAAATTCTTGATGAGGTGCAAAGCAGTGGATCTTTCTTTGTATTTTATCCCTTGAAGTAATATGTCCTGGTGCTCAGCTTTCCTTTTCCACAGTATGTGGTGATGACTTGGAAGGCATCCTTGGATGTTGTCTTTCTAGATCTCTGGCAAACATGTTCCACCCCATGCAGAATTCTCCCTTTATTGATCACAGCCTTTATTGAATTATATTTGTCTGCATTATCTACTTGGGTTACTTGCTGGCTTACTGACAGATAGGGTCAAAACCATACCAGGTTCCCTTTATACTGCTGCTACAAAAAATTACCAGCATCAACTGGAAGCAGTTCTTCATTTTTACCCATCTCAATTAAATAAGTCACATCCCAAGCTGAAGGGTGGATGGGTGGAGAGGCACACCGCACAGCAGTGTTTGAATCAAAACCACTTGGGCCTTGGAGGCTGTGCTTACCCAAACCTAATCCTTGTTTGGTGGGAAGCCATAGCAGCAGGCTGGCCCCCTCTGATATTCCCACAGGGAGACAAAGGGCTTTCACCTCCTGACCAGGAAAGAAATCCAGCTTGAAAATCTAACCAACAACTTCTGTTGGTTGATAGTGCCAGCTCCCTACACAGATAGCTCCTGTAGGTAGACTATAAGATCCCTGTTAAACCTGAATGCTCCAGTCCATCTGTAGGTGCCTCCTTCCTGCACAGACCCTCTTTGCAGGCTATACAGAAATTTCAACAAAGTGCTACTTCAGGTAGGAGGAACTCAGCATGTACAAACTCACGATGTTGGGCACCAGCTCAGCAGGATCCTGCAGCACCAAGGCTTGACACCCTGCATGGGGAACAGCACTCTCAGCTCCTCCACCAGCCTTATACAGGCTTCACCTTGTACATTGGCTTCCCCTTTGTGTCACCAGCCTCCGGTTAGGTGACAGAGTCCAACCCATCTTTTCCTCACTTCAGTCATGGGCTGCATCAGCAGGTGAGTCCCACTTCTGCTTTATGCCCAAGCCAGATTTAGAGTTAAATCCTCCAAGTGTCCCTCTTATGCAGCGCAACCCTCCTCTTCTGCAGCATTTAGCAGGCTGACACTTCGACTCCCATTATGCACTATGTTTTGGACACCCTGCAAAGTAGGTTTCTTGCATTTACAAGAATGACAGCACTGGAAACTTCTATGCTGTCTGCTGCCAAGACATCTTAAAGTACTTTAAAGAAACGTTAAAACTAAGATCACCCATCCAACAGAGGCAATAATTGCCTGGTATCAGATAAAATCCAACAAAAATGTACATCTTTATATATCCATAGATAAATTGATATGTGTGTATCCATACATATTATACTTTGCACAAATATATAGACTTTTGGCTGACATGGTCTCAAAAGCAAAGAGGGTATTTACTTTTGCAGGGTGAAGTGTGCCCTGATTATGACCATCATCATTTTCACAGCAGAAGACCCAGATGCCAAATGCTCTCCTCCTGTGAAGCACTGACTTCTGGGATGTCTTCCAAGGTCCACCTCACTAGCACGAAGGGTACTACTGAACTTCAGTAGTACCTGAAAACCAGCCTAAACCTCTCTTTTAAAAGCATCTTTTGGGAAATGAACTCATGGAACTAAGCCAAGTTTCAGCAGCTTTGTTTCTCTGTCTGAGTAATGGGCATCTTAGACTCCTAGATGTGTACCTGGGAACTTCTTTTAGACTCATCTTCTTTTAGAAGTGCTGAGCACTTTCAAGGCTAGGGAGCAGTTGGGATCAATTCAGTCAGCATCTGCTCTTGAAAACCACTCTCCCTATAAGCGCTCCAAGACTTAACTGCTTCTGCCTGGGCCTGGGCCAAGGTCACACCACAAGCATGGCCAAACCCCCAGATGCTGTTAGGAGGGGTTGCACCATGGTAGCTGTTATCTGTCAAAAAGTGCCACATAGAGTAGCGTTACTCTCACAGTGAAAGTGGCCCAATTCAATTTTCACTTGCCCCACTCCCACAGGACAGAAATCCAGCCTGTTTAAGTATACCATTCTTAATTTTATATTACCACAGCTAATAGGAAAACCAAGACAAAAAGCCACTAAGGATTTTGGCCTCAGAAGAGAAAAGGTGCAGGTGCTATGAATACGGATGTGTTTACAATTCCCTTCTGAAAACCAGTGATGTATTTGTAGCACTTTCACAGATATACATCATCACTCCTCAGACTGGTTCTAGCTGATCCATATAGTGTATGCAGAAGGTTTGGTTCTCACCAAATAGAAATAGAATGGAAGATTTTCTATGGGAAAATCTATTTTTTTTTCTGTGAATATTAATCATTTCAGCTTTGATAGTGAAGTGATAGGAGTAAAAAAAGCCAAGAATTCCTCCAAGGCTCCACACAGATGACTATTGTAGCAAAGACATTTGCTGAAGATAACACTGCTTAAGCTCAGAATCATTATACAGTACACAGTTAACTCCAATCAACCTGCTTGCTCCCCAAGATTTAAACAGAATTAATGTGACATCCCAGCTGAAGCTGGAACTTAGCAACTCAGAAAATAAAAGTGACAAATTAAAGCAAGTTCCATATGTGTTTTAATCTTAAATGGCAAAAAGAAAAGCATTATGCCAGATGATAGGAGAGCAATGTGGTCCCAATACACTGTTCACCCCCTTAACAGCTTTAAGTAATGCCTGGTATGTTTTGCAGTAAGAAAAGTATGAGGATCACTCTAAAATTTTCCGTGGGTAAGATAAAGGTTATCACCTGTTAGCCTGGAAAGTCAGAATAGATTTTGGACCAACTAGTATGTATCACCCGAATATGTCAGTCATTTGGCCACCTAAATAGATTTCCTTAACTTGACAAAAATTTTCACCTTTTATACTGAATAAAAAATCTTCAGTGAAAAAATCAAATAAAGGAATGCCTTTATTTTCTTCAGGAAATGAATAGCCACTATTCTAAGCGGAAACTTATGGTCACCAAATTTTTTCTTCTAATCCTATTTACACTATATTATTTTAAGGCTCCATGAAGGTCACAATTTTTAAAGGCAGCTTTTGCAAAAAAAAACAGTTTGCAGTGTAAGTAGATAAAGGAATACTACCATCCCCTTTTGAAAGGACAGGACTGTGGCACATGGAGGTTGTGAGTAAGACACTCAAGAGCATCCAGAACACCTGTGGCAGAGCTGGAACAGACTGCCTGTATCAGTCTTCTTCCACTGACTTCCATGCACACTTACACTTTAGGTGGGTAGATAACCACTGCTTTAACAGGAAAAGATGAAAGGCCACACAAGTGCCACCAACGGAATGTGCATTAGCCATCAGTGCATGCCTTCTGCACACTGTGTGAGAAAGCACTAATGGATAATTCAGGATGGATGGTTAAAATGTGCGCTAACAACTGACTATTGCACCTAGCTGGGAGGACTAGCTGCTAATGGAATAAAAGCAATACTATAAGTTACCTTAAGCAAATAGTGAAATAAATTTTAAAAGAGCCCCTCTGCTATAATTGATGATAAACATCCTTCCACTGTAAAAAACAGCTCTAAGTAGCATTATAAAGGTTTTTATTAAAACCAATTGTGCCTATTTTCTCCTTCTACACTTCCTTCTTCCCCATCATCATCAGTCTCACAGGTCATTCCCTCTTTCTCCTTTTACCTCACCACATTTCCTTCTCCTGCTAATTTACTGTAACAGAACAGAAGCAGCAGGGTTTTCCTATTCATCAGTGATGAGGTCTGAGCTATGCAGCTCTGGGAACTGATGCATATTTACAATATCATCAGGAAAGCTCCATCACCATGTTGGTTTGGATAGTTTGTGCTCTGACAGCCTCAAACTAATCAAACAGCAATTCTTAAAGCTTCAAAACATGAGAATCTTCCAAGTTTTACGTAATCTGTAATTTCTTGGGAGGTTTTAAAGAAGGGGAGAAAAAATAATACTAAAAATGAAGAATGTTTTGGAAACTTCTGATTATCAGAATCAGTGCGTTACAAGGAATAAATGCTAACAAAATGCAAAGTATAGCATAAAGAAGGATCACACAAAGGCATAATGAGACTGATAAGAGGAATCACAAAAAGAGAGAACAGTATCTTCTTACACATGTATGAAACCTTTCACTTTGAAAAAAATTACAGCCTACAGGTAAAATTCTACTAGCTTGTACTAGTATGAAATTAATTTTGACCTAGTTTTTTATTTTACATTATAATACATAATATGAAATTAAAAAGCCAAAACATAAAATTTTTATCCTGCCTTTTGAAGCACTGATACATTTCATTCTGACAACATGAGGACATTTTGATATTTGTCAGAAGTTTTTGATTTGTTCTTCTTCCACCATGTCAAAATGAAACTGGATGAACCTATCAAGATTTCAAGACAGATGAAAAATGTAATGATGTTACAATAAGTCCTCCAAAAGTGATGCTGCACAGGCAGCTGATGAAGGCAGTATGTAACAGCAGAAACAGGAACATGGCCAGGAGTCTGGCTTCCTAAGCCTTGCTATGGGTCACTTTAGCAAGTGATCTGGACCTTATTGGATATAATCACACTGACTAGGTTTATATGTACTGCATAGAATCAGTTCTAGATGAAAAATCAAACAAGGTTACAGGTAAAAAGAAAATTGTGCCCCAGATAAAGCTTCAAGTCTTTCTGGGGCAGAAAAGCCCCAAGGCACTACACAGAGCTACAATAAAGCTAAAGCAGCACCACAGTGATGAAGCTCCATACTTGACATGTATATGCAATAAAGATATGCCACCCCTAAGCTGCATCTCCCATAAAGAGGCATCAGGTTAAATTACATAGGTAGGCTTAGCCTAAGGAATAACATCTTCTGATACACCAAAGATCAAATAGGAGAATGTAAAAGAAAAGTATATCAAGGGATAAGAATAGCATAAAAGGGAGCAGAAACAGAAATGACATTGAGAAAAATTATACTCCCATCAATAAATGGTCATTAGGGTACAGGGTTAATAGTATGGTTTCCTTTCTTCACAACTGATAGTTGTTATTTTAAGATGTTGGTACAGTAGCTTTCTTTGATAATCCAGAGGGGAAAATAATATTTTTCTTTTATGTAATACAGAAAGCAGAAGAGACTCTATGAGCAAAAAGGGGTATTAAAAAGAACATTTGTATATAAACATTCCACAAGACAAGAGAAACTTGATATTTGTATCATCAGGATCCAATGCTTCACCTGGTAACATTAAAAATGCGAAACACAGAATATATGCAGCACAACTGAACATACTCCTGGCCTGGTCCACATTCCCATTACATGAGCTCTTCTCCATTTCAACTGCATGTTTGTTTCACCTCAAGCAGGCCAACAGTTCCTCTCCGGCAGAGTTTCTTTCAAGAGACAACTCATTTTACCTCCCAGATCACTTCCATTCCCTGGGAGCCCAGTAAGCCTTCTCTGCTCTGCATCGAAATTCCTCTTCATCCCAGACAGTGACTCTTAAAGTGGAGATGACAGTCAGCCCTTCTGGCCAAGGGCAGAAATTCATGACATCCCAGGTTTCTAGCCAGACTTCTCTCTTCTCTGCTCCACTCTCTTCATCAGTGTTACACAGTGAGACCCGTCTCTGGGCTTTGGCACACTGAGAAGCATAATTTCCACCTCCAGCAATTAGTGCTTAATGAAAAAACAGCAGCCACAACAACTCCGTACCAAGATTTGAGACCATCTGTTACTGCCTTGTTAGCATACGCTTTCTAGAGTGACCAATCTACTTCATACCAACAGTGTGGTATGCATCTGTTAAAGAAATATTTTACTGCACAGGCTCTGGGTGGATGTCTAGTGTGGGGAAAAGATGCAAGGAAAGCCAAAATAAACACTGGCTTGATTATTTTAAGATGTATCTCTTGCTCAAGCACATGTAAATAAATCTCCACAAGACACAAGAAGGTGGAGTTACACTGGAGAATGCCTTTGGCTTGTCTTGGGAAGGCTACTAAGAATAATTAGCATGTTTCAATTTAACTCTTTTTTAAAGATCAGTGCATGCACTCCACCCTTCACTTTCCCTACGATGCTGTTGAGCTACTACACACAGACCAGCAGCCCTGGAAGGTGGGATTTGTTGACAATGCATTTGGAAAAAAAAAGGCACCAGCACTGTTGTGTGTCAATACTCATCCGAATGTGTCCATTTGATATTTTACTGACAGAACTGAAAATATGTTTGAATTTCAAACTTGTCGAGATGGCTAGGATGCAGGGATTATTTTCCCCTGAGGGCAGATAAACAAGACGGATGGGCTAAACTCCGAATCACCTAATGATCAAAATGCAAGGTAAGCTGTCATAGAGAGGCCTCTTCTCATCCTTGCTGACAGCATGAATTCTGCTGAATTATTTCTAGTCTTTCTGATTAATGGGCTTAGTGACTAATTAGTTCATGAATCTTGCTCACAAACAGCACTTTGATAGCTGCCTAATGTTCGCTTTGAGAGAAAGACCTCACTGATGTCAGCTGGAGATGTGCTCTTCAACAAAACCCGCCCCTGGACAATCCCACACCTGAGAATGGGTGCACAGATGCAGCCTGGCCCTTATGGCGGAGTTTCAGCCCTGGCTGGGACCTCAGACCATTTTGTCTCACAGGGCAGGAGAAAGAGGGGCCAGTCTTTCTCCCCAGTTTGAGAGTGGTCATGTCACTGGCCTTGCTTCACTCCTGTGACTGCAATGTGGAACAAACACATTTCTGTACAGCAGAACGCCTTCCTTACATGCAGAATCCATTGAGGCAGTAATGTCCTCTCTTGTGAATGGCAAGATCAGTGCATTTTGGAAGAGGCATAAGGTGCTCCTAGCACTGTGGCATACTAGGGGCACTACTGAGACATAACTGCTCCATTGCTGCCTCTGGAGGGAATAAGACCAATCAGTGGTCACCAGCCAAGAAGGCAGGAAGAACCAGTACGATGACCCCTAGTAGCACCACACTGCCCTCTGACAATACAAAAAGGGAACACATCAGGCCCAGAGAAGTGTCTGCTTGTCAAACCAACTATTTGGTTATACCAGAAGTAAGCTGGGCTCTTTGGCTAACACTTTGGATAAAATCTCATCAAAGGGAGAATTATTCCATTACTCCCAGTTTCTGCTTTCTTCCCTGCCTGGGACAGCACTAGAATCTGTCCATTTTGTCGCTATATCAGGACAACATCTTATACATGTTTTTAGATTTCTAAAAATGCTCCCAGCCACCAAATGTTGTGGTCAGGACCAATATGTATGGCAAAGAACACATAGGCTTTGGCCTTATAGCTCATTTGAAGCCCCAGAAGTGTGTTGGC
Organism: Gallinago jamesoni; assembly: GCA_025769975.1. Lineage (NCBI taxonomy): Eukaryota > Metazoa > Chordata > Aves > Charadriiformes > Scolopacidae > Gallinago > Gallinago jamesoni. The sequence goes on along the minus strand of JAOQGH010000019.1, from coordinate 51,531,770 downwards.
ATTCTATCTTAACCCATCACATTTGTTTTCTGGAAAGGGATTCAGCTTGAAGACATATCAAGGTACTCCAATACTAAGAAGAACTTGCTCTACTACAACGAGAGAAATTAAGTGTCTTGTTTGAATTGTTTGGCCTGGTGAACATGAATAGAAAAGATAATGACCATAGCCACTTTTTGAACTCTTCCTCCACTTAGAGAATACTAGTAGCACCTGCTCAATGCCCCATAACGTACTCATTCTGAGTCGCACCTCTGGCCCTGAGCTCTTTGCGTGCACAGCTAAGAAGCTCTTAGGATGTTTCCTGTAGTATCAGCCCCCATGTGCCCAGAAGGACTCCTCCACCCCAAGTAAAATGCGGGTATTGCTTGAGAACTTGCAAGAGTGATGCTGCAGACTCGCCTCCAGCAACATTGCTTTGAGATCCAAGATGTATTTCCTCACAGGACTCCTAGCATTTGGTTCTGAAAACATGTTCCTGGATGACATATCTTGTGGAGTCACACATGAGCAGAATAGAGGGAAGGCAGCACAAAATTCTGCATAAAATTCAGCATAAAATAAATCAGACTTTCTATAATTAACACCAATTATGTTGGAATGGGTTACACAAAGAGGAAAGGCCAAGCCGTGTGCATTTTTTTCAGCCCTGTGGCCCAGCACCCACATACTTAATCCACCTGTAACTGAGGCCCAGCACTGGTCTCCCACATTTGACTACTTGTAAAATACTGTTTTAACATTAAGACAGAGACTTCCCTTCCCACTTTGCTCTCCCTCAGGTAATATAAGATCAGACTGAAACTTGGGAGAGGCTTGCATCCCATGGCACTACTTGTCCATGAAATTCTTCATGTGAGGACTTTATCAGATGGGGACCATTGCAACAGTAGATCCCGCCAAGACAGACAGTCCAGACAGCACAGACTGTGAGCTCTCACTTTGTAGTCACACAGGTACCAGCAAGTCTGCTAAGCGTTAGCACTTTTACCACCTTGCCACAACCTGAGTATTATCTATGCCAAGATTTGAACCTCTGACCTCAGTGGTGTTTTCAAATAGGTGAGTGCAAAAATCCTCCAGCAGACATACAACTCAATCCCTCCCCTTCTGCTCAAATGACAAAACCACAGGCCTAGCTTTGGCCACAAAGTCTACCATCTGCTACACAACTGGCAAAATCTAGCCTTCCAAAACAGCCTCTATGACTGTGATCTTCCATTTTCTTCACATGTAGGAAGAAAAAACTGTTCATGAACATTCAATCCAGAATGCTCTAGAGCTCAAGAGAGAGTTCAGGAAAAAGAAAAAGAAAAGGAAACAATAACATCTGTGCAGCCTCCATCACAGCAGCCCTACCAGGTGCTGCTTTTGGTGGTTTTGTGGCTGTGCACCTGAGTAGCTGTATCAGCTCTTGATATTAAATTTCATGCAAGTTAACTTCCCCTTTGTGATCTGCAAATCCTCCTGGCTCCTAACTGTGGCACACAAAGACTGTGGAGAGGAACCATTCTGACTGCCCCAGAACCACAGTACCATCCCCTCCAAGTAAATAAGTAGGTATGTCCAGCTAATTTAAGAAAAGAACAGTCTTTGCAAAAAGACTGTAGCCCTTCTATCAGCTAGCCAACAACCTGTCTGCACTTGCAAAAAGGTCAAAGCAAAGCTCAACTCAAAGGTGTTTTCCAGCATTCAAATCCAGACAAAAAACTCTGCAAGCATGCTGAAGATGAGTTTTGGTGAAGAAAAGTTTTGGAGAAGAAACTCTTCTCCAGCTCAGAGAATTAGAGACAGGTAGAGATATGCATTATTCAGCTCAGTTCTGTTCTGATGACTTGTTCAGCTCAGCGGCTGTATTGCAGAAGGTAAACAGGTTTCTACCCATAATCTTGTTGTCTCTGAGCAGCAATCCATCTGTCTCTCATTTATAGTATCGTCTAGTGGTGTGTCTTCTTACCCAGGTGACACCCCCTTCAGATACTATTTTAATACCATTGAAGACAGACGAAACCCCAGATTTGCCTAAGCAAATTTAAAAGAGCTATTTAAAGATAAAGATGCAGCAAAGCTGAAGCTAATACAGTAAAGATTTCTCAGGAGGCTTCCTAAATGGAGAAATTACTGAGAAAGAAAATAATTCACCAGAAAGCACTACCAAATAAAATGAAGTATAGCAGCTTCTAGTTAGGATACTATAGTAAAGGATATATGCATATAAAGATATCTTGGTATTGTAAATATCATTCCTAAGAGGCTTCAGTCTACTAGTGAAAGATTTAAGTCTGACTCTAGTCTTTGATAAAAATATCTAATGCTCAATTTAGAAACTGCTCACATGACTGAAGCTTGTGCTGCTTTTCTGCACCCAGAAGACAGAAAAGTCCATACCCCATGAGGTAAAGATGCTAGGAAGCAGTTAATGGGCCAAAGGTTGGAAACTCAAAAGCCCAGTGCCATGATCTGGGAATCTATGTACCACGGGTCAGTTTTGAATACTGCAAACTCTGTTGTGAAAGTAGGGGTTATTTGCTCTCTCTTTACATAGATAATTACCCATGCCATTCAGACAGAGCCCCTTGCACAAAGAAATTACTATTGTTGAGATGAACCAGTTTTTCAAGTCTAACAAACAGATGAGCTCCTGGGGGTGTATGGATTGTCTCATTTACTAACCAAGAGTTCCCTAGACAAAGAGGACCTATAGCCATAAAAACATACTGGTTCTCACTGGCCATTTTAGATTAAGAGTGAAAAGGCAGAAGCAAAAACTGAATTCAGGAATATGAGGAGACTCCAGACTCTGGAGGTAGGGCATGTACAAGGATATTGAGGAAGAGGAAAGATCCTGGACTGATTAAAAAGGTCTGATCAAAGCCCAAAGAACACTCAGAGCAATGCCAAAAGTGAAGCAAGGTTAAGCATATGCAGATGTTTCACTGTTCAGTCTCAATCTGTACATGACCTCTTGGACTATCTGAAGCAGGGAGTAAGTGTCTCTAAAAGGCTTTGGGATGCCTAGTTGTTACAAGCTTGAAAAGGTAATCAGTAAATCAAAACCGCATGCAAAGGCAGAGCACTGGGAGTGAATGTGCTTAAGTGATGCGGGTGTCTCCAGATGCTAGCCCAGGTCCAAAGGCAGCTGGGGGTCCTGGCCCTATATCTGAGCAAGGAAGGGATTGATTGCCTGTATGAAGAAAGCAGAACAAAAAAGACAGCATCTACAGCCTAGCGAAAGTGAGAAAAGCTTCACAAAAGAGTGCCTCAAGCTGCTTGCACCAAAAGACAGCAGTCATTTAGACATCATCTACCAACAGTCCTGGCAAACTGGGGAGGTCCCAGCCGATTGGCGCCTTGCAAATGTGACACCCATCCACA
>JAOQGH010000019.1:51497912-51528295 GCA_025769975.1 Gallinago jamesoni | reverse complement strand
TTTTTGTGGTTGGACTCGATGATCTCTGAGGTCCCTTCCAACCACCACAATTCTGTGATTCTGTGTGATTCTGTGATTTTTAAACTAGCAACTGGGAACCCAGGAGGGCCACCAGGCTGAGGCACAACAGCCTGGCATGAGTGAGACACTCTACACTCAGCAACTGGCCGGATCCTATCAACCTAGCACAAAATGTCCCCAGGAGGAGGTACACAGCACGTAGTAAAACCATGCTCCTCTGCCAAGTAGTCTCCCACAAACACAGGATACCTACCCTTCCCCATTTTCACCAGTATGACTTCTCACAGAGCAGAATCAAAATTGTAAGCGAAGTCCAAAGACTGATTCCTTGGTCTCCAGAGCCCCAGGTACCTAGCAGATTGCCTGGTGGGCGAACATTTCCTATCTTAGGGGACTCAATCATACTCCCAGGGACATTCCCTGCCTGCAAGGCAGAAACACCTGCAGATCAAATGAGTAGATGGGCAAAAATCCTGCCTCAGCCTCCCTATGGCAAGAATCTTTCTCTGACCTTGTCACTGCTGGCACAAGCAAACAGCGCAGGGATCAATATGGAAGTGTATTTAAAACTCTACACCAAGTCGCTTGTGAATTTTTCTTTTTGGAAAGATAGATAACTGACCACAATGAGTTCTAATCACATAACTTAATGTACTTCTGGAAGATAGCAGAAAGATAAAGAGCAGCAGGTAAAAAACAGAGTAAGACAAACCTCTCTGGTGTTTGTTCATCCTGTCCTTTATCTGTCTTGCCTCTGCTGAATGCAAGCTCTTAGGTACAGAGGATGTCTAATAGTCTCCATCTGTGCAGCACCTTGCACAATAGAGGGAAATTTCAATCAGAGCCTCTAGGCATTCAAGCAAGACAAGCAGTTGATACCAAGTGATAAATCAGTGAAATATCAATTATTATTTCCATAGAAATCTCATGGAGGGAGGTGGGGATACTTTGAACAGACCATATGCATTCAGTCATAGATGTTAATAACTCATCTACTGCAAACTTTCTTCACTTTAAAAACTGTTAAATGAATTGGGGAGAAAAAAAAAAAAAGACAGATAGATGGGTCATGTTATGGTGCGCAGCTTGTGAGACAACACACTAACACAGAAACTAGCCAAGACATTGAAAAAGACTATATCGGCTTCTGTCAAACATAAGCCATCATAAAAATCATCCAATTTTCAGAAGACTCATCCTTCCTTCAAACAGTAGGTACCTTGAGAAGACTTCAAGTATTTTTAGATCAAGATCCTCTCACATCAGTAGACTCTTCTGAAAGTTCTGAAGATTCTTTTAGATCCTTCATTTTTAGTTTTAGTGCACCAGAAGTAAGGAGAAAACCTGAAGCATAATTCTCTTAATACAAAAACTCAGGGCTATTTTTATTTACAGACAACTATTTTTGGAAAGATTCATAAAATGGTCAGGACAGATCATTATTTGCAAACATTCATCTGTAGTTTGTTCTAAGTACATACCAAGGACAGACAGGTCTTAATATTTACCAATCAAAGAATTGTCTTGCCAACAGAGGACACAAGGGTTGGAAATCACAGAGATGTACATTTTATCTTTTAGGCAAAAATAGAAGGGTAGAGTTGGTGCACCGCAGAAATGTTTTTTGGGAGAAGTAGACCAGAATCTCCCACAAATGAGACTCCATCACTTGGAGCCGTTACTGGAAGGTCCTTCCAAAAGTTACGCTCTGTATCAGCCTCTTCTGAATCAAACCTGAGTCTGAAATCACAAGACAATACTGCCTGACCAGTTCTATGAAAGAGGGCAAACTAAGTAAGTCTACAGCGCTCAAGAGACAATAAGAGTGAGACTTAACAGAGCAAGTTTTTCCAGAATAGAAAGACTACGGGAAAAAAATGCAACAGAATTCTTTCTTCAAACTATCTTAATCAAAACCACATTTGTGTTTTATGCGGCTTCACACCACAGTAATTTAGCCAAATGTAGCAAGAGAAGCCACTGAGCTGGATATCAAGGTCCACCCATCCAAAATGAAGTTTCAAAACCCATGCCAAGTTTGTTTGGATCAGACACAAGTAATTGGCATCTAAAACTGTACCACTCTGGCAGTTAGACATGAGGCAAGAAACCTTGCACCTTAAATACTGGTTCCAGCCCAGACCAAGCTGCAGCCAGTGAAGCAGCTGTACCATTTATTGACTGTTTGCTGAAGCAGGTTGGAGGCCTCTGTCTCATTCAGGAGGTCCCCATCCTGGAGAGAAGGTCCAGTTCTTAGTGGTGCCAGCTCCAGGACCCTGCTGAACAGGCTGCTGGAAAGTGGCATAAGGGACTGAGGGGAAGGCAGTGGCAGCATCCTTGTCTGGACCCTGTCTCCTCAACAAATCAGCAGACAGATCAGGCCTCCAGAACTGCCCAGCTAATGCCTCTCAGGAGAAAAAATGAAGAAACTTTTTTTTTTTTTTTCAGCTTAGAAAGAATTATGGTTCCAAATTGTCATGATAAAAACCTCAGTGTCTTTTAATGTAGTTAGAAGCAGGCTTGTACAATTCAGCTGTGATCATATCCTCTTCCAGGTGCATGTTACAGAAAAAAAAAAAACAACACACAGGAGATTGCTGTACATACAGAGAGAGAAAGTAAAAATATAATTTATGTGTATAAAATACAGGACGCATCATTTATATCTAAATATTATTTACATATCTACAAGCTACTAAGTATCATTGTTTAAAAAACATTTAAAATATTTGAATGTAAATAGCCTGAACTGCAGAAAACCAAGGGTTTTCTCATGTCTAATTCTTAAATAAAGCATTTCAGAACATGACTGAGGTATAATATCTTCTCTCACAAAGGCTGTGTATTAAATTCCTCACTGGGAAAGGAATTTTTATGGAAGGTTAATGCTTCCTGTAACATTTATCCTGGATAGTGTGGCTTCTCAAATAATTTTGTGGGCTTTATTTCCTGCACTGTTATAAAGCTTTATCTTCACTGTAATAGCTTTACAAATACCACATCTTCTGCCAATACAAAGGCAGAAGTTATTTCTCATTCACACCACACAGGTTAATTAAACACAAACCCCAAGTTAAAATAACATGCAGAGTGGACATAAAATCCAGAAAGCAAAGAGATACCGAGTTGAGGTCGTCATACCTGATGCCACAGAAATGTACCCAGACAAAACACTACTCCCCATTACAACAGCTAAATCTGAAACAAGCGCCTTTCAGCCTGGGACCTACTGTCCTCTCGCGTGCCACAAAGCAGGTATTTGCTCACCTGCACTGAAGAGCAGACTCTGGCACAAAACAAATACTGGGTGCTGGGGCTCTCCAGCTGCTGCGGAGCACTCTGGCCCAGACTCACCTGGCACATAACTAGTGGAAAGGGGACGCCTGCAAGTTCCTAGCCAGAAAACAGGTATAAACGGCAAAATAACATCAATTGCACTAATTGTCAGACAGGGCTGTAGCAGAATAGCAACTAAAAGTAGAGTGTAAAATATAGCAAGAAACGCACATGCAGCTTCATCTCATACCCTCATGCTAGCTGCTCTTGGAAGTTAGCTAGACTTTTTAAGTGTACTGGCATTTTAGCAGACAGACCTAGCAACACTGGTTGGCCATAACCTGTGAGGTATGATGAGACACAAACCACAGGACACACTACTCCAAGACACAGTTATCCCAGTACCTGCATGCCTCACCTGACACCACAGAGCAACACGGTGGGACAGGCACACCTCCAGTGGGCAGTGACGAATGTACCATGCCTCAGAGGCATTTTTTGGTCATGTGAAGCGAAGAGACTTGCAGGAACCATCTCCACATGGTCTGGTTAACAAAAAAACAGTAAATCATGTAAAATGGCACTCATTCACACATCCACAGAAGTGCTTGTGTTTTAAAGCTGGCCTTGTTGATTCTTTCCATATACCTTCAGCTCTATCATCATCACAGTGACTGTCCTGGTACACACTCCTCCAAACTGACTAGTCCATCAGGTCATCAGGTATGTCCTAGTGACAGTCCCATTAACAAGAGGCTCTACGGCTAGGACACCCTGCCTTCTCAAACCTATGTAATGGATGCCAAGTCTAAACATATTGTGCCACCATCATGAAACATTTCCAGAGACATGAAAACGGTCATGTTGTGGTAAGGAAGCAAAAGCAAAATAAAATGCAAGTGGAATTTACATATGAGGTCTGATATCAGAGCACAGCCTCAGATCTTTAGGGAAAAAATTTCTTTCCAATTTATGTCTTTTATCAGAAAAGGCAAAAATAACTAAAGAAAGCAAACAACTCACGAACAAAGAAACTCCAAACCCAACAAAATCCAAATTGTTCCTTAGTTGCACACACGCTGTGCTACAGAAGTCTTTATTCAGGGCAGAATTAACCCCACTCTGTCTAACAGCTATTGTAAAAGTGGAATCATTGCACCCTACATGCAATTGGATTTGATGACAAACCTTGCTGTCACTTGTCTTGCTTATTTTTCCTGCTGTGGAAGTTTCTGAATAGCTTCACTACAGTGCAGGTTAGAAGGTGACTCACTGGACCAATGGCCAAGTAAGAAAATATTGCTTCTCATCAGGTTGCATTCCTAAAATTTACCAATTTCAAGCAAGTTTTCCCTCATATTCTAAAGAATTAGACTTTTGTTGGAAGGGGATAAAGAACAAAGCAAAAAGGGACTTCTCTATAATTTTGTAAAAAATCAACAACGGCAGAAGATTTCCGCATTTTCTTTAATCCTGACTTTCTTTTAAATCAAGACATCATTCTGGGAAGAGCTTGGTTACGACCCAGGTTCAACAAACAGTACAGCAACCTGGGCTCATCTAGGTTAAATGCCAAGAGGGTCACTGTGTTGAAAGTAAAATGACACGGTGCAACCATGAGTAATGCCACGTGTTGCACCAGAGAAGCAGTACAAATGAGCTAACAGTAAGACAAACAGGTGCTGGGTAAAGAGGTGTTGTGATCTGTCTCCTTCAGCAGTACTGAAGACCTGAAGGTAAAGGAGGAGGGGGCACCTACCAGGGTTGCTACAAAGTCGGCTTTACTGCTACCGCCTTTATGACAACAATATAAAGTAACTCCCACAACACAGTGAAGATAAGCTCTTTAAAGAAAATATAAAAGCATTAGCTTGGCAATTCATCCGAACCTCATCATGCATCGTAGACATTTTTGAAGTTTAACAAAGGAAAGCACATCATTAAAGAATACTGCTCTATCACCATTCTTATGCAAATCCTTTCAGATAGTTGGGTGGAAAATTCCATCTAACATGCAGTGAGAAATAAATGTTGCAGGGTGGAAATTTCAGCTATACCGAGTGCATCTATCACTTGTATAATCCAAACTACTGTATGTGCCCTGACTACAGAATTAGTATTGATCCATTCACCATGTAAACATCAAGTACTTTCTATTATTACTTGAAATAGCATGCTATCACAATTTCTATTTCCTCCCTCTATCTTAAATAGAAGTATTGCACATTAGCTCTTCCCTTCATGTACTTTTTTGCACAGCTATCTAACTACAGTGTTCAAGGCTGTGCTGGGTTTCCTGCAGACATCTGCAGTATTACCATCAAAGTACTTTATTTTCAAGTCATCTCTGATGGAAGGCAATACAACTTTCATTTACACAGAAACCTGTTACTGTGGCTTCTCTTGGTAAAATACACAGGGTCCTTTGTTTTAAGATCTCTGTTGTGACTACCATTACGAATGACTACATCAAACAGCTTTCCCCAATGTTACTGACACCCCTCTCATGAGTATCACTAAGATAAGAGTGGACTGCAAGAGCCTGATAGCTATGTCATCTGAGCACACACAAGTGGGGAAAAAAAATCATGATCTCCACCTCATCTGTCTCAAAAAAAAAGCTGATCTTCTTTGGAAAGTGCTGGGAGATGCTTAGAAGCATAACATGTTTCACCTGTTACGATCTTGCTTTGTCTCTGAATATGGTGAAAAATTTAAAACGGACAGATAAGGGCTTGTCTCCAGAAAAATTCTAAAAATTTTAGACTTGAGAGTTGGCCATAAAATCTGGAGACTTCAGCAAAGCAGCAATGCTGCCTTACAGCTGTGTGGTACTAGATGCACATTAACTGTTTCTCCAGCACACCACAACCCATGCATTTTGCATTCTGAGTGCTGGGTCACACCATCAGCAACATTTCTCTTATTATTCAGTGCAAAATAAAGTGTTTTCAGCCCACAGAACTGCTGCAGTCAGAGGATAATTTGCTTCAAAGATAATTTATAAATCACAATGGAACCCTCTTCCCCAAAGAACTACAGAACTTCAGTATCCACGTCTTCCTGCAGCCCCAGTGGAAGTTGAGCCTCCAGCTCTCTCAATAGTTTGAAAATCCCCATATACAGCTTCTGAAAACATTCACACCTCCCTCCCTCCATTTTGCATTGGTGTTCCCATGTATAAATAATGCATCCTCGTGAAACTTCACTCCCAGTTCAAGCTGCTGCAAAAATAGAAATGCTGCGACACCTTATCCAGACAAATCCTATAAGAACTAGGATTCCTCCAGTAGCTGAAAAGAAAGCACGTTCTGTAGGCCAACAAGGAGGGATTACAGTTGAAAACATTTCATTGATAATGCCCTGCTGCCTCTTTCTGGAGCCATTGATTCAAGTCCCTGTCTGAGCTCAAACACTGTGCGTCAGATGGCTGAGATCATGTCTCCATGGCAGCCAGACCCCAAGCCATTTAAAGCTTTAAATGTCAAAAGAGACTTCATGGATTGCATCAGGGAGTCCTGCAGCCTCCAGGGAGAAGTGCCAAATGTTGCCTAGGGTAAACCCCAATGCCTCCATTTACTTCTCTAAATTGAGAGCGGTGATAAAGACCTCATGTAGTACTTCCAAAAAGATCCACTGGTGAAAATGAGATCAGGAAGGGAAAGTAGCACATGCAACAGCCGGTGGTCTTCTCTACTCGATGGACGCAAGAAATGGTATAGTCTGCTGCCACTGTCAAAAGCATTGGGTAACTATTGTTCTGTGCCTGTCCCTAGTCACAAAGAGCAACCAAAAGCAAGCCATGACCATGCGAGCACTCTGCACTGGGCAATCTTCTACTCCATGGAAGGAAGGAGAACCCTTTTGCTTAGGTCTAGTTTTCAGACAAGCATTCACAGCAGAAGCACCTTTGCTTCTCTGCTCTCCATCTGACACCCATGATGGCAGCACAACCCCACAAAGTGTCCACATGAGATGTGCTTCCTATCTATCACACAGCTGTGGTGTGGGCTATCATGAAATGCTCACTCTTTCATCTGCCTAAATTCAGAAGGGCCAAAAGGCCAAATGATCTAATAAGCACATGGATCACAAAGCCCCTCATCTTCTCTAGACACTGAGGATGGCAGGACACTTTATTTCCAGGAGAAGAGTGCATCTTACAGATTTCCCCCTCAGAAGCCAGCATGATAAAGCCTCCAGCCTCAGAGGTCACACCGGTACTTCTCACCACATTTCAGACACAGGCTACCTGATACTGCAGCACACCAGTGTGTCAGCTGCAATCAAAATTCCAGCAGCTCTGAGCCCAGAAACATCTGGGCAATCTCAAGCCATTTAACAGTGATGGCAGACAGTAAAGGGTAGACAGGACGGAGGAGGTGCCCAGGCACCTCCCATTACAAGCTAGTTTCCCTCAGCAGAGCTGCAGCCCCTCCCTGAGAGACCCACGCAGAAAACAAAGGAGCCAGATGGTAAACGAGCGTGGTTTAGACATCATTCTTTTCGACATTACTGGAGTGGTAATGATTTATGCCAGTTGATAATCTGACCACCGGGTGTTGGGATGCTGGGGGGGAACAATTCTCCCCCCAGAAGAAAGCAATCAGGAAGCCCCTGCTTCTGGGAAAATCATGTAAACTTCAGGCGTGTTTCTTACTGGTTTTAGAGCATCGTATAGGTCTGTGGTCCCAAGGAACTGCTGACAGCCATCTTCTGAGAGTGATTCTTTTGATATGACCCATGCAAGAGAAAAGCCTCTCTCCATCTCCTCAGAAAAACAAATAAACCAGGTGCCTGGATGCACCAGGGATTATCAGACAAAAACCCCAACAGGAAGATAGAAGACTGCCTCCAACTTCTGTCTGATATAGAAATGTTCAGGACTCGACAGGAGCATCTCTTCTTCAGCTCCTGGCTTCTCAAGTGTGTCTCAAAACCAACAAAACCAAGACGTCCTCCAGCAGTTTCTCCAGGTCCTGCCTGAGCTCTCCTCCTGTTGGGAATTTCAGATGTAAGCACAATGCCAGTATTCTGTGACTTGTCAGCCAGACTTAGCTGTAGGACTGCTACAGCAATCAGTGACCAAAGTCACAGAGAAGAAGGTGCTGACAGACCCTGAACACAAAACTGGTAACCCAGCAGCAGCACTCAGAGCAGACAGACAGCTAAACCACTCTAAAAAGGTGAGGGTGGGATTGTCAGGTACATTGAAATTCATTGGTAGCTGGAGAAGTAACTCCCTTTAGACTTCCTGAAAATCCCAGTCTTTGCGAAAGTGATCAGAGATTACTGTGTTGTGAGCACATCATGGAAGAAGCTGGAAACAAAGAGAGAAGAAACTGAAGATGGGCAAGGGAGATGCAGGGGGTAAAAGCAACATCAGCTCATAGTAGACATGAATGGAGCTGCGCTTCACTGTCATGGGAAAAACTGACAGCAAGGATATACTGTAGCATGTTAGCATACCATTACCAGTTTGGTCACTTGCTTACCTTTGTCACATCTTCCAAGCTTCTCTAATCATCACCCCAAGATGTTCCTAAGTATCACCTCTGTGTACTCTGCCCAATCCACTCTTTGCCAGACCATCAGCTTGCTTTAGTTTCTCAGCTACATTTAAGATACCATAAGTCTCCGTAGCAGAGACCTCTGGATGATCCCTTGTCTGTTTGTTAATTAAAGTTGTGGTATAAAAGTGTTCTTTTTTGAATTTAGCAATGTAAGAAAATGAAACTCCTCTCAGAAATGACTTAATAAGTCTTGCTGTTAATCTCACACAACTGCTAATTATAAGGTCATAAAACCATTCTCCTCTCACTTAGACTAAAATAGTAAAGTCTTACACAAAACCAGGTACCTAAGTGGCAATGAATGCCTTATCACTCATTTGTTGACCATCACCATCAGTATCTGCTGCTTACACCTAGCATACTCCTGAAAAAGGCCAAAATACTTTTCACCATTACAGCCACATCTTCTCATGACCAGCGCAGCCTGTTCCCTGTGCTCTTTGCTCCTCAAAAGTAGCAGGGAGTAAGTTGTGCACCAGATGAGCCATTCTAACAGTCCAGCACCTAGGAAACCTGGGGCCTGGGGTGTCCCGCTCTCTCTCCTCTATCCTACATGCTATTGTTCAACTAAAATGTCTGTGACCCTAGACAGCAACTTCCATCAGCACGCCTATCCACATGCAAGGTTGCTACATATCCTAGTTCTCATGGCTGAAGGGCCTTCTGCATTTCCTGCGTAGGTCTCCGAGATGAGTGGAGTCACTCCAAGATGACTGTCCATTACTTTGCTGAATATAAGGCTCTAAACTGCAGCACAGCAGCTTCCCTCTCCTGCTACTGTGCTGACTTCCAAAGGGTGCTTTCTGCCTGCTCACTGCAAAATAACCACAAGCACTTCTTCTTGGGAGAGGATTTTGGAAGTGCCTGTCAAAGGCCTTGTGTCCATTACCAGCACTTCAGAGAGGAGGAGAGGTTGCAACAACTGCCTATGTCTGCGAGCTCCCAGCTGGCTGCCTTTTGGGTGTTCCTCATTCAGCATGCAGTTTCCTTATGGTGCCCATGCCTGGTAACACACTAGAGCCCAGAGGTCTAGCTGTGGGACCTAAATCACAGCAGTCAAACACACTGAAGCTCAAAATTTTGCCTCCAAGTTTAAAGCAGCCCTTGCGTTCTCTCTTGATTCCCCCCCTGATGCAAACCACTGCTCAGAGCAGATCCTGCTTCATCTGGTGCTCAGGTGCAGAGCACACTGTGCTGATAGGCAACAGTCACTTCTCTCTTTGGCCTTGCGTTTCTCTTCTTCTTTAATTATGTTGGCACCCTCAGCTGTGCTCACCCCTCCTTCTTCTGCCAACTTCAAGTACAGATCTCTGCATCTGAGCTCTGCAGATGTGAACTCCAGCTGCACAGCCATCCCACTGGCAAAATGTAGTTCAGTCCCACCAATCACCCAGCCCTTCTTGATCACTACTGCAATGTCAATTAGAGTGAATTTTCTGTGGGGGTAGTTTCTGTCATGTAGACGTATCATGGATCTATGTCTACACAAAGGCTTTCCTCAGGGAAATCTCCATGAGATTATTCAGAATAGAATGACTACTAGCCTCAACTGCTCTAAAAATCAGGAGCAAGTGAAGAGGCAACAAGTTAGGCAGTTCCTTTCCCTACAGCAGTATTAGGACATGTATGCAGGTCAATTAATTCGGCACAAGGCACAGACAATCTGTAAAACAGTCATTAACAGCCCAAGCTCTGGACTCTTAATAACGGACTGCAGTAAGGAACTGAAGTCCAAATCCTCAAAGGTATTCAGATGTCTAAGGTCCTTGGGTTTCAGCACCATTAAGTATCTGGGCTTGACCTACAGAACTTCACCTGCAGAAGCAAGGCCGCACTCATGCATAACACCATTTCCTTTGCTGAGTTCATAAAGACTTCAGAACAAACTTGCATGGAAGCATGGTAGTAGGTGGTCTTTAACAACCCTGGAACAAGCTACAAGGGTGGGTTAACAGAGAAGCATCTTTTTTGTGTGTAATACTTTTTTTCATTGTGCTACTCTTTAAATGAATCCCACAAAGACAGTTAGTTGGATCCTATGAAACAAGAAGGCTACACTTGGCACCTGCTGCGTTACAGATTGTGCCTGTGAAATTGAATTTACAAGGACAAGACCAGAGAGAATGGCAAAAAACAAGGAGCTGTTGAAATGATGTATTTCCCTATATGATATTAATAATTTGTCATTAAGAATAAGCAAAGACTGCCATCCACTTAGCAGTGAATATCTCCCTCAATAAGTCTTCAGCGTGGGACCTAAGCTATTTACAAAATCAGCTTTTTGGGAGAATGACTCTTATCATATATTGCTAATGCACAAGAAACTAAACCCAGCAGACTCTCAAGTACGACTGCCGTGTACATATTTATTAGACAATGGCTACAGAAAAGGTTACATTCTGAGTGACAGGTGGCATTGCCAATGTAACTTCGCTCTGCAGAACTGAAACCCAGGCACATTGTGAATTCATAGATTCAAAAACACACATCCCTGAACAGAAGAAGTATGAAGACCGCCAGACAGCTGCCTGCTGTTTGGGCTTGTGGTTTCAGAGCAGAGAAGAAATCTCAGTAGGTCAAACCTAACCATTGACATGGGCGTGTTAGTAGGGGAAGCACCTTACGTGACTCAGCAGAACCCCCAGGACATGCAGAGCACGTGCCCGTGTGCCTAACACACAGAAAGGAGAATTGTCTTTGCGTGGGCCACTTTTTCTCAACTTTCAAGCTTGCTCGCGCAGAGCAGCGAGGGCGCAGGCCACCACGCCAAGGGTCACTGACGCTGCCAGAAGATGGGTTTTGAAAATTGCCGGATTACGACACGCAGCAGCTTGTAATACTGTACGCTGCAGCCTCAAACTTGTTGGAAAAGCAGCAGCGTCTGGGGCTCGAGCCCCAGCCAGCTTGTGGCATCATGGAATCATGGAATTGTCAGGGTTGGAAGGGACCTCAGAGATCATTCAGTCCACCTCCCCCGCTAAAGCAGGATTGCCCAGAGCATGTCACTCAGGACTGCATCCAGGCGGGTCTTGAAAATCTCCAGAGAAGGGGACTCCACGACCTCCCCGGGCAGCCAGTTCCAGGGTTCTGTCACCCTCACCGCACCCACTGGGAACAGGCCACCCCTGCTGCGGGAGCCGCCCCCGCAGGGAGGAGCGGCGGGCGGGCAGCCCCCGGCCCCTCGAGGGGCTGTCGCCGCCACAGCACGTGCTTCGCAGGCGGGCCCGCGGCAGCACGGAGGGCGTGCCACAGGGGCCCCCGCAGAGGGACTCGCCCGCCCCCCTCGCTCCGGTGCGGGTGAGGGACTCCTGGCCGCCGCAGGGCGGGCGGCGCTTCGCCCGGGCTCCAAGGCGGGGCGCGCGCGCGGAGGGAGGGAGGGAGCGTGACAGGGAACGGCTGCCCGCTCCCGCCGCTCGAGGCTCCTCCTGGTAGCAACACGGGGCGGCGGCGGCGAACGAGGCGGGGCGTGCTTGCTCGCAGCGGGAGCGGCGGGGCGGTGCACGGTGGCGGTGCCCTCCCCGTGACCCCCTTCCCGGGTCCTCCCGCAGGGCGGCCGGCGACCCGGTCGGACTGGGACCGGGACCGGGACCGGAACCGGAACGTGGGGGGTGCCGTGCCCCGGGGCCGACGGAGCGGTGGCAGCGGCGGGCGCGCGCCACCTGCCGGTGGGCGTGCGGCGCCGCGGCCACGTGGCGCCGCCCGGGCCGGGGCGCGCCCAAGCGCGCGCGCGCTTTCCCGCGGCCGGCCCTCCCCCTTTCCCCCCAGCTCCTCCGGCCGTCCCCCTTCCGCCCCTTCCTCCGTCCCCTTCCTCCCTCCTCCCCGGGGTCGCTGTCGGCCCCGCGGGGAGGGGGACGCTGCTGCCTTCCCCGAGGAGCCTCCGTGCGGAGAGGCCGCGGGGGGCTGGGGGCACCACCCCCTTCCCCAGGCATCCCAGAAGTTTTCTCCTGTTCGCAGCCCGAACTACAAGTTGCGTGTTACATCTTTGCGGGAGCAAAGGCTTCCATGCCCTCCCCTTTTCCTACCCTCCCCCCCCACCTCCCGCCTCTCCTTGTTTCAAAAATGTGCGGTCCCTTTTTCAGCTTTAGCCACCCGGGTGTCCAATTCAGCGAGTTTATGGGAAGGAATGGCGGCGGAGCCATCCAGGGTTATCAAAGCGTTTGCAGCTTTCCTGTTCTGCTGAGGGTGGCTTCAAACATGGGGTCCTTCATTTCACCATCTGCAATCGGGTCAGCATAGATTTAGAGGCCAGGGTGCCAGCAGGTGTAGTACTCTGAATACTCCTGTTTGATTGGCTTTGGGTGTACTTTTTGGTGTTTGTTCATCTTTCAGAATTAACAGCTCTTGAGCTTCAAAATAAATAAAAGCCCCAAGGCCATCCCTCCGTCCTGTCTTTGGGCACAAGAAGATCCTGTGGCAGATCATTTGCCATCCAGAAAACACTTCTTGGGAGGGAGGAGAGTGTGCAAATTTCATCAAAACAAATTCTGCAAAACGAAGCCAAAGCAGACAAGAGATCAGCATGGGAAACTTAGCCAAGTAGGTTATTTCCCACCAATTCTATTGCCAATTGTTAAAGGGGGCTTAAACAAAGCTAATTTTTTAGCTTTAATCCAGTACCAAAGCAGAAATAGACAATTAACAGAGAAATAACTATACTGCAGAGTTGCCTTTGTTATAAATAACAACAACAATCAACTGTCGTGTTAGAGCACAACCTTATTATCAAGAGACAATAGGGAGATAATTTCTGATAGTATCCATCTTTTGAGATCTTTATTAGATGGTTTCTCTTTAAAATTCTGCACCGTGTCATAATACATCCTAGTGTAGAAGCATTTATGTAAACAATTCTGTCATGTTACCACCTGCACCGGAGGAGCTGATAACCCACCTGTACTTGATTCCCCTCCAGGCACGACAGAACAGATGGGTTCCTTCGATGCTCAGTTCCAGGTGATTACCTAAGGATGGCAGTAGCATGGGCAAGGGACGTTCTGATATTGTCCTCCGTCTTCCATATCCTCCAAAATTTCTGGTGAAAATACACAGTCGGGTGCAGCGAGCACCCAGCGTAAATAACGAGAATTTGTCCGAGTCTTTATGCCACTCCAGAGTGACGTTATAAATCCATGAAAGTACTGCAGCAGGCACATGCAGATCTGTATCTTTTGAATTCTTACGGCATCCACACAGCAGTGTCTTGGAAACACGGGGCTGAAAAACCCTCTCAGTTCTCAAATGGAGTTCCTATTATCGTAAGTAACTGCATCTTATGTTTCCCTTCAGACACATTTCAAGCTCTACCTTAAATCCAGTTCATTTTCTCAAACTTGTCATTTGCACAGGCCAGGGGGTGACCAAAGTACAAAGATGCAAATGCTGATTTTTGACGGAGAAGACATTGAGAATAGTGAACGGAAAGGACAGAAAACATTATCAAAGTACTTCTGGCAGTACCTTTTTTTACTTCTTTTGAACAATATCTCGGCCCATTGGCTGTCCCCCCAAGATGATGGTAGTAACCTACTACAGTAACCAATCTGTCCATTGGGCTGCCTGTGGCTGCTTCTTGGCTTCATCACTGATGCTAGATGTACATGCTGCTCGTTGGAGTCCTTCCACTGATTCCAGTGAATTTGACATCTAACCATTGTTGAGAAACACTGAAAAACAACCAAGCACATGTAATAAGTATAATAATAATAGTAATAATCCAGGTCACTAAGGGTTTGTTAAGCCTGATACTTGGAAAGCCAAGACTAAGATACATTGTGTGTATCTGAAGTTCCTGTGCTCAGTAATTTCTAAGAATCCAGGTCATATCCACTGAGATATTAAGGTGACTACCTCCTATTTATCAATCAGTTAGTGGGAGTTTCGAGACCAAAATAGACTCACAGCCAGGGTCCTATTCACATCCACAAGACATTGCTTGAAAAAGGGACTTCAGGAACTTGAAAAAATCCTTGACTTTTGCTCTGATAACCAAAGGACATATGCCAGAACATCTGCAGAACAAAATATTGATGGAGAAGCCCAAGTGTACAGCTTCCCAGGGTGATCTTGTAAGAAGAGACTGTTACTCATGGCAGTTAATGGCACTTTAAGCTGATTAGAGCTAGTAGTAGCAGTGGGACAGGAGGATAGAGTGGGAGAGGAAGGGCTGGTAGAAGAGGTGGTATTATGGGTAACTGCTAGCATAGCTGCAACAGCAGAGGTCCTTAGGTTCTTGAGGCACTTGGGTGTTAGGGGTCTGCTTGGAAAGGCAGAAAGCATGGGCTGGTGAAAGAAGGCAGGATGAGAATAAAGCACACGAATGCAACAGTTGTGTAAATGCTCTCAAGAAATCCTAACAAAGGTGTATTTTAATGTGTTAGTTTTACAGACAGATCTTGGTAAGATGAACAAGTCTACAACACCAGTACCACTGCACACTACATCAAATAACACACCTCTGTGTACAAATGGAAAAGGATATCTGACTTATATTGCATGGGAAATACTGTCAGCATTATGTACAGCTCAGCCAAGTTTGTGGCAGACCTTGCAGCCCAGGAGTGCCAAAATACATGGCCTAATGGGTGCACATGGTCTCATATTTTATTTGGTGATGAGTACTTGCCATAAAGTGTTTGTGGAGACAAAGAGAATAAAGCAAGAGTGGTATTCATGCTGTGTGCCAAGAATAATACCACAATATTTGTTTATGTAGTTTGCCAAAAATATCAAGTATCACAATATACAGGCATTAGGCCAATTTATCTGTCACTGACACCATCTACCCAGCTGACTGTAGCTGAAACCAGCATTTGGTCCTCTATTTTAAATATTTCAAAGAATACAGGGGATCTCTTTTTGATTTTTGAATCAAACACTCTTTGCGTACAGATATATATTATACATTACATATACACGCTTTACTTTTGCAGGATACAACATGAACAGCCATTCCAAAGAGAATGACACAGAGACAAAGCCTGCTCTAATTAAAGTTAACAAGGATGCATAACTAATACCAAAAGTAAACGCATTCATGAACACATGCAAATCAAAGTGACATAACAGCAGTAGAAAGTTACTTTCACCATTCTCCATCTTCTCTGGGATCGGCCAGCTCTGTCAGCTGAATTATAAATGAGCCTTGTGACACAGATATATTTTAAATTTGTTTACCTTGATTTACTTTTTTACTTTTTTTTTAACAGAGAAGAGGTATGATTTCAAAACAAACTTCCAAACTTGAAGAACGGTAGCTCAGGAAAATTTGTACAACATAATCCGAGCTTAAATATTTTGCTCCTTTTTCTCTCTTTTATTAATAAGGAAGAAAGCTCCCAAATACAATTTCTGAGCTAGACCCGGATTTTGTGAGTGGACGTTGCCTCCGATGAAGTCCAAGATGAAGCACTACTACACTTTCAGGAAAGATGTTTTTACATCTTGGCCCAGATTGTGGAACTGAAAATTACAAGAGGAGGAGGAACGAGTAGTGTTAAAAGTTGTAAATAACACCAGTGCATTTCAGATTAGATTCTGGTAGAATATAAAACAGTGAAGATGAAATATCATTTGCAGTAGAAAAGCAGAAAAAAAAGAGAGAAAACCTGAATCACAAGCAATGGAATAATCACATCTGACACATAGCTGTATGCTGTAGAGGGTGAAATAATTCAAAGGATCATAGTTGAGCAGTATGACGTAAGGGCCACTTCTACTGAAGTCAGTGAAGACATTGGTGCTGACTTTACAAGATAAGGGTTATACAGCCCAGAGATTGAAGGCCAAATGCCAGATATCTTTAAACTGATAACCTTGGAAAAAGATCCCTTGTCCGTTTAAAGCACCTTGACTTCAAGGACTTGGGATGAATTTTGCCAGCCTGCTCCAGCGTGATTTGCAATCAGCAGTGGATAAAATGACTAAGGGAAAATGTGTTGCGAGGAAAGGAACTCATGATGTAACACAGTTTTAATTGTACTTAATTAAATTGAGTATTTCTTACTGATGCTGAGTAATATTTTCTCACACTGCAACTACTGTCACGAGCAATGAGGAAAAAGAACACTTGATCTGGCCACAAACAAAGGCTGCTGAATTTCAACAGAGCTGAAAGGGAGATTCAAGAGAGGCTTCTGGGCTCCAGATGAACACTTGGAAGTGATGGGGAACCCTCTGCCTCCACTGAAGATTTATTCCTGAAACTAATCACTTTCCCTTTTCAGCTGTGCACCTTAAGCACAGCACACGCCTCCCTCTCAAGGCTTTGCCATCAGTCTGTCCTTTTCATCAAGAACAACTCAGGTTTCACTTGAACAAAATATTTGAGCTTGAAGTCCTAAAATCCATTCCTTTTCCAGTACCTTGTCACATATTTTCCAATACTCAAAAGCTATAAATAGAGACAGATGGAGAGAAAAATAAAGACGCTCATTCCCTTGAAACCTTTTGGGCCAGAAGAACTTTCTGGCAGGAAGCAATGGAAGAATGATAACTATTTTGCTTTAAGAAACCTTTGAGTTGCTCCTCCTAAGTAAGGCCAGCTGATGTGTAAGGCAGTCAGCTATTTTAGTACTGTCATGGAATTGGCCAAAGAGTTGCTGAAATAGTAATTCCTTTTGACAGAAGTCAACAGACAGAATAAGTCGACTCCAGACAATTACCTCTGGAACCTCCCAAAAGACAGACTTCAACCACGGCAAATTTTATATACATACAGGAAGGGACAGAGAAGGTGACTGTTACTTGTAAAATATTACCAGTTTCAGGGATGCACAATGGCCTTTCACAAGGCCATTTTCATGTCCAGATACTCATAGTCAAGAGGAGACTTGTTCTGAAAATGTGCTGGGAGGATTGTTCCAAAAACCTAATGCTTGCCCTCTAGAACATCTCTTATCTCTGGCTATGCTTCAGCTAGTTCTGATAGTGCAGATTTATATCCTCCCTCAAATTTCAGTGAAGGAACAGAACTTTTGCACATATATACCGTTGGAGATAGGTCGACTGTATTTTAGGTAGCAAAGCTAGTATGTGAAAGATAAATTGTAGTTTATAAGCAACCTAAATTATATGCAATTTACATGCAATTTAAATTGTATGAAAGCCTCAGTTCTAATGCAGACCTCTTCTTTAGAAGTAGCAGTTAAACAGACACGTAAATCATCTACTAGATCTGCATTACTGTTGATTGTTTCCACCTTGGCCATTGTGTAAGGTTATAACAAACAACTTAAACGCAGGAGGTCAAATGCAAGGCTTTCATTTCTCAACACAGGACCTACTTCCATGCTGTTGGTCATCACATTTTCCTAGTTTTGGAAAAGAAAATTAAAATCTGACAGCTTCTGGGCTAGGTCATCAGCCAATATGAACTAGCACAGCTCCTTTAAAAGCAAATACTGTGCCTTTGTTTTTGGAAAAGAAAGAAAAATCAGTCCCTGCTTTTACCAAAAGAAACTATAGATTCTATGTCTCTTTCAGATGGGTCAAGAAGCAGCTTTTAATTGGTAAACATGAGCCTGAATATACTGTAGACTGTATGTACTCGTTTCCTTTCAAACCAGGGCAGCAGCTGTGTATGCAAAAAGTGCATTTACACCATTATGCAATAGGTTAAGTTGGACTAGTTATCTATCTCTGTGCTTACTAGTTTTATGTTAAACTTTTATTCCCTGAATGGCTTGACATGTATACTACTGCCATCTCTGTCATTACTGTCTAGACTGCCTGCGTTTCAAATTTGATATTCATGCAAAATGCTACAATAGCTTTCACCAGCAGATGTCTCTCAGGCTGTGCAGAAATGTAGTCTGAAAGCATGTGTGGTAAGACAGTGAGGAAACTGAACAGCTACAAACCCTGTTATAATTCCAGGATGTGACATATGGAAATTTTAATGAATGTGCTTCAGCAGCACAACTGCTGCATATAAAAAGTATTGGAGCAAAGCCTTGTTCGATGCTTCTCATGCTGTATGCTAAATCCTGAATACTTCTTAGTGTTCCTTTGCCGGTTCCTTTGCCACCACTATGAATAGCCATCATCACTTGTTTGCAACATACCCCATGATTGCTTGTGGCTAGACAAGTTAAAAAGCTAAACTGAACTCTCTGCTCCTGCTTTCAGGGCTGACAGGAGTACCTCAGTGTTGCTTAGAGTACAATGCTGTATCAACTCTGCTGCCTGTAGGCCAGAGACGGCTGAAAATGCCTGGATTATACAGGTATTTTCAGAGCCATGGGAACTGTCTAGGAAGACCTCAAGTGGTGGCAGAAAACACAGCAATAGGACAAAACAGATGAGAGTCTAGAAATAATCCAGACTTTGGGGGGGGGGGGGGGGGAAAGGTCGGGGGGGGAGTTGGGGGGGGGTGGGAGCAATTCTAATATATTTTCAAATACAAAAGCTAAAAGACATCATCAAGGCTGCATGTGCAGAGAGCACAGTGATGCAGAACTCACAAGGAGAAACGCTTGCTCTCTCTGCTCAGACAACAAACCAAGTTGCAGACTCTTCCTCCCTTTCAGGTATGGGGATGCTGAGACCACAAAAAACAAGAATAGCGATCACCTCCCTAAATGAAGAGAGGAGCTTAGGGGTGTAGTCCACCACCTCAACCTCAGCCTCTCCCTTGCATTGGTCTTATATAGTTCAGAGAGCATATGAACCACCTCTCATGCTTCTCAGCAAAGCCCATACTTTGGCAATCATAACTTCAGCTTCTGAAGGGAAGGGATGTTCAACTGTGGAGGTAGGCACTGGAAGACAAGTATTTGTGGAGTACTACTCCCTGGATAACACTTCCCGCATTCTGGTGTCCATACTGTCCTAATTAAGGTTACAAATGTATCTGTGTGAGTGTAGTATCTTCCATGGTGGGTAATTGACTTGCTCTCTTTCATCAGAGCCTTACCCATGACACACCACACCTATACACTCCTGCCCTATACACTGATCTTCAGGTTCACAACTGTCTCCACTGACATCAAGATGACTCCTCCCTACTTAAATCAAGCGTGTTGTGCATTGTCAGGCTCATGGCTTTACTTTAACATTCCTTTTGTATATTTCTCCCATGTTTTGCAAGATGACACTATTGCTTACCACCCAACAATGTTTTCTGTTGTGAAAGCTCCTGAGATGGAACATCTCACAGGCAAATTAATTTCATTCTTTTCAAAATAATTACCATATCATTACTTTGTAATAAGAATGTCAAAGGAAATCAAGGAAAATAACCATGGGAATGTGGAAAGAACAGTTTAATTTATCAAACAATTAACTATCCAACAGTCAGCATGGACAACGGGTTACCATGGCTGTTAAGCAACAGCTCATTCATCAGTTGTAACAAGTTTAACTAGGCAATCTGCGAATACAAAACTGAACAGGTTAGTTTAATCTATTTTTGGTTAAAGACTGTCTGAGATGATACAGTGGGCACGGAGAGAGAGAGTAAAATGAGAACAGTATGTATGTGCTGATGGAAGCAGCGTAGCTTTATTAACAGCAGAGAAAATATTAAGAATGCCCATTCCATAGCAAGAGGAAAATTCTCTAAAGGACACATAGGCATCCAGCTTTGGTCCATGCCACTGGGAATTGTGGATGTCATTTCCCTCTGTGCTCTTTCCCTCTCCAAATCCCTATGAGTAGCAAGATGTTCACACTAAAGTGGAGCCAGGAATTGCTACGGCAAGGCCTACTATCCAGCTGGATCCTCAGCACATCCATATGGGCTTGTAAATACATGTTGGAAAAGCCCTAAATAGAGCACTTACAAGACAGAATGCAACTACTCAAAGAAGATTTCATGGCTGAGGAAAGAAAAGCTTTAAAATTTGCCCAAACATGAATGTATAGAAGAGGCTGTTATGGCTCCAGAAAATGTCCTTTCCCTTTCCCAAATTATTTCTAAAAGCAGAGGCACATGCAAACCCAGAACCCAGCACCCCTTCTCACCTGACTGTGAGCCAAGGATACACAGTCCTTCAGAAAATATGCTCAGTACTGGGTCTTCAGGCCAAGATTATCAAAGCTGCTTCGGAAATTTGCACACCCAATGGGAAAAAAACATTAAATGTTTTCAGCATCTTTCCAAGCATCCTCTGTTAAGTGTTCAGGCTAAAGCTTTAAATGAGCATAGATGTATCTAGACCTTTCAATGTGCTGCCGATGCCTAATCACACAGCTGGAAACAGGATCTGCATTTTTTTCTCTTACTAGTTCTAACATATCTTAAATGCTTTTGGGGCACATGGGGACAATTTTTCTGCTATGGCAATTCCATCACAGTTGCAGATGGCCATACCAAAGGAAATTTTGACCCAACCTTTCTCATGGCTTATCTGTAATTCCTTTGGCAAAGAGCTTTGGGAACAAGAGCAAAACTATTCACATCAGGTTTTCTAGACAATTGAACCAACAGTATTCAGACTATTTCACAGGTTACATTGAAGGTGCCTAATGCACCCATTTCATGCTGAGCAGTCCTGCATTTACTGGCAATATGAAAGAGCATACTTGTGTGTGAAATGGAGCACAGTAAGCAGCAAAACCACTGCACACCCACTAACTGGTCATAATAATACGAGGCAAAGTAACCCCAGGCAAGTAAAGGAGAGGTTTGTTGCTATCTTCTTAGTTCAGATTTGGCAAACATAACAAGATAACGAGGAAAGTACTCTAATTAAATCCAAGGGAGCCATGGACGATGACCCACAGATTGTTACTGCTCATAGCCACACCGACCTTTTGTGTTTAGCCAATGCTAGGCACAGGAGACTGGCTGCCAGCCCTGACTCCATTGGAAGATGGTTCCCAGGTTTTAGAGCTGTTCAGATCACATAAGCCACAGTCCTGACAACCATGAGGTAATACCCTCCCTTCCACTCCCCTCCCCTTCTCTCCTCTCCTCCCCACTTTCACTTAAAATTGCTAGATTATGTGAAAAACAGGGCATGAGGTTTGATTTTTATTATACAGACCTTTGTGACACCCGGTGTTCTCCTCGCTCTTTTCCAGCAGCCTTGATTTATGGAGTCTGTCACTCTGTGATGAAAACACCTCATAATTTTTGTAAGTTTTATTGGTCGTTCCTTTCTTCGATGAGATCTAGGTAGCCACACTGGTCTGATGGCCCTGGAGGAGCAATGAGAAGCTCCATATTGCCCACACTAGAGGTGGCTGAATTCTGTATGCCTACAGACTGTAGGCTGTATTGACTACTTTACCACATACCAAGAAGCAAGGATGCATTTGAATAAGAGTATCTTGTTCAATGCGCTCATTTACTTTTTTCTGATGTTAATGAACTGCTCAAACACAATTCCGCTCTCCTCCACATCACTTCAGCCTGGTTCTTAATACCACCGAGTTAAAAAAAATCAGCACTGTTTAAAGATATCAGAAACACATCTCATTAATAACTTGAAATGCCTGATCGCATTCTTGTAGTTCATGCTGCAAACATATCCCCAGGGGTCTTACCCAGCTTGACCTTCTTAATCATTGCTTTTCCTTCCAGCATTGATGCTCTAATTTTGTAGACATCCATATACACCAGCTACAGACTCAGAAACGCAGCGTGTCACCTTTAAGGTCAGCAACAATAAGGTTGTACTAGTGTTAGAGCCATATTCCCAGTTAATTTCTGACAGCCGGCTGGGTTCCCTCCTCTTGCTATAGTAATAGCACACTGTATAGCATTTCCAGGAGTTACTCCACTTTGTCCTTATTCCTTGTATGCTTGCTTCAGCTTGGTCTGAAGCTTATTAACATTATGCTCCATTCAGTTTGCATGAATGATTTGGAAACTTGTTTGCTGTGTCTGTATACAGTGCCTTCTCTCAATAGCAGTGCCTGGGTTTGTTTTCTGAAATGTCTCTGCTTTTCTTAAGTATAGGCTGTTAGCACTTAATTTTTGTTGTCTTTTGCATGTCTGTAGCAGTTGGCATCTGCATCTTCTTGCATAAGAGATATTAGCATTGAGACTTTTTTTTTTACAAAAAGAAAAAATATTATTTCTAAAATAAGCTGAAATAAGCAGGACATTTAGGTAAAGATGAAGGAATGAAAAAGTCAACACATTTGATTGTGAAGCAAATGTTCTTTCAGCGAGACAGTTCTAAATGAAAGCCAGCTACGAAACATCTTCAGAAAGATGGATTCAGAAGAACTCAACCTGATCTTTAACTTTTTAATCCAGAAGGTCCCATACAAAAAGAAGGCATATGTGTACTAATTACAGAGGAGGATACCCAAATTATCAGAATACCAACCTTTGGAAACATGAAGCGTTGCTTCAAAACTCGGATGCAAGTTTGGTGACAACGTCACTAGCTCTCCTTTGCATATTATCAGACTCTGCAGTCTAAATTGATTTTAAAAATCCACAAACCCTATAGAAGGGGCTATTGTTGAAGAGGCATTGACTGCTGATACTTCTTCCTCACATGCTGGGTGTCAGCAATGTTGGTAGGGTCTGCTATGAGCTAAACGTATCACATGAGCTACCTTTCTTTTTTTTCAGATGCTATACAGAATTAAAGGGGCCTAAAAATATATTGGATAATTGGATTGAAGCCAAAGAACACACACCAACTAATACAAAGGCAGCTCAGAAAGATGGGTCTCTCTCCCATGCTCTATTCTTTCCCTTGGCTCAACCTGAAAATACCAAGTGCTCAGCCTCTCTCCTGCTTTTTGAACCTTTCATAAGGGAAACACCAAAGGAAAATAACCTCCTTTATGGGACAACTACTCACTTTGGGAAGAGTCAGAATCAAGCTTTAGTGCATGATGGGGTGGTTAAGATATATGCTGCTAAAGATAGCAAAATTTTCTTAGAAACGCTTGAACTACAGAAGTCATTCCTGCAAGAGAGAAGTTGCCATGAAACTGTCCTCCATTCAATACAAAACTCATTTCTCCACCTTGGTTTTTTCTGACATTCTGCTATGATACCACAAGAACCATATAAATTCATGTCGTCAACTTGCTCATCATAATCTTCTTGTTAAGTGCTTAAAGGTATACTCAGATTCCACTGACAGCCACTCAAAAATACTTCCTTATAACTCCATTAACACCCCAGGACCGTAAATGGATGTAATTTTCAGAAAACTGAATGTCTGCCAAAGAGCTTTGGATCAAAAAATCTTTCAGTGTTTCAATTTCAAATTTGGCCCAAAAAAGTCCAACCAAAAAGAAAAAAAAAGTCTGCTTTACCAGAACAGAGGAGTTATAAGGATTTCTTCCCAATCTCACACATACAAGTATAGCAGAGATATAGAAGTATCAGCACAATAGCTAGGAAGTAATTGTTAATTTAAGGCACACTGAACGTACTGTAATAAAGTCTATAGAATTCAAGTTAAACCCTATGCAACTGGTTATCTTTTTTGTACTATAGAAAAATAGTTCTCAGAACACTTGCATGTAACTATTTAGTATAGAGTTCTTTTCAGCAGCCATACTTCAGAAGCTTGTGAGATCTTTAAACATGGTTTGTTTTCATGATGCTCACCATGGGGTTTCTTTCAACATCACTTATGTTCTATCTCCCAGTATCCTGGTTTGAGGTAAAACAGAACCAATTTTTTTTTCAGTAATTTTACTTTTCAGTTAAGACTTCTAACTCTGAAATTAATACCATATTTTTCAGCCAGTGTCCGCTTCCAGAGTGATAAATCCTGATGTTTATAGTGAATACCAAGGAATGGTATGCAGAGGGGTTTTTACTTAAAGCTCTAACAACTAAGGTCAGCCAACTCTGGTATATGACCTGTTAGAGGGTAAGAAGCAGAGGAGCGTAGCGGGGTCCCACATGTAGGATGGAGTGCACACGACAGGTGACTCAAACCTGATCAACAGGGTATTCCATCCCATCTTCCCCACACTCAGTGTAAAAGCTGAGGGATCAAAGAGCCAGCTCTCTTTCTTCAATGGCTGGCATCTAAGGAGGACTCTGCCTGCTTGGCTGCCTTTGATCCTGATCCATACGTTCCTGAAGCCAGATCAGGAATCCAGTTCCCAGTCCCTGAATCTAGCCTGGGACTTCACCAGTGCCTGCCAATGACGTGACAGTCATCCTGGGAGATCGATACTGGTTTTGTAGATGTTGTATATATTTCATCATTTTCTTATTATTTGCTTTTTATTATTTTATTAGTAATATCTCATTTAAGTAGTTTAGTTTCTTTTTAATTCATGAGGCTGTCTCTCATTTTTCTCACCTCTCCTCTAAAAGGAGAAGTTCTCTCTTCTCTGGGAAGGAGACAGGTAAAAGAGAGTATCTGTTGCTTGTTTTGGTGGCCAGCCCAGCTCAGCCCAAACCACAACACGTTTTTAGTATGATCTGTATCTCTCTCAAGGTTCTCTCAAGTTGTTCAGTCAAGAAAAACAACATTTTTTTAAGTCCAAAATGAATACAAAACCATGTATTTTCCTTCAAACTGTAAACTTATTAAAGAATTAGTCTTTACAAAAGCATATCTTCACATTTATTTGGGCTAAGAGTAGCCATTTATCAGCCAGTACTTCACAGTTGGGCAATGCAGTTCCATACCACAATTCAATTCTGTACATTTCTGGTGATCTAGTATACACAACTGCACTTTTTAACCTTTTTAACACCTAGAAGTTTTAAAAACTGTAGACATACAACTTTTGCTGGTGTTGCTGAATAACTAGCTGATTATTAACTAGTTAGTCAGTTGGCAGCTTCATCTGTACACCCATAATACCAATTTACAAAAAACCTGAGACACCCTGCAAATGAATACTCCGAGCATTTATAACTTGACACTGAGTTTGAGTGTAAAATTGTCAGGAACACAACTGCTGTTTTGTCCAAAGAGTTGGGGTTCTTTTTAATACTCCTTTTAGCTTTCAAGGGGTTTTTTTTTGCTACAGAGTTGGATTCCAAACTGAGAAGTTAAATGGTTTTGGTCACTACCATTGAAATGTGACTCAACAGGCACAAGAAGTTTCTTGGGTATTCTTTTTTCTTTTCTTTAAGCACAGCACTGGTATTTTTCTATATTTAGATATGTACCTGGAACTAGAACCTTGTCTTTTCAAATCAGATCTCCCTCCACATTCTCCTTGACATCCCTGGCACAAAGATTAACCTACCTCCTCGTGCTGAAAAATACTCTTCAAAGTATTCTTGGAATATTTTGTGCTCTTGGAAGACAAATAATCTAATTCTGTAAAAAAATAGTTTGATTTCCTCTAAAAATTGGCACATCAATGAAAGATTCCTCTGAAAAGATTATATTCTTATGAAATGTAACATCTCTAAACTGTCAAAATCCTAAAAATTTCTCAGTTCTGAAGTCTATGCCACTTACAACTGCTCCACATCATCAGTGAAAAAGATGCAATGAGCAGGACACAGCAGATTTCAGCAAGCACTAATAAATAGTTCCACTGCTTTTGATATTAGTAATTCTTCCCCAATAGCACCAGAGGTAATTGCTACAAACTAGTGCTGGTATTTAGTAACAGAGGCATAATAGGGCTGAACTCATGAAAAACAAAGTAAATGTTCCAGTATCTTTTTTTTAAAAGGAAGTCAGGCTTTGAAGAGAAAAAAATTGCATATGCTTGGATAAAAGTGCGGGCAGAGATATCTAGTCCCAGTGAAACAGAAAGATACCAAAAACCACATGTAAATCACCTATGTAACATGAAAAAAAGCTATATATCAAATACTTGCAAATAAAGTGTCAAAGCCAACAACAAAAATATTGAAGTGTTTCTACTTGCTAATTTTAAAGAATTTTTAAAGTTCCAGATGATTCACTCAGTTTAAAAAATAGAAAAATATTAAAAACCTTTAGTTTAATAAATGAAGAAAATCTAGACCAGTGCAATGTGAATTACAACAGTAATTCAGTGTTTTTTTCTAGTTAAAGGCATTAGTTCGGTACATTTTAATGTTTTTTCAGTGCAATGTGATTAAGTCTTACTCAGACGATGGCTTTCTTACTCAGGACATGCTGTTGTGAACACTTGGCAGTGCAAGTTCATGCTATCCAGGTATAACATGAGAATTCGCAGGGGGGTCGGGGAGGGAGAAGAGGTGGAACAAGGGATATATCAGAAAAAAGTAACAAAACTGATTGCCACGTTTTGAAACTATCTTTTTAGCATGTAAGCATTTAAAGTTATTCATAAATAGAAAATTTACAAAACCACTATAAAAATTTGTCACTTTCTACTTACAAATCCAACATGTGCATGTAGACATCTGAATAGTAGCTTACAAAGCACATTCTGAAGGCAAACAACCCAGCAGTATACAAATTTCTCAGCCAGCCTAATCTGAGATACAAACATCTTGAAAGGTTATGACTATCAAGGATTTTAAGCCACTTATTCTGTTTTCTTTGCCTGTCTTTTCTTAATACCATCACGCTGCTGTTCAGAAGAAGACCGGACACAGACTGAAGAGCCATTGGGAGACGTGGCACCTTCACCCTTCACTTTCAATGGTATCTTCTGCAAGCCAAAGAACATATGGCCTATTGCAGCCTCAATGGGGGCAAATGGAGAAGTTGTGGATCTTGTCAACATCATTGTTACCTATGAAGAACAAGGATAATTTACAATGGAAGTTTTAATGACTACAGAATGACTGAAAACAAGTTCAAAGCTCAATCAATGTATGGCATTTCTAACTATACACATGCATAAGGCCATGCCATCAAGAACATGAATGTTCATTTTAGCTTGACTTGATCAAAGAATGCTTTTCTTTCTGACTTACACTCTTCACACAGCTATACACAAACAATGTGCACAAAAAACTTGCTATATAAATTTACCAAAATCATCCTTAAACTACACAACTTCACAACTAAGGTGAAGAGCAACATTTATGTGTAAGCTTTTTTACTTTGCTCAAACTGAAAATCTGTAAACAAGGCAGCTACTTCCATTTAAATTGAAAAACTGCAATGTGTAAGTACCTAAATATATATACATACAGCCAGACCTTAGTTAAGAATTCCAGACAGCTATGCTCATTCCATAAAGTTGGCAGCACAGATTTAGCTGGAAATTCCTTAGAATACATTGCTTGGAATCAGAATAGAAAAAGCTGTTTTGTAGATCCAGGTACTAGACAAGTTTATGTTGCAAGAGTTTCTACAGTTTTTAGAGATATGAAAGGTTTCTAAAACAAGACACTACTACAGGACTGTGCCAGACCCACAACTGTTGCTTTATTAGTTAAGTGGACGGTCAAGCTCTCAATTGTCGGGACGATCATCAGTTTAAGAACTTATTCACTTTGCTGAAGCCTGAGAGCCAGCTTCTGAAGACAGCTGTACTGTCTCACTTCCAGAATAACATTCATTTCCTCCTCCATTCTCAACATTCCCCATTCAACAATGCCTTTACTGGTTTAGGTGGAGAATTGTGAGCATCATCTTCAAGTCTTGGCTCCCTAAAGCAACGTCTCTAGAATTGAACTTGTCAGCTACTTCATGGAAAGCTGACTGGCAACCACAACTTTAAGATATTTTCTAGTCTGTTGAATAACAGCTTGGAAGCTCTTAAAATTGCCAGACTTCTGCTATCACAGAGACTACACTTTCTTATTAGCTAATAATCCTGAATACGGGCATCATCCTGGAAATGAACGAGACTGGAGGGATTAAAGGATTCAACAGAGAAGTAGTATCTAGTTTATTCTAGAAGTAGTTACAGCTACTTCAAAATGGTTTTGACACACTTTCTCTTCCCACCTGAACATTTATGTTGCAAACACTTTAAGCCAGATGAGAACCTACCTGGCCTGTTTTGCAAACCCACATATGACTGCACAGGTACAAGGAAGGCATTAAGTAGCTAGCAAAAGGCAGAGAACCAGAAAGTTTCTTTCTGCAGACATAAGCTTTGGCTGAAATTATCAACATACAAGCCTGGCATATCAACTGTTGGGTGGCAAAATTCCTGATTTTTAATTTTTATTTTTTCTTTACCTACATCGAACAGCATTAGTAACAGAACAGGTCTTCTGTTCTGCTCCTGTATAGAAGGCTAAACACAGGTTTAAGACTTAATTAGAGCTGGCCTTCCTATCCAGAAGCATACATTCAAACTTGTGGTAGAATATTTGAGGGAATATTTTTTGCTCTTGAATAATGAAATAAATATATTTTGTTATTCAATTATTCATAACATCTTCACATTCTTACCTTAGAGACCACAAGAAAGATGGTGTATAAGAACACAAGGTTGTGTCTTGCTATTGGCAAGTATTGGCTGTGTTGCAGGGTGAAAAGAATGGCTCCTATCAAAGTTACCTTCACAGGGCTGGAAATCAAACAAACAATGTTAAATTCTATTCTCTACTCAATAGCGAAAGCTGCCACAACCTGCAAAGCCGTAAATATTCCTAGCATGCTAAAGAGATATTTCTGAATAGAACTAATGAAAACTTGTGGTAACAGTTACAAGGTCCAAAATCTATTTATTCTTAAACTAAGATTTTCATTTTATATAGTATTACTATGCTTTCTGTCCATAGTATGGGTAAGTATCCAGTTCAGTACTACTTCACAACCCAGCAAACTTGTTTTTGACAAATCCTCTTCAAATCAACGCCTTTATTCAGACTCTATACAGCAGTTTGCTTCCCTTCTTCCTCTTCCAATATATCTTACTGAAGAGTTTAATCACAAAGCTTGCACTGCTCAGAACAAATTTAAGAATAGATTACTCTCCTGTACACCAGATGGTAGCAACTCCAAGGACTTGCTTCAGGTGTTGGAAGAACAACCTAGTCCAAGCCTCAGTCCACTGTCACACTCCACCAGTTCTAGGGTTGTAGTCAGCTCACACTTGATTTAGCCAGACCTATATTACCAAGTTTTTCCAACATAGCTGTGTTGACTTGAGGCACACAAGATTTACATCTTCTAGCTTTCTTCATTGTGGTGGTAAATCCCTCAATAGATATGCAGTCAGAAAATAGGAGAACTTTGGTCAGTTATCTCATGTCATCTGAAGAAAGAGCACTAATATACTGGCAGAAAAATGGTGTGCATTTCTTAATGTGCATCTACTTGTGACATATAGATGACATTCCTGTTACCACAGAGCATCTAGTGTAGACAAATTCTTCACTACCTTTTCAGTAACTGTTCCGGTTTGAGGTAAAACCAAACCTATTTTGTGTTCTGTAATTTTACATTTTAGTTAGGCCTCCTCTAACTCTCTGAGATTAACAGTATATTGTGGAGAAAACTGCTCGTTCTCAGGATCATAAGGCCAATGTTTGTGCTAAATGCCAAGGGATGGTGTGCAGAGAGGCCCATGCTTATACTCATTGCTATAACAACCAAGGGCAGCCAATTTTCAGTATTTGCCCATTAGAGGGTCGGAAACGGAAAAGCGTAGAGGGGTCACACCTGTGGGGAGGAACAGACAGGAGAGGTGACCCAAACCTGACCAACTGGGGTATTCCGTCCCGTCTGCCCCACGCTCAGTATAAAAGCT
>JAOQGH010000019.1:51483020-51496566 GCA_025769975.1 Gallinago jamesoni | reverse complement strand
TTGTTTTTTTTTTTTTATGTGGTTGGACTCGATGATCTCAAAGGTCCCTTCCAACCACTAAGATTCTGTGATTCTGTAACATGCAGCAAAACGCAGGCTTCACTTGTATACTGGTGGTACCACTGTCCCTTCATTCTGGATAGGAGACCATCAATAAGACAAATTGACTAAATACTGCTTTCCAGGAACTTCCTACTGACACAATGCTGCTCTCTGGCAAAAAATTTTTGATGACTTGTCCTCCCATTTGGTGTTCTTGTACTGTGAACCTAAAATGATTAAAATGAATCTTCGATAAAATACACGCCAAAGCACTGATTATCAACAATTCCTGTGGATTTTCATTTTTTTTAATCTGAACCACCAGAAGCGAGTGTCAACACAAGTAGTTAGCAAAACAAGCTAATAGGTTACAGTTTTGTTTAAAAAAAACTTACTAGGACATCTTCAGTAGCTCATTGGTTTCAGGTTTCCACACTCCTCTCACCAGCTGCTCAAAGTTGGAAATTAGGCCACCACCAGCTCCTGAAATTGCAGTTTATAATAAGCACTGGCTGACTGGTATCACTAGACAACAACCTATTATTGCTCCCAGCAAAACTTGTTACACAGATGCCAAATGTGGCAAACAAAGCTCGGACTGAAAGAGATTAATTCAGTCTTTTATATATGCATGGCTTGAGCAACTAGCATAAAACCTCAGAGGTTTAGTTACTTAGCAAGAACCTCAAGTTCACCTTTATGTGATAGCATCTGAACTGATTCACTCATCACCACAAAGAAATGCCTGAATTGCCAAAGTAAGCTTCCAGAGAGGCTTATATCACTCCTTCCTTCATGTTGTCATGTAAGTACAGAGTCTCTCTAAAAGTACAAGGACCCTCTACGAGAAAAGTGGATACGTATTTTTACATTAAATACAAGACATAAGGAGGTGTCAGGCACTCTGGCCAATGAGACTAATAGGTATCATAACCTGGGAAGATAATACATTGGACCACCATATTAGCATGTGTTGTTTCACAAGGAGAACAGAACCGAGCAAATAGAAACAAGAGCTACACTAATACTTTTCTGAAGTGGTTCTAACGTTGTGACTACAAATACAGCTACTAGGAAGGTAGCTTCCAGAGTCATACTCCAAACAGCAAGCAGACAAGTAGTCTCATTCCTGTGTTTAAAACCAACAAATGGTTGCAATCCAAAAAGCTAAGAAAACAAGTTCTCTTCTTCAGCCACATGCAAGGAAAACAGCTCTGAGGAAATACGCTGTTGGAAAGTTTAATAATAGCACTGAACCTACACAGGAGATCTATTTCTTGATTGCCATCAACTGGCCATCCTACTAGTACTTGCAAGACCTTCTGAAGGGGTAAGATGGTCTTCCCTCAAAGTAATTCAATGTCAACCCATACAGAAAAACTGCTGCACAGGCTTTTCCCTTGAGGGGATAACAGACTGTATTAGGACTATCATATCCAGCACAGCAAGGAATGGTGCTACAGTTATGCTGAAGGGCTTGCCATTTAAATACCACTCCAAAACATCACAATCCATCAGAACAAGATGTTATGCATGTTACCTCTGGCCCAGCCCACAGCTACCATGACAAGCCAGGCATCTTTGAAGTGGCTGTTTGCATGTGCAATGCCAGCCGTTATCTTCCAAGTCCGAGTCACTTCTTTCATTCCTGCAACCAGAAGCCGAAGAGGCAGAAAGGCAAAGCATCGGTAGAATATGTCTTGTGGACAATAAAACACAAGATACCTAAAAATCATGAGAAAATACATTAGCATTCAAAAGTTCTTACTAAGGAATTCACTTTCTAATAACCTTTAGAGGCACTTTTTGGAATATGACTAGCAATGCATAAGATACTACACATAACTCACTGTCTTGTATGGTACATCCATTAGAACAAATTTCAAATGCTTTTGAGCATGCTTGAGCTCTTGCACTGAGATCATCAAACTTCACTTGAAATTGTTCTTACTGCCTCATTGTCCCAGAGAAGAATCCACTGAAGTACATGAGAAACAGCTTTACGTTTTACCAACTGTTCTACAGCTTACATATTATGTTTTTATAATTAAAATTATTAAATTAGCATCTGACTGACTTTGTGTGGGGTTTTTTTGTGGGTTGTTTTTTTGATTGGTTGGGGTTTTTTTTTGGTTTTGAGGGGTTTTTCATAGCATTACAACAGGGTGGTAAATTACATGCTGACACCATGCTTTCATACTGATAGGTACATGGAATTACATAATGTGAGTAAGAATGTCTCCACTAGTTAGTGTCATGCCAGATGAAATGCACAGCTATTTTCAAACACATTTCACATCTTCGTAACCATCAATTCTAGCTTTTCCAGCTTGCCAATTACAAGCACATTTCTTTTTTCAAAGTGTGGACAGCACAGTACTGAAAATTTAGTATTTTTTATCAACTTGCTTTTAAAGGAAAGTAAAGATGGCTAACAATGAAATCCCAAACTGATATTAAATTTTAAAAGATTAGATTACAGGGTGTCATACTGTATTCAATCATAAACAAAATTCAGTTTTTGCAGAGAACTGAAGGTCTCAAAAAAAAATATCAAGTATCTAGATTACTTCACCACAGGAATAAGAAAGTAACAATTAAATAAGAGAAGAGAAATGCTTTAAAAGATAAGAAGGGTACTTTTTCATTTTCTAAAAAAAAAAATAGATACTTGCCTGTTGGTTTAGGCTTCTGAGCTTAATCCTGACTACCAAGGATTTCTACAGGCTGTAGCCCTCTCCTGTTTACTCAGGCTGCAAGGCAGAGACCTCTCATATCTAGTTTATTTCACTGGAACTACTACCAGGCAACATAACTAGGAAGAGCCATGCTTCATGGTTAGAGAATAGAAGGCAGGACAGTACTCATTGGGATTATTTTTTTTTTGATTCATCATGCATCCCTGTCCCCCCTGCCCTCCAGAAAAAATGTGCTTATCCTTCAGAGCAGAATGTCAGGATGTCTTCTCCTCAGAAGGGCAAAGTTTAGCTGAAGCCCTGTCCTAGTTAGACATTTGCTTTTGCTTAAGTGGATATAGTACCTTGCCACTGCAAATTTCTAAAGCTTCTTCTCTTCAAAACCTCCCAGAATGGAGCATGCAATAACCCATTTCTCCCATACAAGGGAGAGTAACCTATTTCTTAATGTATTGGAATTTACATTAATAGCTAAGTATATAAATACATATATATATCCAGTGTTTAGTTTTAGCCCTACTCATATTCCTTCCATTTTCTGCTTCTGTAAATTTCATTGCCTTCATATGCAACTAAGCTTCAGTTGATATGAATGCAGAGATGTATAGAACAAATATTTTAATTGGAACTGCAAATAACAATTTAAGCTATGTACTCGACAGACAACACAACCCAGAATTAATTTACAATTGCAGAATGTGGTTTTAGGACACCAAGGAATATGTAACTGGAATGGACCTTGCATTGCACCCAATCACGGCATTTTTGCCTGTAATTTCTGCTAGCAGCACTTGTTAACAGTAGATGTCGCTGCCCTACAGACTATTTAGGAGCATTTCTCAAGCGAAGCACAACCCCTTTTGTTCTCCAGTTTCATGCACGGCTTGGGAAATTTCGTTTCACATGATTTGCAACCGAGAATTAAAGTCATTATACTCATGAAAAGAGAACTCTGTAAAACTAGGAGCTTAGAAGGTTTCATAACATTCACAGTTCCTCATTAAAACCTCATTTTGTTTGTGCACTGCAAATGGCATTTGACCACATTAAGTTCAACAGAAATCATGCTCAGTTTACATGTACTCCTAACTCATGTAATTTGCTAAAACAAGCAGTCGTGTTGACTGCATCAGGCGAATATGAACCATAAACAGATTCTATAAGCTTTATTAGTACTGCACTAGTTATTTCACATCATTCATTTCACTGATTGGCATAAATTAAATATTTCTGCATCTTCCATTGCTAGTTGAAGACCACAAGACTAATATATAGATACATACAGATACTCTCATTTTAATTAATTTGCAATGATAAAACCTAACGGGCTACAAGGAACAGATACTAAAGGATTTCAAGCAGATAACATTCTTCTAAGAGAGAAAATGAGATTTTTAAATTTAAAAACAAAAGGCTTCCCACAAATTTTGTAAAACTTGAGGGTGTCTTCAAAGATTACTTTCTGTAACAAATGAACTCCACTCACACTCATATGAAAATAACTCCAGTGCTTTTTTTGAATTCCAAAACAGACCAAATTGCTGCTTTGTTCACATACCAGACTTGCCACTCGGGTTTCTCTACTGTGTTCCACTACAACATCCACCCATTTGGAAAACGGCATATTAGAGAAATAACAAATTATGTCAGGAAGCAGAAACTAGAAGACAGGAAAGAAGATCCGTGTTCTAGATCCTCAATTACAGAGAAGTTAAAATCCCTTACGTTAGTCAGGTTCTGGTCTTCAAGAGCTGGCACTGAGAAGCTTGACTACTTTTATGACTTCCCTATATCCAGAAAAGCAGTAATTGAAGTCCACTTTATTCCAAAACAATATTTTATCTGCTTGACTAGGAATAGACTAGTCTACTGACTGAGCATTTCATTATATAACCAGAGTTGCTCTTACAAGCATTTCTTTCCTACAGAAAAGGATCATAACAGCTATTTTGCTGCAGTGACTTTCTGGATGAAAAGACAGCATCCAAATTCATAACATTTTCAAATTAAGATTTTGATTTACATGGAAGCCTGATGGTATACTCTCAGTTTACAGCAAAAGTATAGCTTCCTCGGAACCAATACTACTCATCTAACTCAGCTGTGACTGCTTACCAGACTGAAGATGCCAGTAGAATATTTGTGCCCTTTGCCAAAAATGCTATGGGAGGTTCTGCAAGCATCAACGAAGACAAAACTGAACCACCAAAGCAGCAAAGCATAGCACTAAACCAGCAGGCAATTGGACTTCGGACTGACACTTCCACAGCTCCTGAAACAAAGGGAAAAGATGCATAAATAGAAATACACATTTGAGAATCACATCACTGTTTCATAAGACAGTAATTTTCAAGTCATGCAGTCCCATGTTGTTCCTTTAGGTAATGAAAAAATCCTACAGAAATTTTTAGGCTTTCACAGGAAAAGTCTTCAGAAATACAAACTTCAGAGTACCATGAATGACGTATATGCTACCTAAATAAAAGTGAAAGACTGACATTGTGTTCTCTGAACACCTTTTGTGGGTTCGTTTAATGTAAAGAAAAAGCTTTCAGAGCATGGCTGAAAGGTATCACTGTGAATAATCTGGCATGGATATACAGTTGCTTTCAAATTTGTATTAAAAATACACAGGTGGTTTAGCTGACGTAGACAGGAATGGTACTGGTAACTTTTGGTTATTCTACAAATTGTATTTCTGCCTTTGAGCATTCATGAATTCAAGGACATTCTTTTTCTTTTTCCTCATAATGCCCTGCTAACTGTGTTTGCTAACCAACAGCATCCAAAAAGTATTATATAGTTTCACCTGCAATCCTGAATAGAGGTTACCTGAAGGCATAATAATACCTGCAATTTCCCTTCTTATTAAAAGGTTTACAGTTTGATTTTTATCTTTAAAATTATTTATCCCTTTTAAATTGCAATTGAACTATGCCAAAAGACTATTCAATATAAAAAGATTATGCTGGAGGTAATGGGAAGCCTTAACCAGTTTCAGGAGAAACAACACTTTAAAACCAGAAATATCCTCAAGTAGTTATTTTGACTATTTCTTTCCACTTCAAAAGTCCGATGTTGCCTAAGTTTCCCCTTTACACTCTGCAGAGCTGTTTGCCTGAACTAGTTTAATTTTCCATAGTCCAAAGGCTGAAGTTCACAAAACCAAAGGTGAAACCTAATGTCTGCCCCAAAATGAAATTTGGCATGTTCACAATTCAGAGGAGAAGCTTTTGGTGTTTCAGGCCCTTCTATGGGAAAAGAAGCTTCTTGCTGAAGATGAGAAGCTCAAATGTATCAAAGAGAATATAGCACTCTCAATATAATTCATTTTATACCACAGTATTAATAAGATTGTTCCAGTTTTAGTGCTGGTACAGCGATCACATATCCCAGCACTATCTAAATTCACAGGTAACAGTCAATTTATAAAAATGAGCACTAATAAGTATTACAGAATATCTGAACATAAAATAGTTATTTTTCTTTAAACTATTACGTAATATGCAGTATTTTTGATACTGCAGTAGCTGGTGTTCCAAGTCTGTTATGCTCTACTTTGTTATTGCATATTACCACTTCTCCAAAGTAGCTATCAATTAATGTTTATGTGCATAAAATTAACAGGCGAAAATTCTAAGACTTGCTAATGTTACTTAAGAGCAAAAGTGAAAATATAAACTGGGCCACTATATCCAGATCCCATATTACTGAATGCGGACCTATTTTCACCAACATATTTGAAAAGGGTAAAACATTTGCAGAATATTAATGGTTTGTGCTTACTACACTGAGATTTCCTCATCTAAAAATGCTGACAGCCATTGCATTCAGAAAAAAAAAATACACAAAATTGTATTAGGTAGACACTCACTGGTCCAAAAGAATTACAGTGGCTTCCTTCCCGCATACTATTATTTTCTTGTTTTATTGCACTCATTAATTGCACAGCCTCATTAAAAGTATTACTATACACCTACTTTAGCATGAAAGGACTGAATTTGTTTTCTTGCAACAACGTAGTACCCTACTCCCTCATTTGGCAGTAGTGTCTCTGTTGAGTAACTCCACTAAATGCTGCTGTAGCATTATAGCACAAAGTGACCATCTAGAGAGAAAACATCCCAAACTTTAGAGGACAATGAGAAAACCCAGCTAACAGAGGGAGCTGGTGTAAGTCACAAATCACGGGGGAACATGTGCTGGAACTGGGGAATATTGCTTAACAGATCAACTGTGGCATTATACAGAAGCTTTTAACTCCTGGACAGATGTAATACAGAATGTAATCTGCACAGTAATCTGATTTTAGAGCAAGACTGGTAACCAGATCACAACAGGAAGTTCCACGTCCAAGAACTGTTGACCTCCAGGCCAGGTTTTTAAAAAAATTTTACACCTTGGACATCCATCATCAGGTGGGTGTGCACCAACCTCTTTCACTATCATGAAGTTTCTCACTTTGCATTAGCAGAGATGTAATCATCTTAACGTCTTACCAGTGGCCTCCATCAGAATATTGAACCACCTCCTCCCTCCCCACAAAATGCAGCATGACTGAAAGCTAGCTAACTGAAACCCAGTTGCTTCTTCACTTCAGCAGGTGTTCAGTCAGATTAATAACATAATAAAAGGAAACCATTCCAGGTGCTGTTCTTCTTGCACATCGACTGCAGTCAATGAAACACAGCTAGTAACCACCAGTTTTAAAGGAAAAAATAGAAGATTCTCATGTATCAGGTTTGAAAAGGCTTACATTTATTTCTGGTTTATATTTGACATCATTGCTTCTAGATCAACCTCCCTTCTCTCCTACATACTTTGTGAAAATATTTTCATGACTTTTCACTTCCTATACTAAAAACCAGATAAAAAAGCACTTTTAAACATAAAATGTTTAAAAATGTTGGAGTTGTTTTAAAATTATTTAGGTATCTGTTCTCTTTCTGAATCCACTCTCGTGCCTTTCAGCAGTCACCACTTCTCTTACTTTTTCCCACAACTAAAAATAATAGGATTCCGGTTTTGACAACACATACAGGAATCACTATTATTATTATTACTACCAGATAGCCCTCTATGAGCAAGATCCACCACAAAGCATTTACATTTTTTCATTAAGGTACTAGGTGTAAAAGTACAAGAGACTGGTAACTCTGCTGGAATTCAGAATTTTTTTAGTCAACAATAGAATTTTCTTTGCTCAAATACCAGTAATTAATAATTCATACCTGCTTTCTAACAAGGAATATACCCAACATAGAAAACAATGAGGCAAAAATTGCTGATACTAATTTACAGCACATCTTGGCCTTGCTACCTAAATAAGGAATAGGAGGTAACCTTTCGGAAAACAAACTCAATTTTAAGTGTGTCACATGTTTTCAAACCCGTGCTCATTTATATTTGTCCTCTGATGCATCCTGTAAACTAATAAGGCATCATACAGCCATGCAGAGTATGATCTGCCAAAAGGCAGTCCTGCAAACGGTATATTCTACAAAGTAAATATAAGGTTCCAAAACGCAAGGACTGTTGTTGAACACAGTTTTAAATGTTGTTTCCAGACAATAGTAATAAAAAAACCTCACCAGCAAACTATTTCTGTCAGTACAGAAAGATCTGTTTTAACCTTTCCAACATGTTTCAAATGGGCAATCAGGAATACATACTATATACACCTCTAAAGCGCAAACCAGAAGACCTTGTAGAAGTTCTTCTACCACCTCTATTCAACTATGTATGTAATGAATTAAGCTAAAGGATTTAAAGAGTCAGATTTAATTTAGTAAAACAAGGTCAAAAAACTTAGTTCACCTCAAATCATCTGAATCATGTCATAGAGAACTTGCAAGAATGAAACCAGCACATCCCTTCCAAATATTAAACATCCTCAGTCCTCAACAACTTTTGCTGTCCCTCCATCACAGGAAAAGAAAATGCCAGTTCTACAACTGACTGCAGTTACAAATGAACAATTCTTAAGGAACCCCAAACACAGTAAGCAAGAACTCTCAGTTTAACAGATGTGAAAAGCAACATATTGGTTGTCCCTGCTCTAGTTCTCACAAGAGAGCAAGAAAATCTAATTAGAAGATCTGGAAAGTCCCAGTTGGTGTGCCCCCATCAATGATGCAAATACTCACACTGAATCTTATTTTAAGAAGTGCAGGGGGTGGTATTTTAATGAAACAGTAATGTGGGATAAAACAAAACATGTCTCTGACTTGACCACATACTTCCTATATCATCAGCCACTTGAGGTTATCCACTTATTTCCCTGCGATATTGCTACTGTTTAAGTTTCCAAAAAGAATACATAGTAATGCCTGCAGAATATTAACCAATGGTAATATATCCATCCTGAGTAGTTAATAATAACTGCTATGTCAGCTATGATTTACTACTCAGTTCAAATTGCTTGCAAGTGAGCAACAGACCAGCGTGCCTTCAGCCTGAACTACAGTTATTAATTCAAAGTATCAGAGGATATTAAAGAGTTCGGAACTTTCCAGCCATTAAGCCAAGAGAAAAAAAGCAACAAACAGTGACACCTGACAAACATCTCACACGGCTGCCATTCTCCAGAAGTGCTTTCTCACTAAAGCTATGCTAATGCTAACAAAGAAGCGAGATTCCTTTCATCCTGTGTTTAAATCTGTGTGCATTCCAGAAGAAAGTTTAAAGGTATTGCATGATAGTGTCAAATGCCTTTAGACAGAAAGTTCCTTTTTGAACTGAACAGTTATATTGAACAATGCCACAAGTCTGCACCCAGAAACAATTCTAGCAGTAGTAACAAAATTTGGTGAAGATGCTAGCATATGTACACATATCAGTCTTCACCATTTGCTAAGTGCACTTACTCAGAAGAAGTAAAAATTCACCTTGACACTTTTAGGAAGGGACCAAGAAACAGCTCTCACTAAACTATCAATGCAGAGCTTTAAAAATCTGAAGCTAGCAAAGCTCCTAAATCTGCACTATAATCCTGAAAGCCAGCTTAGTTTTCTAAAAGGTTATCAGGTGGGATGCACGGTTTCTATTCAAAGTTACTCCACTAGTAGTTACTCTAAATATTACAACAAGGCTAGTGTCGACATTTGTGACAACTGAAAACTAGGCTTAGGGTTAATGATCACAGTGCAAAAGACTTTCTAGCCAGAGTATCAAAAGATTGAAGTATCATCACATGCAGGCGTACAAAATCCAGAATCCTGCTACTGGGGGTGAAAAACTTCCCTAATTTAACTTTACTATCTATGGCTACAAAGTGATAAGTCACCAACTAGTACACAACCTGCCCATTAGATTCCCAAGCTACGTTTACTACCAGACAGAATTGCCTTAACAGCTTCCTGCACAACCAGAGTGTGTGAAGGATATAAAGTCATCAGTTGAGCGGCTCTCCTCTCACCTCTCAGATTAATACCAGAGAGCAAGTCCTTGGACTGCGATCTGCACTCCTCCTCTGCACAGAATCGTGGAATGGTTTGGATTGTAAGGGACCTTTAAAAGTCATCTAGTTCAACCATGAACCTAAGGTCAAGAGGCTCAGCCCTTTTGTTCTTTGGGCTTTTTAAATTATGAACCGCAAAACACTTTTCAACAGAACTCCTAGCCAATTTCACCAGTGCCTCTAGTTCTGGGAAGGCAAGGAAAGTTCAGCTGGGCACTTCCCATGCGGTTTCTGCAGCCTAGTGAAGAGGGCAGATGATCTTACTTGCACACTTGCAGAAGCGGTGGGAAAGAAGGCGTGGGTTTTGATGCAAGACGAGCCGGTGGCAGGGGCCGAGCAGGGAGAGGCACTGCCCTGCCAGCAGCACCTGGGACACACTTCAGTGCAAAACCTGCAACTTTTGCATCACGGGGCTGCCCTTCCAGAGGCCTCGAGCAGCCCTGACAAAACTCTTGCCGGGCCAAGCGGCACAGGAGCAGCCACCTCAGATTTTGTGGCAGAACACG
Organism: Gallinago jamesoni; assembly: GCA_025769975.1. Classification (NCBI taxonomy): domain Eukaryota; kingdom Metazoa; phylum Chordata; class Aves; order Charadriiformes; family Scolopacidae; genus Gallinago; species Gallinago jamesoni. The sequence continues at coordinate 51,485,863 of JAOQGH010000019.1, read as the reverse complement.
GAGGAAGGGAGGTCCGGCCACTTGCCGTCATTAAAAACAAACAAAACCCAAAAGTAGCGGGGGAGGAAAAACCCCAACAACTCTCCAACATATTGCAAGGTGGGCAGACCTGGAGGGAAAAGACTCTCCCCAGGTGCATCAACCCCCTGTCCCGGGCGAGACACCTGCAGCTCCCGCTGAGACCCAGCGGCAAAGCCCAAGCAACCGCCACCCACCTCGGGTCCCGCCCGGCAACCCCGCCCAGCCCCGCTGCCAGCACCCCGGCTCCCCTCAGGCACCTCCCGCCATCTTGTACGGCGGACACCCATGCCCGTCCGGACCTGGGGCAGCAAGGGGCTGCCCGGCCCCCGCCTCCGGCTTGGCCCGGCGAGGGGACCGGGAGGGGACGACTGGGGCACTCGGCGGGGGAGGGAGGGGGGGGACAGAGAAGGGGCTCCGTCCCACCCCGCCAACCGCCCCCGCGGCCGCTCACCCCGCTGCTCCTTCAGCGCCATGACGGAGGCCACATAGTGCGCCAGGTCGAAGAAGGGGAACATGGGCAGACGCGAGAAGAGCACCGGCACCTGCCACAGCTCCATGGCCAGGCGGCGGGACGAGGACCGGGAAACGACTGCCCCGCGCGGCAGCTTGGCCCCTGCCGGCTGCCGTCAGCGGCGGGGCGGGGCGGCCGCCTCCCTTCAGGCGGCGGTGGGCGGGCAGACGGGTGGAGGCGGTGGCGGTGCGGCGGGTGTTTTCAGGGAGTGCCGTGCGCCTGCGGCCGAGCTCGCCAGCGTTTGTGGTGCGCTTCTGCAGGCCCTGAGGGGTGTTACCGCTGCTGTATTTGCTTGGGGGCGGCTCCTGGTAATACGGTGGGCAGGGGTGGGCTGTGCCTGCAGACCGGCGGGCCCGGCCCGGCCCGGCCCGGCCCCGCACCGCACCGAAGAGCCGTTCCCTTCGAGGGCATCTTGCTGCGCCGGCCCGGCCCGACCCGGCCGGTTCCCTCCCCCCCGAGGCCGCGTTTTGCCCATGGGGACACTTACTGTCTCCACCGCGTCTTTTGTTTGTATTTCTATTAAAAAAAACCTCGACCGATATTCCTGGTTCGTGGTCAGCGTGGGAGTGGTTGTGGCCCCCAGAGCCTTTTTTACGGTTGTGTTTATTGTGTGTAACTGTTCATACCCACAGGTCAGCATACTCACTAGGAGTAGCTGTGAGACCTTCTTCCTTTTTTTTTTTTTCCTTTTTTTTCCTTGTTTTTCCTCTTTTTTTTTTCCTTCTGCAGAATATTTTTTTCAGTTGATCAAGAGTCTTTAGGATTACAGTCCTGCCCTCCAACATGTGGTCAGGTTGATAACCATCTCTTTATCACCTGCCAAATAATTAATGGTGGCCGTTCATGAATATCACATCCCAGTCAGACCTCAACAGAAACCCATTTAATACACCTTTACATCTATTTTTTCTTTTTTTTTAAAGCAAAGGCTGTTTTTAGCTAAATACACCTTTACATCTAACTTTTAAAAGCAAAGGCTGTTTTTAGCTGTTTTGACTTCTAAAAGTAGATCTCTACCCAGTTTTGCATCTGCCCTACAGGATTTTGAACAAAGCTAGTTTGATTATGAGCCTCCCCAGTGAAACATTATCGAAGACATACTAACTCCCAAGATAGACAGCTTCTGTGTCTTTGTCCACCAAACTGGCTAACTTGTAATAGGAGGAAATTACATTGAAATGACACTGTTCTTGATCGATCCCTGTTATGGGTTGTTGGTCTTCTCATTTTTTCAGCATATTAACTTAGGTGTTTTGGGTTTTTTTCTGCAGAGGATGGAAGTTAAGTTTACTGGATTGTGATTCTCCAGCTGTTTTTCCTAGTAAAGAAGCGCATCATTTTTGCCTTTTCCATTCAATTTCCACAAGCTGGTGAAGAGAACTGTTAATGGCTCTAAGATTTGCACACTGTGCGGTTAATTAAGCTAAGCAGTCTGAAAACAGAACTTTCTCAGATGCTCTTAAACTTGGTTTTTACTATAAAGTTCAGGAAATAGCTGGAATAACTGTAGGATCATTTTTTGGAAAAGATTGATACAGGGAAAGATAGCAAACACCTGAACTTTTCACAGAATAAGTTCTTTTTCTCAAAGCCTCTTCCTTTCTGCTTGTCCAGTGAGTCATTTTCTCTCTGATGCTTCTGCCCTATACTTGTACTTGGTTTCTATTTTCTGGGCATTTCCACCTTGCATTTTATCTACATGATAAGTATGTATAAGTATGATAAGCCAAAGTATGTCTTACTAGTCTTATTGCTAACATTACTAATTCTTATTTTATCTTGTGCTTATGTGCAACACGGAAGCCACATGTTGTTCTCTTAGAGCAGAACACTGCTTTGCCACACTTGATAGAGGGTAAGACTGGTAAATTGCATTCTCTGGCAGAAATCAGTTCAGTATCTGAACAGAGAGATGTGTCCGTGCAGCTGCAGCAGCAGAGGAGTTGATGATAAGAGTTTTACAGTATGTAGCAATCCTCTAACCACAACCTTAGGAATGCTAGACCTTTTGTATTCCTTGCAGTACTGTTTTATTCCCACTGAGTGGCATCAGGCTCATTGCTAGAAAGTGAAAACTAGTCAGACAGTCTTTTGTGTGATCATAGAAGCAGAGAAATAAAAATCGTAATGACCACAACAAATCTATAGTGACATGAAAGAAAACCTTAATTTGGGCCAGCGACATGTTGTGCCTGATGGCAATGTCCGCACTGCAGCTACCGCCATGCCTACAGCTCACAGAATCACAGAATCACAGAATCTTAGTGGTTGGAAGGGACCTTTGAGATCATCGAGTCCAACCACATAAAAA
>JAOQGH010000019.1:51444114-51482920 GCA_025769975.1 Gallinago jamesoni | reverse complement strand
CCATGATCTTTCCCGGTACCGAGGTCAGGCTGACAGGCCTATAGTTTCCGGGATCCTCCTTCCAGCCCTTCTTATAGCTCGTGCATACCCAAGTTCTCTGAAATGCCAGCAGTGATACCACTGCCAGGGCTATCAGGTAGCAGACTGGCAACAGCTACCTGAATCTTTAGTCACATCCTCAAATACATACCACATGCTCTTTCAGGGGGTCTTCACCTGAAGCATTCCTTTCTGAAGTAGAGCTAGGTAGTGTGAAAGTGGGTTTCCACAAGCCACCCTTGTAGCAGTTAGGTGGGAAATACGTATTAATTGACATAGCTAAACTAGAAAGAAGTTCTGGCCAGTTTTCTACCTCTGGCATCAGCAGGAAATAAGAATATCAATTACTCTAAGTTTGCTTATAGCCAAGGAAGGATTTGTGAGATTTCTATGCATTGTAGCATTGTAGTGGAGCATAGGACAGAAGAACCCACCAAAGAGAAAGGAACACAGTCTGTGTAATAAAAGTAGAGTAACAAATAAGAAAACTTAAAACTGGTCATTGATTTTCCAGCTGTCCCAGATATTTCAGGAACAATTTAAAGATAACAGAGGATAAGCACCTCTGAAATAATCCTGTTCATCCAAATATTCTGATGCTGAGAGAACTGTGGCAGTGTGAGAGAATGGCATTAGTGGAAAAGCTAGGTACACTTTTGTGTGTCTGCCTTACACAATTTTTTGTGCTGCTGATTCTGAACAGGAGGAACAGATGCCACTTCATTCCTTGTGGGTGGGCCAATAAAAAGAGCTATGCATGCATAAGAGCATGCTATGCATATAGAAAATTTTAAAATGTGGTGTTTAGTGTTCTGCTCTGTTTCAGGACAATAAAGCTCAACACAAAAACAAAGCAGAAGCCTGAACTGACACTAGCCCAAGGAATGTTAGCACGACCTTAAAAAACCTACTCTACACAGCTGCTGATTACCTACCCAGCGTCCATATATATGCGACTACTTTTCCGCAGGGTTAGTTGTCCTTACCAAGAGGACACTGATAAATGAATACAAGTATGTTCTATATTTGCTTCAGAAAACACTCCAGATATTCATGAAGTTGCCACATTATTTTTACTTCTGAAACTGGTGTGAAAGTCTAGGATGCTACATGCCTGTCAGCTGCTCCTCACGGCTGCCTTGCTGCGTGTCATAACTGATCCTGGATAGACAGTTCTTACTCCATTCCAGGCAAAGCTGAAACCACCACATAACACTCAAGAGCAACAAAGAGAGAAGTGGCAAGGAGAGGTGTTTTCAAAGTGAGTGTGTGTCCACATCTTTAATGTCTACAGAGCATGACATCAGTCATCTGTTACTCACTAGATCTTACAGAAGCTGTGGATAACATGAACCAGAGCTGTCACATCTGATTCATTTGTTGTGTCCATTTTATGCGGCAGTATGCTAATTTAGTACTTGAAGAGGAGGAGGAGGTCTGTGTATCTAGGATGCAAGTGTGGCCAGTGAAGTTGCTGCTAAACATGGGATGTGGGTATTTAGCGTTTCGTTTCACAGCATCTGGGATTCCACAGACATTGACCTGGAGTTCAAAAATGATGCCCTAGGAAAAAAAAGGGGGGACCTTTCTTTAGTCAAAGACTTAAAACTCATACACCTGTAACCCACTTCCCACAATGAGGAAATAAGAAATATTAGATTTAATTAATTTACCTCTCTTAAAAGATCTCTCAAGCTCAATTCAATGCATCCGAATCAAGTCAAGTTAAAGTAGTTACCTTTGCCACATATGAAAATGGACATTCCCATTGTCTCTCTCTCTGTCCCATCCTGCTATGTTTGAGGTTTGTAGTCATCTGCCACACTGATATCTACCTCCAGTTCAGTTCCAGCTCTGCTCCGTAGTTTTCTGACTCATTCTTTTATCGTCCCCATTTCCAAGTCTTTTATCCCCCTCAGGCTGCTTACTTTGATCTTCTAGTACGTTTTCCTCTCTTTCCTTTCTCTAACACCATATATTCATCAACTTTGCATATTTCTTGCCACTCCTCACAGCTGTTATTACATTCCCAGTTTCCCTGATTTTCTTGCTTTCTCTCTGCGATCCTCAGCACTTTAGTTGTGGCTGAGTACACTTCTCAGTCTCCTGTCTCTCTCTCTAATGTCCGCACAATTGGGCAAAGCATGTGATTCAGGCTCTCGAGTTACATACTCCATGTAGTTTGTACCTTTTTTGCAGCAATAATTCAGTCACAACTTTGTGTAAAGCTGAATTCAGGTGCTAGTGGTATTCCATACAAAAGTTATGGTCTTGTCTGGAGGGATGTAGCTCTTCTAGAAATGGTCAGTAGCCTCCTGAGTGCTCAGTTCTTTTCATCTCTGCTTAGGTTTCAGTTTTGAGCTAAGCCTCTTAGCATATCTTGTTCCTTAACAAGATGAACTTAGTGAACTTCCAGAGTGGGCTTGAACACATACTTGCCTTCTTTATCTCCCTATCGCATCACTACAGGTATCACTAGATTTTTTGTGCAGAGGACTGAAGTAGGTTCTAGCACTCTGATGATCTAATCGAGGTTCAAAGATGTCTTTCCTTACAGTCATGACTCCTCTTCAGCAGACACATGGGGTCAGGCAATGACACACAGGAGTGCTGCAGTGGTTACTCTCCCATAATGTTCCCTGCTTGAACTTTCAGCCTATGTATTGGCTTATGGTTCAGCACCAACAAGTGCTGAGAAGCTGCTTCTCTCATTACATTCATGACTTCTGAGAGTGTCTGCTTAATAGCCTTCAGCATCTTTCATCTCTACATGTCATTGTAATTAATTGACCAGTCTCACTCTGTCCTCCAGAACATGAGTCTGTTCTCAATCCAAAAGTGGTCCGCTTATTTCACAGAATTGTATCTCAGAGTTGTAGGGGTTGGCATTGACCTTCAGAGATCATCTAGGGCAGCCCTCCTGCCAAAGCAGATTCACCTAGAGCAGGCTGGCCAGGAATGCATCCGGGCAGGTTTTGAATATCTCCAGAGTAGGAGGCTCCACAACCTCTCTGGGCAGCCTGTTACAGTACTCTGTCACACTCAAAGTAAAGAAGTTTTTCCTCATGTTGCAATGGAATTTCCTGTGTTCCAGCTTGTGTCCGTTGCTCCTTGTCCTGTCATCAGGCACCACTGAGAAGAGTCCGGCCCCATTCTCTTGACACCCACACTTTAGATATTTATAAGCATTGATAAGATTCCCTCTCAGTCTTCTCCAGGCTAAAAAGACCTAGGTCTCTCAGCCTTTCCTCATAAGAGAAGTGCTCCAGTCTCTTGATCATTTCCACCAATTTCACAGGGTTTTTTTCTGGAAAAATCATGCTATTAGTAATCACTCCTAGCTAGTTTCCGGGTTATTGCCAATAAAGGCTAGCAATACATTTCTTATATATTCCTGTTAACATAATCGGAATTGCACTAATATTAGATGTCAAAATATTATTTAAGAGTTTCAAATGAGGTCAAAGCCTGTTGCATGAAACTCCTGATACATGTGCAGCAAGAGAAATATGCTTGCTTAGTACAACTCACTATTTCTATGAACAAAACATTAGGAAAAGCAGTGATCTGATCATGGTCATCCCTCAAGTCAGGAGAAAACCAAGGTGACAAATCAAGACAATCAAGACAACCTCTTCTAGGTTATGCTACGTACTCTGTTTATCTCCTTTGTCAAATCATCACAGTCTGATTCCACTGAAGACCTGCTGTAGAAGGTAAGAAAAGCATACAGAAAGACCTTGTACAATGCAAATCACCATTCCTTAAACTACTCCTGTGCAGTAAGTCATGCTGCATGCACTGTCCTTTTTTCTAATAGATGCATCAGCAGGATAAAAGCCCAGCTCTTTAAAGTTCAGTAGATATCAGTGGATTTTAGGTGTTCCAATACCTTCAAGAATCTGGCCTTCAAGGAGCATAGGATCTGGGATTACTGATTGTCTCAGATTTCAGGCTATTTTTTTAATCAATCAGATGTATTTATGTACACTACAGCATAGTTCATAAAAATACTGCTTGGTTTGGCTCATCTGATAAGCTTCCCTGCTTCCCAGGGAAAAGAAGAAAAGCAAAGGATATTTTTGTGCGTATTATGAACATAAAGGCTCCAATCAGCACGTGGTAATTTCAAAAAGCGTAGTCTTATGTTTCTGGTATTTTTTTCTTCTCCTTTGCTTAGTTGCACCACTCACAGTGGTTTAGAGCTAGTTTTGTTAAATATTGATATTTACATTGTAATGCACCACACATTCAGCAAATGAGATCTCAGATACAGAAGAACAGTGCTGGCAAGATACTACATATTTTCTACCCCATCAAATAAACTACATGCAATCTGCTCTCTGAGACATAATGCAAATGGAGCTGAACCTGAGACTGGACCTGAGACGACAGCTTTAAGACAGTCGCTTTTTTCCTCTGCCATTTGCTTTCATAAAATGGTGTCCTGAAAATTTCTGCTTAGGGCTGCAGGACTGAATAGTCTGCTCTGCATGAGAAAGAGGAGCTGCCCTGTTTAAGGTGGAGTGCACAGCAAATGCCTTCCTTCGATCTCCTCTTTTTCCTCTCAATAGAACATGATTTATCTTTACCAGAGGCAGGAATTTTCTCTCAGAAACCAACCTTCTGAACTTTTGCCTGAAAGGAGCACAGAACGAAAAACAGACATTAAGGAAATAGTTAATATTCCCCCATATGCTTTTGGCTTGTAAACAATGTTCACCAGAGTTTTAGGGACAGCAAGTTTGGGCCGATCTCTTGCTGGAAGTGTTGCAATGCCCCCTCCCTCTCTTGTCACCTCTGCAGGCACCTACACATAGGTAGATACCGCTTTGATTATGTGTGGAAACAAGGTGCCTCCTTCCAACAATTTCCAGTTTGAAAGACAAAATATTCTTCTGGCTTGTGACAAATATACTTCTGGTTTCTGATAAGTGTATTCAGCAGAGGCAGAGGCAGTGGTAGAGTTGTGCTCACTCACACCATTCTGGAAGACAGCTGAGACCAACAGTCTGTCTTGATCCTGCACGAGAGCCAGTATCCTGAGGAATAATCAGGGTCCTGCAAGCAGGTCAAGGGAGGTGATTCTTCCTCTCTCTTCACCACTGTTGAGACCACATCTGGAGTGCTGTGTCCAGTTCTGGGCTCCCCAACACAAGAGAGATGTGGACTTGCTGGAATAAGTCCGTAGGATGATTGAGAGACTGGAGCATCTTTCACAGCAAGAGAGACTGTTCAGCATGGAGAAGAGATGGTTGAAGGGAAGCTTCTCAATGTGTACCAATATGCATTGGGAGGCAATGACGTATAGGGAGCCATACTCTTCTCAGCGGTGCCAGCTGACAGGACAAGAAGCAATAGACACAAATTAAAAAACATGAAAATCCATCTGAACACAGTATGCAGGTGGGCAAACATGGGAATGGGTTTCCCAGAGAGGTAGTGAACTCTCCATCTGTAGAGATGTTCAAAATGTGACTGGGCGCAATCCTGGCCAGCCACCTCTAGATGACATGGCTTGAGCATTTAACCAGATCATCCCCAGGAGGTCCCTACCAACACAAAAAATTCTGTGATTGTTGAAACTCCACCATAGGGTTGCTTTAATCTAGAAAACAATTTTTTCCATGCCTTTTATGTTTCCTCTCAGGACTGTTTCCTGACCGATTCCAGCTGTAGCAAAGGTAATATCAGTTTGAGGGCACTCCAGTCAGCTCCTGGAGAGGGAGTCCATATTTAGAGGTGTGAGTGTGTGTCTGCAAAGCCAGAAATTCAGTAAATTTCAAGTGCAGCATCAGTCTAGTTGGACAGATGAAGCTGTATGTGCTTAGAAGCTGTCTAGTGCCATAGCTACCAGCTGATGAACAATTTGTGGACCATACTTCAACTACTAGATTCTGGGAAGGATTAGTTAAGGAGAAAGAAAAGCAACTTTCAACAGGAAACAGACTTCTCATTGTGCCCCTTCATTGTATATTCTCTGTGCTCCCTTTTCTGCTCAGTAGCCCAAGCTAGTTTGGGACACTCTAAATTGTCAAGAGCAGCAAGGGGTTACCCGGAGTGTGCTTTGTTTGGCAATACAGACGGCTTTTTCTGTCAACCGACTTGAACCCATTGACTGCACTCCCCCCTCCCATACCCTCTCTCCTGTACTCACCACCCTCAGCCCCAGCCCGGCTCACTCTCTGCAGATCCTGTTACAGTCTTTGGGTTCATGAAGTACAAATTAGCATAATCAGATTAGCTGCATGGGGTTGTTCAGCATGGAGCTGAAAAGGAAGAAAAAGAAAAAGTGGTTCACAAAGAGAAGCCCTGAGGAGGGCAGAAAGGGGTGGTATTGCTGTTGTGCTGTGGTGCTGAAAACTTGCACCTGCATAGCAAGCAGATCCTCTTCTCACTAAGGACTCTTAGATGGTATTAAAGCATAGAAATTAATTGGGGGAGGGTAAGGAGGGAGAGAAAGGATGACAGGAGGGCTGGGATGGAGAGGAGAGGAGGGGAGGGGAGGGGAGAGGAGGGGAGGGGAGGGGAGAGGAGAGGAGAGGAGAGGAGAGGAGAGGAGAGGAGAGGAGAGGAGAGGAGAGGAGAGAGATTCTATTAATTGAATTGTCTGGACCGGGAATACGTGGTTTGCTGACAGTGGAAAACGTTGTTTGATTCCTATTCATCATGGGGAGGAGGTCAGCTTGGTAATCTGGCCCATCAAAATAAGAGTTTTAGAGTCTCTGCAGAAGACTCATAAGGAACATGGTAGAAAAAAGGCAAACTGGCTAGGGAAGTGGGGGGGTGAGAAGGTGTTCTTGGGCATTTTCTGTGGTGAGCTTGCTTAGCTAACACTAGTAGACAGTCTGCTTGATTACCTTAGTGTCTGCCCTAATTCTCTCTGCCCTCACTGAAGAAGAGCCTTCCCAGAAGACTGAATCAGATCCATAACCACAGGTTGTAAATGCACATAGCAGCTTTATATGCTTTTGTATTCAGGAACACAAGATGAAATTACTTGAAAGCTTTAAAAAAAATCTTCAGATCCCAGCCAAGGCTGCTCCCACACTGCCAGGTCTTCCAGCTGAATTCCTTGACCAGTGACCCTCATCATTCTGAGGTATCTTAAAAGCATACATGGACAGACATTACAAGAAAAGCATCCCAAAAAGCAGTCATGACAAGCCTAAAATGTTTTCAGTTGAGTCCTCAAGATCAAGAGTCTTACTGACAGCCTTAACCCTAGGCTTTTTCAGTACTTCACAGAGTCAGGATGAAAACAAACATAAATGTCAGGATAAGTCAGACTTTAAGGCAGTATTTATGACAAGCCCCTAGCTGACTAAAACCAGCAGGTTTTGAGACGAAATACTGCCTTTGCTTCCATTTACCCTAAGAGCACATGGCAGAGAACTGCTGGAAGTATTTAACTGATGAAGTTGAGATAAAAAGCAAAGAAACTTTTTTACTGTTATTTTAACAGCATTTTCATTTTTTTGACTTTAGAAATAAGAAATCAACTTAAAATATATCGTTAAGGGAAATATAAAACGTATTTAGATAATAAAAAACTTGATCAATGTTTGTCTTTATTGCTTCAGAAGCCTATACTCTTGGGAAATGAACAGGAGCCGCTATATCAGGGCTGCAGAATTACCTATCCAGCAGGGTGACTTACCTGCTAGATATAACACAAACAAGGCAGTGGTGTTCCATTTTCTGAAAATAGTATAATGTAGATGATTTATGGAGAAGTGACATAGAAGAAGTCTACCCTGCTACAACAAGATTACTGTCCATCCAGATATGTCAGTCATGCATAATTTCTTCCACTTTCACTGATATTTTATCTTATTTTTTGTTTTTTCATTTTTCTTTTTCCTTTAAAATTTGAATTTTAAAGGCAAAAATTGTGGTTTTGCCTTTGCATGTGACCTTAAGTGAACTTCAACATGGACCTTAAGGAGATGGTAAAGGGAAGATAGGTAGGTAGGTAGGTAGGTAGGTAGGTACATAGATAGATAGATAGATAGATAGACAGACAGACAGACAGATAGAAGATAAATTGATAAACAGACAGGCAGGGAGGCATGCAGCCAGCCAGCCAGAAATATGCATACCTTTTCTGCTCAGCTATTCAGTTCAAAATTGGCAGGTAAAATTGTCCTGCTGAAGTTATCAGCCATTAATTTCTCCCATCTCTTCCAAATCTGAGAATCTGGGGAATGCTCATTTGTATTCCACATGTCTACGAGAAATGTGGCCTTTGAGATCACTGTCCTGTGCCAAACACAGTGGCTGGGCATGTTCACCAGATAGCAGCTGGGTGCTCTTCTGCACATGAAAATTTAGAGAAAATGTTTACAGCATAGCTCAGGAGGAAGAGCCCGAGAGGGCAACTCCCTTCAGCATTTCCGTTCCCGTTCAAATGGTAGGAATGTTTCCCACCCAAGTGGGCTGTGACAACGCCAATTGCTTTTGGCAAGTCCAGCCTGCCAGGCTCCTTCGGTCTGCTGGGGAGTCTGAACTGGCAAACAATTTTTTGCCACTCAGCCTGATGGAGATAACCACAGAGCCTCTTAACAGGGCCAGGTACTTCCCTCTGAAAAAAACCTTTTAACCTACTGGCTGTAAAACACTTCAGACCACAGTCAGCTGTCCTGACTTCTGTGGTTAGCTGGTCTAATAGACTCAACACAAGGTGCTTCTAGGCATTGTAGCTTCCTTTTGAGTGTCTTCAGGTCTTTCCAGTGAGTGTAAAACCTCTTAAAGCTTGAATTTAATACTGTGTAGTCTTTAGCTGGGGGAGTCTGTAGGTTATGTTTTGGTTGGTTGTACAGCTATGTATCAGAACAGTAATTCCGCTGAAATTTGAAGGAGATTTAATACTAGCTGCTTGTAGCCTTTCTCAGCTCCAGGACTGAGCACTGCCAGGGTTTGCCAAATACAGTCACTATGAGAAAAATCAATGCTAAATGTTGTCAACGCTGAGGGTTGGAGGCAGGATATCTTCCTGGCATCCTGCTGACTGTGGGTCATCATCCTTTAGCTTTCCATTAAGATTTTAGGCTACCTAAGAATCTGTCTTTCAAAGTGCAGAGTAAGGGTTTTCAAAGAAAGTGAGGTATCTTCTCAAGGTCTGAGGTACTCAGAGTTGTTCAGAGTGCCCCTGGACAGCTATAGCAGTGGCTGTATGGGAAACATCTCCTGCCCCATAATTATGAATACCTCCCAATAGCACTTGCCAGCATAACAGTCCGATGGAGTCCATGCTGAGATCCACAGGAGTCTCACTGGCTTCCTAGAATCATGGAATCATAGAATGGTTTGGGTTAGAAGGGACCTTAAAGATCATCGAGTTCCAACCCCCCTGCCATGGGCAGGGACATCTCCCACTAGATCAAGTTGCTCAAAGCCCCATCCAGCCTGGTATTGAACACTTCTAGAGATGGGGCATCCACAGCTTCTCTGGGCAACCTGTTCCAGTGTCTCACCACCCTTAGAGTAAAGAATTTCTTCCTAATATCTAATCTAAATCTCCCCTCTTTCAGCTTAAAACCATTACCCCTCGTCCTATTGCTACATTCCCTGATAAAAAGTCCCTCCCCATCTCTCCTGTAGGCCCCTTTAGGTACTCGAAGGCCACTGTAAGGTCTCCCCCAAGCCTTCTCTTCCCCAGGCTGAACGACCCCAACTCTCTCAGCCTGTCTTCATAGGAGAGGTGCTCCAGCCCTCTGATCATCTTTGTAGCCTTCTGGTGGACTTGTCCCAACATGTCCATGTCCTTCCTGTGCTGAGGACCCCAGAGCTGGACACGCTACTCCAAGTAGGGTCTCACCAGAATGGAGGGGTAGAATCACCTCCCTCACCCTGCTGGCCACACTTCTTTTGATGCAGCCCAGGATGCAGTTGGCTCTCTGGGCTGCTGGCACACATTGCCAGCTCTCATCCAGCAACACCCCTAAGTCCTGCTCCTCAGGGTTGCTCTTAATCCATTATCTGCCCAGCCTGTATTTGTTCTTGAGATTGCCATTCTTCCCACTCGTCATCCTGAGCCGCCTCTGTGCTATTTTGTGGCATTGATGCTCAGCAGTGCTGATGTACTTACAGAAAGGATGGTTGATCTTTTCCTCTCTTTTTGGCTCTCAGTGCCTGGAGAGTCCCTTTTCAAAAAGGTGCTCCCAAACAGGTGCTTATCACAGGGTCCTCACTTGTGCACTGTCAGGTTTGCAGTCCATGGCAGAGAAACAAACCATGGAGGGATGGGATGTGCATTTGTTTGTACATATGGGAAAGGGGTAGGAAGAGAATACGATGGGATGAGACTAACTCTGTTTCTCATAGAAGAGAGCTGGACCAACCCCCAGTGCAATGAATATGTTACTCACGGCTTACTGATAGAACAAAAATGAAAATTCAATCAGATACATGTATCAACTAGATAAAGGGTAACTTCTACCTTCTGCAACCCAAATACTTGTTTGAGCTGCTTCATCCACCCCACCTTCTCCCTCTGATTCTCTTACCACCTGCTGTATTAAAAATGCAGTTACACCACTGAAAAGTCATGGATTTAGACTCTGTCACTTTCTTGATGACCTTAGATTTAAGACTGGCTCCCAAGTGACCCCTGCCCCACAGGTCAGTAGTTAAGTCGCCCATTCTCTCCACCTCCTTTCATCACTCAGCCTTCAAAGAACAAAAGTCAGATCTGCCTTACTCACCCTACTTTAGCCATGGTCACTGCATATCATTCCCTAGCAGCAAAAAAAGTTGTGGGAGCCAGTTGTGGGGAGCTGCTGGAAGATAAATTACTAAATGATTCATGAATCGTATGCCTCTGAAATACAACAGTCCTGCAGCTTCCTCTTCATGCTCAGCCCAAGGTACTAGGGTGGATCTTGGTGTCCCAAAACAAGTCTGTTCTATTATTTAATTTGACCGACTCAGGAATCCTGTAAGTCTCCTTCTGCTATGCTCATTGTACCCTCTTACTCCCTGGTTTAGACTCAGTACAACTAGTAAGGGTGCTGACTACATGCCTCACCACAAAGTTCTCCTCAGCATGGGCAACACTCCAGAAAAAATAAGCACCATGCAGATCTAGACTTTCACTACACAACGTCTAGTGCTAGGCTCAGCATGTTCACATATGCCAGGATTTGAATCCACTGAATCTCAGGCAAAATCCTGTCAGCAGCTCTGCCTTTCCTCTAACCACAGCCTGGCCATCACTAGGATATAGCATCCTTGCAAGACACAGTTGCAACATATTTCTTTCCTTATCCAACCTCAATCATGCTCATAGCCATAAGGGAGATATTGAGAAAGTGGACATAATGAAGCTGTCTGCACAGCAGGCACCTGTTCACAGCAGGTGATGTGTGGGCTACTTTTAAGGACAGTGTGCATTGCACCTCTCCTGGCATCAGTTCTCTTAGATTCTGTGATAGCTGAATAGTGGCATTTCTCTGCTAGCACTCAGCCTCTGATGAAAGTAATTTTCATGTGACCTTAAATGTTTTCCATTGATCATGGTGCAAATCCTGAGTATAGGAATGTCTCACTGGAATTTCTGCTTCACAAAGGCATGGGAGGACATCTCACACCCTCCATGCAGGTTCAGGGTACCGTGGGCTGGAGACTCTTTTAACTTTGCATCATGCCTTTTTTCTACCAGTAGATAGAAAAGATGCTCCTAGAAGACACCACCTTAGCTGATCTTCCTTGCAATATTGACAGCCATATCCCCACCAAAAAAAAAAAAAAATTAAAAAGGGAAAAAGAGTGCTATTTACAGAACAATAGCACTGCTAGTTGCAATTAGGAGACTTAAGTAGGGGCCTTAAGACTAGCAACATTCTTGTCATTTATACTAAGATTTTGCCACTCCGCCACATAGTGGAGACATTTTCAGCCAGCTCTAAAAGATGTCTCCATGTCACAGGTCCCCTTATCTCACTGCACAGCACCATGGTAACATGCCTATACTGTGCCCACTTCCACAGGAGACATTGCCACATGATCCTGAGCATAAACTAATTGCCTTGCTTAGTATAAATACATATTTTGCTGATTTCATGACTTTTATATATAATTTCTTGAGATGATGCCTTTCTCACATCATCACAGAGCAGCTTCAGGGCTGTGAGACATCCAGTTGAGCGCAAAACTGAAATTGTCCCTGTGTCTGAGTGATTTCAGATCTTTGCCTCAGAACTGCTGCATCTGTCATCCTAGTGCTTCTTCTCCCTCTCCCAGCCTTATATTCAACTGGGGATTAGATTGTTCCCACCAGGTATTAGCCAGAAAGAGCAGCTTTACATCCTAAGCTCCCCTCCAATTTGGAGGAGTTTTTATATCTGAACCTAAATTCCAGTCCAAATATGTAGGTTGTCCCTATCTGAACATCACTAGATAACAACAGACTCAAATCAGAGTCCAAATGAATTCTTTAGGGCGACTTCTGTTTTTAAAATGGAGTTGGTTAGTATCTTTTGAATTGTGAATATTTGGAAGACAAATACAACAGTGTTGCACAATGAAATTTTATTTATCTGTCTTTTTCAAGAGCTGGTCAAAATCTTCTTGGCATGTAGCTTGAAAAACAATTCCGCCAAAAAGTGTGAGGAATCATAATAAACAAAGAATTCCTGTCATTTTTCATCATCTGATAACATTGTTTCTAACATCAAGAATCTTGCGTAACTGCTGAACATTAGAGTAAACCTCTACTGGAAATTACATTGTAGATACATTTTGCTATCCTCTACTAAGTGGTATGCAAATGTAAAATGAAATTTCAGAGAAGTTCAAAAGGACAAAGATTAGTTTCTCAAATAATTTATTTGGAATATATTAGATGTTAAATAACATCATATAGCACAAAATGTAGTCAGTTATACCATATTTTTTCAAGATCATACAGATTAGAAATCCCCAAAACACGAAGAAAACACCTGACCAAAAAAAATAGTCTTTGGTACATAAATCTAGTCAAACACATGCTGAACATGAGAGTAGGGAGCTCCTAAATGGAAAGGAGAACAAATAAAAGCAGCAACATGAACTAAAGCGGTAACAAGAAGGAAAGCTTTTTATAATAGAAACTATAACAAACATTTTACATAACAAAATTGCCAGGTTTCCTTTCCTCTTCCCTGGACAATAACTCTGCTCACAAGATGTTTTGGCTTGCCTTATTCACATGTGTTTCGTAGAATAACAAGTGGCTGATAAACCAAATAGAACTGCCACACCTTGCCCTTAAGTGCTGTGATTTACTTGGGCTAATTTATCCTGCTGTAACTCCTAGCAAGTCAACAGAAAGCTGGGAGGAGGACTTGGCTCATTACCTTTGAGGTGCTGTGCAGAAAAGCTGTGACTCCACTCTCAGTCAAATCAAAGTGAGCAGAGGCGGGGAGAAAGCAGTGCTAATTTCACAGACCTTGCAAAAGACTCTTAGTGTGTTTTCACTCAGCTGCTCTCCAGTGCAGTCCTCAGCCCTGGTGGCTCAGAAATGCAGGGATAAGCAAAATTAAAATTATCAGTGTTCAGAAACAAAGTGAAATCACCTTGATCCCTCTCAGTTTTTCTTTTCTTATTTTTTTCTTCTCTTTTGGTGAAAATCTGTCCACTGATGCTTCTGTACCCTACAGCACCAGCCCTGGATGGGGTGAGCTGTGTTCCTCTCAGACCTTGGTCTTTGTCAATGAACAGCGCAGCCCAGTACATGCTTAGCAGGAACCAGACACATTTTTTTTGGTGCACCTGGTGGTTATCAAGGCTTTAAAAGGCAGCACAACTTTGGGTACCAAATCTCCTCATGCAGAAGGGCTGTACATATTACATGCACAAACCCTGTATCTGCTTCCTGAAAGCAGCTCATTGTTTCATGAATAAACAGAAACAATCTAGGGACCTGCCCTGGCAGATGGGAGCTCCGTTTCTTCACCAGTAGTGCATAGTTTTCCTGTCTAAGGATTGAAGTCCACATGGAAATCAAAAGGTCCTGCATCAGGGAGAGCAGGATCTGACCAGGAAGCAGTTCTGCTTAAACCTAGTATCATTTTTTTCTGTTGGTCTAGGCAACTTTATAACTTGCATGAGCGGTCCAGACCTTTGCTAACAGAGGTTATAGCTCAAGCAGGAAATTAAATTGATTTGTGGGCAACAACCCACAATGGTCACCTTCATGAAACTTCTTTTCATCCTTCTTATCATCTCAACACCTACAGCACGGTGCTTGGCGTTCACTACAGGGAACTGACCCACCAAATCCAGTGGAAGACATTTACACCAATTACTTTCTTCTTCCCCCCTCAGCCTATTGGGGATGGTGTCCAGATGGAGGACCCTCAACCACAGCAGGAGAAAGCAGGGGGTTTAAAGGCAGTAACTTGGGTATGCAGGCAGCATGCTCCTAGTCTTGTCCATGGTGTTGGAACCCAGCCTGGGGCAGACATCAGTCCACTTTCACACAGCCCAGCATCACAGTACCAGCATCTTACTGGTGACAGCAAGGATGTGTGCAGCCTGACTGACAGCAGCAAAAGCAGGGCTGGTTCAGGAACTCGATGCCCAAGACCTGTGGCACACAGGCCTGTGCTGAAGGGGCATCTCAGTGCACCACTGGTGTCTGCCCAGCACATGCTCCAGCTGCTTCTGCACCCCAGCACAGGAAGGGGCACAGCTCACTGATGTTTCCATGAAGGTTTTCACAGTGCGTCACTGAAGACTTTCACCTGGGACCTCCTTCCCAAAACAGGACCTCTCCCATTGCTACAGCTGTTGAATAACAAAGACACCCACCAACCTGTTTGATAGGCTTTTAAGGCAGCCAGAGGATAGCTGACCAGCTTCCTTCACATGCACGCTGTCACTGCTGTGAGGGAGGTTTACTCTGCCTATCGAACACACCAAAACTCACCTATGACTATGTCTTCTTTTACTTCAAATTGTCCTTTTTACTTTAACCTAATGTTTCTTTTTGTTTAATAACATCTTCCTCTGGCTGATGGAGAAAAATGCAATCAGGCTCAAGGGCTAGGACTTATATTGTCAAAAAAAAAAAGGAATCAAGCTGGAAGTAACATTCACAGGCTCAAGAGTGAGTGCAATTAGCCTCTGCAACCACTGATGAAAAAGTGTGGCAAATATCGCATCTCTCAGTACCTTTCACTACCAAGGCCAGATGTCTGTCTTGGACAAATTTTGCGGTGCAGTCATCATTCTTGAGCTCAGTAGTGTTTTTTCTAACAAATAGCATGGGAGAATAATATCTTTCCCTGCCAGAAACACTGGATGAATTTTTATGGCCTGATGAGAGCAGAAGGCCTTTCTGGCTCAGACTCTGCTGTAACAGCAGCGAGTCCTTTCAAGCTCCCAGGGGCTGCAAGTTCTATCTGGTCTTCCAGGCTGTTGGCTGACCAAGGATTTCCTTTCCTATTAAATAAAAATCTATTCCAAATAAAGCAGTAATAAATATAAATAAATAATCACAGTACATAGGGGTTCAACCCACGGATTCTGCAGAAAGACGGGGACTATCAGACTAACACCAAGACTACATGGTCTCATTGTCTGCTAGGGAGATGACGTCTCTGACCAACACTCTGCTATATTGCTGCTCATGCCAGGAGAGGAGACACCACAGTTTTCAATCAAAGTCAGCTCCTCCATGCTTTGCAAGTGTGGCGCTTGCTGGAAGAACCCCAGGATGCTGCCCCGTGCTGTCACTGCAGTCTGCTGCAGGCCTGGCTCTCCCAGGACCTTCACAAGAAAGTTGATGTATCTCATAGCTAACCGGAGCGTCTCATTCTTGCTCAGTTTTTTGTCGGGTGGGTGGGTGGGAATGAGTTTCCTCAGCTTGGCAAAGGCACTATTAACATTTTGCTGCCTCCACCGCTCCCTGGTGTTGGTGAAGATCTTCCTTGTCATTCTCAAGGTGCTGCAAAGCAAAGGAGATCAGAGTGAATGCTAGATACCTCTGGCTTTCACACAGGCTGCTGCTCTGGGGACAGTGTGACTTCTGGGCGAGATGCAAGGACACAGTGGTAGTGCTAAATGTTTCTAACCTTTGCCCTCTGTGGCTGATGCCCTTGGCCTGCAGGTTCTGCACAGATTCACCCTAATGTCTAAAGTCATGTCCCCATTCACAGCCATGATCATAAGCATTGCACCTGCAACCAGATGCCACAGTCCAGCAAGAACTTCACAAAGGAGTAAGTAAAGTTTAATTTCCTTGTACAACCCTTTGATGACACTAAGAGCTCACCCTCTCCAAGCTTCTGAGAGTTGCCCTGCAGCAATTCCCAACAGCTAATGCATTAGTCATACCACCAGGCTGCATGAGGGACACACTGGCACTTTTTGCAGTGGAAGGCAAGCAGACAGGCAGCCCTGAGGCAGAACACATCCATATTTTCACAGCCCCAGTTCACATCTTCTTGGAGGCTGCTCCCAGCTGCCCCAAGCTTGGCCACTTGTGGCTGGACCTAAGCCAAGTAGACCTTCGCCGCCATGGGCCTTCAATGAGCAGACAGCCAACACTATGGACACACACAGTTATTTCAGGAGATTTCTCTAGGGGAGCAACTATCTGGTTCCCTGCCCAGCCCACACTGACTGTTCACTGCTGGTGGCAGATACTCTTCAGTCTGATCCACTCAGGCTTCTGCTTTAGCCTCTGAGAGCTCCCAAGACTAAGCCACAAGTGCCATGACTGCAGGCTGCAGAGTGGAAGTGTGATTCCTACAAAACCTGCAGGCATCCCAGCCAAAACATCCACTTAGGTGTTCCCTGCCTCACAGAGCTGGGCAGCAAAGGGAACCCAGTGCCCAGAGCCAACCTGGCAGCAGAAGAGCACTGTGCGAGGGGTATGGGGTAATTTTAAATCCCATTTACCAGAAAGGTCATCAAAAGCTCTTGGGGTTTCCCTAACCCTGCTCCCACCACCATTGGAAAGAGTCTTCCCTTCTCTCCCACAGCCCTGGAGGAGACACTCGATTCTCCATTTCTGAAGCTACTTTTTATGCCAATGGCACACCAACAGAGCAGGGAAAAACTATCTGTAGCCAAGAGACTAAAGGACAAATGTTTCCAATCACCCTC
Source organism: Gallinago jamesoni (assembly GCA_025769975.1). Taxonomy (NCBI): domain Eukaryota; kingdom Metazoa; phylum Chordata; class Aves; order Charadriiformes; family Scolopacidae; genus Gallinago; species Gallinago jamesoni. Next base: position 51,465,787 of record JAOQGH010000019.1, on the reverse strand, counting down.
CCATGCATGTGAAAACCTCGGCTTTTTATATTCATTGGCAAACCCAACCTCATCGCAGTCCCACAGGGGACTGAGGAGCAGGGGTGGTAGCACCCTTCACCTTCAGAAAGGCAAAAATTTGGGGTGACAGCCCAGCTGTGATTCCATGTCCGTGTGAAGCAGCCTCATACCATGCAAGACACTTGGGGTTCACCAAAGTATGTAGTAATAGTCCGGATGAATAAAGAAATCCCACTGTGACTCAGAGGTTAATTGGGTGCCCTGGCAGGGAGACACGATGTGCATAGCAAATGGGCAGGCTCCCTCCCAGCTCCTTCAAGCCCCAGTCCAGCAGTGACTACAAATCACCAGGGTGTTTCTTGTGTTACATGCTCGTAAATTATGTCAGAGCCATGTTCAGAGACCTTGGTTGGAGATGCAGCTATTACAGATGCATCCGTGTACTATATATGGCTACACTCATGCCACCCATACTTCCCAGGCTCATCTCAGCAATTGCCTTTACAGAGCTAACACATTTCTATTTTGGTGTGAAATTGCTGTCAGGCTCAGTTGTCTACTCTGCCTTTAGAGGATGAGAAAGTTGTATCATCAAAATGTCCTTGCTTCATGAAACTCTCATTTAAAAACAGAGCTCTCACATTTCAGGTGGCTGAGAGTTTCTAATATTTTTGTAGACTTACATTGACACTCCTTGCTTGATGTGAATAGAGACTGTATCTCTCTTTTTTTTATTATTCTCCTACCCCATGTATTACTCTTGGTTTGTACTAGGGAACAAATCTTCTTGGCACTTTGCACTACCTGAAGCAGCTAGCATGTACCTTTTTGGCAAGAATTCCAGAACTTTGCCACATCAGTAACACGGATTTTAAACATTGTCTTCCAGTGCTCCTCTATACTGCGGCTCAGCTCATTCACTCCCCAAGGCAGAACTTTTGCCTTTACAGTTTTATTCTTCCAAGCAGCTGTTGGGATCCACATGAAGTTCAGAGTACCACCTGCTTCTCTCCCCTCTGTTTTTGGGTTTTGGTGGTTTGTTTGGTTTGGGTTTTGTTTTGGTGTTCTTTTTTTTAAGACAAATTTATCCACATACAAGGCATTTGTTTTGTTATTTTTATGTAGGGGAAAAAATATGTTTCTTCTAATGGGTCAGGTGCATTCTATTTTGCCAGGCCTTTCAGTCTCTGCACTGTAATTCTGGCCTGTGGGTCTGGGTTTGCTGTACACCTGTTTACATCCCAGCTACAAATACCAACAGAGGGTCAGCTCGTCTTTCCCATGCTGCAGACAGTCCGCAGCACACCATTCCAGGAAAGCAGGGTAGCATCCAGCCCTGGCATTGTGGACATGTCATCTTGTCCTGTTAGCAGTATTATTAGTAGAAAAACAACCCCAGCCTACTCCTTCGCACTACTCTTTCTTTGTCTGCCTTCTCTTGCCTTTGGAAAGGACAATACTACATTTGTGGTCACAAGCCTTGTCAGCAAACAGATGCCTTTGTGGGACCAGTTCCTTCTTTACACTTCAAAAACGTCTGTTTGTTTTTCTCATATTTATTCAAGATCAGCAAACAGCTCCTCCCCTTCCTCCAGCGCCTCCTCTTGCATTGATTGCTCTACCCCGAGCTTCATTTCAGGTGTAATCCAGCTCCATACATCTCTCCACCTTACAGTCCTCTCTCCTTTCTCACATTACTGTTGTGGGTTTCCAGTTGTTGTGCTCAGAGTTTCAGCTAGAAATATAAGAGAAAAACGAGCTTGATCCAATCCTGCAGCAGCTGTAATGTTTCAGCACAGCTTCATACCGTCACCTACACATCCCTCTAGTCCTCTGCAACCACAGCACCTCCCAGTTAAAATGCAGTGAGTTTACTGACAAGGGATCTGTTTTCCATTCCTTTTGTCTCAATCCTTTCCTCCTTTTCCCTCCTTCTCTCCAGCCCTCCCCAACAAGCTTGCCTTTCAATGTGCTATTACTTGCAGATTCAGGTCTTAGCTAGTGCTACTCATCTGATCAATCTATTCTTTAGCTTTCTCCAGTGTACTGTATAAAATATGCATTGTCTAGTGGCTGCATGTGGCTCATATCCCACTGGTCCATTTTAAATCTGTACAGAAATCACCCGTTTGTACCTATCATGGACAGATAAATTGCATTAACCTGCAAGAATGGATTTTGTGCTTTCTGGTCACCTTCCCTAACCACATATTAACAGCGCCACATTTAGCTGACAGTAAAGAAACCCAGGAAGACATCAGCTTAAATTCAAGAGGTTTAATTCTGCTCTCAGGAATGCAAATCTGGAAAGTTACACCATTTTCATTGAAGGGATTACTCTGAGGAGCGAAATGTTGCCATTGAGGACAAGATTTAACTCAGATCAAGAAGACACATCCAGCAGTGGTAGGTAAGTACAGTTTCAAGAGCCAAGATCCACATCTGCAGTGCGTAAAGAGAATTGTGCAAAGAAATAAACCCTGCCCAGCAGTGAATCTGTTCCAGCAGCCAGAAAGAGAAAAATCAAAACGCCCCCATCCACCAAACAGATAACTGAAGCTCTTTCCACTCCCCCTGCCTTCCCATTTGAAAATTACAAAAATGGGGGAATCAGGGCTGGGGGGGAGGGAAATACTGGCTGTGGTTAATGCAGCCGCAAGTGTCACCAGACAAAAGACTAAACAATAGAAAAGATGAAGATCTCTCTCTCGGTAGTAGCAGTTCTCACAGCCTCTCTATGCAAAAGACATTCAGGCAATTCAGGCAGCAGCAGCAGAGGAGATGAGGCACAAAGCACCATCTCTGCTAGGACATCCAAGGCAAATGGCCCCCGAGCACATGGTTAATGTCTGAGGGCTGGCAGGGGACTCTCTGGGAGCCCAGCACTCAGTCATAATTAGCAGGCTGCTATTAAATAAAGATCTTCCATGAGAAAGTTCCTCCCTCAAGTTATACCTTTGACCTCGGTGAAGTTAAATCCATGTTGAAACTGGCCACTGGAGACCCACTCCTGCAAATCTTAATCAGACAGCAGATGCCGGCTGCCAGCAAGAATTGGAGAGCTTCTAGTAAACCTGCAGTGCCACGTCATTATTCCACCGGGGAAACCCAGTGCCTGCTAAAACTGGTTATTTAACACATTGCATTGGATTTTGTGAAGTCCCCTCAGCCCTTAAGTAAATGGCAACAGAAGAGCAGATGGTGCCAGTTTCCTATATCAGGCTTGTGAGCCCGATCTACCACCGAGAGCAGAGATTCCCCAGCTATCACTCCTCACTGTTGTGCTTTGTTCACTTTGCATCAGCGCGATCTGGAGAAGCAGAGAAAGAGGAGGCTCATTGTTTCCCTCTTCAGTTTCATGCGAGCCTGGGAGCGTGGGACTCAGCTCCGTGCCGAGGGGAAGATTGAGCATGGATGTCACAAGACATTACACTGCCCATCCATAACGTGTGACTTCTTTTTTCACTCCACCTCCTAGGAGGAATAAGCCCAAACACTTTGCAGCTGAACTATGCTCTGTTTGCTGCACGGTTGTTCAGGCTGCAGTGACTTCCCTGGGATTGGGAGGGGAAGAAAGAGGAGGAGAGGGGACAATGCCATCCCAGCTTGGTTGCTGCAAGGGGAGCAGCACGCCACTGGGCACAGGCTCTTCCCTCACAGATTTCCTCAGCTCCCTGTCTCCACCACCACCACCTTCCTGTGTCTCAGCACTATATCCCTACCCAAGTGCCTCCCACCTGAAATCCCACGGGTGTGCTGGTGGACAAGGACACAAGGAGAGAGCACACTGCAGTAAGCCAAATGCTGGCAGGGGCTGGCAATCAGGGAATTGAACTTCTGTCCCCATTTTGGCTATCCCTTTGCCTCTGGAAAATTCCTTTTTTTTTTTTTTTTTTTATTTCATGCACCTCTGTGTACCTCCTGCCAGTAATTAGTTTGTCCCAGCTGCAAGTTTTGTGGAAAGGAAAATATTTTTGGGTATGGGTATGTTAGAGCAGCCACCAGCACATGCTGGCCCAGCCTTGCTCAGCATTGGTAAGTGTTGTGTTTGGGTAATGACAGAGAAGAGCCTCTCCCAGCTCTCGCAGAACAATTCCTAATACCTGCAGTGAACTTTATTTTATTTCAAATAAGATGTGGGGAGAGCAGCTACTTTGGGAGTAAACATGGGCTCCTTTCATTGCCTCGTTACCTCTGACAGGAGGGGTACATAGCTTGGTATGACTGTTAGAAAGTACAGCAGAGCAACAAAAGCACTATAAAAATCAGTCAGTGCTGACAGAGTGATTTACCTTTTTTAGGGTCTGTAAATCTGGGACAAAACACACACACTGAAATCTCTGCTTCTGGGACTCCTCCTGTCTAAGGGCAGCATTTACAGCTACACTCTGCTCTAGTTGAACCTTCAGAAAAAGGAAATTGCTGGAGTCTTAAAAAGCATCTGTGTAAAGGTCTCAAGCTCAAGTCAGCCTTCATGTTTGGGGATACTAGTCTATACGTGATCACAGTTTCAAAAGGCAAGTTTTTCACCTGACCCAGTGTTGCCCCTGAGGTGCTTAGCTTTGTAACCCAGTTGCCCTCCTAGAGAGTGCAGATCCAGAGCGAGGGAGAGAGCTGGCTGCTTTCTGAGGAATCAGCCCAGCCTGAAGATTTCGTAACTTTGGTACCCTAGCATCATGTCCCCTAAGGCTGCCTCAGGAAAGGTATGTTTGTAAAGCAATGGGCTGCCACCCAGCAGTTGTTTGGGAGATGACAAAATGTGGAGTTAAAGACTTACCAGCAGCAATGAAGAGATTTACTCAAGTAAACTCCCTCTGCACATGGGAGTAGTTTTGGTGGTTTTATTTTCCATGGCTCCCCTCTTGTCAATGTTCTTTATGTTCACTTGCAGTAACGTTGAATTACCCACAGCTCTTGTGCAAAACAAAGAACCCACTCATGGGCTGCAACAGATTTCGCTAAATGGGGGTCTGGTGTTTGGCATGGACGTGACAGCTTGCAAAGCTGAGAAAAGAACACTCAGCCAGGAGGTCTAGCCTTTATTCACTAAATAAAGTTATTTAGTGTTATTTTCTGTTCAAGAAGATCTGAGAGTCTTTCTTGGCACAGTGCTCCTTTGTCCTCCTGGTCCCATCTCCAGTAAGGCGCTCTTGTGTCAATCTGAACTACAGTTCCAGTGAGTTTCCTTTAAAAACAGTCACTGCCAAATTAACTTCCCAAATATTACACACAGACACTATCCCTGTGCTGCAGGGTGAACTCAGAGAAGAAACGCAGCTTGGCGTTCTCCCGTGAGTTCTTCAGGGATTCATTTTTTACCAGACTCAGTGTGCAAAACCCCGTTCCACGCAGATTATTTTCTCCCACCTCCTAAGAGCGCGTATTCCTGCATGCCTCTCCCTGCACCTGCCACTGTGAGGCAGTAAGGGAGCTGCTAATAGCAACACGTCCCTTTGTTTTAACTTTCTTGCCTTGCCTGCCTATGTAGGGAAGTCCACATCCTCCTTACTAAAGGTCTGTTGTGTAAAGGAGGAGGGAGGGAGGATCAGATGTTGCATATCTCACTACTCAGCAGAAACCAGTCTGCAGCAGCTCACCTTGTCACAGAAGCTGTTAGGAGCAGAGAAGGGAAAAATCCAGTGCTGTGCGGGACATTTGCATCAGGGGGATGGTAGACCTTGCATTATTTTTGGATGTGGCTCCCAGACTGTATTTGCTTTCGCATTTTATCCATGTCAGCTCTGAGGCAGACAGCAAATCTCTCTGACTTCAGCAAAAGCAAGACTGGAAGTTTGGCAGCATCCTGACACTGGCATGCAGTGCCTTGGCTCCCTACCAGACACAAGCTAAAACCAGTCTACTAACCACCTGGCGTCACCCCAGGAATTAACTGGGTCTGCTGTGTATAAGGCTGGAGGTCACCGTAAGCACTGAGAAACGTAACCACCACAGCAAATGCTGACTACCAAAAGTGTGATAACAAACCACTACCAGACATGGACCACAATCCTGTTTTTCCCTAAATGTTGTCCCAGTAACCTCTGTGGTGCTATGCCTGACCGAAAGGTCAGCATGAAGATCATCCCTGCCTCAACCATGCTCTTGTGAGCACCTGCATTTAGTCCCCAAGCCTCTCACCTGGCACCCTGACTCTCTGAGCACTTGGTTTCTTGGATCAGCTGCTCACATCACAACTACTTCAACGATTTATATAAACAAGTGCATTTATTTTGTTAAATGATACAGAATCTCGTGGAAATTGGTTCTGAAAATCAGACATTGTCCTATACCGTTATACGGAAATGAGGAAGAGATTGCTACTTCAGAAAAATGCTTGGCATATTGTTTAATAACTTTCTCAGGCAAACACAGCTTTATACAATAGGGTGGCCCCGGAAATATAAACGTATTCTAGATCAGCAGTTTCAATTTTTTTTTTTTTTGCAAATCTAAGAATTATTACTATTTAGTGGCAGAACTGAAATTAATAACATTGCTATGCTTCTCCTCCTAAGTGAACTATTGAACTGAGAAAAACTCAGATGCCTATGTATTTTACATATGCAGCAGCTGTAAGAGAGACGACCAATAAAGCAGTGGGGATATTTTAAAATTTGTGACGACTGGAATTTAAAACTGTTTCCTTACATCTTTACCTGTTGACACAGTCATAGGATTTCCACAGTCTAGTGCATAAGCATTCAGTAAAGTCTAACGAATGCATGATTATCTATGCTGCTGAAAATAATTTAAGTATCAAACACCATTGGAGAATTCTGTTCAGTTTTAGTTCTAAACTCAGAAAGCCTGTGATGCTCTGTGTAATCCTTTTGCATCAGTGCAATAACTCTAATTTATGACACCTTTCAGTGGTGTGAGTTTGCTTAGTGTGTAATTATACATTTATGAAGTAATAAAATCTAGGAATAGTAGGAACAGTGATTTTAAAATCACCTTAGTTTGCTTCACATCTAAGTGTCAACATTTCTTTCAAAAGTAGTATAACCAATTAATAATTTCTCTTGTGGATCCTAAGAATTTGAAAAGCCAAAGCACAAAAATACCTTTAAGTGGCTGTTTCTGTAGCTATTCTGTTTGTCAGATCAGGTGCCTTACTCAACTTTTTGATGAGAACGTCCGGAGGTGCTATGATGAGAAATAAAAATCCAGCAGAAATTCCTTCTTTTTTGCAGCAATTCCTTCTTTTAAGGACATTCCCTGCTGCGAGAGTAAACTTTGGCATTCTTAAGGAAGTTTCAAGGTAAGCCCCAAAGAGGGGAGGCAAAGCTGTAAAGAGAAGAGGTCGTTGTCACTTACTTTTCACAGGTCACAGGTGCTTGGTGGCTTTTGAAACACGGTCAGCGAGCGAACGGACAGCAAAACCAGATGCTTCCTATTTTTGTCTCCCGACCGCTCTGGCAATGCCTGGCCCCAGAGCTGGGTCTCGCCGGAGTCAGCCCAGCGCCGGCCCCGGCTGCCTCATTTATAAAGTAGCAGGTCCTTTGTCTGGCGCGTGTCACCACTAGTCCTAGCAATCCAGGGAGCTTGTTTTGCATCTCCCAGGAGATTCTCTCTATCCCGCCTTTTCCATCTCACCACACGCCCTCTGCCCTTTCCCGGGGCTGGCATGGGGCGGGAGCTGAGACCCTGCCTTGGAGGGAAGCCGGTTAGGTCTGCTGCACTTTGCAGGAAAGGATGGAAGCTGCTCGTGGCAAGAATCGAGTTTTTATCTTATTTTTATTTCAGGAGGGTGAGTGAGGGATTTTTTTTAATTGTACTTAGTCAGCCCTGAGCTTGTAAATGTTTCCATAGAGAGGGATGCAGTGCTCATTCAAAAGCCACCTTTAAGATGACTTAGTGCGCTGGCATCCAGGGAAAGGCAGCTTTCAGCACACTCTACAGCTTTCCTCCGCCAAGCCCTGAGAAAGCTCAGCTCAAACTCAGACCACCTCACTCAAACCAGCATGCTGGCTAGGCAGGGCCCACCTACCAAGTTTTGAAAAGCACTGTGAATGTTTCAGTTAGCAGGTTTGCCCCCTTAAATATTACCAACCCAGCAGTGGAATGATGTGGTTGCTCTCGGGAGAGACCGGAGGCCCAGGTTCCCCGCCAGGGCAAGTCTCTCCCTGCAGAGCTCGACGGGAGGTTCAGCCCTTTCACACGGTAAATTAACAGCGGCACTACAGCCTGAAAGCTGTGTCAATCGCTTCATTTAGCACAAGTGTTATGTTAACTAAAGGCCCTATTCCAGAGGGTCCTTTGGCCTCACAGAAGCCTAATTACCATGTAATTTACATTGGAAAGTTGCAGAGTGCCCCTCCTCTCTGTTACTTCCTCCAACCCATTATTTACCCACAATCTGCCCTGCGATGCTCCAGCCAGCACGGTAGGGAAGGGGACAGCCAGTCCAGAAAGGGGAGGGAGAGGAAGCTCTTTATTCCTGACTGCTTGGATACAGCCTAGGGCTTTCAAAACCTGGCCAGATGAAGCACTATAAAATATACAGCCAGAAAAGTGTCTGTCCTTGCAGGGAGAAGGGCTGGATGGGCTGCTATTCTTTCTCTCTCCCGTATCCATGCAAGAGAGCTGAATTCTGCTCCTGTTGCTGTCAGACACAGGTTTTACCCTTGCCCTCTCCAGAGGCAGGCTCATCAGGAGAATTCTGCCTTACTACAGAAACACATGGAGAAAAAGGGACATCCTAGCCCCCTTCCCGTGTACTTCAGAAAATCCACCACCGTATCTACTTAGTGTTTCAGCCACATCCCAAGGTCTCCCCATCTCTCTCTTGATGTACAAGGCAATTCGTTGTCCTGAACACCTCTCTGGCAGCCCAGCTCAGGCTGTTCAGCCTGCAGCACTCAGAATAACCTCACCTTCCCTTCATTCTCCTGCTTCCCACCATGCCATGGCAGCCTGCAGTCTCAACTTCTTTCCTCCCCTGAGAAGCCACCACAGCGAAGTTCTGGGTCTGTTGAACATGCAGAGACACTTTCTCCTGCACTGTTGGAATATGTGGTGACCCATTGTCAGGACCTGGAGAGGACATCCCAGGCATTGGTGTCAAGTCATTGGGAATGCTGTTGAGATAGCAAGGCCATGGTGACTTTTACAGCAACTTTAAGGATCTTTTCCACCCTGTCAGATTGGGATTGTCCATGAGGGTCTGCTCCACTATCTCTTTATTTAGTTGCCTATTGAACTGTGATTACTTGGCACCAATGAACGACACCGGTCTCATTCAGCTTCCTCTCCATACCTGGCAGTGACATAGCATCAGGGGGAATACATTATCAATACATGCCTCCAGTCCTGGAATTACTTTTCCCTAGAGCAGTCCATAATTGCCAGGATGGTACAGCTCAGCCAGAGGCGAGAGGGGACCGAGAGAGACGAAAACAATATGGTAACCTGGGCATGCTCTTATGAAAATTTCTGCTGGGATCCATCTTAACAGTTTTTTTGGAGCCTGGGGCAGTTCTTTATTTGCAACAGGTCTGGGTTTTAGCAGCCACCCATTACCAGTTCATGAAAAGTGAAGGGGAAGTAATACATTTCTTAAGTTGCTCTCTGCCTCCAGACCACAGTTGATATTAGCGTGTTTGCTCATGTAGGGGCCGTATTTTCCCTCCTCAGATGCTTCTCTTGGAATGCAGAGTCCCAGTGCCTTTGCAGCACCGAGAAGGAGAGGAGGATGGGAAAGGCTGCACGTGCAAGCAGGGTAACCAGGGACATAGAGCTGTTGTGTCTGCAGATGCAGCCACCCCTGGTTTATCGCAGCGGCGCTGGCAGGCCCTTGCTTAAATGCAGGCACTCTCTGCCAGGCAGGTACTCATTCATCCTAGCAGAGGATTCCTCAGCAAGTTTGACGAAACAAAAGCAGGGAGAGAAACAGGGAGAGAAAAGAAAATGTAAGGTTAGCTCTCTCATGGGTAGGAACTGAGGCTGAAGATTAGCATGGGTATGGACCCCCTCCAGGGGGCTGCTGTCATGCCTAGCGTGTCCTCCTACCAGAGGCAGTGCTGAACTCACATTTAGTGCAACTGTTTTCTGAAGAGCCTGGCTTGGGTCAGCTCACCAGCTTGCCCCAGCACCGCAGAGACCAGTATCAGCCCTGGGTGAAGCAGCAGACTGCCTGCGCTGTCAGTCACTCAGGCAACAGCATTTACACACTCTGCAAAGTGGAAGATGTAAGAGTTGGCCACTTTGAGGAAGTCAAGAACATGTGGGTGGTTGCAAACTGTGAACGTCTTCAAAACTGGGTTTCTCATGTCCCTCAGTGAAATTTGGTATGTCAGTATTTAAATTCCAGCCCCTAAAACATCCCTGGGGAGTAACCCTAGTAATAAAAGCTGTTCCTGGTGTATATGACAGCATGGTATGCAAGCAGGAGCAAAAATGCTGCCTTCATCCTGCTGCTACACAGCTTCCAAGGCCAATAGAAGCCTCTCCAAGAAACAGTAATAGTAACACGGGAAAAAAAAATTGTTTGTGTTTCACACTGGGACACTCAAACACTGCCTTTCTCCAGCAAAACTCTTACAGCAGGTGAGCTGGGAATCAAAGAGAATCCTGTCTAAATATGGGGAGAGGTTTCAGAAGATGGGCCTGGGTTCAGATGATTATTTTCCCCCTATGTGGGACAGCCGCTTTCAGTCTGATGAAAGCAGCACACAGAAAGTGATGGACAGAAAAAGGACAGCAAGAGACTGCAAACACACAGCCATATCATAGCTGTGAGTTCACAGCCATGCACTACAGATGGGAACAACAAGAAGCAATTATACACATCTGGGCTCCAGCCCCTTAAAATAAAAATTTAGATCAATAGATTTTGAATATAGTGAGCCAGAGGAAGCTTCTTGAGGTTCAGAACAGCAGCTGCATGCAGACTGCTGAAATATTAAACTTCCATCATCTGAAGCTTTTTGTAACGTATTGAATCTCTTATTAGTGTTAACAAAACACTCACATCAGGGGGTGCTTTGAATTCTGGCCACACTTTTCAGCTTAATTCCAGAAGCCAAAAATCTTCTTTCTAATGCTGAAACTTGCTGATAGCCTTGAAGAAAATGTTTAGCCACATAAGAAAGAGAGTGAAAACCTAATGTTTCCCTAAACCTTCCACTGGAAGAAAGAGAGAAGAGACAAGCAGCTCATTTTCTCTTTGACACAGATGTACCTAGACTGTAAAAGTTCTTTGGAAATCACATAAAATGGAGAAAAACAAGACAGTCATCTCAGAGAATAAGCAGCTGCCATTTTCAGAGCCACATACTGCTAAACTCAGCCAGGTTGCAAGCAGCAATAAGGCCACCACATAAGCATCACTCAAAACAGAGATTCAAAGAAACACAGGGTTGAATGTAAGAAAACCTTTCTGGCCACAGTATAAGCCCTGAAGGGTCTTTGCCATAAATATGTTTGCACCTTCTACAACAGTTTTTTAACCAGTGACAAAAAGTAGGGAAGTGGAAATTTAATTTCCAGTATGACTTCAAGCAGAATACTCAGTCCACAGCCACGTATATTCAATGTGCTGGACGTCACCAGACTTTTGCACAAACTGGCAAGTTCTGTTTCTTCACGTGCAAGTCTTTGAAACCACGTGGCTTGCTCTTTGAGGTTGCTTTGAATCTCCCTAATATCTCTTAATAGTGCAGATTGCTGCTTGGGAATGGCTCAGGTTGAAATGCTCAAAGGTGCTTGAGACTGCTCCTCTTGCAGGACCAGCAGTACATGTGTGTACAAACGGAAACTGCAAGAAACCCTGCCTCTCAGGGATTCATTATGATCACATAGTCCATTTCTCATAGAAAACCCAGACCTGTCAACTATTCTGGCTCTGAAAGATAGATTTCATCCTTCACTGTTAAAGATTTGCCATCTTATTTTTAATCCATTATGAATGTATGTCCTTATTGCTGCCTTGATGATGCAGAGATGGTACAATTAATTTCAAATTTCATTTTCAATTGCTTTGTTTCCATTGTTTTTAAATATCTCTCTCTATACCTGTATTTCAGGTGCTCAGCTGCTGTAAACTGGTATACTTTCATGGGTTACTGCAGAGCAGTGCTGATCCAAAGCATGCAGAAATCACAGTTACTCTTTCAATTCACCTCTATTCCATCATATAACTGTGCTACACATCTCTTTACGTTCCACTGGCTCTACGGAAGCCAACAACAGCCAGAAGAAGGACAACAAATTTTTGGCAAAATTCCTGAAGGTGAGAGCTGTACAATCTGCGTATCTGACCACCTGCATTTTCAAAATGATTTTACATTGTCAGCCAGAAGCTCCTAATAGCTTGGACCAGGCTGTCCATTCCCCACCTGACCATGAGTACTGTTCTTGCACAGCTGGCATCGCAGCCTCTCATGTAACAGCACAGGGAAGCAGCTCCGTTAACACCAACAAAGTCTTTTGCATATGCATGAGTATGTTTTCACCCCAACTGTGTCACCTGAACCCATGAAACCAAGGTGTGCCCTGTGATTGTCATGACCTATCAAACCAGCAGCGTCTGAACTCTCTATGTGCAATATTTTCAGTAGCCTGTGAGTAGCTCTTCAGACGCTTTGCCTACCCACTGTGAACAAGATGTAGGCATCAGGATGTGTTGTCAACAGTGTGAAGAAGGACTGGGGAACAAATTCTCCTGTTCATCTGTGAGTACCAAAAGCCCAATGAAAAACCCTGTCTGGGGTGGAACACCTCTTCTCCAGTCTGTTGCATCTGCCATGAGAGAGGAAGACTCATCTTTGTCACAATCAAAAAGAATTGCTTTCAGGCAGGAGTGTTATACAGCAAGTGTAGGTCAGCTCAGCTTTCTTGGAGGCTTTCAGTGGCCACCCAAAGAATAAATAAGCTCTCACTCCTCTGTTTTAGTTGTAACTGACCTCTCTTGCCTCCTTCAGCTTTCTACTCCAGTTTTTTAAAAATCACCACCTCTCCTACTGGGATGAAAATGTGTCAGCCTCAGAGACCAAGTGTGGCATAAGCCACATTTGGAGTACTGGTGAAACTTGAGTGAGATGTTGTTGTGATTGCATGGGCTCCTGATAGATGTCTCAGGGAGACATAATCCCATATGGTGCCCAGAGCCAGAGGATGTGATTACCTTGCATGCATTAAAGCACAACTGCACGTTATAGGTGATATAGTGCCTGCATGTCCAGGCTTTGCAGACACAGGGTCCGTGGCCATTTTTGGTAACCGTCCCGTCATTCAGTTTGGCCACTGTGTTCAGTGACAAAGTCCAGACTGCTGACAGCACCCCTCACCCAAATCTTGTTCGAGATGCTGTGCTTTACAACACTATGAATGAACAAACTCATAGCACGAACACAAAAGAAAAAGCAGGAAGCCACTTTGCTCCAGGGAGGTCAGGGATGGTCCTTCAGTGCACCAAAAGTAACAACCCAGGGAAAAGAGCTGTCCTCCTGCAATGCAACAGCATTGCCCTCCCCAACCTGGTACCCAGACACTGTTCACACACGGCAGCACGCACTCCCGACCTTTGATTTGCTGGTGTCTCCCGTGGCTTTGCCCAGCAGGAGCACCCGTCTGCACAGAAACAAAGCCCTGCTCCGCTGCTCCTCGTCTTGGCACCCTCTGCCCACCCCTTTCAGCAGCGCTGCTTTTTTTGCAGTCTAAATGTTTCTTTTTAGAGTGCCTTTTATTTCCAGCTTGGAGAGCAGGGGGATGAGAGATGGGATAGGGATGCTGAAGTAGGAATTTACATAATCTGATTAACAGAGGATTATCCAATGGCTGCTGAACAGCCTTAGTGTGCTTGAGCTAAAAATCTTACTATTCATTGCTCTCACCATTCTGCAGGATGGCTGCACCTGCAGCACCAGCTAATTCTCTCCTGGGGACTTCAAGGAAGGAGAAAAGAGGTGGCATATTTTTATTATTATCTAGGGGAGGGTTGAGGAGCTGCAGTTTCTTGTGTGCAGTCCCTAATTGATCTGTCTGCATTAGTCTTCAGGAAGCTGAAATGAAAGCTGAGCCAGTTGGCATTATCAGGAACAGCCATCATCTTTAAAAAGCACCAGCTTGTGTGGCTCATCCTAGTTTCCCTGTGGGCAGTTTAGTGGGTCCCATCCAGACCTGCCACAAAAAGGAGCTGGGGAGAAAGGTCCTGCACATACAAAAACCGAAAGAGCAGTTTCCCCTGTGCTCACCAGTACCCTGCTCAGCTGGGAGCAAACCAGACTCGACCCTTGCTCTAACATCACCCTTGCTCTAACATCATCATCATCTTCCTCACACTGAAGCCCACAGCTCTCCCCTCCAGGAACAATAAAGTGATGTGGGGCCGAGAGCTTGCAAAGCGTCACAGCCAACACATTATCTTTTTACTGGCCATGAGCTGCCATGGGGTCCAGTTACCCAGGAACCTGGTGGAAGGGCAACAGGGGGAAGGGCAACAGGACCCACCAGACCATCCCAGCCATACCTCAGGTACCTTCTCAGGAGAGAAGGAATAAGCCTTCAAAACTGCTCTCCCACGAGCACAGTCCAAGGCCTCCCCTACAGGAGAGCAGCTAACACCTGTAGCAACTTAGCAGGCAAGCTAAAAAAAACATGAAGACAAGGTTCATGCCATTATCTCCTTGGACATACTACAAAACAGCAGTGTGTAAGGCCTTTGACTAGGGCTGAGTCAAGCTCTCCCAGAAGGAGATGCGGAGAATGGTGAAGTTCAGGCCCTGGCAAGACGAGTTCAGCTGCTGGTTTAGCAGAACTGGCTTTGCAACCCAAATGTCCACCTGTGATGAGAGGTGAAATTGCAAGCTGAGAAACACGTTAACTGTAGAAGGGAAAGAACTGGGGACAGAGATTTCCAGATTAGGAGAAATAGCAGGTAGGATGAGTTGGACCCTCCCCCCGACATTCATGTGAAAGGCAGGGAAAGAGGAAGGGTTTGGACATTTTTCCATTGTACATTGGACATCTGTAAGGCCAGGCAGCCCTAAAAGTTTTCTGAGCTTTCCAAGTAAACAAAACCTGGACTTTTTAGAAAAAAAAGAGGCACAATTAAATTTAATCCTCGAAGAGAAATGCTGCAGTATCATCACCAAGGACTTTGTTTCCAGGAGTACAGTCCATCCTCACAGATAGGTCTGAAGATGCTGGTGTTGCTTTACATATTCACTCATGCCTTCTTTATTTGTCTGGGAACCTCTGAAGACCTGCATGACAGCTATCATTCACAGATACTGCCTAAACAGACTTGCAGTGCAATGTGCCTTTGTCACTCCCACCAACACCCATGTGAATGAACAGTAGTCTAGTTAAACAGGGAGATTGCAAAGAATCATGAAGTCATCCTGCCCATTTCTTTCTCCAATTTCTCCTCCTCTTCTGAAGCAAGAAGGGGAAACCCCTTTTGACTTTTAGGGAAAAAGCACAAGAACAGCTGGGTGGGAGGCAGCCACCAGATGCAAGTTTGTGTGTGCTGGTGGCACTTGCACAGTCATCCCCACCGAGTGATTTTTCTTTGGGGAGCTGCAACAGAGAGAGCTGCCCTTTTGCTGTATGTTACACAGAGACCAGGGCTCAAACCTTAGCACTACCTGGAATCATGGAATCATGGAATTGTCAGAGTTGGAAGGGACCTCTAGAGATCATCTAATCCAACTCCCCTGCCAAAGCAGGATTGCCCAGAGCACATCACTCAGGACTGCATCCAGGCGGGTCTTGAAAATCTCCAGAGAAGGGGACTCCATGACCTCTCTGGGCAGCCTGTTCCTGGGCTCCATCACCCTCACCTTAAAGAAGTTCTTCCTCATATTTGAATGGAACTTCCTATGGTCCGGCTTGAGCCTGTTGGCCCTTGTCCTATTGCTGGAAACCACTGAAAAGAGTCCGGCTCCAACATCCTTCAACCCACCCTTTAGATACTTAGATAAATGAGGTCTCCCCTCAGCATTTGCTTGTCCAGGCTAAAGAGTCACAGCTCTCTCAGCCTTTCCTTGTAAGGGACGTGCTCCAATCCTTGAATCATCCCTGTTGCCCTTCGCTGGACTCTCTCCAGTAGTTCCCTGTCCCTCTTAAACTGGGGAGCCCAGAACTGGACACAGTATTCCAGTTGTGGCCTCACCAGTGTAGAGTAGAGGGGGAGAATGACCTCCCTCGACCTACTGGCCACATTTTTCCCTATGCAGCGCAGGATTCCATCGGCCCTTTTCCACACCTGGAAACAATAACTCCTCTCAGCTGCTGCCTAATGTGATTTGGCTTGCATAATGTACAAAGCTGGACAGAAATTGCACCTGTGGTATGCAGCATGTCATGCAAGGAGTTCAGTATGCCATATGGTAGCAGTATCTCCATGCTCCAAGGTAGAGGTATTGCCAAGATATTTCCATGCTTTGATGCAATTCATATCCCTGGGTTTACCAGTTAACTAGTATCAATACAAAGGAATAAACTGCATCCCGGGGTACAAAAGCTCTCCTGCTTTGAGGAAGTTCATCTCTGTTGCTAAACTCATCTGAGATACTGGCATCTGCCCAGATGCCAAGAGACATGAAGAACTGACAGCAACTCCGGTAGCATTTCTCCATGCCATGTGCCGTGGGAAACCTGTTTCCTACAGAGCCTTATTTCTCTGTGCAACTGTTGCCTAATGAGGTCCCCTTGCACCAAATGCTGAATCTAGACCCTTGCCTCCTGAGCAGAAAGACATTCAAAAGGGAAAGAGGCAAAATAGGAGTGACGGAAATCACTCATCTCGGTGGATAAAATTCAGGCCCCTTTTTTACTAGGTCACTTCAGTACAGGCTTGTTTTCTGTTTTGGAATTAAAGGGCTAGGACCTGGTGCAGATCATCTAGCATGTCATGGTGTCCCAGGAAGGGAGAACATCACAGATCACAGAGACAACAGCGACATCTGTTTGTTCCATCGTCTGTTCCCAGAGATGAACTTTTATATATATTCTCCAGAGCTGAGCAGCCAGAACAATAAAACTTTCCCACAGCTGCTATTACTTTTTTCCATGCTTCTGTCCCCAGAAAAGGCAGCAGAGCCATTTAGCTGCCATCCGTTCCCCAGGTACACATACTTGACTCTCAGGAGGTACAGAAAATACATATAAAGCATTAACAGAATGAAGGAAAAAAAAACCCTTCTCCTGAGCAGCGGGCACATTTCTCGCCATAAATCTTCAACCTACAAATAGCAGCAGCTTCTACCCAGCACACAGTAGGCAAAGCTATGGAGCAAAAAGCATGCAAGGAAACATAGTCAAGTGTTAGGGGCCAGGGCTGCTGACATTGGTTAGAGAAAGGGATGCATCTGTGCATGTGAGTAGATCACTCTATCTATCTCTAGCATTAAAAGTCAGCTTAAACATAGACTGTTCTCTGATTGCTGCAACAAACCAGGGACTTCTTCCTTTTTCCCTTTTCCAGCTCTGCCGTGCTGTCCCTCCCAGCCGGCTCAGGCTCCCTACACAGCTGAACAACTGTTTCGAAACACAGGACAGCTCAGCTCTGAAGCCCTGCGTTATTTATGAGTTTGGAAATCAGATCCTTTCGGTTCACTGCCAGTAAATGGCAATGATTGGAGGGAGGGAGGGGTAGGCTTGTGTGCAGCTCTTCATTCTCTATTCATTGTGAAAAGGGGATCACTCCAGCTAACTGGCCCATGGAGATAAGGATTTCAGACAATCTGCATTAGCCTGATAAGGCAGGTTTGCATTGCATAAAGATTATTTGTTAAGAACCTCAGTAAAATAAAATACAGTCAGAAGGCTTATCAGCACAACCCATTTCCACTCACACCCCTCTGCCCACCCCACTGACATTTTTTCTTCCCTATAAATAAAGCTCTCTGCCTGTGTCCCAGCTCTCTGGGATGGAGCACAGACCGAGGATGAGGAGTGGGGGAGGGCTGGGGAGGACAAGGAAGAATAGCCTGAAACCTCCCAGCTGTAACTGGCCACTGTTAGACCCGTGGTCCCAATCCATGCTGAGTGGGAGGGCAGCAGTGCCCACCTGGTGGGTGGGTTGGATTTGCCCCTTCCCCCTGCCCTGGTGTAAAGCAGAGCAGCTGGGCTGGCATCAGCAGCCTTCCCTTGTTGTACCTGCTACGGATCAGACCAGGAAGGAGGAGTTTATACCTGTTTCCCTCTACTTTATGTTTTCCCCTTTCCTCACATATAAAAAAAAAAAAGACTGCTAATATGCAGCATACTGGGGACTCCCAAACCTCTGGCAGTCTTCTCTCTTCCCTCTACAAACTGGCTTTAGTCGGGCATTGTGCTGTAAACTAGCCTTGCTGAATAATGGAAAACTACTAGAACAGCCCCCTGTGCTCCCTCTTTCCACCTTTTCTTCTCAGCACCTTCAGCATTTGTGGGGAACGTACCAGACACAGGTCTGTTCTATTCAGACACTGCCATCTTTCCAGGAGGTAGATGCCTGTTTCTGCACAGACTCTGGGCAGTATTCAGGTACCACATGACAGTCCAGATTAAGTCCCTCTCCACAGTCCACCGTGGATCCTGAGTCCCAAGGGAAAGGCAGCTTCACAAATACAAACTATTAACAACACAAGCTCGTCTACCTTTTGACAACCAGTGCAATTACAAAGTCACTTAGTGTGTAATCTGTTGTTTCCAGCTGCCATTGCTGTTTGCACTTTTATTAGGGTTTGTTGGCAGAAAGACTTTAGCAAGACAGAAAGTAGTCTGGTAGGGATTAGCCTTTCTGCCTTTGTACTTACTAACATAGACAAGTAATGCACCAACTAGTACTATGAGTAGGGACAATGCTGTCTAACTCACACCTTGAGTTTAAGGGCCCCAACCCTCTGCATGAGCACCGGTGACCCTGCACAAAAGTTGCCTTAGCTCTACGTGAAACACAGGTGCCTCTCCATGTGACAGACAGGCCCCAGTGACAAAGCCTTGTATCTCTTCAGTGCAAGTTCTGCTGAATCCTCTTATATCAAAAAGTGAAATGGGAGATGTGGCAGTCTGGTCACCACCCTGGACAAAATCAAAATCATCCAGCTCCTGGTGTCAACCAGCTGCATGTCAGTCTGCCAGATAAGATATTAGTAAAGACTGGTAAAGGCTCAGAGAGGCTCAGAGTGATGCTGGGGAGAGCTTGGAAGATGGGGCAGCTGAAACAAGAACAGGTAATGCTATTTTCTGGGCTCTTCCTTAGTTTGCTCGCAGGAGATACCACGGACCATTACTTCTAGGTCAGAACAGCTCTACTGTGCAACAGGGAAAGGCAGGCCTGAGGAAGGCTAAGGCACAGCAGACTGATTGGCTGACTTGATTAGCTGCTTGTAATGAAGTGGCCATAAAAGGCCAGTAATGAAGAGGCTAATGACGGTCTTTGCACATTGTCTCTTTGTAACAGTTTGATCCCATCAAGAGAAAACAGGTACTTTTTCTGAATAAACAATGCATGCATTGCAAAGGCATCCTTAACACAGAGAAGTTAATACAGCAAGTAGCTGCAGGATACTAAAGGCATCGGCAGTGCAGGGAAGTCATCACACATGGCTACAGACAGCACATGCCAAGGTCTCTGCCAGAGGTAGGCCCAAAGCTCCTTCACTGGTGGTGTTCCTGCATTCGCAGGTATGTTGCATGCCTTCGTTAGGCTCACAGAGCAAGATGCCAACAACCCAAGAACACCACAAAGTCACCTCCCAGACAAAAGCCCTACTAACATCCTTTTCCCTGTCTGTGCCAGGAATATGAGTCACAGAATTGTGCCTTTTATTTCCAAGTGTGGAGCTGGAAGCCCTGTCCTTCAGCTGTAGAGAGGTAGAGGCTACATTACACTGCTGCAGAAGAAGTCACCCCTTGAGGCCGAGAAGGTATGCACCAAGAAAATTGCCTCCTTTTCTTCCAAGTAATGCAGCAGAACCCAATGCACCCCCTTACCTTGGGGACTATAATCTATTCTGGTGTAACTCCTCCTCTGTGGACCAGAAAGTGAATTCAGTTTGCAGGTGTGTGCTCGGTTTGCTCCCTCTCCTGCTAAGGCATATTTGCTCTGGAATAAATGCCTGCATGCCACTGTAACTACAGTCATAATGGATGTGCTTGTGAACACTATCACTTGTTTCAAGCAGTGTCTTTTCACACATAGACAAGACCTTGGGATTTCTGTGTGTTTCCTCTGTGGATACGGCTGGAAAGGAATATGTAAAAATAACTTTGTAAGGCTTCCATGTGCACAGATAGAGAAAAACAGTTTCTGCAGGGTGTAAGGCACCGTATGTCTGGTCAGTCCCTCCCCCATACCACAAATGTATCCTGGCTTCCCAAAATAAAATAATTAATTAAAAAAACTCAGCTCTGGCCTGGCTCCTGTCTTTACCGGCTGTCACCTATTTAATCTTGTCTCCCTTTCTATGTTTGTTCAGAAATCCCCCCCTCTTTCAGAGCAGCTGGAAAGGTTGTTACTAACGGGCGACCAAGCCTGAATGCTGACAATGTGAGATGATTACAGGCACCCAAAGAGCAAACACGCAGGCTTTTCAACAGAAGATGTTCCTGCTGCCCCGACGGGCTTCTGAGATACCGCTCCGGACAACGGCAGTGATAAACAAGGGCTGGTGTCACCTCAAGAGGGGAGGCCACGGGGTTCAACAGTAGCTCTATGTGGAAGCTGCTGTGCTCAACAGTTTTGACTTCCCTGACAGGAGGCGGCTGGATAAAAAGGGCTGTAATTAGTTGCTTTATGTCAAGGAGGGCCACTTGGTTTATTTTGAAGTGGCAGGAACAGAAAAATGGCTGTGCTGGGGAAAAGCAAAGCACCATGATCATTCAAAGGGCATAATTTCAGCACTCCAGGTTATGAGTCCACTAAACAAAATCACAACAAAGTCATCATAAAACTTCCTTGAACTGATTTTGGTACAGAATGAAAACCCATGGGACGTGCCCTGCCGTATGGGAGCTCCTGCTGGAATTTCAAGTTTGCACATGACACCAAACTGGGAGGAATGGTTGATTCACGCTGCCACCCAGAGGGACATCTGCAGGCTGGAGAAATGGGCTGACAGGAACCTCATGAAGTTCCACAAGTGGAAGTGCAGTCCTGCACCTGAGGACGAGCATCCCCAGGCACCAGCACATGCTGGGGACTGTCCAGCTGGAAAGCACTATGGCAGAAAGACCCGGGAGTCCTGGTGAACATCAAACACAGTTGCCACAAGAAAGGCCCTGAGAGCTCCCTGTGGGAGGAAGCAGGGGAGCCCAGAGAGCAGTACGGCAATGCTGACATACGCTCCAGGCCCTTTTCTTGCAAATTTGCAGGGCATCCTTTCTGTCCAGCATCCCAGGTTTTGTGTACAGAGGGCTACTGCCTAGAGGGCAGCATGGAGATGTTGTCTGTCCCTTCCCTGTGCTTACCAATTTGCCCCGAAACTGGGCAGAATCTGCTCTTCCCAAGCCATGAAAATTAGTTTACAAGCTGGTGCTGTAAACAGTACCCCAGCAGCCTCCTCAAGTTTTCCCTAATGGAATGCAGCTCTTCTTCACTGCAATTTAAACCTTATTTACCACAGGGCTTCATATTTCCATGAAACCTGTGGCTTTTCTTCTTGCTCCTGAATTAAAGAATAAAGCTAAGTATGGCTTGAAGGTTTGCTTACCTAAGGATGAGTTATAACTTGGCTGACCA
>JAOQGH010000019.1:51397758-51440372 GCA_025769975.1 Gallinago jamesoni | reverse complement strand
CAGCGCTGCAATAAAGGATACCTGCTTAATAGTCATCCCGACTATTGAGTCCTGATTTCGTCTTTCACGGCATCACTCCAAAAAGACCAATTGCATGACATTTCACCTACTAAATTCTGGATAAAATATTTGACTTCTCTTTTAAGCTGCAGGGAAGACTTATTTCAGGAAAACAAGCACAAACACAACAGTGTTCGTTTGCCTCCTTTAAAAACAAAACTTTCCATTTTCCCTTTTTCTCAAGTGGAAAACTCTCACCCACGCACCTTAATTACAGCAGTGCCTTGGACTTGATGAGACTCATTCAGCTCATAACTCACGTGCTCTGCTGCAGCCTCAATCAATAGGGCATTCGTCAATAAAACTAACCTCAGTGTTAGTTTTAAACTTAGGCAATTTAATGCTATAAAGCAAGATCATCAGCTGATCTAAACTGGCTGCTGGTGCCCATTTACCAAAACAGAGGGTGCAGATCATTAAATACAAGTGCTAGGTAGTCGTATGCGCCAGCGTGCAGTTTCCCCAAGCTCACGCGTTTTGTTCTGCAATACACAATTGTGTGACAGAATTAAACGAAGAGAAAGAAAACAAGCCTCAACAGTGAGGTAGCTGCCCCTGAGTATCTTGAACTGCTGTGCAAACTCAGAGAATTGTGCAATGAGTAATAAAGGACACAACTGAGTTCCTGAAAGTTGTTGCACTGTGACAAGCCAGTCCTTGGAAGGAAGAAAAGCATCTGTATTATTACACGGATGTCACTCCTTTAACATTTCATCCATCTCACAAAACAAACAATTCTAACTGACAGTATAAAGCTGAAACTGTTTTTCTTGAGTTGACAGATTATGAAGAGGGGAGAGAATTCTAAAGCAGCAAAGGATGCAAACTGTTTGTTTTCAATGTTGGGAAACAGCATTGAAAAGACACTGTTTCACGGGAAACGACATAACAAAAATCAGATACTTCTTTTTCATTTGAACAGCAGAGAACGACCCAACAATATTTTCATGACTCTCCTATCTGTATCACTGCAGTCTCATCTACCTTCCAATTCTAACTTTAAAAGAAGAGTAGGGTGGAACATCCGCGGACCCTTCTTCTATCAGAAGATTCTTTATGGACAGATTAAAAGCATCGGCATCTCCCTCAGATGCTCACTGCCCTGTGTGGCCAAGCATCGTTAGTTCTGTGCAGGCATTACAAGATTGCTCTACAGCCTCAGGTGGGCTCAGATGTATCCTCAGAGAGCTGCACTGCACTCCTGTTGTAAATGAGCACGTTTTTCACGTGTTCGAGATGCTGCAGTTTATCATTTCCACAGTGGGGTGGCAATTCACTGTCACCCCCAGGGTGAGCTCTAGTATCTAATTCTGGAAATATAACTTCTCTCAAGCTCATACACAAGTGATGATTCCAATTTTCTTATTGTAAAAGCAGAAAGTTACTGAAACCTGCTATAGAATCACAGGAAATAGGAACTCCCTCCAGCTGGAAGACAGGACTAACTACAGTCAGCCTGTAACTAGTCAGTCTTGGCTCACATTTGTCTGATGTGTTTTCCGAGACCCCCATAGTCAAAGGCTTCACACATTTCCACAGATAAAATAATCCAGCACTCGCAGCTGATCTCAATTGGCGTTCCTCCCACTTACTTCTATTTCCTACCACTCTTGGAAAGGGAGTACCTTTCGTAACCATCTTTTACGGCTTTTGCAAATGGCTCTTTATGGTCCTTTTTCTTCAGGCAACCCTGTTTCTTTAATCTTTCCTTGCAGTTATGCCACAGCTTTCAACACCTTGCCACCCTCTTGTCAGGTCACGGGCATTCCTTGCACAATTTCTGCTGTCTTTTAACAGTTACACACATGTAACATGCTTTGTTTGCTATATGAAAGTCAAGGTACATCACATGTTGTTGCTTAAGACCTTAAATGTATGCCATTAAGAGAATTTAGAAGTTGTCCTCCTCTCAAGAGCACTTTCAAATTGAAGGTATCAAGGCAATGTAGACCTAAAATTAAGCATCCATTTCAGATGAGGCGAATCAGGAGAACGTAACAAGAAACAAATGCATAAATCTGGGTGTTTCCACAGGGAATGGTCAGGCTTCAGCCCCACGGCACGCCTTCAGAGCATCAATTCTACGATGTTTACTCCACTCCTTGGGACACAACCCTCTAAGCAGGACATCTGTGGTCAGGGCTCTGCACAAAGCATGACAGGAAACATGCAGGAGTGAAATGTGTGCAATTGTAGCATCATTTTTTCTACACAGGGCCACCTGCTTTATTCCAAGTATCATCGTTGTGTCCAAGTACCTTCATTAAAAAATAAAAGCTCAAGACAGTCAATAAGCAGTGTAAGAAACAGTTTAAAATTTTTATTTGCACATTTTTCACAGTAACTGCAATGAGTGTGTTAAACGCTGCCCAAGATGACAAAACAAAGGATGAACCAACAACATGAGCTGCAAATCAGCCTCTCCTTTTAATCAGTGTTAAATATACATTTCTATCTTCTGAATAAAAAATATTTTAACCTGAAGAATAGCTTACAGGTATAATCAAATATTTAAGACATTCTTCCCTTCAGGGAGATGCATTTTTTTCCATTAGTCTTTCCATCTACAAATATGAAGTCAAAAATTTGACAGGATTACAGTTTTCTGATAGTATCTTTTCATTCACTCAAACACCTATCACATTTGAAAAATTTACAGGCTTATTGTACGTTATTAAAGAATTAAACAACAGAGTTCTGAACACAAAAAACACAAGGACATTGGCTTTTTTCATTTTAAGGAAATAATAAAATAAATTCTACCTGAGAAATTATCCCTTATGGTTTAACGTTTACTTTATCAAGTAAATGCCATTAGCAGGATTTTTCATATCTCTCTCTCCTTAATTAAGCAAAGCTAACAAAGTTACCATACCAACTGAAGAACCAGCATGACAAGGTTTTGTCAGAAGCTGAATAATTTACTCCAGCGCTTCAGTGGCAGGAGAGCACTGGAACTGAGAGGATTGGCAGGAAAAAGCATGCAGCATGCTCCAGGACAAACACAGCAGGGAAGCCCTGGAGTGCACATGGAATGATACAGTAGTAAAACAACCGCATGGCAGTAGCTATTTCATCTCTCCAGAAGTGTCTGCATTTGAATATGCAGCTGAAAGCTGCAAGATCAACGGAACACAAACCACAGACTCACCCTACCTCTACCCAGCAAAAGATGGAAAAGCTGTCACCCGTGGACAGCCTGGCTGCTTGAGCAAGGAGAAGACAGATACAGGTTTGTTGCCAGTAAACATCTGCTCCATTCAGTACCTTGACACTGGTTCACAGGAACTCCTGTGTCTGTATCATATATTACAGCCATAATTCACTACAGCAGCTCTGGTGTTGTCGTCCTCCCTGCACAGCAGGGCCGGAACAAAACTGGACACACCTGCTTGCATGAAAGCTATTATCCGTCTCCAAAATACTGAAGAAGAAAGCAAGCTTACTTCATTGACCAAAAGCCCAAGCAGGAGAGAGTTGTCAGGTTTCCACTCTCTTGCCAACCAAAGCCTAACGTTACACTAACACTTCATCTGCAATTATGCTAGCCCAAAGTTGATGGAACATTTGGTATTTGTACACACTTCTGCTGACACTTAAGAGGAGAGAGCTGCAATAGTCTCTGAGATCTCTGTTCTGTGAGCCCACGTTAAACAGAAAACTATCAATACCTCCATTTCTATCTACTTATAAGAAAGCAGGGATAGTTACAATTTTCTAAAATCTGGTCAAAACTCTTACATGGAAAACATGTTAATTGGGACATCAAAAACCAGATTACTCATTTTTTATGGGAAAGATATTCCTGTGGCATACACCTTCATGTTCTTAAAAAAGAAAAAAAAAAGCAAACCCACAAGATGAATATTCCCTGTCATAACTGCATGCAGTGGTTAGCTCAGGAAAAACTGAACTGTTACAGGAAGGACTGTGATGTGGATAGTTTCTCCTTCCATTCAGTTAGTATTACACTGTGACCCAATGCCTCCTTTACCCACAGGTAAAGCAGGTGGGCCACATCAGTTCTGTGTAACAGAAACATTCCACTCCCAAGAGCAGCCTGTTGCATGTTGTAGGGATGTATCAGTCTCGAATCAAGCACATTCAAGGTATTCACAACTCTGGTGCTTAAAAGCTGAATATTCACAGATCTCCTCTGAAAAAAAGAGGAACTTGTCTGGGATTTTCCCATCCTATCCCTCTCTTAAGCTTGAGAAGTGAACAGCCCCAAGGTTTTGATGATCCCAGGAAAGCCTAAGCCATCTGGCACTGCTTACATTTAAAGAATCAGCTACCCACAAATTTACTGCAACATTTCACCTCTACTCCCTTTCTGCAGCTTTTCGTTCAGCTTTTGTTCTTTTCAGTTGCCTTTAATCTTTTCTGCTAACTACCTGGAAAATGCCTGAAGGTGAAAAAAAAATACCTGTTAAGCAAAAAAAAAAAAAAGAAAGGGGTAAATGTCTCCTTGGGAAACAGATGAGAAGTTACAAAAGGAACAGATCCTGATGCCTTTGGGGAGCAGGAAATTACAAACTGACAGTTTCAAAGACAGCAGGTGTGCTCTATTGGCAGTCAGGTGGTCAATAGATTTGAATGACATCGTCCCATTCATCGACAGGCCAGACACCATTGGACTGCACGTTGGATGGTGAGCTTTTCCAGTCCCACGTCTTCACAGGAACCTTCCAGTCTGGGCCATAGTTGGATTCAACATATTGAAGGGTTTCACAGGGCACACGTACCTTGAGTTCTACAAATTCAGTCCAACACAGAGTGAACTTGGGAAAGAGATACCTGTGTCACAACAAAAGAATATGGTCACTGGTAGAAGACTGAAATACACCTTTAAGTTCACGGAGAAAGCAAGCAACTACAAAGAGTGGCCATGTTACATTTATAATAATTTTTTCTCATTTCATAACTTTCTATCTATGAAATATTATTAACATACTGGACAGGGGTGTTATTATCAACAGTAACTGGTTAAAATGTGCCACATGTTTTTAGGAAAGATCATTTCTAATTCTTTTGCTGCTTATTCCCATATCACTCTGCCAACTATAGGAAATCAGTTAGTGCCTGCCTCAACTTTTCCACTTAGAAACCAGATTTAATTGTTACCTCATTTAGAAGCGTGTTATTTTGTAAGGGAGATTTTGACAAAAGCAGTGCTAAATACTTCATTATGTCAGGCCTTTTATAAAAACAAGTTTTTACCTTTCTTCAATCTTACCAAACAAAGCATGCAATTCCCCTTCAGTACCCATGTTTAAACATGGTGCCAGACTTGGAGCACTTAAAGAATTAAAATACAGTTGCCACCCTGTACTTTCTGAAACCTTCTCAGCCCATTCAAATTTTAAAAATAACTTATTCTACCAAACTGACCTTCTCTGTACCTGTTGCTTTCTGTAGAAGGGCCAGAGTAAGCCCTACCTATATGTATGGTCACAGGTAAATTTCACAGTTTGATAAGAATGACACCCTAAAGAGACACAGTGTCAGAGACAATGTGTTAAAGAAAATACCAAAGCCTATGTACTACTCTTGCAGAGGATCACTCCCACTTCTGAAGCTGTGAAGTCTTCCATAGATAAAAAATCATCTTGAAATTCCCTTTCCCAAGTTAAAATGAAACCATAAGAACATAAACCTTTTCAAAAAGAAGGTTAAAAGATTTTTTCATTTGCATGGATTAGAAACCCTACACAGAATCACAGAATGATACCACATAAACAGCTGGTGAGGTTCCTTTGAAACTGTTAAAGTGGATTTAGGATTCAGCATGATCACTGACCTCCTTATGTTACCTTCCATCAAAATATGGAAGGCCTGAAGACTAAGAAAATCAAGGGTCATTCTGCTGTTGCAGGCATTTAGATCAAGCATTTTAAATCGTCATATCTCACAGCTACAAACCTGTGATTTTTTTCTCTGAGAAGGTATTTTGGAATTATTGGGCAAAGCATTCTGAACAGCCACCTTCTGTCAGAGCTTAGGGCCTTTGTAATGGTAAAAAAGCAGTTTTCTTGCTCCTTTCCTGTATGGATTAAATACAGTTAAGCTATGACTAAGAAACACCAGTTCAGAATTAGAGGCCTCCTTATGCTACTGTGTCTAAGCAAATTAGTTCTTACTGAACTAAAAAGCCATGTTTGTAAACTTTGAAAAAAATGACTACCAGAAGTAAGTACTAGGCTACAAGAAAAGGAAAGGTATTTTATGAAAGTTGGAGTTGCAAAAGAGGTATCCTGTATCCTAGGATACAGGAGGTGGACCACAGCACACCTACTTTCCATTAGGACCAGTCATATCGAAGTCATATCCTTTAATCTAATTTTAAGTGTGTCTTTTGACTTTGGTCATCAAAGTAACTTCCCCAACCTTTGTTTATCATTTCATTTTCCTCTAAGATAAAGACTTAGACATTATCACCAGCTGGATGGCAGTGTTCGCTAAGTTCCCATTAGCTAATACATGCAAATACAGTTTAGGCAAAATATGAAAGATAATAAAATCCTATAGACACCACAAGGTTTTCAACTAGTCTGCAAATGTCTCCTTCTGAGCTAGGGTGGGTGACGGAAAGAAACAAATCTAATTATCAAAACCTATACTCAGTTTGTTGAGTAGGTTAGGAAGCTGTTGTGCTTATTTGCCAATTTAATACTGAAGGGTATGAGGCAAGAAATGTGGGACCCTATTTAAAATTCCATTTTCAGAACATGAAAAACAACAAGGTCTGCAGTAGTCATCTGCACTGCTGTGACTACATTACAGTCAATAAAGTATTCCAAATCGTAACCATAAAATCTGAAACTATGGGGTTTACTTCGCAAGGATATCGAGGCTTTCTGACTAACGCTCTGTCATCAAGACAGATGCCTAAGGATTCATTTTTTGCTGCAAAATTAGTTTCTGCAACAAACATAGTTTTAGAGATTTGTTTCTCATCTTAGCTGTTTGTTTAACTCTGCGTTTGTCACAGTCCAGGTAAGATCTGTCTGATATACGACATGCCAGCATTGCTATCAATTCATGAGGGAAGTGACATCTGACAAGCCCAGCATCACCCTAGTAAGGCATAGGGCTGTTCTCTTTCTGCTCACCTGGTCTCAAAGTGCAAAATCTCCACTGATTCTCCTCTGATAACTGCCTTTCCCAGAAAAAGCATAGACTTTGCCAGGCAACAACACACAAAACGCCAACACTATACACTAACTAGTTCAATTTCTTTCCTATTAGAGGTACAAATCCAGATCATACTTAAATTTCTTGCCCGATTTCGCCTGAGTTCCTCCATTCCATATGTGGTCAGCCTCTTCATAGAAGAAAAAAATATCAAGTTTAACATCATCTTCTCCCTGGAAAGAGAGTTCCAAGCTGTCTTCTACCTGCAAGACAAAAAAGCAGACTCTATATACTCATAAAAATACAAAAGGTACTTATGAGAGCAGGTTTGGTCAGGTATTCAGAGTGACTCTTATCTTAACTGAAGAAAATATACTAACTTTTTCCTTTCTTTTTTTTTTTTATGCCTTGAGAACACAGGAAATTTTCTACACCTCAGTAGGACTACCTTCTCTTTCTTCCCGTCAGTCCCAAAAGCTTCAGCACTATCCCCCTGTCTTCTGCCACAAGCAAAAT
This sequence comes from Gallinago jamesoni, assembly GCA_025769975.1. Lineage (NCBI taxonomy): Eukaryota > Metazoa > Chordata > Aves > Charadriiformes > Scolopacidae > Gallinago > Gallinago jamesoni. The sequence continues at coordinate 51,432,662 of JAOQGH010000019.1, read as the reverse complement.
AATCTCAGCAAATAACACCAAGATTAGTAGGTGTCTTCATTTAACACATTTCCACTAAAATAGAACACTCACGAGCATCATATATCACTTGATCTGTGGCTGAACGTTCATATTCCTATAATTTAGTTTTTCTCTACCATTCTGCAGCCTACACTCTGAACAAGCTAAATAAAGATTCACATAAACTAATCACAAACAAGCTCAGCGGCCACCTCAAGCCATCCTTCCCTTTCTGCTAGTTTTACATACAGGGGCTACAGACGATCTCAGAGCTATCACCAGCCCACCCAAATCTCAAAGATGACATTCTGCCTTGATTCTTAAGTTTTCCTAGCACCACCAAAACAGATTAGACCCGTTAAAACTTATTAAAAACTTTTTCTGAGGTGGAATTCAGATTCCCTAAAGAGGGCTGAAGCTATTAAGAAAGGTATTTTCTCACACACTTTTCAAGGGAAGACAAAAAAAAGCAACAAGATTATATGTTTAGGTCAATAAATAAGTAAATGTATGCTGAGGAGACTTCAGATACCTACATGTACGTAAGTGATCTGCAGCTGTACTCAAATGTACAAACCTAAGACACATGAAGCAAATTGTTCATTATTTATGTACCTTGCCAAATTTGTGCTTCAGTGGTAACCCTGCTTTTTGAAAGGCTGGAATGATATCTGCTTTGTAGTCCCTTATAAAGACTCCCAAATCCACATCTTTGCTGTGAGGAATGACATTGCACTGTCTATACCAGCCTGAGGAAGAAAAAAAAAGGAAAAAAAAAAGGAAAAAACCAAACTATTTAATTCAGGAACATGAGAATTATATCAATAGAACAAAAACAACATACAAATGAACTGCCATAAGGTCCCCAAGCAGAGACCTTTGAATGAGGCCATAAATAAGACTTCTCCCTTTCTCTAGTATTAAAGGAACCACATTGAAGAAAACAAGTATTACTGCACTTATCGCCAGCTTTTTTTCCTCCAGAAAGCCAAGAATAAGAGAGAAAACACTAACTCTTTCAAAGATAAAGTATCTTTGGTTTTCTAATCCAAATGTCTTTAATGAAAAAATACTCTTTATCTGGACCCAAACGTAATCTGCAATGACAGCCACAATGCCAGAGCTCTGCTTTTAATTTGGGACTACTATTTTAAATAGTATCTGAGATGCTAATCATCTTTCAATCACCACTGCAAAACAGTAAGACAGGAAGTGGAACATCCTTTTGTCTGTTTCATTAAAGCAGCTTTTAGTAACTGTTGATTCAGAAAATTATATTCCCTAGGACTAAACAAATACAAGTCAAATGTGCACACACACGAGCTTTCACAACCAATTCCAATAACAAAAGAATTTTCATTAGTGATAAGGTACTACTTCCATCTTCAGTAGAACTGAAAATTTGCAGTACCTACTCTAATAGGCTGATAGTTTATTAAAAGTGTGTATTTTTAAATAAATAAATAAACGTAAACTATATTTTAAAAGTCAGTGGTAAGCACCGAATTGCACAGGAAGAAAAATCAGATGACAGTCTACATGTACAGCAGAAATATGTGCCCATTACTATGTTTTCTAACCAGCATTTCAGTAAATTTCAACTCACACAATTGAAAGAATTGCTGATTACCTTCTAAGTAGTGATCAACACAAAACAGACAATTGGTAACAACATTAGATGCTTCACTGGAAATTTGCTCAGCATCTCCAAGGGTCAGGTTTCTAAAGAAAAAGCATTTTGCCAGGAGCAAAAAAGCCTATTTCAATATAGCTAATGCCACATATTAACTACCAACCTGGTACATTTAACCTCAGCTGACATCACAAGCAATAGAGGATGAAATACTTAAAATTTCATATGCGTTTAAAAATACAACATAACACTAATTCTTTACCAAGGCACGTTCCACTGCTTAGCCAGAACTTTACTCCTAAGTTATTCAATGTCAGGGCAGCCAGGTGGAGCAAGGATTTTGCTTTTTTTCTGAACTCCACTGCATCGAGAGAGGCATCATCAGGATACAGCTGGAAGGCAAAGGAAGAATAAGCAAGCTGTGTCAGATAAGAAACTTGTTCCTTCATTTTTCTTAAGAAAAAAATGACCTTTAAAAAATTCCTTAACTAATACCTGGGCAGTATCTGTTTTCATGTATGTAGTCCACTTTGAGAATATGCACTAGAATAACAAGTTGAAATTTAAACTCTGAAACATCAATCTCGTTTTTCCAACTGAATATAAATTCACAGTAAAATAGAATACGAATGCATATATTAGAGATACTGATTCTCAACACTTGGGCAACACCACAGATGAACTGTGGACGGGCACACACTGAAGTCAATACCCAGAGTCAGGAGGGAAAACAGGGACAGTTTCTTCCAGCACATTAGTTTATTTGGCGCCACCAAGTGTTACAGCAGGATGTTGACAACTTCTGCCACGGAGTAGAAACAATGGGAACGTAAAATCATGCCCAGCTACCACTGTGGCAAGAGCTTCTGTTAATGCAAAGCCAAAACCAACACGGTAGCCTGGGCAAACATTACCAAATCAAACACAGGAACAATACACCACTCAGCTTCATGACCGATTTCATCAAGAGCTCTTGGGCAACAAACAGCTGAAATGAACACTTACTTTTGAAAACAGATGCCCGCTGCTTATTTCAATATTAAAGCTCCAGAAAAATTCAATATACATTGAATACATAGAGGCACATTTTCTCTGCCTGGGGCAATTACTGCCTGGAGGTTTTAGAGCTGCAGTGCAGCGTGCTTACAACTTCTGTCATTTACAGGTGAAGTGACAACACATGGCTACCCTTGGGTACAGTAACCCTCCTCCTGTATGCATGGGGAGCTACGGCCTACTAGACTGAAGAAGGATGGTCTTGCCTTCCCTGAGAAGTCCCTTCCTCAAGACCTCCAATGTCTGAAGGTGTCTGAACTGTCTCTTTTCTCCCCATCTATGAAATCAGAGAAGGCTCAAATTCAGTGGCTTCATTCTGACTCCACAGTCTTAACTGCAATTAACTCTTGTCTACTTCTTGGTCCTTTTTGAAGTTAGGACAAAACTCTCCCCATATTGCAGCAGAAAGCTTTCTACTATCTGCTAAATAGGTAGCAATATTCTAAAAAATAGTGTGAAGAAAATATTAGCTTACATGGTCAAAAAGCAATAAATAATTTCAGAATGAATGTACCATTTCAAATAAACTGAACTAGGAACATGGAACTGTGCAGTGCACAGTTCAAAAAGGATATAAAATGTAGTACTACTTAGAACTTTGAGAATTGCCATAAGGAAAATCTTCAAACACAAAACCACACAAGATTTTAGTCTTACTTACTTGAGATCTATTTAACCATAACAATGTGTGATAGCTATGGACATGTAGGTCACCTTTTCAGTTTTGGAAATAGGAAAAATCGCACTCACAGGCGAAAAACACAGACCATGATTTTCAGTTAAGGTTTGGTTTTATTACCACTTACTAAACTCTGTGGATTGAGTCTCAGAGTCGCTTAATTAGCTTTATGTGTGCAAACAGTCCTATCTAGGTAAAATCTAGTGAAATGCCTATAGGCTTGGGTCAATCGGTGAAAACATACATCACATCTAAGAGACACTATCACTAACCTGAAAGAAAGCCCGAGCTTCTCTGTACCTACATTCAAGAAATCTAGAGTGTGACGTCTCCTCTAGAAAACTGGACGGATTTTTTGGAATTTGAACTTTTAAGTCATCAATGGAAACAAGCAGAAGTTCTGGCCTGCAGGGAAAGAAAGGTGACACATTAACCCATTTGATTCATTTACAAAGCACAAGCCACTTTTTTCATTAGCTCAGGTTAAAATCTTAATGCACGCTACTGGCAGTGGTTTCTCTATCCAAATACATCCTAAACCAATTACAAAAGAGGAGCAACAAGAGCTTCAAATACCCCATACACTTCAAAATTTTGTATAAAAATAAATTCTATGCCTAGAGAATTAGTTTAGTTCGTTTGTCAGATCACCGACTCCTCATGATGTGCACTGAATTTGTTCAGAGTTGCTGTTCAGCGCATTTGAAAATTCAGGCTATTTATTTAGTTATCTAAGTATGGGACACACTTAAGAGCCAAATTTTACCCTGTACTTTGAGGCAGTTTGCTCTTAAAGTTTAAGAACTGTTCAGTTTTCACAATGAATGAAATGTAGTATTTTTCAGCTTACACAGATGACTTCAAATGTTTAGGCACGTAACTGGTACAGATTCCACGCTTCAAAAAGGAGAAAGAATGGTGTCAATTTTAAAGAAAAAGTTAAGCAGATTTATTTGGATCTGTGAAATGTTTGGCTGTTTTTCTCTGAGTCATGGCATATACATATACCCTACAGGAACATTCTTCGCCAAGTCTAGTGGTACATGCTTCTCTTTAAAAATAGTGACAAGATTTGCCATGATGTGTATTTCCTGAAATACTGCTATTGAAAGCATTGTAAGAAAACGCAGACATTTGCAGTAACTTTACCAATGTCTTGCAAAGTTTAAGGGTAAGGCTATGGACAAACAATAACACCAATTCCAACGTTTATGCAAAGCAAGGACTCCCCTCAGCACGTTGAGCGTGAGTTAGATGCAATGGCTGGCATGTGATTTTCTGGTACAAATGTCAGCTCTTTATTCACTGATTGTTTGGACTGTTACGGAGTGGACTTCTGTGCTTCCCTTTTCATTTAATGTTCCATATCTGTATTCAACTTCTGGATACATACCACTATAGAAAGAACTACTAGCTTGTACCAGATTTCTTGCCACTTCTACTTCACCCCATGTTGATAGCACAGATGGCTACCAACAGATTTCAAACTTTTAATTATATTAATGGTAAACCACTCCAGCAGAAGACCCTCTGGTACATTCACCCTCAGTCATGACTTCTTTGACTTCTCTCATCTTTCTGCCTACTTCAACTTGGCTACACAGCAACTTCCTCTAAAATATAGTTCTTAATTTATAAATGGTGGTAATCTCTTGTTTTCAGGTAAGCAGAATTGGATTTACCTTCATAATTTAATTTACCTGCACTTTAAGGGCTGAATCATACATAAGCTAAATTTTACAATCTGACTTTAGGAAAGGGAGTAATTTTATACACAGGAGAAAGAAGTTATTTTGGAAGCGCCATTATGGTTTTTTCCCCTCCTCTGTTTTTAACTCACTTTTCATACGCGCCAGGGTAGCGACCGAAGTGGAGTTTCCGGAAAGGGACAAACTTTCGGTCCATATGTTGCTTGAGTCTCAGGGGGCCATGCCAGAGATAATTACCACTCCTCTCATAGAAGACCACCAGGTGAATAGCATGAGATGCCAGTTTAAATATGTAGTGCAAGGGAATTTCAATCCCAGACAAGTCATCCATCCCATCCAAGCGGGGATCCTTGTTTATAATCTTTAGCCACTGGAACCCCATCTTCTCAGCAGTTCTAAAAAGGCCCACCTGAAAAATGAGAGAGAAGCTAAAGAGTAAAGAAACCAAAACTGAATGCTAAGTGCTTATTATTAACTGTCATTATTCCCCATTTTCATTTTCTAATCAATCTTAAGCACAAACTACTCAAAAACTTTTAAGACTCTAAAGATCAGCAACCACAATTCCAGCAACTACATCTCCTCATCTTAAATTTTGTCTCTCAAACTATTCAATAAAACAACAAATAAATGTTTAAGCCATGCTTGGACCGGGTTTGCTCTTTGACATAGCACCCTCCTCTGCATCCTCAAACTGTTTTCTAAAGTTATTCTTGCGCTGAACTTGGCATTTGTTAAGTCCTTGAATAATGATACCAATAACACAAGAACAATTACTGCAAAATCTTCTTTTACAATGTATGCAAATATTTGTCTCAATCTCACCAAACACTGAATGTTGCACTACGTAACAGGCTTCCATATTTCCATAGGAAAAAAACAATGAAATTCTGGCTGGTAAAAAAAGAATTAATCAGCATCTGAAGATGCTCTCAATTATCCCCCTTGAACTGTTGTATATACAGGCATATCAGCTTCTCCTTTCAATGCTACAGATATTATTAGTGAGCCACAAAGAATGGGGAGAAGGATTTATATTAGTGTGCTGCCACACAACCTTATTCTTGGTTTCTTTAATTCCTTTACAGCTATGGGTAAAACAACTCCTGATCAGACCCAGTGTGCTACCACTCTTCACTTGAGTGGGACCCCTTCAGCAAAATAGTCACAGACCATTTTAATGTCTCCTGCTTTGTCACTGGTATAGATGGTGTTAAGTACAAGGATGTACTTAAAGAAATGTATACCAGCAGACTATGATAATCTTTCCAGCATTGTCACATCAATACCTGCATTTTCACCATGGTAGATCCCTCAAACTCAAGATTTATGACAGCTGTACCTACATTACAGGCTTAAGGTTTTCATTCTTCCTTTCTAACAGACCACTTTCTTCTTCTTTTTGGGATGGCCTCTTAGTACAAGTGTTTATGAATATTGCAGACAGCTTCTAAAAACTTTTAGTTATCTGTAAATAACTCTTAATGTATCCAGGATAGTGCCTGGATACCTTTTATTTTTTTAAAAAAAAGTCTCCTCTATCAATACCTTTAAAAGGTTTCCACACAATGAATTCAGAGGCCTTAATATATACATGAAAGCTTTATGTCGCAAAATCATAGAACAGTTGAATGCAGTACAAAACACAAATGTGAACTGAAGAAAAGGCAGTTCCTTACTTCAGGTTTCCATGTTTTGTCCAGTAGTGCAAACGTAGTGAAATCTCTTGGAGTACAAAAGTACTTGCATTCTGGACTAGGGCCATCAGGAGAACTTCTGATCTGTTCAATGTCTTTATCAACCAGCCCCAGAATCAAAGGATCGATCAAGTACACTGGTATATTGTGACTGGATATTAAGCCTAGGAACTTCCTCACCACGTGCTGTTTGACAAAGGATAAAATCAGGAGTTAGAAACACCATCTTTAAGCATACAAAGCTTATACATTACTCTTTGACAGAAGGAAAAGAAAAACCAACCCACTGACACAAGGAAATCTCAACTTTATTTCCATGAGTAATTGTGGAAATGGAAATTTTCTCTTTCAGAAGAACATGCTGTTCTCAGGCTTTCCAGATCTCACAAGTAAGAACCTTTCAGCTTCAATAAGAACTTTCTACAAGTTAAAGCAGTCTAACTCTAGAGTGCTAGACTTGAGAACAGACTCCAGGCTAAACTCTAGATTCTTTCCAGCTCTAGACTGTGTTGGGAAAGCACCTGAATAAACCAGAGATTATAGGGTGAAATGTGAGTTACATGTGGCTGCTGAGGGAGCTGGCTGATGTCACTTTAAGGCTGCTCTGTAACATCTTGAAAGGTGATGGGGGTGAGGAATTGTTCCTCAAGGCTGAGAAAAGGCAAATCTCGTGCCATCTGCAAATAGGAGGATCAGGGAACTCCTCATCTCAATCACCAGAAAGCTTCTGAAGCAAAAACTCATGGAAAGTTATATCCAAGCACAGGAAGGACAATGTTGTATTTGGGAAAGACAGTCAGAGGCAAACTGCACCTAATCACACCAACTGCCTTAGAAGAAGTCTGTGGGCAAGCTGAGAGCAATGGACACAGTTCATGCCTTGACTTCAGCAAAGCTTTTGATCCACTCCCAAAGAGTATCCCCAAACCTCAGGTATGATGCCTGCAGCATATGAAGGGTGATTCAGTGAGAAGATAGGAAGTGAGCTCTACCCAGACTTTGCATACTACTGTACCCAGGGCACTCAACCATGGCAACACTGCATAAGGAGTTAAAAGCCGTAGCAAGAAGGTCCTGTGCCAAATGAGAGGATTTATTAGCTTGACTCAGTGAAGGATTTTAATCAAGTACTTTTAAATGTCTATGGCATGCAGATTTACACCAATCACAGGCACTCTGCTATTAAAAATGTAGCTGACATATTTAACTGTAACAGTTCAACTTAATGACTTAAAGTATGGTTCTAATCAGGAAAAAAAATATTTGCTTACAATAGCGCTGGCAAGCTTTATGTCTGCTACATCTCAAGGTTTCTAGAAGAGCTGTAATAAGGGAAAACAATGGCCTACTGCACAAGCTACCTGCCCAGTGAGCTGGCCCTGGCTTTCTAACTGAAGCTCTATCCTTCCTCCTGTCCAGCTGCTGCGTCTCTTCAGTCAGACTCCACAGGAGCACTCTGCTTTGTCACTAATGATCTTGTAAGAGCAAGTAAAAGCTTAATAAGAACTCTATCCACTGACTGGTAGGTTGGAAGTCCACTGCAATCATGCCACCTAACAACCAGCAGGTAGTTCCAAGGGGTGTCACCTCCAAGAATAGAAAGACATTCCTGGCACAAGTAAGCAGTCCATGGAGCAGCTGGTTTGGATTATTCCCAAGAACAGTCCTTAACCAGGGCACCTTTCCTCTTGCTCAGAAGAAACAAGGCATTTAAATAGCTACATTGCTAACTAGAAATATTCTCATGTTGCATCCAAAGCGAAAGGCAGTCAGCTCCCAGTGCATCACTCTTTCACCATCTGTGCTGTTTTTCCACTGGGAGATCTGCTAACAAAAGACTTCTGTAAAAGCGTTTCCAAACAAATGCTAACCACAAATACTGTAACTGAGCTTCTGATTCCCTGAGGCCAGAGTGATGTTTTGGTTGCACTCAATCCTGCAAACCTTAAGTACAACACAACAGAAAATATCCTATTTCACGTATCTAATGGCACTCCTAACACTGCTCCTGAACACTGGCATACTGCAACTAGCAGAGCACTGAAATGTAACGTTCTCCTGATTGTGAAGAGCTTTATGACCCAGCATAAGCAAGTAACACAAAACATTGAGCAGCAGGTTAAACAAACGGAGCAAGTAAGGGGTGCTCTGTGACCTGAGAGCTGCAGCCAATTCTTTTACCATGTCACTGACTATCAAACAATCTGCAGGTCTAAAAAGCCAATCTTTTCTGTACTCAGTCTGGAAAAACCATAGAAGCCTGGATCAAAAATTCTAAATCAGAAAGAGCAAATTTTGCTTCTTAAAACATTAACAACATTACTATGGACTGCCCAGGGAAAGGCTGCTAAGCTGTAATTGTTTCTCAATTTCATTTTAAACTGATGTTTTGAAACGCTTCATAACTTTACTCAGTGAAGCAGTCCTTTATAATGCAAAATTTCCAGTGAAGATGAAAGAGAACTGGACCCTGAGTTTGCAATTCCATGTGAGTTCTCTGAGACTTGCAGAAGAACCATATGAAGCAATGGCATTGTACATACCCATCTAGTGCTGTCTTGGCCTGACTGGCTTCCTCTGACTTTGGAAAAAACTGCTCCATTCTATCAAAACCAAAGAAAGGGAGGGGGAGGAAGAAAGAAAAGAAAAACAGTAAGTTTCAGTTGAAGCCCTGCTTAGGATTTCTTAACAGGACATTCAGTGGCATTTATCCAGTTAGCACTTTATTACTGTGGTTACGTCTCTGGTCACTCAGCTACAGTACTGAATGTGAAATCATAACCAACTACTCAGGCTTAGTGTATTTAGAAGGAGAGTGCAAGCCCTGGGGACTTCCAGACATGCAAGAATCGCATGATCAGGCCTCAGGTTTCTAAGTCAATATGCCAATAAATGTAAAATAGGAAGATGACAAAGGCTGCTAGGCAAATACCATTGGGGGAGTGACAGCAGGACTATGCCTCAGTGTTTCCAGATGCAATCCTAGGGAATTAAATTTGAACAAGGGCATACTTATATGATAGAGCCTGGGCAGCTAGTAGCTCAGCTTTTAGTGTTTCAAAAGTATGAAGAATTTCTCATTCAGTCTTGTTTACAATCAGAAACTGTAAGAAAGAGGTCAAAGTTCGTGGTACCACCCAGCACTAAGGCTGCCTGCATTTATTAAGAATGTCTCCAACAAAAGAAATACTCAGGAAACATGACACCTATGTAGTTCTTCCATAAAAATAAGGTTAGTCCCTTTGTTGAATCTGCATTGCAACTGTAAACTATGAAACCACAAGAAAACACCAGATTATTTCATTTATAGCAACTACACCTTTTTCAGTTACAAAAAAAATCACACTCAGCTAAACATTCCATAGACAGTACAAAAGCAGGATTTGATCTGTAACATCTAGAAAGTCATGAACATCGAATCACAAAACACTAAGGCAACAGAAGAAAAAGTTGGGTTTTCTTGTAAAAACATCACTGTTAAAATACCCACAACCAATAAATGCTGCCTTCCTTGTTTTTTCAGGAAAGCCCTAAGGCAGCGCTGGGTTTGACTTCAGTTTCAATAAAAGTCACTTAACAGCACGAGTAGGAAGCACTTGTGGAGGTTAAAAGCCCGGGTGGCGCAAACCTGAAGCTGAGGACACGGAGGAAGCACCCCGTTTTAGAACGGATGGGATGCCTCTGGTGGACACGACGGCGCGTCCATCAGGCTGACGATTGACAGCTGGCTGTACCCCTCCCGCCAGAAACTCGCCCGGGCTACCTCGTCACTTCACCTCAAATCGCTAGCCAGATGCCGGAAGCTTGGGGGTGGCGTTCGTGCTGCTGAAGGGCTCTGAAGAGAGCTGGCGTGTTGTGGCACGACAGGAAGCCCCCGCGGGAGAGCTCTCTCTTACCTTCTGCGACAGGTAGAACTTGTAGTAGTACATCTGGAAGAGGAGGAAAACCAGGCTGGTCAGAGACAGGAGCGCCAGGACCACGTTCTTGTTGATTTTCTGCATTAGTCTTCGGGGCGGTCTCCCTCACCGCCTGGGAGCAGCGCGGCCTCGCTCATCTTCTCCGCGGCCCCAGCTCCCCGCAACGCTGCGCGCCGGCCGAGCAAGGCGGCGCAGGCCGCACCACCAGCCCGCCGGCTGCAGACAGCGGGCCCCAGCCGGACGCTGGCCTGCGGGCCGACGGCGGGGCCTCAGTTCTGGGGCTCCGGGACCGCCAGCCGCACCGCCGCGCCTCCCCTCCCCACCGCTCCCAGGCGCCGGGGCACGGCAGACTCGGCCGGCCCGTCCGCCCTCAGCCGCCCGCCGCCCTGCGCGCATGCGCGGCGGGGGCCCAGCCGCGTCTCAGGGCCGCCGGCAACAGAGAGACCTGGCCCCGCCCCCGGCCCGCCCCTCAGAGACCGAAGGAGGAACACTCGGGCACGTCAGGTTTCAAACGTCTGTTTTAATACAAAAAGCTCGCATCGCACACACCGGTCAGAGACATGGGAATACCCCGCGGCGCTGACAGACACCTGAGGCGCGGCGGCGGGAACCGGGCCACCCCCGCGGGGAAACCACATCCAGGCTTCCCCCCTCAGGCCGTTCCAGTTCAAGGGAGGCTGGGGGCGAGGAGGGGCGGGGGAGAGAATCAACAGTGGTCACTGCCGCTGTCTATCAATCAACCTCCTCAATCAACCTTTATAACCTGTGATTCTCATCGGACTAAAACACGGCCCCATCGGGCGTTCGTCCTGAGGGAACCAGTTCGTTCCCAACGGCAGCAAAGCGGGAGGGTGCCAGGGGGGAGGAAACGGGATTTGTACATTAGCCTCTGCTTTTTCTACTTAGAGGATGGCTACAGAAGTAAACCTGTCACCCTCTGCCATCCGTATTTGGAGAAGCACCTATCTCCTGGGATGCCTTTAAAATCACCCTTTCCGAAATTAACATCCCTCCCTGCAGTTCATACAGCTTTCCATAGAAACAAAGATAACAGTTTTCTGATGTATTCAGAAGTCAAGGGAGACCTTCAGTTCCTCACACGTCATTCTGAAGTTATTTTAACTCTGAAAAAGTAATTGGTATTAAAAGAAAAAAAAAAAATCAAAAAAAAAACCCAAAAACCAACCCCAAACCACCTCATTTTGGTCGTACAGAAGAAAACTCCTGTCTAGCCACCAAACATTATCAGCTCCAGGGCAGAGAGGCTCAGGGAGTACTGAATTTACCAGGCATATTATTGTTATACTTAGTGGTAACCACAGAGTGAAGTTAGAGACCATCAAAAGGTCTAACTCAATGCCAATGAACAACCCCTCCAATCCCTGAAGCAGATTCCCCTAGCAAGAAGTAACTTCACAGGCTGCAGGCATCCCTTCCCTAGCTGCAGGTACAAGCAGTGCACCAACTGAGAAATATAACCAATATATTGGTACTGGACAGACACTAGCTCAGACCAAAAAAAGAAGAGTCTAAAAAAAAAATCTAAAGTGCTTAAGGCAATTCTTCATATCCCCATTTACTAAAAAACAATTGGACTAGCTGTTAGCAGCAAAAAATTGACATCTGTGCAAACTATTATATAACAAATTCATCCTTTAAGGGTAAAAAGTCACATGTTAAGTTCATCTAGGACATCAGTTAAAATAAAACTCGCAAGTCACAAGTCACAGTATGAAATAGTTCAAGCTTCCTTCTAACTAAGTGTTAAAGAAAAATTACATTTTTACATTGTGCATATCAAATTCACCTTGCAGGTTGCACTACATCTTGCTAAAAAACTTCATAATTTAAATGCTTTTATGTAGGGCATATAGTACTCATAGTTCTTTTTCACTACAGATTAACTTACTGTAAACATTCCCTTTTTTCCAAAAAGGGAAATTTAAACAGGAACTGTAGCTGAACACCCCAAGTACTTGTCCATTTCAATGTCTGTTTACACTTCCTTCAACAAGTCTCAAAACCAGAAGCACCCATCTTAACCCTTCTCTCTCTAAACACCATCAGAGCCCAAGCATGCAATGTCACTTCCTCACACACCACTGAATTCATAGCAGCTGAGCCCCTAGAACTCCCAGTCAGGTGTTCATCACAGCAAAAAGGGAAGAAATAGGGAAAAAAAATATTCAAGATTACTACACAGACTATTTGGATAATGAAGAGACACTCAAGTTCCAGACATGAAATGAACATTAACAACCCTCCTGTCAACTTCATGATTTCTCAAGAGAAACAAAACTTTCTAAAGCAGATATTAAAATTAAAGAAGAAAATTTAAGTTTTCCACTGATCATCATAACCAGTTTATTATGAGTTGTTTCAAGGAATTCCCTCCTCCTCTTGAGAAACCTTGATGGACAAAATGGACCCATTGATACTAACAAGATTTAACATGATTAGATGGTCATGTTTTTACAGACTAGAAGATATACAGAATAAAAAGTACTTGGGCCCTGTAGGAAAGGAGCCAATTCATTATGGACCCTATCAGCATGAATTTGAAACAGTTTTCAGCAGATACTAGGAAAAAGTCTTCAGTTAAGAAACAGTTGATTCAAGTGTGTATCTGAACATTTTTTTCTAGGCTCCTGGACTTGATTAGAGAGACAAAAGCACATTTAAATAGCCTATAATACCTAAGTAACTCTCATTGAAAAGTTGAGATTTTCCATGAAGAATATAACATGATTTTTTTTTTTAGCTCTCCCACTACTATCAATCATTTGACTGTCATTACTAAGCTTCCAACTACGAGTTGAGATGATGGAACATCCAAACTCAACATTTCACTTGATTCATGAAAGAAAATATAACCCCAGATCCGGAAGCAGATTGTATGTTAGCTGGCAAAGCATTTGCTCACTTTCCACTTTTTCCTTGCTCTTGAAAAAGAGGAAGGTGTTAAGCTGGAAGATACAAAGAGATCCTCTAGAACACAACCCTCTGAAAGCCAGACTCATAGCCACATATACACGGTGTATGGTACAAGAAAGCAAGAGCAGGAAGCTATACATGTAAGCTCCATTTCTGCTAGATAAATAAATCATGCCATTTTTTGACTTTGCTGGTTAGCCAGAAAGTTCCAGAAATCCTCATTAGGCAGTCAAAACAGGTAGCTGTTTTGGTTCAGAGGATACCTCCTTGTCACCAGGAATTTAGTGTCACTTCTGCTCAAAAGCCAAGAGATGACCCAAAAGTAAGAGCTGCTGATAGTGCAGCACCATGCTATAGTTTTTAAGAAGCGCTGGATTTTTGGTTCTGAACCTCTTACCCGAAATCCATCCTAGCTCAACAGCTGGCTATCACAATGCATCTTAACTGAGGACCTAAGAATGTTTTTAAATACCTTCAAATTTTAATGTTTCCTGTAATTTGCAATAGAGCCAAATTCTAAGTATATGGTATTTAAATATGTTAGTCATGGGAAATAGGAGGATTTTGTATCAGAAAAAAAATATTAAGAATCACAGACCGCTCTGTTTCTTCATATCAAGCCTTCAACTTCTTACAGTATTCTTATAGTATTCTTTTGAAATTGTATTGCTGTGATATTTTGCCAAGCCAGGCTAGTAAATCAACACTGTTTTGAAAAGCATGTTTGATATCACAAGTTCTAATGGGAAGCCCAGCAGTAACAAAATATATAGTGAAGTAAGTCATGTTAGGAGAACTAAGAAAAATGGTATCTGTTATATTCTTCATAGAAAAATAACATTCAAAAAAGAGCTAGTATTCAAGTCCATAACAAAATGCTAGAAATGATAGAAAAGTACATAGTTATAGCTCTTGATTTTTCTGCTTTTTTTTTTGAAGTTTTCTGTCTGACATTTCTGTCTGGATTCACAGTTGGTTCTTAACACTTTAGCCCCAAACCTCTGCACTGTCAGTACTCTGGCTTTAAACAGCAGTAAGTAGCAAAACCAGTTTAATCCAATGCTCACAAGCTTCTGTGAGTAGCAGCTACAGAAAAATAAAAAACAAACCATCAGCAATAGAAGTGTTTGATAGATATTACTAGGCAATATTATTTAGGCTGCTTGTTGAGCCACTCAATCCATTTTCACTTTTCTGGAGCATTTTCACAGCACTTGGCACCTGCAGTCCAGTACTCACTGTAAGCCCACCACACCAGATCTAAGGGAAGAAAAAAAAACACCAAACAATATTCTGAACATTATGAAGAACCTACATCTCTCTCGTCCTGTCCCCCCATGGAACTAACTCAAAACTTATCCTGCAGCTGCATTTGTCTTCTCTCTTGCTTTCTAGTCATAGCACTCTGTAAAGCCTTCTAATCACACAGAAGTTACTTTTGAAGACCATAAAGTCCAAAATGCTTCACATAATATACTTGATAAATTTATATGTAAATCTAAGATTTAATACTAAAACACTTGCTTTTAATAGCAAAACTTGTTTCACAACTGATGCGCCCAGTAGCAAGTACTTGGAATGACAATCAAAAGCAATATTCTCAGTATACTCCCGTGTCTGAAAGCAGTGCTTAGTTTTAATGTGACGTAGCAGAATTATGTCAATGTAAACCTAGTACAAAAAACTTAAGTTTTGGGAAGCACAGGTGCCAGTGACCTCTAGTTACGCAACTACATAACTTTCACGTAACTCAGTTGTATCTCCATGTTTATGAATAAATTTGTGACCTGTAATTAAGTAGCTTGTCAGTTTTATTGGAACTGCTGAGGCAAACCCAAGTAGTGTCTGTAAGACTGCTATTGCCAAGGTCTAGGAGCTGTATGAGATCCAGACTAATAGGCTGAAGTATGGTAAGCAAATTTTTCCTTGGATGCCTTAGGAACTGACTTATAGTTAGAACTGAGTTAGCCTTAGTAATGTTCCATGTGTCCCAACAGTTGTAAAGCTATTCTGTTCCCCATATGTTGAAGGGGATCAGTAAGGCAGCTTGCTTAGTCACCTCCAAAAAAATAGCTAATCTAGATTCCTATTGTCATTACATCTAGCCACCAGTAGGAATTGTGAAAGGAATTTTGTCTGATACAAGTGAAAAATCAGGTGTTCAGAAATGCTAGATGTAATGCTCCCTGGGCAAGTTACCACTTTCCATTCCTCCTCCATGCCCTAAGAATAACTTTATTAATTGGCCTAATCACACTTGAACCTCCATGCTGTGTTTCCTATGGGATGAATTACAAGAGGCTAGACATCAGTGCCCGGGCAGCTGAACTGTCAGGTTGAACTAGATTCCTAAGATTTCCCAGACCTATACTCTGTTCCCAAAGCATGAGGCACTTGATGGCACCGTGTAAGATAGCTGAGGCCTCCAAATTTACTTAAACTAATTACTCAAATTACTAAAGGAAACCCAATACACAGTAACTAGTCCTTCTCCTGGGCATTTTTTACAGAATTTGAGTTTTTAGAATTGCAGCAAGTTTTCATTGACTAGCTTAGAGACAAAAAAGGTTATGCAGACCAGTGAAGTGACTGGGAAGAAAATCCCACTGAGCTTTTAAAGACCTGAAAGCTGGAATCCTGAATCTCAGAGGGAAGCACCTGGTGGTGTTCTGTCTCGTGACACCTGCTCCGACAGCTCACAACACCATGGGCTCTGATCTGCATTAGTTAAGGGCAATTATTCAAGCAGGATCATCAGCTACTGCAACATGCTATTAATTTACCCTACAAAAATTTAATGACTTATTTACATAGCTCAAATGTCCATGTACAGAGTTTTCATATTAGAGTGCTATTAAAGCGCCACATGAAATGAAAAAGAAAGCAGATAAGCATTTATAAAAATTATAAGTTAATTAGTGCTCCTTTATAAAACAGTTAAGTCTTCAATAAACTGAATTCAGTGCTAGAAACTGAAAAAAAATTTACAGATACTGACCATGAAGCCTGGTAATAATGGTTGGTTAAACTTTGTTCTGAAGATGTGTAACAGTTCCTTTGAGTTTGCATTATAAAATGCAAGATGACCTATAAGAGGTAGAAAACAAGTTGAAATATAGGTTTAAATGTTATTCCTGGGTAACTTTTGCAAAACGGATTCTTTTCCAGGGAAAGGTTTCCAGAACACACTAAATACAGTCCACTTGACTGAAAAATTCTCAGTAGCTCTGTCACATAGATGAACCCCAGCCATTTGACATTACAAGCACTATTATACAAGCAGCTCTGGCCCTCATTTTTTTAAGAGACTGTACCAATCTGGAAGTAATATACTACTTTAGCCTTGCATTGCTTCAATGTGACACAGACAGTTAACTAAGCTTTTAGCTAAATCTCATAACTGCAATTTACCTCCATCAAAGTCGCAGTATACTCCTATTCTGTCTGGAACAGGTATATCTAGAGTTTTGGCTTTATTATTATGTTTTGCTGAAATTGTGGTTTGCAGCCAGTTGTTGATATGGATGCACCAGCTTGAATTAGTCTTTCCCAGCTGGTCAAATTTCCCCAGGTTTCTGTATGTTACTCCCACGCTGTACGATTTGCAGTCCTTCTGGGCTCTCACCTCCCAGTAATGCTGTCCACTTTCAACAGCAGTGTCTCCTACCAAAAAAAACCCACATACAGTTGCTATAATTAAGTGCATCTTACAATGCTTACAAGGCAGCAATGACATCTTTTCCGTTTTAAGGTGAAGGCTTAGAAATACAAAAATCTGAACTATAAGAAACAAAAAATTAATGTACAAAAAAATAGAATATAAATATAAAATAGAGCAAGACAGTTTTTAGACTCATTGAGACAAGATACATTTAACATCAATTCACATTTTATAGCAGTGAATGTCAACCACTAAAAGCTTTGTAATCAAGAGCTTCCACAGACTTAAAGCTGTTTGCTGAGGCACAACATTCTGGTGTTACGCAGGCAAAACTACATCTGCACAGGACAGCCTTGAACAACCACAAGTTTTCCCTTGAGTTCTTACCTAATCCGCTCTTCCACAGCCTTACACCTCTAACAGAAGTAAAAAGTTCACCTTACCTAACACTGTGTAAGATTCACCAGTAAAACGATCTCTGCTGCTCCTCGCTGAGGATCTTGTATTAACAGATGTCCTCTTTGGAGACGGTGCACCACTTCTAAGAAGAGATGAACCATTCAAGATTTGGATGCAATTAGAAACGCGCACTCAAATAAGTTTTCCCGAGACAGTTCGGGTGTGATAAACATACATAAGCTACTGAAATGACACATTAGTTCAGCCACTTTGCACCTCTTAAGTATGCATGCACAAGACAGCTAAGAGAGAAGAGATGATAGCCAGAAAAAATACAAGACACTGAAACAAACAAGTTCAGAGGCAGCTGAGAAAGGAAACAGGATGGGGGGGGGGGGGGGCCGAAAGCAGATGTGTGGCACGTGGTTTGAATGAACACCTGTGTCAAACGCTGTATTGCCTGTACTACACAGGAATTCATGTTTCCGGTTTTCCACATGGGATTTCTAGTAAGTCTTGCAGATCAGCTACAACAATTGGTTAACTATGAATACACTACTGGCATTCAAATGTCAAAATGTTTAATTTTCACTGGGATTTAAATATCAACAACTGGAAAGTAACATCAGATGCATTAAAGGTAGTGTTTTCAGCACACATATGGCTTGTACAACCAATGACTGAAATCCCAGGAAAAAGTACAACCCAAAGAAGAATGAAAGGAAAAACATACACACACTGAAGATGCTGCAAAACCCAAGAGTGCCAAATCTATACACAATTTATATTAAAAGAGGAATTGATACTTCCAGAGTTTAATGTGTCACAACTTTCCTCAGGAAAAAAAGGGTGGGGATTTCATTTGATTATTTTAACTCTATCAAAGACTACAGAAGAGAAAATTGTGTCACAACACATTGTTCTGAGAAGCACAGAGCAACTCCTCATGAGTCATTATACTATTTAAGAGTCTAATCCCAATTAGAAAAGGTTTAGATTTTCTAGTTATACTTTTGAAGAGCACTCTCAGGAAGCCATTGCAAAATAAATGAAGACACTTTGCTCTAGAGAATATTCTAATGAGCAATCAGCAGAATAAAAGAGTAATTTTAACCTACTGAGGTTTTCAAAACATTTATTTTACCTCAGTTATGCCCTCAAAAATAACACCTAGCAATTTAACCATTAAACAAAATGAAGGCTATTTTCAAATTACAATGAATATTAAACCTCAGTAGCTAGATCTAATTTATGTCTGGTTATTATTTTAAAAGCACATAATTTTAACATCTTAGAAACAGCTATGCAGTTTACACGTTAATTTCAGTGACAAAAATTTACAAAGTACAAAATAAGTCTCTGAAATACACATGAAAAGTCATTTTCAAATTCTCATCCTTTGTAGCCTACTATACAATAGCCTTAGAAGAGTTAGCACACACAAAAAAGTTTTGTCTCCAACCTTTCCTTCAGCTACAATTCGGTAAATGTAATTGCTACCTAAATGACTACTAATACAGTGAAGTTTAGCTTGTTTCCTTTCTGACTGATTCTTTACCAATTTCACATTTTCTGGAACTGTTCTCAAATACCATTTCATAAAGTGTTAGAAAATGTTCCTTTTGCCTAGGATATTTATTTTAATGAAGTCACACAGGAATCAAAAGCTGAGTGGTATTAAGCTGTCATAAGAAAGAGTATAATAGAATCTCTGGTTCATCTTCATAACTAAGTTTTTTTCCAGTTACAGAAGTCGACAAGAAATCACAGATGAAAAGGTTTCATTTAGCATATAAATTGGCTAGTACTGATCAGAAGACAGTCAAGCTTCTGCATTGCTTGCAAGAGTTATATGAAGGGGTAAGTGTATACTGTGCAGCGGCACCACATCAAATGCTTTTGAATTTGGTTAACACAGAGGAAGCTGTAGTTTACTTACCAAAGAAAAAGGTAACAAGTGATAGCATGAAAAAAAGGCAAGGCCAATAATTAAGGCATAATTTCAGGGGGAACCACCAGTCTTTGTAGATTTCATCCTGCTTCAAGTGCATCAGAAATCATTCACTTGCGCTTTCAACAAAAGCTGCTGAAATTTTTCTATTAGGTTCAGTATAAATGAGTTATGCAGAAAGCAATGTGGCCATTTACAGCATCACTATAAGAAAAATGCAGGTGCTTTGTTAGTAAGTTCTCAAAGTTAGTAAGACATTAAAAAGTCTTCAATATCATTTATTTTGTTCAAGTCTTCTGCAAATGGCCACTGCATGTGCTTTGTCCACTCAAAATCTAATAGCCTTTAACAGTTCAGACAGACAGCATTAAATATATTGCATAAAAGTCTGAAAAAACAGTTGGATTCCCCTTCCCAGTGCTTAAGTGTCCCTTCCAATAGGGAAAGGCAGGAAATTTTATAGCAGAAAGTCAGTTTGATGCCCATTTTCCACTTCAGTGCAGTCTTCATTGGCCAATATAGTAACTGATGCGTTTCTTCCACTATTCAGTGACCACGTAGTCTCATCTTATGGTTAGGATTTTGCCTGCAGCACTGCAGTTAGTCTCAGTTTCCTTATCCTTTTCAGCAATTAAAACATAATCCAAGCAATATGTATTCTCTTTTGGAGAAGAAAGGTCAAGGAGAGATATCTATAGTTATCCATGGATGGATATCAGAAGTTACCCAGAGACTTTTTTCTAGCTTAAAAGATCTTGTTACAGATCATGAATCATTTTATCACCTTCATGTCTTTCCAACCTTTGAAAGCTGCACTTTCAATGTTTAAAACAGTTATACTCAACTTTTTCCAACAACTAGGGAGCTGGCTTCAAATTTTCCCTCTGACACAGAGAACATCACACATATACTCTGAACAGGGAAAAAAGCCTCCTGCAAGAATCAAGGCTCATCTCAGTTTCCTGCTGGAAAAGGTTAGCATGAGATGCAAAGTTGAACATGTGACATGTCCTTCTACCCAAGCAAAGGCCAGAACTAAGGACATTCTTTACTGAAAGCTACAAAGAAACCAAAGTATAAGACTCCCAGAGTTTGTTGAGCAAGTAGCGATACATCTCAAAGGCAGTTTTAGAACTTAGTGCAGCAGAAACTGATAAGCCTTCTATAGTAGAACTATCAACTCATCAAAAGCTTGTTTCACCTACACAAACTTTTCTTTACCCCTGATCACAAGCAAAAGATATATTCCTCTGTATTCATCCATCAGGTGGATAAAACCTACAAGAAATTAGGAACCTGGACATTTTTGGTCCCACAACTTCTAAACCAGTGAAAAAGATTGAGAGAGCAGGAATTTTAATAAAAGAAAAAAATATACACTAAATATATGACTGTATAAGGAATAAGATACTATTTTAGCTGCCTTTACATATCAATAAGGAGGCTCTCTCATTTCAACAATTGGGTCTGCAAGTAGAATTGCCATGAAACTTTATACCTATGCAATCAGGCTAAGCTTCATTCTCTTTGAAAGTATAAAAACACTTAATTTAACTTACTGTAACAACACTTAAACTCTGATGTTTAGTAAAAGCTATAGCACAAGTTCAGAGCCAAAAGGGTTTTTAGATTCAATAATAAGAACTAAAAAAATATTTTTAAAGATCTAGGAAAAGAAACCTCCACTGCATTTATAAAAGATTTAGTGTGCCGTCATGTGCCAGCAGGTTAAGTAAGCATCAACAAGGATCTTTGTATCAACACTAGAACACATAATTCTCTTCCAACTATTGCAAATCATGTCTCAAACACACTAGGATACACCCTTCCAGGAAAAGTGTTTTCCAGCCACTGGAAAGCATATACATAATCTCCATGAATACAAATTAATACTTCAAAATATTTATTTAAAGCATATGTACTGTTACTGATAAAGGCTATTAGATTTATTTCTCACTACAACAAGCAAAAGAAAGCAGCATAGGCTCTGAAGAAAACTAGGTGCTAGAACCTAGGAGTAAGAGGTATATTATCACCTTCTATTGCTCTTCAGCAAAGGATTCTGGCCACTGTTGACAGAAATAAGTAGTCAGTAAACAACTGTTCTATTATTACAGTAAATTATCCCATTTTCTATGATGCCACTAAAACTTACTCTACCATGCTTCTGGTAGTATATGCCTATAGGGAAGGTATTTGTTCATAAATTATCTCAGGCAGTGCTGTTTATAGTGAAGAGCACACATTGAAAGTCAATTGATTGTCTTTGAAGAAGAAGTAGCCAGCCCTGTGGACAAGGTAAGAGCAATGGACACTGTTCACACCTTGACTTTAGTAAGGCTTGTGATCCATTCTCACACAGTACCCCCATACAGACGCAAGATACAGATTGGGTAGTGGGCTATAAGCTGTGTACAGAACCAGATGAACACCAGGTTCACAGCTATGGATCACGTTCTCCAGATGTGAGCAACTCAAACAAAGAACAGGCTGGGGGACAACTGAAGGGGAGAGCAATTCTGCAGAAAAGCAGCTGGGAGTCATGGTGGACAACAAGAACTAACAACAGGTGGACAACAGTGGACACCACACTGCACTGTGCCCTTGTGACAGAGTTGGCCAACCACATCCTGGGCTGTAGCTGCAAGACAACCAGGAGGCAGAGGCAAGCGACTGTTCCTCTCTATTTGGCACTTGTCAGACTGAGCCTGAAGTCTGTGTCCAGGTCTGGGCTCCTCAGTACTATACACTGACATCATATTAATACAAGTCTAGTAGAGGGTCAACAACAAAATTAAGGGACTGGAGCACAGTAAGACAATTGGGTTTCTTCAGCCTCAGGAAAAAACAAGATCTAATTGCTGTCTTGAATGATGTAACAGCAAAGTACAGAGAACAAACCAGGATTTTCTCAGAGGGGTGCACACTACAGCAAAGAGGCACTTGGTAGTCATTGCACCACCAGAAATTCCAGTCAGGCATCAAGATATTCCTCCTCTCCCATGAAGGTGATCTGGACAAGTGAACACATTCTTTGCCCTTGGATATACTCAAGGCTTAGTCAGAGTAGACCAATCTAGTTATGTCTTTCCAATCATATTTATTCAGTGATTCTGAATCACAGAATGGTTTGAGTTGGAAGTGATCTTAAAGATTATCTAATTCCAACCTTTCACTAGACAAGGTTGCTCAAATCCCTATCCAACCTTCCCCCTGGACCTCTTCCCTTAACTGCCAGATAAAACATCCCAGACAACATAAACATTTACAGAACAGAGTTCTTACCCGCCTTTATTTTCCTTCCCTTTAACTTTTTCTTGGCCTTTGCCTCCAGTCGGATCCCATTCAACATAGGTATCTTCAACTTTCAAGTTCAGGTGAGATGAAGTACTGTCCAAACTGAACACAAATGCTGGTCAAGACAAAATACAAAACAGTGAAACAGTATAATGGTCTCCCAAGAGTGGCTATTCATAGAAAATTACAGAAGCAGCAGTAAAATTGCACTTAGAACAAGTGCCCTGGGGCAGAGCACTATGCAACTTAGTAAAAATATAAGCTTTTTAGTCTGATACTTGTAATCAAGGTAAGGAGCCCTTTAAATAGATCCCAACTATCTACCTTCAGTGCACAGGCTACAAAGTAGTTTTTGTCATCCTCAGGGTGCTGCATTATCAGCAATTATATTCAGCTAATGCTTAGCTAGCTAAGGCTAGTTACAGCCTACTCCCTAGACTCTTGCAGTCATGAATGATTTTAAAAGTTTGCTTATTTTCCACGCTCTGCAGCACTGATTCTCCAACAAGATGTTTATGATTAATTAGGACAGCAAAATTAGAGAATATTAAATTCACAGGGTAGCACATACAGGCAGAGTTGAACTGTGAAGTCAACTACAGATACAAGAACAGTAGAGGATGCACGCAACTGGAAGAGACTTGGTATTTGTTGCAGTCGAGTCCTTCATCCAAGAAAACAAAATTAATAAAACGTGCCAAGTTTCTTAAAGATATTTATTTACAGACTATTCTGTAAGTGCCCTGATACCATCCGATATTATAGTCTGCTTCTGAAAGAAAGTATACTTGAGATTTTAAGAGTTTATAGCTCAATAGCACATAAGTCTAGAAGACAATAAAGTAAGCACATGGATGAGGATAATTAATTTCTATGGGCTGATTATTAAAGAAAGCGAACTACATGTTCACATAGAAGTAACAAAAATAATATTGGAAGTATGATAACTGCCAATTTTTCCAGTACTGAGTAAGGAATGTCAGCGGCTCTTAAATGGATATTATGTTTTTGACAATGATCGTGGCTAAACAGTACTAATTGCAGTAATTAAAAGTATAGGCTTAAAATTGTTTCAGAAAAGTTTCCAGGATGGAATTGCATATAGCTTTGTTTTTATGAAGTAACATTCACAGGTAACATAATTTATATTTCAATTATCCAGTTCATAATAGTCATTTTGCCGTTTACACTACAGACTTTCCCACAGTCAAAGCCACAGGCTCATTATCTCCACTATACTTAAGAGTTGTGTACTGTCACAAAGCATTTCTTGCAATAATTTTTTCCTTCTAGTTTATTTTCAAAATGGTATTAGGAAGCCACCACCCTCAGATCAACTGACTTCTAACACAACAACTTAATAACTTTACCAACTCAGAGCTCCATCTTTTTTTTATAAATATTGACAGTGATTAGAACCTACAGCTACAAAGTGAAAAAAAAAAATAATCCTTTTCAGCACCTTCTATTTACAGAAAGCTATTACCTAAGCACAAATAACCAGCCAACAACACCAAGTGTTTAGATGCCCTAAGAGTCCTACCAATCCTCAGCCACAATGTTCATCTTATTTCTGTATGTGTTGGCATGATGTAGTGGCACATAATACTGTCAATCCACAGTTCAAAACAACCAATGTCAAGCTTTACTGGAGAAAGCTACATCACTACCTCATTTTTAGTGTCTGAATGCTAAAAGGCCAGATCTGTGCCAGTAAGCTTCTTAATTATTTACAGAAATGGTTGTTTTCCTTTTCACTTAGGACACACGTTTCAGCAGTGCTCACACAGAAGCAGAATTAACATACAAGTTCGCATATGAAGCCAGAACAGTACGTGCAGGGTTTTCACTACATCTTTCAAATTTTACCTTTTGTTTCCAAAGTCACAGGATCAGAGTATTCCCCTGCCACAGCTTTGTTGCAAGCTTGTACTCTAAGGTTCATGTATTTTGTATCAAATTTCAGACCTACAAAGTGAATGTTCAGAAACTTGATATTAGTTACTGACAATTTTTACAAGATTTAATATCTATTCCAGGTAGCTGTCTTCCATTTATCTTAATCTGCAAAGAAAAGCTTAAATCAGTGTGAACTTCCTTTGACAAGTGACCTTTGACAAAACCTCAAGGTCAATAAAAGACAGAGCCATTATTGTACAAAGCACACAAGACTAATGGGAAACAACGGATGCTTCATTGCATACAGGAAAATGGGTATTTTGCAAAACTTTCATACATAAAGGGTTATATAATATTCTTGGTTTTGAAGTATAAAAACCCCTTTACCTGATAACGTATACTCAGTAGCTTTAATGTAGTCTATCAGTTCCCAACACTGTTCATCTTTCACTCGAGGAAGCCCATCAAAGTTGGTTTTCCTATACTCCAATACAAAATGATCAATTCTGCTGTCATCTTCAGGCATTCTCCATGATACTGTTACACAGTTATCAGCAACCAGACATGATGCCAGATCTATCTCTGGAGCTTTAGGAACTGCAAAAAGACAAATATATAGATCAGTTTAAAGAAGAGAAAGGACTGAATATTAATTTGTTCTCCTTTGATTTATAGAGTTCTGAAGTTGCCCTTGGCCTAGCAACGCTTATTCCTTTTAGAGGACCTTTCCATTAGCAAGACACAATAGAAGACTAGGCAGACTACTTTGACTTAACAGGCATTTTACAAAACAAGAAATACGCATTAGCTCTGAAGTGAACATTTGCATCACATTTTCCAGATGTTTGTCTTAACAGTAAATTGGGCTGATCCCCTTCTGGAAATAGGGTAGATTGGATTTACAATTATAATGTTACTTTTAGAGTAACAGTACACAAGAACAACATTAAACAGCAAACTTTTACTTCTCAATCTTTGGAAGGTAAGTGATACTGTTTGAAGGCTGCAGCTGTACTTAAGTTTACATCCACCACTACAGACAACTAAAAGTGTAACAGTTTCCACTACCCCCTCAGCAGTTACGTAGTTTTCTTTCCTTTTCATCTGTTGCCTTGAAGGAACGGGAAAAAATTCCTAAGAGTCACTAAAGAAAATACTGAAGTTTTGTTTCTAGACAATAGAGGTCTATTTCTATAAAACCAAAGAACATTTCAGTCACTAAAAAGAAGGCATTTACATACTCTTCATAGTGTCCAAAGCACATTCAAGGAAGACTTTTGCTGAAGGAAGCAAAAAAGATGTTTTATTGTTTGCAAGTTTTGGAGGAAGGATCTGCAAAGGCTCTTCATTTGTTTCAGCATTCACAAAAGCTTGAAATAGATATAAAAGTGGCCTGCAAGTCAATGTATCAAGCAGGACCATCAAAAAAATACAATACCGATGCATCTGGGGAACTGACAAACCTGCAGATTTTGTTTGTCAAAAACACATCTTTTCATAACACTCAAACCCTAACTGTGTGCTCTGTAATGACCCAGTGATCAAGTCTTCAATATATAGAGGTTGCCTTTATGCAGTTGAAACAACTATTTCTTCAACAGACTGTTAGCCATGATTCCCCTCCACGATGACTGATGACATTCACCAGCACATTAATTATGGCTGAGACACATTTAGAGATGTGTAATTTTATCATCTAGATACAAACACCTCCTAGTTATAGCTTGCTAGAAGCAGAAGATCTAGTTTGCTTTATGCACATTACTTCACACCTTCCCACACTTTCCCTTCATGATTCACATCACTACTGAAATGCACCCTTTTATGTAAGCCAAGCAGGAATTACAGTGAAACTAGCGTTATAGGTTTAAAATGCTTGGGAACAAATAAGCAGCACAAGAGAAGAGAGAGACAACAGGAAAAGTACTTAAGTCTGTGCTGGTTTTGGTTGGGACAGAGTTACATTTCTTCATAGAGGCTTGTATGGTGCTACGCCTTGGATTTGTGATGAAAACAGTTCTGTAACACAGGGGTTTTGGTTATTGCTGAGCAGCACCAAGCCATTTTCTGCTTTTCGTGCTGCCAGTGTGTAGGCTGGAGGTGCACAAGCAGTTGGAAGGGACAGGTGACCCTAACTGACCCAAGGAATATCCCATACCATATGGTGTCGTGCTCTGTAATAAAAGGTGGGGGAAGAAGGGAGGGACCTTCAGAGTGATGGCATTTTGTCTTCCCAAGTAAACACTACTCATGAGAGCCAGGCTTTTCTGCAGGTGGCTAAACATCTGCCTGACAAATAAATTAACTTACAGCACACAGCTTTTCCTTTACCTGTTAAACTGTCTTTATCTCAATGCACAAGTTTTCTCACTTCTACCCTTCTGAGTCTCTTCACCATCCCACCACAACAGGGGGGAGTGAGCAAGCAGCTGTGTGATGCTTAACATCTGCAGGTGACAGAAGCTAAACTTACAGATACATGTTCTGAAATACTTGTCCTCATCTTAATTCATCCTAAAGCCATCATCTTAATCCTTGTATCCTTGTCCTAAAGTCATCCAACCATAATCTGAGAATAATATCAGTAGGAGCTCTTCTTAGGCAAAAGAAAGATTAAGATCAGGCAACTATTTCAGAATATACCTGTAAACGTCTTCTTAGACAAAATTAAAAATTAAGATGAGGACAAGTATTTCAGAACATATACCTGTAAGTTTAGCTACCTACCCCAACTATTTTTGGCATGGTAAAAGACACCATGTAAAGATCTTCCATGTGTTTGGAGTAACCAAGTCTTCAGCATAATTCTGGCAATGTGTGCAAATGCCCCCAGTACCACAACACCAAACATGTTTTCAACTTCACACACTAAAACATTAGTATTTCCTGATGAATAAAGGTCAATCAATGCTCCTGCAATAGTTTGAGCTATTACAGTCAGAGTAATTTGATAGCTTGGCACTGCAGTAGAAGAAAGTAAGACTAATACCCAGATAATTAATTTTCCTGTTTACAAATTAAAGCAACAAACAATTTAATTTCCTATGTATTTGATAAGGAAAACACATGTATAAGAAAGTTTATACTAAATACTATCTTCATATAGATACAAGACGTTGTTCATGCTTGCTGTTAGATCTTTATGTTCCCATTCCTATTAAACAGTGCAGTATGATCAGCTTACCTACCTTGTGCCCTCATCTGTGAAATACAGACCAACAATTGCTGCCCAGTCTAAATTCACTAAAAGGTGAATTTCTGCCTAGACGCCACTAGCTGACCACTACGAATTATGTTGTTAATTTAGTACACCTGCTAACACATACTGTATTTGCAGCAGCTAAATGGCCAGAAATGGAAACTGATGCTGCCAAGTCCTTAACAGATTTGGATTAGTGACCTACAAAAGAAACAATTTACATCCCTGCCAGCAGTATTCTTGTCAATATATTCTTGGTATCACTCAAAGGCAAAGAGGTTTAAAATGAAAGAACAGAGTCTGGAAGACTCTTTCTTACTTCTGAGAACAATGTTATTTTCTGAAATGCTGTATTATGTAGAAATTAACACATTAAAACCAGAAAATCCTTTTACTCTCAAGTTATTCAGCTTAATATCCAACAAACAAGAGTGAGTTTACATACTCTGAAAAAGTTGCTCGTTAGGATGTAAGAGGTGTGGTTTTGCTTTGTTTCTTTTACATATACCGAGTTATTAACGTAGTGACAAATTAAACTCACTGCATATACTTTTTACCTGGCAAAAAATTTACAGCCTGGAGGATGCGCCTTTCCAGAGCGAAGTCGACCATCAAATGAGTCATACTATCACTGACTGTCGGTTTCAGAGAGATACGGAACGCTGAAGCCATTGTGACTCTGAAGTCAAGAAAGCAGCATTAGCAAAATGTATTTTGCATTAAGTACCACAGCAATTTTCAAAAAACAGCAATCAGATCATCTGTGTCATTAATGTCTAGCTGGTAGCCCAAATACTGATCAAAGACCAGAACATTTTTCTAATAGATAACTGTTTACCATGTAACACAGACTCCAAAATTGAAAGTTTTGCTAATGTGACTGTTTCAAACAGAACATGGTTCAAGATCCCACTTGTTCCATATTACTACACAAAGAAATACCAGAAGTGACTAAAGAAGAGCTTAAAACGTCTTTAAAAAAAAACTCTGAAAAACTTGAATAAGAGATAAAACAAAACTCTCAACACAAAATCAGGAAGTATGAAATATATAAAAAACTGCAGAAACAGGATCATGTTTTATACTTAGAAATTCAAAAGGTCCAAAGACTTTTCTGCTTGACAAGATCAACTCATTACCTCCAAAGTGCATTGTCATATTTTAAATATTGTTCAGAAGGCATTTATAAATAGTGAACCAGCTGAATATCCTGATTTCATATCTAACTCTGATCTTATCAGGGGATGAAGACGTGCTTAAATCGCAGACCTATTGCTTTGGAACATGCAAGTATGAGATCAGTCTCACAAGACTAAAGCACAACTCCCATTTCCACTTCTGAAATCTTAGCTCTGTCCTTATTCTGAATATGCCTAAGGCACTACTGTAATGCATCAACTACACCACCAAAAAAAAAGGAGGACAAGTCTCTTGTCTAGTTCCGTAATTCTGAAGACATCAGGCTACACAGCAGAATTTGAGTAACGTCAATTCAGACAGCACACCAGTTCTAACTACTGCTTTTAGAAAAGAGATTCTTAACTGGAAAGTCATATACACACCATAAAAAAAAAAAAGTGCAAGTACTTGTATCCAATTTAAAACCACAGATCTCTGGCAACTTGAGAATGCTTAATAGCTCACAGGAAGCAATATGCATTAAGTACTCCACTAGCATGTAAGAGAGATTATGTGCTAACTATGTGTACATGAAAGAATGGTGAAACCCAAAAAGTTCAGGTAGCGAAGAAGGGGAGGAAATACAAAACCGAGTATTACACTCAAGCATCACAATTTTGGGATAATAAGACAATTATGTCACTGAACATCATAAAAAGAGACAGGTCAGTTAATTTCCCAAGACACAGTTGCCCTTCTGAAATTCATCATGGGCTGCCTACCAGATTCCACTGTGCAGCCAGACAGGTAAGTCTCTCCTTAAGGAAGAATAATTCTCTGATTAGCACACTCAGTAGTCAGTTTCAGACAGCTTTTTAATGTCTATTTAGGCACCAATCTTAGTGAGATCTCTCAGAGAGATAACCAGCCACAATTCGAAAGGATGTGATCACATAGCTTTTCAAGAACCTAGAAGATTAAGAGGATGCTTATCACAGATAAGAAGTACTAAGATACCTAGCACTGCCACTATCCTTGTGATTTGTTAAGGACACTAAAACTTCACCCTTGGAAAAGCAAAGTTTAATTTCTCTAGTAATTACTTATTTTACACAAAAGTTCAGAGAATTTAGACAATAAGACCCTTCCTTGAAAACTTGTAAATTGAAAATTGAAATCTGGTCCACAAGAGCAACATACACTGGAAACAGCCTGTGAGCTGTCTTTCAAGATATTATGCAGATCACAGTAAGTTTTCTGAGAAGTTCAGACTCTCAAAACATAGTTGTCCATCTTCCAAGTCAAGAAAAATGGCCTTCACATTTATTTTGAAAGCAAAGTTTTTCTTTCTAAACAATAGTTTGAAGACATAGTTCAAAGAAAAGCTACAAGAAATAGCAATTTCACTGACATTAGTCAAAATAATGTCACAAGGAATATTTCAACAAGCACAAGACTTTTTACATTCAAAAGGAAAATCAGCTAGCAAAAGTCTGTAAGTTTTTAAAAAAACCAACAAGATGTTTTGCAATTTAAAGGGACAGAGTCAGCTTGAAGCATTATTATGTTTCAGCCATTTGGTATTAACAATAAATCAACAGTTTATTATTAATAATAATTAATGATATCCTTACATATAGTTAAATAATAACAATAGCGGTTGCAAAGCTCTACTTGCCTGCATTAAAAACACCTTTTTCTTCATTAAGGCATGAAAGGCCAACAGTCAGCAAGGAACCATAGAAGTTTTTAGTTATCTCTCCAAAGTTGTGATATCACAACAAACACTTAGGAAACAGTCAATGAATTTAAGCTGACTGTGACCCTTTCAAAATAAATGCATATTCAAGGATAAGATTAATTCAAAGACACAAAAGCAATAGATTTTGTACTATACCTATCTTTGATGTGTCTGGCAGCCTTGGTGCATGTGAGGGAGAAAAGAGAGAAAGTAGGTTAATAGTATTGGTTAGAATTGCAACAAGGTATCACCTGGGAAAAACTGATCAAGAACCACATCAACTCAATTCCAAATTACTCAGCTTCCTGGGCATGACTTTGTCTCTTGACATTTCTCTTAACCAGTCAAGCTACTCTCCACCACATTTCAAAAGAGCTACACGACCAAGTTAGTAAAACTTAACTACCCATGGTATATTCTGTGCTTATTAGTGGCACGTAACCATACCTGACCTGTTTGGCTAAACATCATAGGGTGTATATTCT
Source organism: Gallinago jamesoni (assembly GCA_025769975.1). NCBI lineage: Eukaryota > Metazoa > Chordata > Aves > Charadriiformes > Scolopacidae > Gallinago > Gallinago jamesoni. Next base: position 51,401,286 of record JAOQGH010000019.1, on the reverse strand, counting down.
GACAAACAAGGGGTACAAAAAGAAGAAAAAAAAATAATAAAGACTTTTCCTCTGAAAGTTATTGTCCTGTTACAACAATGCTCCCTAAAAGGCTCTCTCCATATGTCACTATTTGAAACCACAGAACATAGTTTTTCCCCAGCATTTAAGTAAAACCACTGAAGCAGACGCAGCAGTGGTGATGGCGTATTTCAAAGATAAACATTAAATGGAATTTACAAAGACAAAACCCCTGTCCTTCACAAAGAGGAACTGCAAGCCTAAGACAAACTGTTACTGCTGAAGTAGTGATGGCTTAGTTAGGCTTGCTGAATCCATGCCTGGAGTTAACACTGCTATTTGATCTAGTTGTCATTCAGCTGAACTACCTTCCCTTCCAAAGAGGAGATAAAAAATACCAGGCAGTTTCCCAGTTTAAAGTCAAACATAAGTGGAGGACTTCCAAATTTTTCACTAAATGCAAAGCACACCCAATGAAAAAAATAAGAGTCAGTTTTTCCTGCTATAAAACCAATTTTATCTTCCCAAAGTAGGATGCAGAAAAAAACAACATGTGTTTAGAAATATTTTAGACGTGGCTTTGTTTTACCTCAAACCAAAGTTATTGTAGGAACTACTAACTGATTTTGCTACATGACAGCTATAGACAGAATAGAGCTACTTAAAATCAAAAACTGACTTTGTAAGCTCTACACCTTGTACAATATGTGGCAGTCAGGACTCAGTGAACAGTCTTCTGCAAGACAGTCCTGGCTAACCCCTTTGAATTTAGTCTGTTTCCAGGTTACTGACAAAGAAGGGTATTGACCCATCTCAGATAACTGCCCAGCAGTATCAAATTGCATCCTACCTAACCACTGAATCTTCATGTTTGCTGGCAGTCATGTTCTTTTACCTTTGAGGTAAGGCAATTCAGCAAACAAAGCCACCAAAAATATAACATAGAAAAAAAAAACCCAGAAAAACAGTAATCATATTTTAGTCTTATACTAGTTTCTCCTCAACTGATTTTCTAGAGGATCCAAAGAAAATCTGTGCCAATAAAAGAGTCAGGGCTGGAGCTGTTCTTTCAGGAACACCTGGTATTCCTAGTAGCAGAACAATATATTCAACTAGCTAATAGCCAAGACAATATTACTTTAAAATGCCATATGCAATGGCACATTTACAAGTGCAAGCTAGTGTAACACAAGTTTCAGATCCTAGATATTAGAGCTGACTGAATTAGTTTTCCATATCTTAAGCCTCAGAATCCAAATTTAAAGATATTTTGCCCCCTAAACGCTCAAATAACTCTCCTTATTGTATTTGATTTTAAAAAGTACTAGAGAAATCTGAAAAGAAACAACTCATAATAAATTCAAAGCTACATTCTGCCCAGCACTGAAGAGCTAACTTAATTTTTACATATCACTATTACAAAACAAAAAGAACAACTCCAACTGAAGTGCTAAGAAAAACATTCATTTTAGGAATTGTCACTCTTCAAGGCAAATAAATCAAAGCTGACATTCAAGAAGCATGACAGCATACAAACATCTTGCCAAAAGGTAGAACTGACACAGTAAGACAGCTTTTCTGCCCACTCTTTTAGAATAATTTGCACCCTTGTTCCTGTTAAAACACAGAAGGCAAAAGTAATTGGGTCTTGGATTTGGCATGGCTGACCCCACCACTAACACAAGGATTATAATAGCAAGCCTAGTATACCAAGTAAGTATCTGTTTTATTAACTTGCAAGTGATTTCTTCTAGTTAGACATATGTTATTTACAATCTGCTGTTGTAAAGTACACTTTATTTGTATTGGAATCACAATGTGAGGTCCAAATCAGGCTCTTGCCTGCACAGTACACAAATGCATTAGAAGGGTTTGGGGGAACAGAGGAAGAGTTGCCCTGAATTTCATTTCCTAAGATCGTTCAGGACAACTATAGAGTTCAGAGTTGCAAACTGGAGATCCACAGATTACATAAAGTTCTGCAAAACAAAGGTCTTGTCAAACACTGATGACTTCAGCTACAATACACAGACTCTCTGCAAGTGTCATGTAACTGCACTGGGCAACTGACAAGGTCACTTGCCACAGCTCTGAGTGCTGGCCATCAAATATTTTGTAAATCTTGGTTCAGTTCTATAGAGATATATTTCACCCTCACTTTCTTGGGTCACTTACCTAACATCAGTTAAAGTTTTCTTAACACTGACAGTTGTCCAGGAGAAGGTGTTCCTTTCCCTCCCCCTCACTCTAAATAAGAAAGAACTTATTTTATTCAAGATTGCATAAAAAGCTAAGACTATAGTTCTTGACTTGTTCTCACAGAGCATGAACTGTGTTTTCACATACCTCTCTACCCTTACTCTCAGTATTCCTGGTAAATTTGCAGGGTCCGCTATAGTAATGTAAAAGATATTTCAAATTGAGACAAATACCAACATCTGCCTTATGCACATCCATTCTGTGTTTTCTACCTTGAAGAATTCCACAGGGTCCTTTATGTCCAGTGACTGTGCAGCAAGTTCCAGCAGCTCTTCAGAACTCTCTAGGGCATTACTACACTGGCTAAGCTGATCCTAAAGCAAAAACAGAAAGTAAGAACAATTTGATGTATTCACATTTATAAACTACCGGCACTAGGACTACAGGGTTTTGCTATGCATTTGTAACAACTTATTACCTTATCTAATCAAGGCTATTACCTCTGACACATCATGTTAACTAGGACTTCATTGCGCTTGACAAGCGCACAGTGATACATGGCACAAGCCATAAATCCAAAGGGGAAAAGGCTGGATAGGTGAAATCTGTTTTAAAAGACAGATTTAATATAAAGGCCTGTTTCTCTTAACATCAGGATTTCAGAAGCAAAGACATGCTTACATCTGCATGCACTACAATTTCTATTTACAAGCCTGCACTTCATCAATAAATTGATACTGTTTAATGCAGCATTACCTTGAAAAAGGCATAGATTTTATCTCCAGCCAGTTCTAGAATTGTCACAAGGCAATCATGAACTCAATATTGCTGTATAACAAATTGGGACAGTAGAGGAAGGGGAACTGAGGAAGAAAGGCAGAAAAGCAATTTCTTTCAGGATTATCTAAAATTCTATCATCAGTGACCTAGCATTCCCAGTGTATAAAACAGTCCACAGAGAACATCCAGTATTGCATAATATGGGTATATCTCTAAAAAGATCAGTTTTGAATACACTGCAGGATCCTAAACATACCATAGTTCAAAGAGAGGTGCATTTTAAGCCTGCCAGCAGCTTCTGCATCACCATTGAACATACAAACTGTTTTCTAGTTAAATGATATAGAATCACAGAATCTTAGTGGTTGGAAGGGACCTTTGAGATCATTGAGTCCAACCACATTAAAAAAAACACAACAACAAAACAAAAACAAACCACAAAAACAACAAACAACACAAAAAACCACACAAAAAACAAAAAAAACCCACCCACCAACTAAACCCCACACTCACAACCCCACACACAACACCCCAGCACAAACCAATGAT
>JAOQGH010000019.1:51373954-51388688 GCA_025769975.1 Gallinago jamesoni | reverse complement strand
CCCCCCCCCCCCCCCCCCCCGCCCCTCGGGCAGCCCAGCCCAGCCCAGCCCAGCCCAGCCCAGCCCAGCCCAGCCGGGCGCGGCCGCCCGCCAGCGCCCCGCAGGGAGGCCGGCTGCTGCCGCCGGCACTCACCCTGTGCTGCTCCATGGTGAGGAGGGAGCGGAGCCAGGACTGCCAGCAGCACCCAGCCGCTGGAAAACACGACCACGGCCGCGGCCTCCTCCGCCGCCCCCCGGGCAGACCGGGCGGACCTCCCCCCTCTCCCCCTCCCGCCACGCCCCTCCACGCCCCTCCACGCCACGCCACGCCACGCCACGCCACGCCACGCCCCGGCGCAGGCGCGCGCGCCAGGCTGCAGCCGCGCCACCTACGCATGCGCGCTGCGCTGCGCTCTCTTCCCTCCACTCCCTCCCGCCCCCTACCCCCTCCGCGCACGCCGGCGGCACGTGTGCCTGGCCTCGTCTCACCTTCCCTCCCGGGAAGGGCCTGTGGGCATGCGCAGTCGGAGCCGGCGGCCGAAAGATGGGGAACGGGCCGTCCGTGGGCTGCGCCTGGTACCGCGGGTTCGGGTCCCGACACCGGCCGGGTGCCTGGCCGGCCTGACGGGTCCCTTCTCCCCTGGGCCGGGAGGCGAGGGCTGGGAGTGTCAGGCGGCAGGAGGGAGCAGGGTCGTGCTCCGAGGCACCGAGGCCGGTGCCGAGGTCCGGGGGAAGGAGGCATCCCAAAACCCTGCGTGGCCTCCGTGGGAGGGCCCCGGGCCAGCACTGCCCCCACCCCTGTGCTTGTCGCCCACCATGGGGTGCAAGGAGTGCCTGTGGGAGCATCTCCGGAGCACAGCCCTTAGAGGCCAAAAGAGATGTCACAGGAGGAAGACTGAAAGGAAACAATGGGAAAAAGTTGGAAAAGGAAGAAATACTTCAGCTCCCTAAAAGAAAAATGGACAAGCATGGGTAATCGATACAGAATTGATACAAGAGTAATCCAAGTAGATGTTGGATTTAATCCATCTCCACATGAGATGGTAAGTTAGACACGTTTATTTATCTTTACAGAGGTTAGAAATTTAAGGAAGGACTTTGACCGAGAACAGCTTTCTTCTGGGACCAAACGTACTGCTTTCTTACAGTACAACACCTGAAGGATAAAGCGAGATTTAGCTTTACCTGGCCACTTCCTAGGACCTGTTATTGTCTTGAAACTCATGAGAATTCCCATATCAATAATCTTTTCTTGCAGCTCCAACCTATAATAGTTGGATTGCAGTACTTATGTTTATTTACAGGGCCAGATACACCTATGTATCATGTGAGGAGGAGGCAGTGGGTTGCATTTCTGTATAGTGGAAGGCTTGGAAGTAGTTAAAGTAGATACTAACACTATCTGAGAAACCAAGCTAACAAAATAACGAGGTAGGAAGACAGCTGTGGATGACCTCTAAAACATAGTATATTTGCTTTGTGCTGGCCTTGAGGACGACTGCTGCAGACATTGGAGCTGCTTATGTGCAGTTCAGTGTGCTCTGGCATCAACTAACCCCTCTCATCATGCCACTCAAAGTCACCGTGACCCATTGTTTTGAAAAGGCCTTCTTTTTGTGTCTTCAAAACAACAAACAACAAGGTAGCTCACTCCCACCACCATCCTGGAGCCCTTTTGTGCTTTTGAGGGTAAGTGCATGGGCATGTACCAAAGCAAGGGGCAAGTGCCAGACAAACTGCCACAACAGGCTCTTCATTGATGCAGACTTTTCTCGATGCATCTTTTTTTCTTTCCTTTTTTTTCCCCTTTTTTCTTTTTGAGCAGGAGGTCAGAAACCATCAGCAAAACCAGAGGAAGATCAGTGGAGCAGCAGAGAAGCCTGGATGCCTTGGTGTATGGGACTGAGTCTGCCCCGACAATCTAGGAACAATAAAATCTTCCCTGGCTTTTCTTCCAGCAAGCTACCTGAAAATAGCAGGGCTGTGTAGGAAGGTTTTCGTGGATCATGCCCAGAGCTTCCTGGGAGTCACTGTGGATGGGCTAAGGGATCGTGGCAGCGCTGCTCCTTCAGTGCTTGATTATTGCTTTGGTTCCTTGATGAACACCAAAGCCTCAGAAGTCAAGCCGGTGATGGCTGATTACATTAAATGTAATTACTGCAGTATTTCTCTCGTGACTCAAGAAAATAAGATTTGTGCAATTTCATTCTCCTCACTAACAACTTCTGAACTTCTTTTAAAAACAAAACAAATTAAATATTAGCTGCAGTTAAAGAACAGAGAAAATTTGATTGAAATGCCCCCTGCTAGTCCCAAACTGCTCGAGGTGCTCCTCCCTCAGAGTGTTCTGCTTCGTACCGAGAATGGAGGGCAGTGAGCAGAGAAAAACAGGCTTTGCTTCTGTTCTTTGAATCACTTAGTCACTGCACTGAGGGAAACAACAGTGTGGTTTTATTTATGTGCATGCAGAGAAGGCTGTGGCTGTCAAATCTGCTTTATTGTTTCATCAGGCTCTGCAACCACAGATTTAAAAGGTACACACAAACATTGCTTTGAGAGGAGAACTGTGTATTATATACATATATTTATTACGGACCTTGATTTTTGGTGAATTTTAGTAGCTATTTGAAAGTAGGGGAAGATCAGCCAAGAGGATTGTAAATGCACTCAAGTGACTTGCACCTGAGTTACTGGAAAACACGTGTATCACACTAATCATTGTTCAGTCTTGTGTGCTCCGCAAGTAGAATGTCTGCACTTAGATAATGTAGGCTTGTGATGGAATCAGAGGCACCTTATTGAACATCCTTGAGATTTCTGCCCAGCTGTTGGAGAAGATCAAAATACAGTGGAAAACTACATCTGGTTGAATCTCTGATAAATAGGTGAGAAGAGCGGTTTCAAACCCTCTGTCTAGCTCACAAGGACCCAGGACCCTCTCCGTATCAATGACTCTCTCGCTCCACGGTGGCTGCACCCCCCACTTGTGTGCCTCTGCCTGGGAGCTGCTTCTGAGATTCCCTGGTCCATGAGGTATCGAGATTAAATATGTTCTTTGCCTTTCATCTGTGATTTTGTGGTTGTTCCTGCATTCTGCCTGTGTCGGCTCACACAGCAGTCTTCCAATTAGAGAGGGAGGAGAGTAAAATGTGTTTTGAGACTTAACCAAGTCTCAGAACTGGTTAAGTCTGATTTTTCTGCTGTGGAATGCTCGTTAAAATTTACTGCATTGCTGGTTTCATACACACTAAGGCATTATTTAAAAAAACCCAACACCTAGAATTGAAACAAACAAAAAAGAAGTGATACTTGAATTGCTCTTCACTTAATGATTCTTTCATGCCAGTGTAAATAAGGTGTCAAGGGAGGTTTCGAAGCTTTTAAAATAGTATTTTCCTCACTTAAAACACTCTAAGTCAGTACTGAATCTGCCTTTGGAGCCACTGAATTGCGAGTAGGAAGGAAAGGAGTTTGGTGTGATTGTTGTAAAGACCATCATCACCACTTGGTACACAATAAATCGGAGTAGGCAGAATGAAATCTTTTTCACCTGAGCTCCAACTTGCCGTCATCATTGTTACAGAAAAGCTTGGAGCCCAAATCAATTCAGGACACATCCTGCATCAGGTAGCAGTGTGCCTCCCTCTCTCTTGCTCCATGCAGCCTGGAGTTCAAACCTTAGATATTTCTGAGAAGGAGAGAAAATAATAAAAAAAAAGAAGAAATGTGACATGGAGCATCTCCTTGGTCAGCCATGGCACTTGGATTTGGAGGTTTTGCTGCTTGCTTGTGTAGAAACCTGGCTTCTGTGAGCACAGTTAGCTGGGAAGGTGATGGATGCACAACAGGCTTCCCAGCAGCCAGTCCTGTAAGTTGGGGGCCGGGGGGGGAGGGGTGTATTGCCAGCCTGACATTGAACCACAATCTCTTCCAGAAGACCTAAACATCCTGCCCCATCCAGATTAATTTTGTGGGTTTCGTGAAAGAGCCGGGACACACTCCTGGTGCTCCACATGTCTTACAAAGGTTATTAGCTGCAGGTGCCCCAAAGCCTGGTTTAAAAAATTTCTGAAGACACAAAAGAAAATCATATCTAAGCTAATCAGATAGACACCTTGTGTTCTTCTCTAGAGTACCTTTTACTGTTACGTTCCGCATTTATTTTCTCTCCCATTTCTTATTCCTGTATCTGTAGGTTTCGTACTCTTGATGTCGCTACCATGTATGATTGTATATACCATCGTATATATGCATATACCACATAGCATTGGACACCTCTGTCCATCGCTGTCAGAGCATATTTCCCTTGGGGCAGGCTCCTAAACCCCCTGCCTTCCAGCCCATGCTGTGGTGCCAGAAGCGTGACAGAGACACGCACAGTTGTGCCCTGGCTCACAGTCATGTTCAGATCAGCAGGGAGATAATAAAAACTGTATGTGGCTGCAGAGGAAGCTGAACAGAGATGAGTTGTGCACACTTTGGGTACACTTAAGCCTACAGAACATACCCCTTCGGTGCCACAAATTGTCACAGAGCTCATGATAACTAGGACTGAAAGAAAATAGCTATCCTCCATCCCAGGAAACTGGCCTTACATTAAAATAGATGAGCTGTGAGAGTAATAAAAAGGTGCATCCAAGCTGAGTAAAACCAGACAGTTGTCCTGTGCTGGTACTACCTCCTTGGTAGCACATGAGTGCTTAGCACGGCACAAAGCTTGTGCCACCTCGGGACTCGGCCCCCGTGTGAGTTTTGTTCTCTTAACACTGACTAGGTGAGGTAAGATTCAAAAGCACCCAGCTCATTCGAGTTCAGCCTCTTAACTACTGTGAATTTCTGTCTTCCATCCCTACCACTCCCAGAGGGGGAGAAGAAACTCTTTGGGACACAGGATGTATTTATATAGGTAAGATATACCCATACACACCACTTAAATAAAGCACAACCAAGGGAGTTCATGAGAGCTGCTGGAAAGAAATGAAAGACCCATTACGTGAAAACAAGGTATATTGCTCATGAGTCACCCATCCATGAAGATGAAGGCTGAGTTCTTCAAATCACATCATTTTGTCAGTTTCTGCAGTTGCTCTTTTCATGCTGAAACGCCTATTGGAATAAGCGTTGACCCTTGTTGAAAAGCAGTGAATAAGTACATTTTCTTAGCTACCACCTGTGAAGGCTTGGCCCAGAGCCACATGGTCCAGGAGTCACTTCACATTTTAAAACAGTTTTTGAGAAGCCCTGCAGCCAGCCAGCGGCACAAAGAAGACAGGCAGAGTGAGGAGATAAACGGTGGGAGAGCAGAGGCACCACCAGGAGAAAGAGCAGGGAAAGGGAGCTTTTTCACGTGGCATGAAAGCAAGTACACCTGGGAAAAAGAGTCTGCTGCTGCCTGTTTGTCCAGTACAGAGTAAGGAGTAAGGGAGCAGGAGGTAAGAGGAGATGAGGAAATACGAGCTCTAACCTCCAGGGACAGATGTGCTGGCATATTCCAGTGGAGAGACAAGTTGGAGTTTGGAAGAGAGGGAGCGTAATTAATAAGGTTTTCAAGGCTGGCTGCACTTCACGGGGCTGCACAGTCAGCTGCGCTCTCTGGTCATTAAAAGTTCAGGAATGCTACTTTTCCAACATGCCACCTGGCCTTCCCCTTTCCTTGTAAGAGGTTCCCAAAGCAAATTGTGGGTGAAGGCTTTCGCCCCCATGGCAGACTGCTGCTAGTGGCAGGGCCACCACTGGTGTGCCATGCCTGCCTTCCAGCAGCAAGCAAGTGCTGGTGGGTGGTGGGGGTGCACCATAGAGGACACAAGGCTCCCTAATGCTGCTTGTAGTGAGGATCAGCTGCTGTCCTCTTAATGGGCTCAAGACCTTCTAATCCTCTTTTTGTGCTGCAGACTGGTTCACTTTCATCACCTAGGGCAAGCACACACTCCGTATGCACTGTTGTCCACCACAAGGAGCTTGTGGAGCACTAAAGCTGTGGTTATGTGGAGACCCTGCTTTCTGGTAGGAAGTGTGCCTGGGCTCAGTGACAGGCAGGTGGCTGCGAATGCCCAGCTGATGGCACTGTGTCTTCATCAGTCTGCCTGGCCAGAGGAGAGTGGAGGGTTACTTGTCTGTGACCAGTGTTGAGCAGGAATGCTGTAGCTCCAAACATACTGCTAGTTTGCTGAACAGGGTGGTGAGGTCTGAAGGAGGAAGCTCTTGCACACAGAGAGATCGTAGCCTGGGGAGCAATGGAGCTGGAGGCCATGGTGTGGATGGCAATCCTGGCTCTCCTCTTGCGGGCTGCAGATGGTCTGAAAAGGAGCCACTGGTGACAGCCCCACACTTTCCTCCCGAGGACAGACAGCTCCAATCCCACCCCAACATCACCAAAGGAAGAAATGCACCCTGTCCCCAGGTCACAACCCATAGCCAAGCAGATCTGTTTCCCTTCCCCATGGCGCCTGCCTGCTCTCTGGAGCAGGACAACCCACACTGCAACCAGTCAGAGACATCCCATACCCATCATGGCCTGCCAGCTCCCTCCACAGGGTGGCATGGCCACCCGGATCAGTGAAGCTCCACACTGAAGACTACAGTGTAGTAGTAGTCTAAAGGACTACATGGTCTTCTAGAAGGGTGCAGCTGTTGCCAGAGACTTGTAACAGGAAGCAAGCTGTCGTGGTCCTCAAGAAAATGTCTGTGCATTGTGCATGCCTGTCTTCACAGAAACAGCTGCCTGCTGCTAATGCAATTTGGACATGTCTGGCTTGAAGACCCTGCCATTTGCGGGGTCTGATTAGCGTTTATAGTTAAAGGTGTTTTTTACTGGATCTGCCTGGAGTCATGTCCTCTTCTGAAGTGGATGCAGTTTTGCTGAGGCAAATAGAGTTTACTGAAGTTGTTGGGAACATTCAAAGAACTCCACAAAAGACTTGAAGATCAAAGTCAAGGCAGAGACATGGGGGATGCAAATTCGCAAGCCCTTTTGCTGGCAGCCTGCATTATCCCAAAGCTTGTACCACATCTCCACAAGGACCCCCAGACCTGGGTATTAGCAGCACCCACTACTATGTTCCCTGTTCCCCTCTGTGTTGCAGGCCCCCTCAGTCCCCATTCTTGCAGGCATCTGTCTGGCCCTGTGCCCCACAGCCCTCACCCACCAGGGGATGCTGAGGTTCTGTGCAGAAGAGGACACCAGGAGACTGCTGCAAGGACACACCTGCTATTAGAAGAGCTTGCACTTATCCTGCACCCAGGATCATGGGGCCACCAGCTGTGGCGTTTCAGAAGAAAGGTGGGTTACAACACGTGGCACTGTGTGCTCCTAATGTCACTAACTGAAGGAAGTTTTGATTAAAAAATGCCAGGTTCTGAAAACACCATCACTCTAGGGTGCTCTCAGGTTTCAGTTGAAAAGTGCAGTGAAATCCTGCAGAAATCAACGCGAGTCTCCCCACGTGACCTGAACCAGAGCTTGTGTGGAATGCCTGACTTCCTCCTGTCTTCTCATAGGGAGCACTTCAAATAAATTACAGTATTTAAATTATAACTGGACCCTACACAAAACACACTTCAAAGCTTTAGGGTTGTTTAGATCTGAGTGCAGGCTCTGTCTCTGAATAAAATGTAAACATATTGTTGCTTCTATTTAATGTTGACTAGCCATGTTCTGAGCACTATGCCAATGAGGGACCCTGCATCTAGCACTCTCACTTAAAAGCTACTTGAAGAATGACGTTGAAAACCACCACACGTACAGCCTTTGGGTCCTTATTCAAATAATTTTAGGGTGACATGTTTAAAAGCACTTGAATTGCATTTCTGTTCTCCACTCTGCTTGTAGTGCAATTAAGGGGAGCCAGAGCCAAGTACAATTGAAATTCTGCCAGTAACACTCCGTATCGGAGTGGGATCCCTGTTTTTCCAAGTGGTAGGTACACAACAACCCACCTGCACAGAGACAGGAACGATAGCGTGGACCTGCAGGGATGTAGCAACCCATCCATGTTCTGTGTTGCCAGCATTTAGCTACAAAGCAAGTAGATTAAAGCTTAAAATAGTAGCAGAACTGTATGGTCAGCAACTGATCTTGTAAAAGGCAGGGCAGAGATTTGAAGCTGTTGTCCATCTGCCTACCTTCACTGAGGTTATTGGGGAAGCCAGAGTTGCAGAATGGTGACAGCTTCCTTTTTCTTTCCCTGAGGGATGTTTAAACTCTGAGACAGACAAATTTTATATTTAGCTTGCCAAATCATGGAAATAGCACGGGAAAGATGAAGAATATTGTCCCAGATTGCAGGAGCAAGAGTAGGGGTGAGCAGCCATGGCAGTGTGAATCCTCAGGCCTTAGCTGGAAGAGCAGAGAGGTGTCCTAGAGGGAAGATCTGGATGGGGGAGAGGTGGGGATCACACATGGTATTCAAGGCTAGGGACACGGGCTTGATCTGTGAACGTCACAGAGGACAGCAGAGAATGAGAGAGAGGTACGATGCTTGGGTTAGGGTGTGGAGGAGGCGAAGGGGTGTAAGGCAGATGGGGAGAAGATGGCTGAGCATATGGACAACAGAAGCACAGACTGAGTTTTACCCATGGCATGAAGATCTGTCTGTCCAAAGAAAAGCAAAAAATAGGACTGCAGTGATGGAGGCGAGGTAAAAAAAAAAGTGATCAAGGGATGTGAGCCTCAAAGACAAGAAGAGAATTATAAAAGGGTTGAAAGTTACATTTCTGCACCTCTGTGAAGGCAGTGTTGCATATGTTTGTGTGCCCCCTTAGGAAAGCAGCAATGGATGATGGATCTGACCCCTTAACTTCCTGTAACTTGCAGGGAATTCTGGCTGCACAGCATAGTAAGATCGGCAGCAGAAAAAAAGCACAGTGTACTTGGGCATGATGAGCTATAGAATCACAGAATCATAGAATCATCTAGGTTGGAAGGGACCTTCAAGATCATCTACTCCAACCATTAACCTCACTCTGACAAAAAAAACCCAAACATCACTAAACCATTGAACACCTCCACTTCAGTGGTGCTTCAACCACTTCCCTGGGCAGCCCATTCCAATGCTTGATAACCCTTTCAGTGTAAAAATTTTTCCTGATATCCAACCTGAACCTCCCCTGGTGCAACTTGAGGCCATTTCCTCTAGTCCTGTCACTTGTTACTTGGGAGAAGAGACCAGCCCCCACCTCCCTACAACCTCCTTTCAGGCAGTTGCAGAGAGCAGTAAGGTCTCTCCTCAGCCTCCTTTTCTCTGGGCTGAACAACCCCCAGCTCCCTCAGCCTCTCCTCGTAAAACTTGTGTTCCAAGTTATGGCATGATGAGCCATAACTTTCTCTAAGCACAAGAAAGCGGGCAGCGTGAAATGGGTGTTCTGATGCTGTCCTGTTCTGTCCTCCATTACATACGGTAAGCAAAGCACAAAGGGAGCAGATCACCTTCGCCCCCAGGGGTCATTTCCTGCTGCTGCCTGGAGAGCAACAACCTCTGGTGCATCACCTTGGGTGGCACTCTGATAAGCTAGCCAAAGGAGGCAAGGACAGGAGCTGGGGAAGGTCAGGTCCCGGCAATGCCAGTGCCTTCTGCCACCACCTCCTGATCCAGGGCTGGTCCAGTCAAGAGGCCAGCTTCATATCTGTCCACACGCCTCACCGTGCTCATAGGCTGGCCGCCTCCAGCAGGGAAATCACACCAGGTGCTTGGACCACAGGCTGCGGGGGCTGGGCCCCCACTTAGAGGAGGAGGAGGGAGGTGGGGGACATGCACTGCTAATGTCTGTCAGAAGGTCATGGAGCTGGCAACAGTTCTTTAGCCAAGAGGGCAGCAAACCCCATAGCAGTCCTGGTACAGCTAGGAGCCCACCCTGGGGGCAGGCTGAGGGGCAGAGGGGGCACCAAGGTAAGGGGTGGCAGGTAAGGGTCATGTGAAGCCACACCGCCCGGCTGCAGCACCACCGCTCAGCTCAGAAGGCGGCTGTCCTGGACTGGAGCTGGTCCAGAAGGTGCCTTTGAAGACTGGAGACTTCATTGCAGTGGGATTATTTTTGTGGTGAAAGATTTCACACCACAGGCTCTCAGGAGACAAACTGCCCTTTGCTGGATTGTTAGAGGCCTAGAATAGACATAAAAGGGAGAAGTTTGCACTTAGAGGAGAAACTAGAGGAGAAAAAAAAGCGTTGTGACTTCTTTTCAGAGAGCTGCACTCAACTTCCAGCCAGGAGAGTGGAAGCATCGCTGGGGGGCTTCCAAACCCAGGGAGCAACCTGCATCCGTGTACGCTGTGGGAAGCAGTTGCACATTGCTGGGGCATTAAATTAGATCCCCTAACGAGCTCTGAGCTGCTAGTTAGATCCAGCAACCCCAGCAAATCCCATTCCCTAGGAGCTCTCTGAAGCGGTCTGCAGCGGAACAAGCAGGGCTGGCCTGGTTCCCTGGTCTTCGTGTGCCGGGGGAAAGAGCAGCCTGTAGTGCCCCAGGGGAATAAACACGGCTCAACAAGTGTCAAGGTGAACCCCAGGGGGTGATTTCTGGAGGATATTGCCGAGGCTGGGCGGCTGCAGCACCTCTCCTGGCTGACGTCTGTGAGGGGGAGCTGTGGGTAGCCTAAAAACCGTGTGTGCCCACGCTCCCGCTCCTGGCGGCGCCTGGGGGAAGGGTATGACACGCGAAATTTGCTGGTCAGCACAGCTCTGAGCACAGCATTCTGCAGAAAAAGATCTCCTCCCGGTGACAGCCCGCAGTGACAATCACTTGCCACCTTCTTTGTGACGCTGCTTAAGCGAACACACAATAAGTTTCAGGGAATAAGCATTTCCTGCGATGCTATTTTGGTGTCAAAATTACCCTATCAGCAGCCTCTTTAAAATGGGGTTATGATGAAGCACCAATCTTATTAGCTAATTGTGCTTGCTAGTCTGTGGTTGTTTATTTCATGGCCAAATTACGATGGCTGGCTGATGGGCTCTGGAGCCAGAATGCTTTTAATTCCCCCTGGATTTCATTATTGTGACTGCGAAGGAAGGAACAGAATAGCAGATGAAGCTGTTACTGCTTGGGCTCGTGATCCAGCTTATGCCTTGTACTGAGATGTGCCCTTAGGCTGAGCAAGTTGGCAGGGCTCATCTGGAAGAGCAAAACCACATTATTTTGTACTGTCTGGGCTTTTTAAGTAAAAAATAAAATAAAATTATTAACCCCTTGACTCAGGAGCAGCTGCTCTTTTTTTCTAAAGAGTAGTTGACTTCAGTGTGAAGTGCTTATCATTTATAATGGTTTCTACTGGGTAAACTGCACTAGCACGCCATAGGTATATCTGCGTATATCTGACATGCTCAGTACCACTTGCCTGCTGTGCTACCACTAGATGCCGTGTGTTCTGGCCTGCAGTGGTGCATCATTTTTTTACCCAATCTTCTTAAGAGTTTTTCTGTCAGAACAGGCCACAAGGACAGCTTTGCCCCCTTGCAAAATTAAGATGCACAAGGGAGGGTCTCTCCAGAAGCCCATCTGCTGCAAATCCAATGATCCCCAGGCTGCAGAGGCTCATCTGTCTTCATCCAGTTTTTCCAGACACCGCCATGCAAATACTCAATTCTAGCCAGACGACCTAATTCTTTTAATTGCCAGCAGCAGCAGTTGTATTCACCTGGGGTAGGTTTGCAGGGTAGCACAAATACCAGCCCTGCAAAGAAACGCTCTGCTGCCATCTCTCCAGTAAGTGAGGCTGGGGCAATGCTCTTGGATGCCCTCTGAGCTCCACTTCTGAGGAGGGTCTCTGTACTCTGACATCTCATTTTCTGCTTACTGCCTTTTCCATCTTTATTGGCTTTTCCACTGCCTTTTCCCGACTTACTGCCTTTCCAACCTGATCCTTCCAAAAGGCTTAGCCAGGAAACATCTGCAAGAGCTCAGCAGGGGAGGGCATAGCTACAAGGTGCAAACACAACAGCGCTCTTCAGCCGGGATACAGAGCAAGGCTTTGCCACTGCTGGGACCTACCCCTGTTGACATCTTCCCTCAGGCTTGGCAGGTCATCAGTCTGTTCCCTTCTTCTCACTTTCTCCACCATGTCATGGCTGAGGCCCTTGTGGAGCCCAAGCACAGTTTGTGGCCACTTATCAAGTGCTTTGAACAAGTTTCCTCACCCCCCAGAGCTCAGAAACTTGATGGGCACTTTTGACTTGTCTTGTTAAGTGCTATACTTAAAGTAAATCTAAATTATGTTTACAGGAAGGTTGGTGACCCTGGCCTGTGAACACAATGATGTGAACACAAATGTCAGGTTTGTGTATAGTTCTGCTACATCCTTCATTCAAGCTTTGCTTCCTTATTATTTCTTTCTGAAGCTTAAAAGCTTCTCAAGCTGTGCATCTTCTGGGAAATTCAGACGTACACACTCTTGTGCTAGGTTTTTTGGGTAGCAAATTCTATTTTGATAAAGCTCTCAAGCTTCCTCTTCATTATAGGCAGCATGAACCTCAGATGCTCTTCTGGCAGGCTGGTCTTCAACAAGGATGCAACATATACCCTTCTGAGGTTTCTTGTCCTTCTATTGTCTCACAATGAATGGAAGCAACACCAGAGAGCTTTCAAAAGCATGCCATGGTGCTTCTTGCCTGGAGGCAGCAGGACTTCTGTGCTCACAGGAATGAGGTAGTTCTCTGCAGTCCTCCTACCAGGCTTTATGAAAGAGGCAGCAAACTCATGCTTTGAAATCCCTTTACTGTCTCCAGCAATGTTCCAGCGTTAAGTATTCAAGTCTAGTTTTGCTGTTGACATTAGGGGTGGTGCAATTTGGGGAGGTTTGGAAGGCACCCAGCTGCGCCTTCCAAACACATGAATTTTTCTTCTAGCAGGCTCTTTCTGTGGAGTTCCCAGCCTAGGATTTGAGACATCTTGTTTCAGTCCGGTTCTGTCACAGAGTGCTTGATGCGTGGTTTGCTTTCAGTTATCAGAGGCTTGAAAAACAAAGTAAAACCCTGGGTTCACTCAAGACATTCTTTGGAGCCCTTCCCCCCATCCTCCCCTCCCTGGGATTGACATTGCTACTGTTCTTGCTGCTCCATCCTTCTTTTGGTGAAAGGTCAGGGCAATGAACCTCAAAACAGAAAAACAGGGGATATTGAATCACATCCTGTGCCAGGAAAGCTTTCACTGGAATCAGAATTGTCAGAAACAAATCAGAAGATGACTTGTGGTGAAAGGATATCAGGATGATTTCATGTATCTAATGAGCTACCAAGGCCCAAAAAAGGACTGGAGAGGGTTTGCTAGTGGAGAATTGAGTGTTTAGATATTTAAGCATCAGAAGAGAGATGAGTCTCAGCTGTCCATGATCATTTCCCTGATCCGTTATCATCTGCTGGTCACCTTCCTGGAAAGCTGCAGGTCCCCAGAATTCCCCCTTCAGGAGCATGTTCAAGCTTTGCAGCTTTCACCTAATTCACTGCCCTTTGCAGCTTCAGAGAGGTGTTTTCAGATGCCAGCTTCCCCCACAGCTTTACCTGCCCCTTATTTCCTGCAGTGCCAGTGTGTCTATTGAACCTTCATATGTTCCCCTCCACCGCAGCATCCTGCTCTGCAGGGAAGGGCAAGTGAAGAGCCCCAGACTACAGAGGAGGTCTAGGATGGATGGGGCAGCAGGGTGTTGACCCCAGGCAGGTGTCCACATCTTGGAGCTGTGCCTCTCTCACCTCCCAGGTAAGCCCCTGGAGCAAAGATGGGGGGATGTGACAGGTCACACAATCAGGAGAGGTGGCCAAACCACCCTGCTCTGTCTGACATTGCAGACGCCAACTGAATGTTTTTTGCCCAAGATTTGTATTTTTGTGTTCCTCCAGGACTTAGTATTTAAAACTAGAATACAGCTAAGAGCTGTCAGAAAAGTAATTAAAATCAAGGGACATCTTATCAATGTTTCTGGGACTGTGACAGACTCGCTTTTTTTTTTTTTTTTTTTTTGGTAGGGCACAAGCTTCAGGTCTGTGATTTTTTTCAAAGCATGGCAGTATGAAATACCTGCTCACCCATTTATTTGTTTCCCACTCCATTACTGTCAGCTGAAGCGGCTAGATAAAACAATTCAGTAGCTTCTGTCATAGGCCTTAATTTTAGCCTTGACTGCTTTAGCAAGGGTCTCAGAAAACCTGCCCTGGCGCTGGATTTTCTTCCACTTTATTTTTAGTGTATCCAAGGTAAACAAGGACTGAGCAGTAGCTGCAAATTATGGCAGTAGATGTCAGAAAAATACAAACAGCTTTTTTAGGTGCTCTGTGCACAGCAGTGCAAACTCCATCCATTCCACACATTCATAATTTAAATAGCAATTAGAAATTCTAAATAATCTCTCCCTGGGTGCTAGCTAATCTTCATTAAACATCTAAATACCAGTGACTAAAACTGGGTCAGCTCCTCAGTGGCCCCCAGTGGGAGGAAGGAGCCGTGCCAGACCTCAGCAGTGCATGATCTAGCCTCGGTGGTTCAGAGAGGGTGTGCTGGGTGCTGAGGTCACAGAACCCTAGTGGTTGGAAGGGACCTTTGAGATCATTGAATCCAACCACATTAAAAAAAACCAAAAACAAACCACAAAAACAAACAAACAACAACCCCCCCCACACACACACAAAAAAAAAACCACAAAAAACCACCCACCAACTAAGCCCCACACCCACAACCCCATACACAACACCCCACCACAATCTTGGCCACTAGAGCATGCCCTGAAGAGCCACGTCTACACGTTTCTTAAATACCTCCAGGGATGGTGACTCC
>JAOQGH010000019.1:51284854-51373854 GCA_025769975.1 Gallinago jamesoni | reverse complement strand
CAGTAAAGTAATTCTTCCTAATATCTAATCTAAACCTCCCCTGCCGCAGCTTCATACCATTTCCTCTGGTCCTGTCACTATTCCCTTGGGAGAAGAGGCCAACCCCTGCCTCTCTACAGTTTCCTTTCAGGTAGTTGTAGAGGGCAATGAGGTCCCTTTCCTCTGCCTAAGGTAGGACAGCTCCTTTGGCAGTGCCGTCCCGCAAGCAAGGAGACTGGTCCTTCAGCTGTGGTGGGCAGCAGGGATCTGAAGCCAGCCTTCAGAGGCTTCTGGGCAGCAGGAACCACTGTGTGGCCAAACGACAAATCCCGCTTTTGCAGTTCCAGTCCTGTCTGTCTCCAGGTCACCGCTCTCCTGCCCGCTAATAGCTTCCTGGGTTTTCTTACCCACTCGACCCCAGCACCCTCAGGTTGCTCTTCCACTTCCAAGTCCCATGTCCCATTCTGTTCTCCCTGCACGCGCTTCTCTCCCTAGCCCTCCCTGACTCACATTTAGCCCCTTCTGGGTTTGTTTTTTTTTTTTCCCTGGAAGTCATAAAACTCTTGTTTTAGAGCTGGGGACGTCATCATTACTCTCCCCACAAGGTTCAGGAGAGCCAAATAGCTCCTGTTCTGCATTTCTGATACAGGGAAAACCCAGTGGAAACCAGACAGTGTTGTCATAACCTGTATGCGACGTGCCTCCTGCCCCCGACACCTCTACTGACAAAGAAGGGCATCTCTGGAGTCTCTTTTGCTCCATGCAACTAAACCCATCCAGCCAAGCAGCCTCACCCTTAATAAAACATGAAAAAGATGTTTGGAGCCATGGGCATGCACTTTCAAAGGAACTGCAGAACACTGAGGAAGGCAGCAAACCACCTGGGCAGAGGTTCTGTCTGCTGGGCTGGCTAGTCCTTTTCATCCTAACTGTATTTAGTGATTTGCCACACTGGCTTCAGCCCCAGGTTCAGAAGTGGCAGTGGTTCCCAGACAAAGTAAACTGTCTTATACAAACGTAGTGCTGAAGCAAGCAAGAAAACATTATTCAGCTTGTCTTATTAGTGTCTCAAAAAATGGCGGTAAAGAAAGCAGAAATTTGCTGTGCCCATGAGAGGGAGAGGAAAAGGGAAGGAACCTTTGCTATTGCACATGCCTCTGCTAGTAAGATTATACAGGTGCCATTACCAGCTGCTTCTATTCACCATCCATCTTCAGCTATGTGGGCTTTTTAGAACACATCTGCAGAATAGGGACCCAGCTTTGGGGGTGAGGAGCACGTACAGGAACTCCCAGAGCAAGGAGGTGGCCCCACTAGAGGTGCTGCACCAGCATGTACAGTTTGCATAGCTCTCATAATCCGTAACAAGATTTCCTTCATCCCTCCCTACCCTGCATCTCCCCCCTAAGCTGTCCATACAAGGGACTGCCTTTGCCCTGCAGAACCCCATCACCCCAACCAGCTCAACAAAGCATTAGCATCACACCACTTGCTGTGGCACCAGGTCAGTGAGAGGGCCCAGAAGCCATGCCCAGCACTACTGCAGCTACTCAGCTAAAGGGCAGGCACAGAGATAAGCAAAGCTTGAGCAAGGATCTGGATGGACTCTGCACACTTCCACGGCCATGAGATAGTATTCCTAAGAGGAAAAGCAGAGCTTAGCACCCCACAGAGAAGACACAGAAACATCTTTCTTACTTAAAAAGAAAACCTTTATTTTGATATATAAAAAAATCTATACATTTCTTAGACTAAAATACAGTTTTGCATCAGTATTCTGGCACAATGTCAGTTTACACAGAAAATCTAAGATTAGATCAGCACTGTTAATTTCCTTTCTCTTCTTGCATTCACAGCTTGCAGTATAAAATACTTCAAGTTCTCAGACAACAATAAACAGTGTCACATTTACTTTTCCTATTCCCAAAGGAGGTGGCATTCCACTGGAAAAAGAAGCACTTGTCAGTTGATCTTGATTCAGTGTAAATTACTAAACCAGTTCAGGTCAGGGGTTCAACTGCCCTGTTAGAAGTATGAGTGAAAGAGGATGAAAAATTTGTTTCCAGATGAAGCTTTGATGGACTATGACAATGTAAGTACTGTCAAGCCTTTAAAATCTGCTCAGAAGATTTTCCTTTTTCCTTAGGGTAGTTGCTATTATCAGCAACATAATTCACCATATAGAAATAATTCCTTTCTATTGGTACAGGATTCCACCTTCTTTCTTGCTCTAGAGAGCTTCAGAGCAAAATAAAAGCAGGGCACAGGGGATGTTGCTGTGAGATGTCTGTGAATCGGAATATTAATTTTTTTTTAAACTGCTATGAAAATCCTGTGGAATATTTTCTATCTGTGAAATCCTGCTCTCCATGGCTCCACCTTACCTCTGGCAGCTGCTTTCTGGCCTACATTGGAAACGAAGACACCTTTCTATTTTCTCCTGCCTCTGCCCTAGGAGACACTGCCTCATTGATGGCAGCACCGGTTTTCTAACAAGAGATACTGTTCCTCTTCAATATAAGCAGGGAGTGACCCAACCAATACTAACACTGGAGCACATTCAAAATTTATTTGAGAGTTTAAAATCATGACACTGTGGGAACTCCATCCAGTCAGTGCCCAACTTCTGCTGGGTTTCAGGAGCACTCAGCTTCCTGATCTCACAAAACCTCTCTGACATCCTCCCTCACTGCCCCCATTTCATTCAAGCCAAAAGGGAGTGGTGGTGCACTTGAGGAACGATAGCCAGCTATGCTGCCAGCATCTTCCATCACGTATTTAGAGAGGCCAGAGCTGTCTTTAAAGTTACTGAAATTAGGCTAGCTCTGCTAAAGTCAGCTCTGAAACCTTGCAGCTTTGGTTCTAAGGGGAGTCCCATGTTTCCAGAGAAAAGTACCAAATGCTTAAAACACCAAATTCTGCTCATCATATTCACACATCACTTAACCTCTTCAGTGAGCAGGGGAGCAGGATCTGATGGTGTCTGCTGGTTTTCTGTTAGTTCTGTTTTAACTGATCTCTGTCAAATGAATGTCAGGTAGTTTAGCCTCCAAATGGGTATTTTTAGATGAGTTCATGCTACCTATTTTCCCTATAAATATTTTCATAATGCTAATATCTCTGAAGAGCTTTGGTTTGATTGCATCAGCTTGCAGAACACTGCAAGACACATCACAGCTCCATCCCAGACCAGAAATTCTGCCTTTTATACATGACCCACATCACAAAAGCCAAGTTTTCATCTCTTTTCTCATCTCTCTAAATATAAAAGGAAAAAAAATACCTTGAGAACAGTATTTGCTACAGAACACAAGAAATACGAATTTACCAGTCTCCATAGTCTCTTGTTATGTGATGAAATAACAGCAGAGATGAAATAGTTGCAAGAGTATTTAAAAATGAAGTATAATTTAGATTAAACTTCCATCATCCCAACAAACACGCTGAGTACAAGAAAGTTTCAAATAAGTTTTTGGGTTCTGTTTCGGGAAACATGAGGGGTTTTTGCAACAAAGATGAAATACGATTTCTGTGGTGATGTGACACACAAACTGTTCAAGAAACAATGGAGTTGTGATGCTTAGATTTAGTAAACATTATCTGCACAGGCAAAGCCATGATTTAAAAAACAAGGATGCTCTTAGGTATCTACTTTTAAATCTTAAAGAGTGTTTCTTAAAACATGTTAAATACAGCATGTGATATGCACTCATAACCAAATGATCACTGGATGGTGATGATGTCTGCTACATGCATTTTATTCTGACTCTATAACATACATTCATAGAATACATCATAACCACTCAGAGCAAACCACTAAAGTGCATGCCCTGAGGGCACATTAAATATGTTGTCTCCAACACTGGCTGCTCAATTGCCAGAACACTGATACAGAAAGGGCTCATTTCTGCTTTATATCCCCATTTTGTGCTGAAAGAGTAAGAGCTAGCATCCCCTGCTCCCTCCATGAAAGGGAGCACTGTGGAGCAGGCTAATTGCCTGCTGCTGAAAAAGCCCTTTCAGAAAGAAGTAACCACCCTGAGAAGGTGCTGTACAGAAACGCAGGGAGACAGTCTTGGATTAACTCTTGGGTAAGCGGACATGTGTACTGGGTTAGGCTGGAATGGGGTTAATTTTCTTCACAGCAGCCTGTATGGTGCCGTTTTTCAGATTCGTGACCAGAACTGTTGATCACCTGTTGATTACCTGTTGCTGAGCAGTGCTTACACAGGGTCAAGGCCTTCTCTGCTTCTCACTCTGCCGCCCCAGCAGAGCAGGCTGGGGCTGGGAGGGCACACAGCCAGCACAGCTGACCTGAATGGACCGAAGAAGTATTCCGTACCATATAATGTCATGCTTAGCAATAAAACTGGAAGGGGGGAGGGAGGAAGGAGGGTGAAGTTTTCCAGAGCAGCCATTGCTCAGAGACTGGCTGGGCACTGGCCTGCTGGTGGGAGGTGGTGGCTGATTGCCTTTGCATCACTTGGGTTTCTTTTCCTTTCCCCCCCCGGCCTTTTACTTAATGAACTAATGTGTCTTCATCTTGACATGTAAGTTTTCTTGCTTTTGCTTTTCCAATGCTTTCTCGTATCCTGCTAGGGAAAGTGAGCAAGCAACAGAGTAGGGGCTTATCTTCCAGCCTGGGTCAACCCACCACACCCTGAAACTGGGTCTTGCCCTTCGAAGTTCTCCCTTCTAGGACATGCTTTACTAATGCAGAAAGTCCTCGGGTTACCACGCCAAGCTAAGGCCACACATAAAACCCAGTCCTGGTTTTGGCAGCTGGGAGCGTGAACACAAGCTACTGGAAGGCTGAAGACGCAATTCTAAGCTTGCCATACCATGTAATTACTCTAGCTGTGGAGCAGCACTGAAACTGTAGAAGTGATGGGCTACACTTCTAACCACAGCAAGCACAGTGACGGAGTGGTGTCATACAAAAAACCCACCTCAGAACTTCAGCTCAGCACCTACTCACCCTCCCGTTCAGTCCAGGTGATATCCTGAATCACTGCCTCAGGAAAGTGAGAAGGCATGTACTAAGATCGGTGGGACAAAGGGGAGCTGACACTCTGCTACTTGGCACTCCTTTGCTGAAAGAGCAATACAGAAATGAGAGCTAAAAGCACAAAAAAAATAATTCTCTAGGGCTGAAAGAAGCAGAAAAAGATGTCACGCTGCTGCTCAGCTTCCAAACAGAACGGAGAATAAAATTATATAGAAAAGATTTAAACAATTTAAAGTATGGCATGCTTTTGTTCCTTTGAAACCTAGCTGATCAAAGGCAGACCATCTGCAGAAACCAAATGCTGGGAACCATTAATCCCACTGGCTTGGTTTTTAAACCCCAAGTGTCCAGCTTGAATGTCCACTCCTCAAGCACTGCTTGGTTCAGTGGATTTTCCATTAGGTTGATTTCTCTATCTCAGATGTCTCACTTGCTCCTCCTGCAGTGTTATTCCCAGGGAAGCATCACTCCTTAGTTAGTCTAGACTGCTTCCCACAAAGTAGTCCATATACTGGCTTTAATAGCCAGCTGGAAAAAAAAATAAAATTAATTCATCACAACTGGTAGACCCCAGTACCTCTACTGCCAATTGGGGATTTACATGTCAAGTGTTCTCTTATTCTACTATCCCCACTAGGGAAAAAGAAAAAAAAAGTAGAGTCTAAATTGGTCCTGAAAAGTTTGTCTCTTCAGGCATCAGTCTTCTGCTTATCTCCTTGCACAAGACAGAGCTGGAAGAGGGCAGCTAGTACTCTGGTGGCAAACAAACTTCAAAGGACATTCAAAATGGCCACTGGAAAGCCTGCAGGTGGATGGAATGCCTCTTTGGCATGACTAAAAAGCTCTGCATGCCAGATATACACTCAAGAATACTGCACACAGTTTTATTAAGAATTTTATAATGATATAGATTTGTCACTTAAACATTACAACTACCCATAGAAAAGTGTTGCCTGTATCTTTTAAACACCATGTAAATAAAACAAATTTCTTTTTAAAACAGGATAAACTGCTATAAAAATGGTGCACAGTCAAGTCATACAAAAATACAAAATTTGTTTCCAACTGCAGCCCTAGTTGCAATTGCAGAGAAAAGCCCCCACCCAGGAGTTCCAATGAGCAGAGAACACAAACTTGCTGGACTGGTCATGGCAGAAATTTGTTGTCAAAATGTGGAGAATCCACAGCTTCAATCAGAGCACCTTCAATAACTTCCAGACAAGATGGAAATTAATTTCTCTGGAAGCAACTGCGTATGTGGTAAGTCTCTTAGCCTTGGAATCCAGTTTCTAGCATTAATCTGAGCCAGTGTTTAAATTTCTGTTGCTAAAACCCACTGATCTACACAAATATTGCTGTTCAGTGCTACTGCTGTCTTAGCCACTGGTAGAGCAGGGGTGCCTGTTCTCCACAAAATGTAAGGCTGCTCCAGAACTTCTCCTAGATAGTCTGACCTTTAACATGCACTAGGAGCCTCACCAGTGCTCCAGTTTGAACCCCTAGGTTGAAGCTCTACTGCAGTTAGCACTTACACTCTAAGATGTGTAACTTATAACTCCCCCAGAACCCTCCTGATGTCAGTGGAGCCACCAATATGGTTCCCTTAAAGTGAGCATGGATAGTCCTGTCTCCTTGCCACCCCAGCAGCTATAATTTCTAAATGTATTTTCTTATGTTTCATGCAGTTTGGGTTCTGTGATATGAGAAGAGTAAATCCTTTTAATTGGCTTCTGAAAGAAAACCGAACAAATTTAAGTTATCAAATGACTTCTAGAAGCAAAAGTGAAGTATTTCACTCTTGCCAAAAGGTAAGAGCACTGGTTAGCTACATGATACTACTTTTTTTTTTTTTTTTAATTTTCAACAGCAATTTAAAAGCCCGATCCTCTAAAAGGAAGCACAGAGAACTGCTTACTTATTAAGCCTTGGTAACACGAGTTGTGCACGTCTCTACCTAGACATACCTCTCCACTCCATCGCAAAGCTTCTGTAGAAGGACTTCTCTCTTTCAAAACATTTTCTTGAATGGAGTGATCGAACAATTGAGGCATTATTTATTTGTACAGAGCTTATATTTAGTGCAATAAGTTTAAAAATTCTGCTCTGAAATATTAACTTTACATTAACAAAAATAGTTTTCTTAAAAAAATTGTAACAAAAGGAGTATATAGCATAGACAGATCATGAATTCTTAGCAAATACACTTTTAACCATTTACCATTACAATATGCTGAAGAATTGAATATTAGTATTCATATCTAGTGAACTTCCAGACTGAAAAGAAATGTAAATATCTAAGAATAACAATAAAAACACACATTCTTTTGTTGTTATTTGATAACTTTAGATAACTAGCCTGGCAGTTACACTTCCAAAGAAATGTTTCTCTGCCCTTTCCTGTTTTAGCCACCCACTACAGTACATACAAATATGGATGAAAAAACAAGCAAGGAATGGATCCCTTTCACCTCTCAAAGCTCTCCAGCATTAAATGAAATGAAGCATACAGTACTTTTTTTGCACACCAGTACAGTTCATTTCTCTTCCCATCCTCAGAATTGTTACATCTAGTCATGAATTAATCATGAGTATGGCTAAGACTGAGCTTTAACAATCTGTTATTTCAATTGCTCAGATTGAGACTCCATACCCTTCGAAGCAGCACTGCTGAAGTGTGAAGGAGGCTAGTGAACTCAAGTAGAGGGTAGCAGGCAATGGGTAAGAGGGGTAAGTGGGGTAAAACAGGAAGCTAATTGCATATAAAAATTATCTGTCCCCATTTTCTAGTCTCTGTTTAATAGGAGATGCAAGGGCTCCCACACACCTGAATACCTGAGGAGTTGGTTATTGTGATATCTGATACTGATAAACAAAACTGTGCCCCAGCAGGGCTGTAAAGTAAAATGACTGGTTCATTCAAACTGAATAAATTCTCACTGAAACCACCTTTTGAAAAATTAAATTTGAGACTTCTCTTGATCTGAAGGTTTTCCTGACATGTAGCTGTCCTGAATTTAATGCAAATTTAAACAAATTAAACAAATAAAACTCTCAGCAGATTAGCAGTGTCATGGGAAATCTGTCTCTAAACCCAGTCATCATGTTGAATTATCTTTATAATGATACCTCCTCCAGATTGTAAAGTATCAAGCAGATAAGAATCAACTTTTCCATGACCACAATGAATAATTAAAAAAATGGAACAATGATAAAGCTGCTTGTAAAAGCCACCCGTATGAAAAGAGTACATGTTTCACAAAAATAATTGTTAAAAAAAGTATTAAATCCCTGTTCCTTTTCTCTGATTTTGGCTGTTTATTTATATATATATATATATGTATGTATATATGTATATATATACTGTTTTGGAATGTCAATGGGTTCCAATATGGCTGGCTAGTTTCAAGATGAACTTGCTCCAGAGGCCTAGAAAACAAAGTCATACAGCACAGTCTTAGACAAATGCCAAAAGACAAGGAGAAACTGAGTCAAAGGGATCACTGGAAACCATACAGAAAGAAGTGTGAAAAGGTTTTGGTGTTTTGTTTTTTTCTGCTTTGATACAAGAACAGGTGGTGCTAAATATTTCCTCATCTCTGCTATTAATACCTATTTAAAATACAACTGCACGTAGGGCATTTAACTTCTAGAACTAATTGTAATGTCTAAGAAATATCTGCATTTAAAGGAGGCTGAAACAAAACAGTAAAGACTCAATTTTTTTTTTTTTTAAAAGAAAGGAAAAAAGGAAGAAAAATTAACCTAATTTTCAAATACCTAATTTTGGGACTACAGGAGGTACTACTAAGGAATAGCCTTATGAATGATCTTATTCCAGATGTAACTGAGGCCTTTATGAATGCTTTAGGGAAAAGTACCAGCAATTTCATAGCACTAGCTGCTGTATCCTATCCTTGTCAGGAAGTGAGATCCTAGTGTGTCAGAACCTATTCCACAGGAGCTGAACGCCCCAAAACAAAAGTCCACTTGAGAAAACAAGGCCCAGTCAGTTCCAAACAAGACCATCACATGAGCAGCAGAACTGGGAGTAATTCAGCAGGCGACACTCAGACTGATCATCAAATGCTCCACACCTTCTCCAGCAGCCCTAGGAGGACTTTCAGACAGTGCAGGCTCAAGTGCCTAGAGTCAAGTTCTGAACCACCCTTGACTTACAAATACTTGGTTTGCCCTTTTAGAAGGGGGAATGAATAAAGATTTTAACATCCAAGCTGTAGGCAGTCAAGTACAAAAGTCTGAGTAGCCATCTGTGCTAGCACTGATGAGACCATAAGTGGAAAACCACTTAAGGTAAACCTGCTGTTTGAATTAACAGATTAACATAACACATTTTCTGACTGAGATTTTTTTAGTCCGTGTGACTAGAGGTTTTGCAAACCAAATTCTTAATTATTTTAAAGGCAGCTTTACATTTGCAGTGTTTAGACCACTCTGAAAATCCCAACATTAGTGCTTGTTTGAACAGCTAGAATTACTCCCAGAAGAAAACAGTAAACAAGCATAGAATTAGTTTTTTAGATGTATAAAACACAGCAGCATTTAGGCAAAAGCAGATCTAGAAACACACAAAGCTACACATCCATCCATTCTACAGCAGGTACCCATTCCAGCTAGGTCAAAAAGTGCTCATGCAACATGGCTTCACATACATAATTTAAAAAAAATAATTTACTGTTAGCATACACTCATTTAGGTTCCATTACGTTAAAAAATCGTCCCCATGGTAAGGAACTGCGTCAGGCCCCAAATACTCTTGAGAAAGTAATGATGGAAAAATATCTATTTCACAAAGTCATATTGCACGATGACAAGTCATACCTTGCCGAGCCTGGGTCTCCATCATACGCTCTCAGTTCTCCACCTTCCAAACTCATCCTCCTATCTGTTATTTGTACCATGTATAGCTGTTCCTTATTCCAGGCTACTCAGACATGCAATGCCTTCCTAACAGGCACACCATAAGTAAAACAGGCTGCAGAAGCATAAATGGTGCATTGTTCACTGTCTGTATATCTGACAGTGTGAGATGGAAAGAGCACACAAGAGACAAGCAACATAAGTAGTTGGCAATAAAAACAAACAACTGGGAAAAATGTCATTTGAGCAGGTTGAAAGGAATCACTGTATCCAATTCCTTGGCACCATATAAAATAATTTGGTGAGAGCTTTAAATGCCTGGTCCTACTTTGCAACAATGGATGCGCTCAGTAGTGTTCTTCAGGCTTTTATGGTGAATGTAAGGTGAACAAAAATTGTTCAGTTCAGGACTGAAAACAGGATTAAAGTCAGAATAGCCCAATGAATTCCAGAGTCATCTTATTTCGGGAGCACTCAGCAGTTGGGGCTGTCTGTGTATACCACATAGCATGCGTACTAATCCTAATGAATTGATACTGCATTTGTTTCATATGACACAGTTCCTTTCATCTTACTTTCACAGGAGATGGTCTCAGCTGTGACAAAAACTCTGCCATCCAGGTGATAGGCAAGCTCACAAACAGAAAAAGCAGAACATCTTGAGTGATACAGAGAACAAAAACTTCTCCTGAAGAAGTGCAGTCAGTAAAGACAAAGAGGGAGAAGAAGTAAAAGTGAAACTCTTGGAGGACAGCCACCTCCTCATCTGCACCTACCATTGGTTTTAGCTCTCTGCCCTCAGCTCCACCTCCCCGGCCAGCTTCTTTCATAGATTTCCTACTATTCTCCACAAACTCCTGAAAAATAGTAATAAAGCAAAGAGTGTTTTCTTAGAGCAGACTCCAGACATTGAATTTCAGTACAAAATGTTAAGATGTAACTGGTCAACACAACTTACTTCTCCCATTGTTCCACATCAAACTTGTCCACAATGTACCAAAAGACCTGCTAAATAGCCACGAGGGTTTCCCTCATTTAATTCTGGCAGACAGACAGGTATTTGCTTGCAGACAGGTATATGCTATTACAACTTTTACATTTACAACACAACGCTCTCCTTTACAGGGAAGGAAAGTAGGAGAATGGCTGTTAAAAAATCTCAGGGATCCTAGTTATTAGATCCTATCTTGCATACTGCACGCAACATTAGAACTCCATCAAACAGAGGCACTTGGAGATAATTACTTGCAAGGTCTCGTTGCTTTCCCTAACTTCCCTTAATTCAAACTCTTAAATTTTTCACTGGATAAGAATCACCTACTCAAAGAAAGCAGTGCTAAATCTAAGAAAAGGTGCTAATTCAATTTTATGTAATTTTTTTCTATTGAAGGAAAACCTTCTGTAGTAAATTCCAGTAAACTTTAGCTGCTGGTGTTTTCTGATATTGACTGTTCACTGAAGAAACTCAAATGTTTTTATGATTCATTTGTGCTATCTTCTGAAACAGCATGCTGCATTTTACTCTTATTCTGCACTGCAAAGCAATATATCAGCTACTGCTTTATTTATTATATATTGTAGATTCTGTATTGTTTTACTGAAAATTTAACTTTAAAATCTTGACGTGTTTTTCCAATAAGTAATCAGAAAAAAATTATGCTAAGAAGTCATGAGACTCTTCCTCTAGCCTACATATGGGGATATATTTTATAGGGATATATTCTGTGGTTCCCACTTAAAAACACTATTAAGAAAATGACCTACTCAACAACAGAGTGACTTAAGAGGCAGAACTTTTACATCTTGGTCTCTAGCTAGAGAGACAGGCAGCATGATGGGACAAACAAATAAGAACTGAATTATGCAAAGGGCCTTGATCTAGGCTCCAGGACAGAACATAACTTCTGTTTTCTGTGCATGACAGGCTGAGAAGCAAATTCTGGCTCCTGTTTATCTGAAAGAAGAGAGTGACTACACTGGAGTTTTCCTGTGTGCGAGGTAGAATATTCAGATATCATTTTCTCTTCCATGTACCAAGAGAGGTCCTTCTTAGAAAAGTACAAAAAGCAAGTCTTTACCACCTGTTTTGCTTCTCTCCATTCTGTAGTGTATCATTTAGGAGAAAGGATATGCAAAGATACTCTGCAAAGATACTCTGCAAGACAACTGGTCATCTCACAGCCACATATAGAAACCAATACCAATGATGTCAAGGGAGGGAAGAATCATGGCTTATCTGATGCTCATCAGACTGCATTCTTTGCTGATCAAGCCAAGAACAACACAGCAATGTAACCCAGGTAAAAAAAAATAAAAATAAATTACAGTATTAAACTTAGCTACTGAGTTTACCCCATTCTGAAATTACTCATCTTATGAAACTGCATTCTTAACCTTAGAGAGCAAGGGGAAAACTTACCATGAGAACTTTATCCATGTAGAATTCCCTCCCAGGACTTCCATCATTGTATTTTGTATCGATGGCGAAACATAAGAAAAGGACATCAACAACCACTTCATAAATAGAAAGGAAGCAGTGAGCAACCAGGAATGCAAAGAGGCAGACAATGATGAGCGGCAGCACCCAGATGGTATAATCTCGTTGGTAATTCAGCAACATAATCCCGGCCAAACCTGTACTGCAGACTATCAGGACCTGAAGAAGAAAACAGAAGAGAACTCTCATGACCTTTTGGACTTTTTTTTTTGGTTGGTTTTGTTTTTTAACCTACATGCTCTCTTGCCAGGGCTAGAACTGGGAGGTACAGATCCTAGCGGTAATGACATCTTTACCTCCTGGATTCCCCATACCCCTGCATGTAAATGACATGAGAAGAGAGAAGGGGGAAGACAGGTCTTGAGGGGATGGTACATATTTCATTTTGTTGGCAGAAACAACTTCAAAGCTCGTCTTACTTCTGTCCCATCTCCATACAGGGAAGGTAGATCAGAAGCCATGCAAGGCATTTCATGTAACAGTCTCCACAGAACTACACTGTATGTGAGGCCCTAACAGATATTTCACTGTGTACCAGTTTGGTCTTTGGGTATAACAAAAGGACTAAAACAATTGTTGTGGCCACTCAACATTTTTAACATTTCCAAATCTATTATTATGTATTGCAGCTAAACATGAAATTGCAAAATAGGTCAGCTTTACTGTACTATGAAAACACCACGTTGCACTGACGGAGAAGACAGGCTGGGAGCCTAGCGCTGTTTCAGCTGACAATATTTTTTTATACTGTACACTGTTCATTTCAACATTTCTGTCATCTGTACATTTCGCTAATAATTTGAAACACATCTTTTCAGGGAGATGTTTCCTAATACCTTTCAGACACCTCCATTAAACCACATTACATGGAGACCATTTCATGGTCTTCCAGGCTCCTATATCTTCATTACGTGTTTATTTCTTCTCACACCTTATTGACTTAATTACTGGATTAAAAGTCCAGCCCACTGTACTCTGATTTAATAAAAGCAGAGAAATGTAATAAAGAAGACAGTTCAGTCCAAGCTGGCAGTTCCTCACAGCAGGCTCCTACACTACCTTCCAGTCCAATTGTGTTGGTGATCAATAACATGCCAGTTTTCAACATAAACCCGGAGATCCTTTACTAAAAATAACTTAGAGAAAATGCTTCCCTTCATTAAGGTTCTAGATTTTAACCGCAAAAGCAATCAAAAACTCAGAACTTCTAATCTTTTTATAGAGTCAATAGCAAAATTATTCATGCAATAGGTGTCACCGTCTTCAGCTATTTACTTCTCATCATTTTTACTTAATGTAAGCATGTCATCTGCTTATCCTCTCTGTCATGGACAACCCGTTTCTGATATGATGGAGCTAGATATAATAAAGTGCATTCTAAGAAACAGGAATCTAAAGGCACTTTGTATCTGGGGTGCAAGCTATTGCTAAGGAAAGCTTGTTACTACATAGGTCAGTAATAATGGTATACAGTTATTTACAGTATACGTACCTTTCCTAGAAACAGCATAAAATCCCCAACTGTGTTTATGGCAGCCACCCGCAAAGCATTTTCCACTAGAATAACAAAGGCATCCTTTGCTGAGGTGCAGAAGTTGGTGCTGTTGATAGCTGTGGCTGTATATGCGTTCTGGGAAAAGCAGATTGAAGATTTACTCATGGAATGATCAGATACTTCAGGTGCCGGGGCAGGGGGGGAAGAAGAGGAAGAAGATGCAGCTTCTAAATAAGTCACATAAGTCATATGATGTTAATGAACAAAGATTCCCTTAAGAATTTTTGAATCAAGCAGTGCATAGCAGCCGACAAAAGACTATACAAGGTAGAGAATTACTATTCTTCTCCTCCCTTGCTCATCATTTATGCACTAATAAGTTTATTCCAAAAAATTAATTAAACAGAGTTTGCAATTTCTCTGCACGAAGAGGTGAGCAATGGCATAACTACAGCAATTAAGTAGTTAGAAAAAATATTCAGGAAATATAATCGAGTTTGAGAGATGTACAAGTCCACCAAGATAATTTCTAGATACACCATCAGACTGCATTCAAAGTTAGCCAAGACAATTTGCAAGGATACGCTGGGGTTTTTTTTTAAATGCCTCCTTCTGATTTTATTTCTGTATTTCCACAAGCAAAAAAATGAACAACAGTGAAAGGATTATTAGAGAGGTATTTAGAGGTATACTTAACAGAGGTGGAAATACAGGCCAGTAAAATCTCTTTTACAAAGGGGTCTGACTAGCCAGTGTGTCACAACTTACAATTCCTTCCGCTTCATAGATGATGATGACAATTTGATGTTATGTACAGTTTTTTACAGAACCTTAAAAATTACACCTAGAAAAGCTTCATTTGCTTTTCACAACAAACATTTTGAAACTCAGATGTAGTTTGATAGAGTGGACATAAGGAGGAACACCAACGACTAAACAAATTGCTATAAAGTTGAGTTACCATGTTCAGAAGGATGAATACCAGCTATTTTTCACCTTTATGAGGTAAAGAAATACTAATGTAGTAATTTGTAGCGTAATTTCAGTAATGGAGACAAGACTGAAGTACTGGCATTGAAGTTCAGTTCCAAAGTATGATACCTTATGCATCAGCCTCAGAATGCATTCTGGGAATCGTATATTATCAGCCTTTAGATAAAACTTGCATATTGATAATCTTACCTGATTTAAGTAGGTCAGGCACTTTTCTAGACACCAAAGGCAGCAGATGCAGGCTTTGAGCATACAGCGAGCACAAGCATTTTCCTAGGAAAGCACAGAATGTAGGAAAACAAAGGTAAAGATTAAAATCAATAGACTTAAGAAAACAATATTCCTTTGCGTTTCAATAACTGATACTTAGCTTCGTAACTTAAGCAGTCCCTCTCAGTCCCATGGTCCTTTAAAGACCGAATATTTCAAAACAAGACTTCCAGCCCACACATAAATTAAATTTAATTAGCTGTGAACACATCAGACATTGAGTTTCAGTAAGAGAATGGAATCTACTTCTCTTACTTTTCCTTTGAGTTGTGTATGAATATACATAAGAATCATTCGTGGTATCTTCACTAGTGTGATAATGAAAGACCCCTTTGCCACCGTTCCTAGGTGGTAACAGACAAGGCGATTAACAGATGCCAGAATAGGCGTAAATGGCAGATTCCTTTTCTCCCTGTTGAAAAGAGAAAAAATAATAAAGTAGAAAGATCAATATGCATTTAGTCACATCAAGAGGTACTACAAATTCTCAATGAACTAGCATGCAAAAGGAATGTACTATCCTTATAATAGTTTTCAGTCTATATTTTTCACTCCACACCGACAGTCTAAGCAAGTCACTGTTTTGGCTCTAATGCTGTAATAGGAATAGGATAAGGAATCAGTATGTCTTAAGGTAATAAGTCGGCTGCATTACTACTATCGCCAACTGGCAGTTTCTACAAAACTACATTTGATGGTGTGCTATTCAAAACCTTCCAGAAAAGTGAGAAACAAAACTAATGCTTTTTCAGTCAGATTACTGATAAACTTGCCTTCCCCATCTCTCCTGAAGGTCTTCATGGAGACTTTGGAGAGAGTACTACTGTTGTTTTTTATTAGGTAAATTCTTTTCTCAGACGTTTTGCATTTCTGATTTAGCTATTATATTCTGAAGGAACCAAATACCAAGCCTTACAACAAGCTATTTTACTGCAGTGTGGCTAGAACATTATTAATTTATGAGATGAATACTCAATTTCACAGTTCTGAAGCAATTCCCTCTTAAAGTTTTTGTTTATATTTCCTACCAATGAACCCATTTCCACTTCTCTCTCAAAGAATAATTTATTCAACATTTAAAGAATGGTTCTTCTTCTTTATTAGAATTATGAACGTACATTCCAAACATAAAATATCTCCTCAGCTTGGGAGAAAGTAATTTTAATGTGACTTTCATTCAAAAGGATAAGAAGTAGAGTCTTCATTCCATGAAACTAACATCTGTGTAACCTAATCCTGAGATGTTTATCTTGTATTTTCTTCCAATTAACTTACAGAGCTTAGGTGGGGGAAGCCAAATTCTATTCCATTTTGGGCACAATCACATAAAAGGTCTGAGCCTTACACCCAGGCAACCCAATCACTTCCTCCTTTTGCAGTAAATGTAATAGAGGGCAGAGTCTGTAATAGAGAACACCTTGAGGTCTGTTATTGCCCAAGTTGAAAGGAATCCATCTGGCTAAGGTAAATGAACAGTGAACATGTGTAAAACTTTTCTCCACAGATAACTTCATATCATTTGCTTTGGAAAGCTGCCAATATGCAAAATAATGTGTAAGTCCAAATTCATGCCCTTTCCTTTCTTACTAACTCACTTTTCAGATTAGAATTGTACCTTAAAATGCAGAAAAGGATAACAGTAGGTAGAAATGGGTACTTAATAACTTAAAATAAAATACTTGTTATGGAATTATAGGGTACAGTTAAAGAAAAATCAGTCACCCTCAAGTGACAGAAAATACATAAAACTTCCAGATTAAGCATACACACTGCTAGGTGATCTATCTCAATGTGAAGTTATCCTCTGTCCTCTGGATTTTTCTAATTCGTTACTCAACCTAGTTTAAATATTCACAAGATTACATCCCTGTAACATCTTGTAATAGCATCACAGATGTATTTCACTGGTAAATTAGAGGACTTAATCATTAATAAAACCAGAATTTTTGTCAGCACAGTAAATTAATTCATTGCCTTTGATATTGTTTTAAAGACTAGGGAAGATAAGAAGTTCAATGTAATTCAGATAACAGTCTCAATTAAAAAGACAAATCAATTAAATATTTGTGATCTGAATCATGCACTTGAAAAATTTCTGCATGCATTATTAAAAAACCCATTTTTTAAAACCCCAGATTCTTAAAAGCACACAGAGTGTGGCTGCTGGATATAATTTGAAATTTTTTTATATAATAGTCCTCATATGAAAGGCTAAAAACACATACCAAAACCAACTACCTGAACTACATGTGTATTTAGGATAGTTCTTGGCAATGGCATCACTCCAGTGTCTCCATTTTCCTTTCTTAAGTAAATCACCAATTCTAAGTATCTTGCTAACATCCTCTACTCATTCTGCTCTTTACCTAGAAGAGCTAAACTTATATTGTTTGGAAAACACTCTGAGAATGTCTGAAATAAAATTACTCATCTTGTTCTTGAACAATGATGTGGAGGCTTTTCCTGGGAGGGGCAGGGTTTGAAGAAATTTATTATGAACTACTAGATCTGGGAAGACATGCAGAGAAGCTTCATTAAACTATACTTTTATAAAACAGGTATTAGTGTACTTGCTTCTTTTCCTTAGCAAAAACATTGCCATAGTGTTGCTCTACATACCAACAACGTAACACTTCAGATCACTGAAGTACCATTTATTCTCATGAAATACTAACAAAACACTTGATATCATATTTTAAAATTAAAACCCTGGGTCCTAAATGGCTAAAACCAGAACTTTAATTTTCACTTATTTAAGGTAAATTTTAAGCAACTGTAATTTCAGAAAAGTTTCCAAATACCAGATACTGAAACCCCAGAGCTAAGTTTGTAATTCTGAAATCAGTTTCACATCTCTGTGAAGCAAAACTCTTGTGCCTGAAGGTTGGTAAAACCATTGCCTAATAGTATTGGCTTCTTGAGTAGCTAGCAGACACATGCAGAACAGCCATCATAAAGTATGCCATGATACACAACGTAGCACACAAATACAGCAATGAAATATGTAACTTTAACGCACACATATTTTGTATCACTTTATTTGAACTTCTGGTCAGAATCTGTAAGTAAATGAGGACTCTCATGACACCTTAACTAATCTTGTCTAAGAAAGATTAATGAAGCACTGTACATAAATTAAAATTAAAGAGCACTGATTTAGCATTAAAATAATAATCAATTGATTTCAATATTGCTTTTGTCTCTACCAAGCTTATCAGCATTAATTATGAGCATTACAGACGATCTTCCAGGTGCATTCTGCTTTACAAACAGCCATCTGCATCTACACGATGTTACAAAGGTTACAAGGCAAACCTGACCCCATGTCCAAAATATCAAGAATACCATCTAAAATCAGCAAACCACATTATTTTAGGACTTGACATGACTTAAAGAGTCAATATAATTCAACTGCTCTCCAGCTTTCAGGACAGAGGCAAGTATTCTCCCCAAAAGGTGTGTCCCTCATTAGTCCTGCTAATTCCATTTCTAGGCTGCTTACAGCAGAGCTGTCTGAGTTGTCCATACCTTGTGAAATAGTAGGTCACAACAGCCCCTGCTACTGTCATCTGCTGACAGGCTAGAATAAACTCGCTGATCCAGATCAGTCCCACTACATGGTACCACCACATGTATTTCAAGGGGCCCACCATCCGAAATTCAACAAATCCTTCTTCGTTTGGGACAGGACTACCTAGAAATAAATGAAGGTAAGAAAAAAATACTGCTTAAATCAAGTCAGAAAGAAAAATGCATACAGTCTACAGCAGAACCCCTCTAGCTCCTACTAACACTACCAAATGTCATGTTTAGGAATATTGTTCATAAGATAGACACAGCTTTTGAGACAATCAGTACAATGGCATTTGAAAAAAAGCACTGAAGAAATATTGAGTGTACTCACAATCCTGCAAAACTTCTTTTAATTTATTCCCACATGGTGAAAATTTCCAAAACTAACCACTAAGTATCAAAAATTCTTATAATAAAACATAATAGAAGCTTGCCTTAGTCATTCTTAATTTCAGTCTGCTGCTCTGTTGATGGTGTTCATAGAGTCATCATCAATACTAAACTTCATAGCTCCTCACATTTGGATACCAACATTAACAATCACTTTTGCTTTCCTTATGGTAAGTCTTTGTATGTGTATTTCAACAGTATTCGAAGCTTTGAAGTTAATTACAGACATAAGAAACAGCTTTAGAGATTCTAAACATATGATTCCATACATTCAGAAATCTATTGACTGTCTCATCTGAATAGCAGCATCACATGTTGAGGCTGACAGCACATGTCAGGAGCCCCCCTAGGATAAGCTCTTTTTCTTATGCACCAGTAATATGAACATCACAAGAGATTCAGAAAAATACTGAAAGTAACATCACGTGTATAAAACGCTCACCTTGGAAAGCACAGTTCAGGCTTAGCATTGACAGCACTTTCTCCACCTTCTTAGCTATGCTTTTATGCATATTAGTATTTTCTTGTGAATAAACCGAACTAGTGAAATAATTATGGTTTTAGTGAACAAGCTTTTCATAAAAGTAGGCTTGTTCTCATGCAAAGATAATGCAGACTTTTAAGTTCTGCTGGACTTAAAAGGTCTGGACTTGTTTGTACAAAGATTTTGTTTAACTGGTATCAATGAAGATATCAAGTGAGTATAAAGCTAAAAGCATAAATTAGTCTTTACAAAATCAAGGCCAATCGATGAGTTCTGTCAGAAAAAATTAACATCAGCCTAAATTCTGCTATAAATTGAGTCTCTGTGCAGTGGTCTTTACCTCACAGAGTGAAGCACGGGACTTAGACTTAACTCACTTTCAGAGGTGAACATCTTCTG
The DNA here is from genome assembly GCA_025769975.1 of Gallinago jamesoni. Classification (NCBI taxonomy): domain Eukaryota; kingdom Metazoa; phylum Chordata; class Aves; order Charadriiformes; family Scolopacidae; genus Gallinago; species Gallinago jamesoni. Next base: position 51,353,888 of record JAOQGH010000019.1, on the reverse strand, counting down.
GAAATAGTAGAGCATACAATGAAAACTAAAAATTTCGACATTCATAACGAGAACAAGAACATGTGAATTCTATTAGCTCCATCCATTGCTAAAAGTTCATGCTATGAAATAAAAAATATTTCTCTTGTATGATCCTGAAATAGCTCTGTGATCTGAAACACTGCTACTTTTCAACCAGCAGAAAACAATAAATTTCAGAATTCTAAATCTTAATAATGAATGATGGTCTCTATTGTCTACAACTTACTGCAAAATAACACAGACATCTCCCATTTTAAAAAGCAGTTGCTAGGATTCCCTACTGAGGTAACTGAGATTTCAACCTATAAAATCAACTAATTCTAGAAGCTCTTGTCAGACCCTGAAGACAAACAAAGCTCTCCTACATGCTTCACAGCAGGCGTAAATGGAGAGTACACTGGCTGCTCCCAAAATATGGTGACAAACAGCAGAAAAATCTCCCTAATGATCCTGGTAAATACTGAAATAATACTAGACACTTAAGTTATGAACAACTGAACACTACTTTGAGTATATTTACATTTTGGGAGACAGTAAATGGCCCTTTCATTACTATGTCTTCATCTGTGCAAGTACTGGCTACGATATAATACACTACCTTATGAGATAAGCTGTAAGATTAGCTGGTTTTGACCTGTTTATGTAAAAACAGAGGTAATTATTGGGAAAGTTGATATAGCAGTCATTAATGAAGTCTTGTGGCTTGCAACATGCCAACTTGCATCAAATCAAAAAGCCAGCCTAAGGCACAAAATAGCATCATGGTAATGCAGACTCAAACACACAACAACTTCCCTTCAAACAAGTGTTTTGAAGTCACTGAAGTAAACGACAGAAGCATAGTATGTGGGTTTTTTTCCAGAGGTTCCCACACGCACTTTAACCAACTCTGCCTGAAATCATACAGCAAATCAAGTGGAATTTATTTAAAATAAGCCTAGTAGCTGCTTACCTGTAGTACCAAGGAAGAGCAGGACTGTGATCCAGTATGTCCAGAAGAGGATAAGCACAAAGAATGTCCAAAACGGCTGGAAGACTAGCAGCGGCAGGTGAATGAAGACCTTGCCGGCCACGTGGAACAAGGCAATGGTGAGAGCTACTCGTTTGCGCATAATTAACATTATCAAGAACAAGATAACCTAGAGGAAGGAGTTTCCAAATCACATTTTAGAGAACTGAAAAATAAGCAGGCTATCATTTTGCATGGCTAGGATATTCAGACTCTACAAATTAACACATGCTTTATCTAGAAAATCACAAGATCAAAATGTAAAACCTCTATCAGCTTCAATGATAAATTATTTTACAAATTATGCTTTTGGGGAATTCTAACCTCATAATTACATGTTTGGATTCAAAAGCCTGAGGCTGGTGATGGTATCAGACCATATCCTATCCTCAATTATGTTTTACAAACCAGTGGAATCAGCAGAATTCAACAAAGAATACAATTTAACACCTACATATGGACATGGTGTGGTGAACTTGTGATATAAGTTAGTATAACAGTGTCCATTTCTAGTAGTAAAGTTGGTACTCTGAAACAAAGAGCAAGGCCTGATGAAGATAAATTAGTTCAGCAATAACTTTTAGTATTTTTTTTTTCCCCACAATGATTCTTCCGTAAATGGAAAACAATTTTGGGAACAACCTATTTTGGAAATAGGGATAGTCTGAGGACTTTCAAATAAACTGAAATTATCAAGTACCTCTGACAAGGGAACCTAAGAAAAATCTCGTAAGTGAAACTGGGAGTCCAATATTGTACCAATTCACAGGAGTCCCTGTGGACATTTTACGGTAGAGGAAAGTAGCTGCAAGGTCAGGAACTCTCTCCTTACTCTAAACAGATATTACAGAACAATGCCTACAAGCAAAAATAAAAATTAAAAAAAAAATCACTGCAACAGAGCTTGGGGTAGCAATAAACTCTTCAAAAATGTGTGCAATGTGGAACTTGCACCCAAATAAAAAAATAGCACAACCAGGAAGACAGATAAAGAAAATAATATAGACATTAGCAAAACATACCGTGAAAACTGTAGCTGAAATAGCATAGATCAGAAGAGCCTGAAGATTGTCTTTGGCTATTTGAGTCTCAACAGCACTAGCAGACATTCGTTGCTTAGCATAAAGCCACCACAGGACTCCTGTACCACCTATGTTTTAGAGAAAAAAAACCCATGAATAACTGAAAGAGGCTCCTTCTATGTGACACAGTTATACTACCTAGTACTAAAGAAACTAAACAGTTTCCTCTTCTAAGCATAGTCTGGTATAGAAGGCTCAAAGGCACGGACAGCTAAACCAACAGAAACTTCTGAGGAAGGAGAAGTGCCCCCTTCTCAAGTGGATTTTTGCAGTCTCACCCCATTATGATCCTGAAAAGACATAGATGGTCTACGGATTTTTTTCCATCCCTTGCAGCCATGCACTGCAAGAATTAAATTGCTAGTACTTCCTAATTTAATTATTCTATTTTTGTTCCTTCCCTTGAGTCATCTGCCCATACATTTGTGCTTTGCTACTGAGTGTCAGTAATAGAAAACTTAAATTTTACAAATATAGAAGTTAATGTCATAAGGCAAGGCTATCTTCACGCAAGCAAAATCATTTTGCATAAGACATTTTGCACAAGACAATCTTCGGCCATTCCCAGGATGGCATGGCTGGTTGCATTTCGTACATGACCTAGGTCATGTAAGACTTTCTGAGTCATATGGAAATACAAGGATTTGATTAGAAATGCTAAAAAAGCACCTTTGCTCCCTCTGCTCAAGAACAGATCTTAGAGACACCTACAGAGCTACTCACAGGACTGAAAGGGCTAATGAACCTGCAGGGTTCTACAGACATATCTACATCCTAAGGGTCCCCTGAGGCTGCATAAACAATAGCTGCCCTTTGATTCCTGCATGCTTGCTCACATGTTGGAAGGCAGGTTAAGAAGCAGTGAATGTTAAGGGCTGTGCTACAAGTGCTGTGAGAAATATCCCGTACTGTCTCTTGTGGGCTCTAGCGAGACAGGCTAACAGGCTGACAGGAAGCTGGCCAGCCAAACAGGGAGCGCGTCAAATCTCTAAGGAGCAACATAATCTCTACCACAATTACAGAGGAATACAATTACAAAAGCAGCAGTTTTGACATTTGTCTTGCAAGGAACTCAAAGGAAAGCTGAAGGGAAATGCATGGTCCAACATCTGTGCAGGATGTAGCTGGCCTGAAGACATGGAGTATGAAGACTAGAACTGGACACTCAGAAACTGGGAAACAAACAAGACTTACCAAGTGATCCCAGAATGACAAGAATTGTCAAAATCCAGACAAGTACTCTTGAAATGTACCTGATTATAACCATCAAAATCATGGACAACACTGCAAAAGAAGACAAAATATGTAGTACAATTATTTCAAGTTGAAATAGCCTTTCTAATTCTCCCATTGCACTAAGATAACTGCCTTCTAACACTTTTTAGACTGAGATTTATTTTCTGAGGCTTACAAACTCGTTGTATAGACAGTTAAGGAAATTAGGGACCTCTACACCTTCTGCTTTGATACTGTTGATTAAAACAAAGAGAGCATAAATACATTTACATGGTACATTAAGTACAAGACACAATGTGTACATACAGACAGAGATGCATTTAGACAATGACAAAACAGACAGCAAGATATGATAGTAGTCTGAGTCTGGTAACAAAAGCACACCTCCTGAGAAGTAGAGCAGAATTTGCACTCAAATGCACTTGTCAAACAAGTGCAGATAATGTGTACTCCAAAATGTCATGCCAGTAAAAAGTTAAAAAAAAATACTACTTTATTTTGAATACTCAAAATTAGTTCTTTAAGAGGCTTTGTTCATATAGCTCCAGTGCCATTCAGGAACTGGATGTTAAAAAATCCTCTACTATCTCAGCCAATTAAAATTTAGTTTCTATAAATGCACACACATATTTTTGCATATACTACTTTGTGGACAGCAGTTACATGAAAAGCACTGGAACCTGGCCTTCGGAATCACACAGTCTTACTCATTGTTTAAAAAGAAATAAATTCTGTTTAACTCTGGAGGTATGAAAAATATTTCCCTAATTAACTGTATGTAAAGCTCTGTACTAATTTCTGAGTAACCCAAAAGTAGCACTGCTAATCAGCCACTAGCTTTCAGACTCAGAACAGTCTTTCTTCTATTACTATAAAATACTGCAGCTGTCATGATTGAGGAATAAACAGCTTTCCAGTTTTAGTTGAAAAGATATTCAATGGTCTTTTGTGTTTTGTGAAGGTTTTTTTAATGGTATCTAGAATTTTTATTATTTTTTTTTAAAAGCCCACAAAGGCAGACTGAAAACAAAGGCATTCTTTCTCTTGTACATCTTCACAGTGTTTTTCTTCTAAACCACACACTGCTTGCATACACAGATAGTATCTGGAGCTTCCCATTTTAGGATTTCAGATTTTGTACTTGGAAGGAGTAAAATACATTAATTATGAAAATAATTTATGTGGGTGAGTAGCATTTCATATTAATTCACAAGGATTCATTAAAAAAAACACTTCAGTCTAGTGCAATGTGTCACTCTATAGGGACACACGGTATCTCATAACTATAGAAACAATTCAGCACCTCTATACTGCTGGGATTTTCCACCTTTCAGAGAAGGCTCATATTTTCAAAGGCCTGAAGGTTTTAACTTTGGGGCAAGGGGAAGAACGGGATAATATACAATACAACAAATGGGCACCTAACTTCCTTATTTTCCCTCTGAAAGTTCTCATATCCCTGCACAAGTATGTTAAATGAAGCAAACAAACCCCCCTACATTTTAGAGGAGAGTACTATTACGCACTTCTCACCAAATCCTTTCTTTTGGAAAGAGTTTGTTTGGACTTGGGTTAGCAGAAGGTGAACATTACAAAAGGGAAAGGTGAATATTATAATAAAAATGAGGATAATGGGGATGTTCTGTTAACTGTACCAAAACTCATGTGGGCTAACCAATTGCCACACATCCTCTGTCTCTCAGAATCAGTGGAGGAGAAGAAAAGACCAGGAATGTGTATGTATATTGATTCTGAATAAGTTATTCAGCTGTCAAATAATATTTAAAAAAAAAAAAAAAGCATTCTCAACCATTTTCTACGGGCTCATTGCTACCATACATTTTTTGCTCACATTGTGGTTAGAGGGTGTTAACAATCTCCTAATGCAATACTAAGAAATAGCTAGTAATGAGAAAAACAATTACCTAGTGATAACAAGCAAAGTCCCATTATAATCTCTTTGCTGGTCATAACTCCACTAATCAGCCTGTGTAAGACACTACTGTCACTGACAAAGGTGATCAGGGCCTCTGCAAACTTGGCATAGCAGGAAATGTTCACAGGAGCACAGCGATGGAAGAATGGAATAGGTGCACTGGTGACACAAGAAAAAAAAAATCAGAAAAAAAAATTACTCCTACTTAATATAAATGCCACATCAACACACAAATGAAAGATGAATAGATGCAACCACTCCACCCTCATAACATCGTAACCAGAAACCATGTATTGAATGCACAAGTGCTGCTGGAATGAGGATGACCATAATGGGAAGTGATGCAGTTTTACAAGTTAACTCTGAGGCTGGAGTGCAGAGTCCCATAGAAAATTATTACCCTCCCCCCCTTAAATCACAGAATCACAGAATCTTAGTGGTTGGAAGGGACCTTTGAGATCATGGCAAGGCTCAGAAAATACACATTCCTATTTCCACTTAAACATCCCTCATTGAGCTGTCAGGTGGCGAATCAGCAGCTTAAACAATGCCTTTCACTCTGTTAGAATGGAATACTGGCCCATACTCACAGTAAAAGAAATCCCAGAATGACAATATTCTTCTTGAAATCATACATGTTATGCTAAAAGACATCAGCACTTAAAACTGCTGCAAAGCAAACCCAATGTACTTGCTCTTAGTTGTTTTCCCCATACTAAGCTTACTCTCATATTGAAGATTACAATCAGTGTTGACTTTCATTAACTTTGCAAAGAATGAAGTGCATAATTTTAGTAAAGTATGCAAAGATGCCTCTGTTGTTTCATTATTCCTGAACTGTTTTGGAAGCATCCTCCCTCAAAATACTGATGACATGCATTAAGCTTTGCTGAATGCTTAGCAGAACCTGTTATCAAGTCCATCACAGGAAGATGTAAGAGAGCAAAAACTTCACTTTAAAGTGGGTAATTTTGTTTTCCAAATGTTTCCCATTAAGTATCTGCCTTTCTTACTCATAAACTATGTCAGATCTCAAAGTGGCCTATTACATGTTTTGATCTGTATTCCCAGTTACACCTCAGACACATGTTCCATGAATTACATGTTCCTTCCTGTAATTGATGCAATTAAAGAATTGTCTTTGGCATTAAATCAGTTTTCTCTTCTAACCTCTTACATTTGTTTCACCCTCTCTAATCTTCCTTACTTAAAAGACTTCAATGGACTACAGCAGCAATGCACATAATCTTTTGCAGTTTCCCCATTTCAGCAATCACCTACAAACCAGCAATTTTCTGTTCTCAATAACTATTTGTTAAGCCCAAGCATTTCCAAAATTCTGTCATTTTAAACACATAGTGAGTAAACCAGCTGCCTCAGGCACATCTTTTCTATGCATTGTTTTTTGAGAAAAAAGACGAGATGTGAAAACCATCAGTGTGTAATTATTCTGTACAGAATTCAGGAAAAATTATGATTACCTGCCATACCTAGGTAATTAATAGATCCTAGGGTTTTGTTTGAACTGACTGACCATTGTAAATTACATGGTTTTAAACTTACTCTGCTGTGTAGGTAAATGCATTTGGAGCTGCTCATACTGATGGTCCTCTTTTAGGTAGTGATGAAGACAGCAGTTAAGTACAGCAAAGCAATTGTGAATTAGTCACAGTTATTAAAAACCAAACTAAAAACGTAATGATGGCTTCCCTATTTAAAAGGCAGCCCATGTATCCTTTCAGCCTCTTACAACATAGCCTATTTTGGAATATGCAGCATACTGCGGTTCATTATGTGCAGTAATACTGGGAAATACTGAAATCTGAGAGGTTTATTTAATTGTTAACTGCTCCAACTTTGCAGAAAGCCTAGAGCATTTAGAAGTTGTCAATATCAAAGTGCAAAATCTGAGCTGGGAATAGGCAAAAGACCGTCATTCCTGCATTCGAATGTGAAAAATATCCATTTTGAAAAGGGAAGCTAATGGGATTAAAATACTATTTCAAAATACATCCCAACACAGCAAGAAAATGCTTTTTGCTTAGCAGAGTTTATATTACCATCTATCATTCCTTAAAATATAGCAATTTGACTACACATTTTAAGTTACCTATTTTTGTGTGCAGAATTAATTTCTCACTCTGTTGTAATTAATTAAAAAAAAAATTAAAATTAGGTTAGGGGTTCTTACACACTTTCTTGAGTAAATAGGACTCCTGAGAATCCACCTTTGAGATCTGCTGCTATTTCAGTGGTTCTGACTGAATGAGAGGGCGAGGTAAATTATTTTGTTTAATAAAAAAATACAATAATAGATCTCTTCTCAGTGACCTGTACTACTTTATATAGCCTCTTGATTATAACTTGGTATATTATATACCAAAATGGAATTACACGTTTCTGAGAATAACATGATACTTCACCATGGACAAGAGCAGATGATGTTAAAAATTGTATTTTTAAAGCAATATTCAAATGAAATTAAGAGACTCATCTGCTTAACATGTTCAAGTACCAGATTGCAGAGGAGGGCTTTCTCCCCTTGCTTTTACGTGTGGGCATACATAGCAACCTGTGTGTGTGGAGTTGGAGTGCCACTGCTACCTGCTCCTTATAACCTCTAGAGAGCAGCTGCTTGGCACAGCTCACCTCAACTGTTTGATAAACACTGCAGGGAAAAAGCTGGATAGGTTTTCCTCTAGGGTCCTCTATCTCAAAACCCAACAAGCAAAGTCATGCTCTACTGAGGCTGAGATGCGCTATGCACGGTTTCTGGAAAACACATGTATTGCTGGCTGCAGTGCTGTGTCAAAGCTGGACACAGTGCCTTGAAGCTGGAGGATCAGAGTCCAGTAGGAGATGGAGCCTCAACTAAAGGGCATGAAGACATCTGCCCCTCAAACAGAAAACGTCAAGGGACAGCACATGCTGTCTCCATCCAGTGGACCTAATAGGAGTCAGATGGTGGTTCATACCTCTGAAAGATATAATCTGAAAGCAGAAGTGTTAGGTGAGCTCTCCCTGAATGCTTCAGCCTACAGGGTGTTGGGTTTTTATTTCTTTGTCTCTACAGGATTCCACTTACCCTCCAAATTACAGTTACTCAAATAATTTAACTATAAAAGTCTGAAAAACAGAGTGGTTTACAGATACAATAGTGGTCTTTTTTGCTTTAGGGCATTAAGTTCAGACTTTTCAATCAGAAAATATTCAATCATATTGAAGATTTTATCAAATAAAAAAGGGGAAATACTCCACCTACAAAATAGCTTTTCAAAAATAACTTGAGGTAGTTTTTGTGAGGAATTTACATAGTGTCATTAGAGTTCTGACACATTCTTCTATCCTTCTGTTTTCTTATTAAGCTGTATTCATTCAGACTGAATGACATCAGAACACACAGTGAGGATAGTCACTATAATTCTGGCAAAAATTAAGACTGACAAGCCTTTTCAGTATGCAAGCTGGTACTGAGTTTCATTTGTTTTTGTATTACAGCTGTAACAGCTGGTTAGCTGCATGGAATATTAATCTGCTGTGGGGAAAAGTAAAAAAAAAGGTTAATATTCCAGCTGCTTCTTATTGCTACTACAACATATATATACATAAAAAAATTCACTCCAGAGGTTACCATGCAGACAAGGGAGTTTTAAAATCAAGGTTTTGAGAAATGACATAATTATAGCATTTAATAAAACCAAACCAGAAAATTATGCAGAGGGCAAGACTGAAATTACAACCCACTACTGAATATGTGTGAGAAGCTAAATTTTGAGAAAACACAATGTGATTCTTTTTCAGTGAGTGGAATTACTGACAGAAGGGTGTGAACATAGCAACGCTCATCTCCACAGTTCCAGCCAGCATACCTAGCAGAGTTCCTGGAGCTACAAACTTTCCTCTCCTACTTTACAAAAAGCAGTTTAGTAAAATATTTTAAACTATAAAACTCAAATCGATCTGTTTATAAAATACAGCTCTCTTTTTGGTATTTGACCATCCTCATGTTGGTCATTTGGGGACTGAAAGAATGATAAAAGAAGCTATTTACTAAATCTGACTTCAGTAAGGTGTAAGAAGTGGTCACTGCAGAGAGCTGTGTGTGAATATATCCTTTTTCTTCCTGAAGACCCGAAGTACACCATAATTTTCTCTGATCTCCATTGCTGACCGGCAGCTGGTTTAAGGTGAAAGGCAGTAAAACAGCTGATACTCAGCCCAGCATCAGTTACATGAGACATAAGAACTTGAAGATACCAGTTCAATATTGTCAGTAACACATGCGTGAATAGTTTGGGGTTTTCTTTAAGAGTTGCTTTCAAAATGTCTTTTAAAAAGATGTGGCAATAATGCACTAAAACATCCACCTCTAACACAGAATAAATTAGTGCTATGTATTTTCTAAAGAACTGTCACAAACAAAACAAGTCTCTGCTCCCTCCACCCCCAATCAAACAAGATGTCAATATTACCTCTCTGGAACAGGATATTTAGGACATAACTTGGCAGCCCTTGGGTCTGTAGTATATTCAGATGGCTGTAGTTCATAGCTACACAGACTGGATCCTGTTGAGAGAAAAAAAAAAAACTACCAATGGAGAAAAAAACAACCCATAAATATTCGTATTATTTATAAATGGTACTCAAGCTGAGATAGGTCCTGATTCTGCAGCTCCTCATGTTACCACCACAAAGTTATGCTACAGTTCCTCCTGTAATGGAACAGTGAATCAAGCCCAACACAGGCTTCAGTGTAGCAGAATGGCACTCTTCATTCACATTTGGGTCTTCCAACATTTCTGTATTTAATTCAAAAAGGTTACTTCACAATGCAGTGTAAAAGAGAAGGACACAAAGCACTTTGAAGTCCTCCTCCCCTGCTACTCCACCACGCTTTTTCTTTATTGTTTTTAGTGCATGAATATTGCATAAGACAACATTCATTATAGAAAAAAACCCAAAACATTCAAGTGTTTTTTTCTGGGATTGTTTTGGCGTTTTCAAAATGCAACACAAGCTCTGACTGCATTAGATATACAAAGCTTTTAACGAAGCTGAACGAACTCTATAAGCAAATTGGTACAGCACAATAAAGATCAAGTTGCCTGCAACCAAATTCAAACATAATTTAAACTTTCCTCAGTATGTAACACTTGCCTAATGGAAGTACATTACCCAGACAGATCTCTTCCCATTTGTCTCTAATCAAGATACTGAACATCTGAGCTAATGCTTCTAGGAATATAGCAACTGCCAAATCAGATTGGAACAGTGGTCTCTCAGAAACTGGAAGAAGAGATAAGAAAGTCTCCAACAGTATAAGCTGCCTATGCAAAGATGAGTGTCTTCCCAAGTTTGTGTGCTAACAGATTGCTTAGTCCCCAGTGTGAGGGCTCTGGATACATAGCTTTTAGTGTTCTTTTTCCCTGTGTAATAAACTAAGGATGTCTTGATCCCCCCTAAAATATTTGGTTCTTTCCATTATGAAAGTCTCCTCTCCAGAAATACTTTGTAGCAGAGAGTTTTATGAACTGCATCTGGATAACACATACACACTTTCACCCAAATTAAACCCAACAAACAGCCATATCCTGGTCTGCATGACATGAAACAGAAGTATTATTTGTAGAAATTGTGGAATATTACTTCCAGAAATCTTGTTTACCATTGCCCCATTGCTACCTCTATGAAGAGACATCTTCTATTTACAGACTAAAAGAAGATGGAGAATAGCAGAGCAGGCTATCCCACGCAGTCTCTGGAACACTACTTAAATACCACTTCTACAAATTGTTTTTTTTGTGGGTAGGTCAAAAACACTAAATACACCATTGAAGAAAGTTAAGATTTCCTGCAACGAAAAGGTATCAGGTAAAATATCTCAACTCCATTCGCAATTATAATGTTTATATGAATCCTTACACCTCTACTTGCTCTATTTGCGGTAAACATGGCATCAGATAAACAGACATCAGACAAAACCACCTACCTTACCTCATATTTGTAAACGTAGTATCTAAAAGTAATTATTATTCTTTTTGGACAAAAAGGCTCTATATCGCTGCAAAATTTTAATCTCTTCTTGTAGACATGAAAACTTCGAGATCAAGTGTGTTTACAAACAACTCCAGAATTTGATGGAGGGGCAGCAGTACAGAGTGTCACATATCTATCTTAAAAACTGAAGGAAAAAAAAGACTGCATTTACATTTATTTTATTTTGAGTATAGGCCAAAAACTAAGTTATAAGGATAACCAGAATAAGAGGTCCTATAGGAAGAAGTGTGGGGGCTGTATCTGAACAAATGTATACAGATTCATGAACAGAAGGTTCAGTGCTAGCTTGGTACTTAGGGCATTCAACACTACCAGTCTAAGGGACACGGCTGACCTGTGGATGCCCACGCCTGCCTCCTTGTGACTTCCACCAGTTCACACAGAAGGGAAAAAGGGCAGGATTTGCTACGGCCAGGGAAGGAGAATCTAGGTTCTTTGCACCAATGTGTATCTGTAGACCTGTTTGTATCACAAATGTAAGCCAAGCAAAATTGAATTCCAGCTCCTGATCAGCAGCACAGGTCACAAGCCATTCAAGTAGGACTTGCAGACCAGGGTGACACAACAAAGCCCTGGCTGTGGGGGAAACTTGAAGGCATCTTATGAACCTTACTCTGGAACCAGTGAGTAAGTCTGGCTGCCACTATAGAATCACGGAATCATTTAGGTTGGAAAAGACCCTTGGGATCATAGAGTCCTATCATCTCTTCTAGGAACTGCTCTTTGGATCTCTTCCCTTCAACTGTCTACCTCATGTAGCATGCTTCTTTAGACTCACAGCCAAGTATAAAAATATTTTCGGGGAGCTTATCAGACAAGGGACATTAACCACCCTGCATTTAAACAAACTACTAGTCCAATGGCAGAAATAATGCCCATGAGATTTATTTGTTCTTTTTTCCTATATAATTAAGCAGAATAAATTTTACTATCCCCATAAGTATTTATTTATTTATATTTTGAAAACCTTCCAACTTCTCTAATACCACATGGGAGAGCGAACTTAAACTGATTTCTTAACAAAAGAGCTTCTGTGCGTCAAGAAATAAAAGTTTGAATTTCGTGTGAAAGCAGGAGGAATGGATTGCTTACCAAACCCTCCACTAGTTACTCTGGGTTAGTAGAGACTGTTTTAGCACATGCAGTCTTACTACTGCTGTTTGAGTTTGCAAGCCTGCAAAAGCTTAAAGAAGAACTTGTATCATCTACTTTGCTGAGATAATTAGTTTACCAAAGACACTACTATTATTCTTAAATTATTACAACTCATAAATGTTTCAAAAACATTATGGGTAGAATTCAGAGCACAAACTAAAAATCATTAAAGCAATACATCCTTTGCTTCCTACAGCACTGCACATATTTCTTCTGGAGAAATCATTAGGTGAACAACATCAAACTGACCTATAGGGATTGGATTTGAGATCCAAACATGATGTAACCTTAAAGAAAAATGCTTCTAAACTATGCAGACCAAGAGTTGCTGTGCTACTGGTAAGCACACAGAGTTTACTGGTCCTACAGTGCTGTATTTGGTGCTTTAATTTATGAAGTGATATTCTGGAGACACAACATAGCTTCTGTTCCATGAATAGAGTTGCTCCAGCCATTAGAATATTTTGGGGGCATGACTGGAGCAAAGTATCTCAAAAGACAAACTTTCCTTTGAAGCTTAACCTAGCTGTAGAGGTGAAACCCACCACTTCCTCTAAAAGCTGCCTTCTTTCCCTTTTGTCTACGCTTGGATTAGTAAGGAGCTGAACAGCCAGTATCTCTGGCTTTCTGAGGAACAGCTACAATTAGCACAAATTACATAAAGATACTGTCCAAAGCCAGGATGGAGACTGAGAACCAAACCCTTATTTCAGATTTTTCCTCACTGAGAAGACAAATTAAAGGTTCTGTACTCTCAGAGGACATAGCGCACGAACGACAAGCCATACCCCCACAGTTCCCACAGCAGGACAGTAATAGGGAAGTTCCATACTAAGCTGAGTTGGTCAGGTAAAACTAGTTTTAGAGACCTGAGCTCCAGTCCAGCCTTCCTTCCTGTATTCACTGTGCTGCAAACAAACACACACAAAATCTCTGCTACATCAGCATCACTATCTATATAAAAGTTTACAGCTTGAGAAATGGTAAGACTTCTGAAGCCACCTGCTAAGAGGACCAGCCCAAAGAGGAAACCACTGATATTAATGCTGGCCGAATGATAGTGGTGGAAATCACACCAGGTGGTCTGGACCCTGTTCTCAACAGTGTTAGCAGGAACTAAACCAAGGACTTCCAGATTTAAAAACATGGACTCATATTCACAGTCAAGGATGTAAGCAGAAAAATACAGAACTATATAGAGATACTTGGAATAGGATCAGCACCAGGAGCAGAACAGTCACCTTAGAAGTACATTCTGCTTAAGTTAAGCACAGTTCCACATACCCCTTTTCACAGGCACATGGCAAAGCACAGTCTGATAGACTAGGAACCAGAGTTTTGGTAAGGCAATTTACAGAATCTTCCACATATGGTCTCCCTGTTCTAAATCTCACTGACAGTATGCAGGTATTGTGTACAAACACGACATAACTCACTTCTAAAAGATTGCATAATGAAGCAGACATTATAATTAAATAACATATTATTCCATTTTAAGCATTTTCTTGAAGCAACATCCTATTAGTCTATCAGTAACATAAGTCCTCTAACAAGGAATCAAATTCCAGCTAATCACAGACACAGAAATTGCAGAACTGTTAGCAGGAGTGAGACTGTTTAAATCACAACTATTGGCCTCTGTACTTTCAGCCCAGTGCTAATTCCTCACGGGTTCTGTATGTTTTACGAGCAGCTGTCACCAATAAAAACATTGTGAATATATGACTCACAGGTAATTATGCTTGACCAACCCACACAATACAAACTATGAGTTATTGACAGCCAGGTATCAACAGGGGTTGAGTTCACTGGTATCCAGGAAGAACAAAGCTCCTAGACTCTCACAGGGATGAAATTCTTAACGCTTCTCTACTTTCCTCACTCCAGAGCCTGCCTCATATCTACCTGTCAAACCCTATCAGCTCTGAGCTGTTAATCTGAACCACGTTACCAGTCCAAAGCTTCATGCAATGAGGCAACTTGGTATACTGCCAACCATTGTCTATTATCTTACCATGTGACGGACTAGCAGCATGGCTTAGAAAAGCAGAAACTTAAGACACTGGCTTGTCTATCTGCAGGGAGTCTTGCTGCAAATTCCACAGCCAAAAGCCACAGAAGAGGTAGGATGCCAAGCACTACTTCCACAGAAGGTGGTACATTCCTATCCGTTGCTGGCTTCTGCCAGTAAGAGAGGATAATGCTGCATGACTTCAGAAAAAGCATGCCTACAGGGAGTAATAACAAGACTCTTCACAAACTCCTGCCAAGTGGAAAAAGGCTCAGGCCATCATGAAAGGAAACAGAATGAAGAAAACACCAGTGCTGACCAGACTATTTTCATTCTTTGCTAGGTCTGACAATGGTAATTATACCCTGTCTACAACCACAGGAAATAATTCTACTCAGAACTTAAGCATTAAGAATACATAAAGTTTTGGCTTACGTAAGTTTCCTATTTGCCTATGGGTTTTTGGAACAAAATCACTCCATAAACAGAGAAGTTCACATTTGATGCCTCTTTTAGGAATGAAGCAGCATTGACCTGTGCACAGATTAGCATTAGAAGCGGAAAGAGTGAAAAAACAAGAACTCCACGTCATGGCCATTGATTTGAATACGGTCTGAAGTAGCACTTAATGTGGAAGCATCAGAGGACTACTTAAACATTGCAGCTACCCCCCGTTTTGCAAACGGCACAGGAATACAGGCAGAAAGCCAAACAAGGATAGAACTGAACCTCAACATGGAAACCTACCTTCTCACACCTAGTGGAGTCTAGAAAAACAGTCATGCCTTGAAATGAGCCAGACCACATGGGACAGACCCCTTTGCAGTCAGAATTTTTCAGATTAATGTGACAGATTTATTCTCAGCGAAGAAAGCAAGCTTCGTTCTCTAGATCTCTCCACTGGCACTTTCCATTAACAGAAAGAGTGTTTTAGCAGAAAGAAAGTAAGGGTTCTATATATCTAAATTCTAAGTTGTTGAAGAGAGACATATCATCACTCCTTTAAAAGAATGAGAATTAGAGGGCAGGAGAAATTACAGCCTGCTTTTACAAATAAATGTGGGACTCAAGAGAAAGTAAGTATCCTGCAGTGTATGCAAGAACATTCTGAGAAAAAACCAACACGTAAAGCCTGCTACTTAGATCTCTAAACGTCTCTGGAATTTAAGAACATAAAGAGAACTACTAAGATAGCTAAGTGCAGTTACTGTTCTAAACAACAGTACATAAATATATTTATATATCTTAGAGTCAGAACTCATGATAGATGCATTTTCAGTTGGAATTAAAAAGCCCAGACTATCCTCTATCCTCCCAATTCTTACCAACAGCACAGAAATTTGAAAAAAAGTGTTAATTTACTCATTCTTCCATCCCTATTTCTTCCAGTGCTAAATAAAATCAGCTATTCTGGAAAGAAATTAAAAATCTATCTAGTCCAGTAGCAGATGTTTCCCCTACTGCATGTTTAGGTCTCCATCACTTGCAGCTCAAGGATATCCTTGAGTACTAACCTATTAAATATCCACACACTATTATTCTAACAGTTTATCCTTTGGTATCTAAAATACCCTCGTGCCAATGAGTTTCACAAATTAACTGTAACTTGTGTGGAAAAAACCCTGGCTTTTGGTGCCTAGTAATTTTTTTTCTGACCTCTAGTTTCCTACTACTCAAGTTATGAGATCAAGGAATACAAATTATTTAAACTTCTCTATGCTATTCCTGCTTCTGAAAACCTTATTCATCTTGATAGTTTTCTCTTTTCCAAGCAAAAGAATCCTTGGTCTTTCCTTCTGATCATATTGTTTGCCTTCTCAGTATGTGTACACATAATACAAAAAAAAAAGTTAAGAAAATGCTTTGCCAAGGAAGAACCAGAACAGAGCCTTTATGATCCGAACACAGCATGAGCTGAGACAAAATACAGTACCTCTTTTTTCTCTTCACAACTAATAAACATTACACATTCACACAGTGCTGTGCCTCCACCTAATCCTGTCACTAACCTCAGTGGCTTCATGATCTCTTTCCCAACTAGCTCTAACCATTTTGAAGTAAAATGCTAAATGCACAACATTGTTTTGTTCTCCCCTACCACTTCCTTCTGCAGGCATTCCTTTGCATTTGACATTTTGTTCCACTGTAGCTGATATCAGATTTTTTTCACGGAATTCTAATTCAGTAGCTGCAGCAAGATTTATTACCTCAGTGTTCCTCCCCCTTTCCAAATGGTTTATTAATATAATCAATAACACTGGAGTACTGGAGGACTCCACATGCAGGTACCTGCTGTTGTGAAAATTATCTCATTCTGACTCGAGGGTTTGTTTCCTACACAAGACAACCCTGACAGGCACTTCTGTTAACAAGGCAGAGTAGCAGTGGATGACTCCATATCTCAGAGTCATAGAGGAGTCATACTGTACTTTTATTCCAGCCATTCAAAAAAATTACACTCATCGGATTAACATGTCAAGGTTCCCAAAGACATAGCGGTGCAAAGTCTCCTTAATCATAATATACCCACAACTAATATGGTACACCAGAGTTCGAGAAAACCATGAGTAAAGGATTGAGCCTTAACCGGCATACTTCCACTAAAAACAAAGTCAAGGAGGGAGTGGGGTGGGGGGAACACACAATGCTGGAGCAGAAGAAAAACGTTGGAAGCTGGCAGCAACTAATATGACAAGTATTTCTAAGGCATGTACCAACAGTATTCTGCAAAGATGTACTTTGATTACTACACATGAAGATGTCATTTTCTTCAGACTAAAGAAAAATCCTCTCTGTTTCCGCTATGGTTCCTTCCCATAGCTCAAAGAGATGACCTGTTTTGCCTCAGACAGCTTGATTTCCTTTATTGATTTCTTTCAGGTCAGTCTCCATAGCAGACTTAATCTAGCTTTACCTCCAGCTCTAAGTCCACCCAGACCTCAACTGGCCTGGCCTAGCTACAGAATTCTGACAACTGAGATGCCTGCCAACACATTGCAAAATATGAATTTCATTTTTGGGTACTAAATCTGCATGCAGTCATTTAGAAAACAGATAGAAATATTACTTTCCACAATGACCAGTTAGTACAGTTATCACTGAACTAAGCATGAAAAAAATTGTGGCCACCTGTTTAGTGTTTCTTTTTAATAATGACATTTAATTATTAATTTGTTCAGTCATTTATGAATTATATCTTTAAGAATATTTCAAAATGCTTTGGTAAGACCTTGAAAAGAGTATTGCAGTATTTCCTGGACGTTATGTTTTGAAGCAGCAATCAAGCTTTCTAAAAAAAAAAAAAAAAAAACAAAAAAACCACAACACACCACAAAACAGTTTTCAGTCACATTACTCAGAATACATCCTTTTTGTTGGCCAAGACCAACAAAAACATTGAATCCCAAGTACTCTCTGTTTGAGGTGTTCTGCTGGATGAGAAAATCCTGAGGACACTAGCAGCAGCCAGTTCACAATGTATAACATGCTCAGTTGTGTCCAGTTCATAGCTCTACAAACATGGGCATGGCTGTGTGAGAACAACGTGAGAAAATGTTCTCAGCCAACGCTGCATGTTTCTGTGCCACCTCCAGGAGTTGCTCCAGAACATTCCTGTGCTTTATAACTTGTATCTTGGTACAGAATGAAGATCTGAGTGGCTAATTGCTCAGCTTTTTCCTTCCATTTCTTCTCCTCTTGCAAAAGGTGCCAACAGGTTCCCAGTGTTCTGAGTGCCAATCATTCTGAACAGATTAAAGTCACACACTTTGTTTCCTAAAATCAGATAGGCTTTGCAAGGGGCAGACCTCTCCTTTTCTTAGAAGGAAAGGTACTGGAAATGCAGGACCTGACTGTGGGGGAGCACATGGGGTTGAGCTGGGAGTGAAGTTACTGTTCTGAAATAGTGCAGCATTATTCACCAAATCAGCTCTTTTCCCGAATTACAGCAGAATAGCAAGTGCATCATTACTGACTCAGGAAGCCAAAAGGCTGCTTTGTTATGAAATGATCTTCAAGCCTCAAGCAAGCATTTTCTCTGCCCCAAATGCTTATTTATAATCTTGCTTACAGAAAAATACAAGCTGTACTGCACAATAAAGGCAAGCTCTGCCATAATTGCTCTGAACCGTATGGGTTGGCAGTTCTATCATTTTGTGTACAGGCAATTAAGTACTGTCCCACTTTGGAGAAAGTACCATAAATGCTAAGCTAGCTGGAAGATTATATCTGGTATTGATAAAACCATCAACCAATATAAAGATGTTGTACTTTGTTTTACTATGTCACATCTTTTCATAAAGATGTTTAGATAAAAAACTGTACTTGAACTTACCATACCACCTCTTGACAAGCTGAGGCACAACGAAGTATTTCTTTGGGATGGGAGGGTGCTTAAACAGTAATTCATGAAAGAATTTCAAGATATATTTAAAAGTAAAGTGATTTCAGGAATGGCATATGAGCCAGGCAGAAATAGCTAACTTTTCAAATGTACATGCAGCTATCTACACAGAGCTTACCTACAGCACAATTGCTATTATCAAGTTGCAGGAAGGGTTAAAGCTCGCACAAAGGCTCAGCAGAGCAAAATGAAAAGTTGACTGCATTCTCTATCCATGTATTTAAAATATTAAGCATTTCTTCTTGAGCAAGCCTGGAAAATTCAGCATTGAAAGTAAGCATGTATGTCTTGCCCTCCTTCTTCAGAACTTGACAGCTGAACTCTAAATTCTAACTAGGTATCATCACAAACAGAAACTGCAATTAAGCTCTCTGCAGTCATATTCAAAGGCCTCAGATTTCCTTATTATTCCTTTTACAGTGGAGTTTATGCTCACTTGAAACAAACTGCCAAACATAATCCTAGTACTACTTAATTTAAACCTGCTATCACAGTTGCAAAGTGGTGCTCGGAAAAAATATTCTTTTTACTGAGTACTATAGGTTTGGTATTAATTCACTGTTCTTGCTTTATTGTAAGGCTGAATTGTGCTTTAACTTTTACTATACATATGCAACATTTAAGCTGTTCATTTGCTGCAAACTGCAAGCCATAATTTTTTGGAACCTGCACAGGTTAGTGAACATTTAAACAGAAACATAACTCTGATGATTACAGTACTTTTCAGAACCATGTGACTCCAGCCTTCATCTACAAGAGGAAAGCTCAGTTTAGTACCTATTTTTGACAAGCCAAATGTCATATATTGAAATTTAGGACTTGAATTAATTAATTACTCTGTTCTGCTTTAATACTAGGTTTCATACTTTTCACCAAGCTTCCTGTAAAGTGAAACCATTCACTCTGATATTAATTTAAAAAATTAGGCTTTTAAAACCTAAAATTTTAGGGTTTTAAAACTTAAACCAGTAAGGGAAATAAAGACAGAATGAAGAATCACAAGGACAAGACACAGCATGTTTTAGGAAGAGTGGGTTTTGGTGTACTTTAAAGGACGGCTACGCTGAATGTGTTTCAGGCACAGTTAGTAAGAGACTTGACTTACAGAAACGATGTTGGTGGCACAATAAGGCATGGCTGCATTTCATTATTTCAAGAGGTACTTAAACTCCCCTACTGATGACCTTGACTTAACAACCACAAATAACTGGCCTGCTCAGCTAAGAATAACTCGACATGCTCAGTTAAGGGGTAAACAGTAAAATATACTGTCTGGCTTCACTGTGGGCTCGTATTTGCCAGCAGTGCACAGATCACCGGAGAAAGCTCCAGTTTCTCAGCCCACCTGCTGCACTCTGCTGGCACCCCTGTTTGTAGAGCCACACACGATATTTCAGCTCCCAGATTCAGACACCCATGTCAGACACTGCAGGCACCATGCAGCGGAAGAACTAGGGGTCCCAGCAGTGTCCTAGGGCCACGACAACACACTCTGCTTTCAGACAAAAAGTACTCACATAACCTGTACCTGAACAGAAGCAAGCTTTTCATTTCATTTCCTTCTAGAAAAAGTAATCTCCTTTGAACTTGACCAGACTGACTCATCATCGGTCAAGTATCTTGCAAACAAATCTCACCGCAGCATTTTAAAAGATTAAGTGGGAAAGTTTAGGACAAAACGTTCCCACTTGAACAGCTGAAAAACTCAAAATTGTCAAACTGTTTTAAGTTTTTAACTTTACTCTCCTTTGGAGGGTCCCAAAGTTGGTTACCTCTTATGCATTTTATTTCATACAGTGTTTAAATATGGATTGACCATATAATATCAACATTATTACTACACAGAAGAAGTACTGCTCCCGGGGAGATGGGGTACAATATTTCATTTGTTAATATAGTTAGTTGCCTACACATTTCTTTAAAAAAGAAAAGTGCAAGAGAACAAAAAACCCCAGGAATTGGACTGTAACACTGAATGAAAACAGGAATATTTTCGCATCCACAGCCATACTCCATGCTGCAAGCACAGATCAATAGCAGCATTGCTCTCACTAGCCCCATACATGTGAGGACATTTCAATAGTGTTATTATTTAGTGGCAACATCAGAACAATTCCACAGGAGTTGAGAACATACTCTACAATTAGACATTCCCTCAAATTCTTGTTACACTTTGTACTCCTGTTTTAACAATGAGCTTTCCAAGCTGATCAGAACATGACAGAACAGAAGCATTTTGATATTGTAAGATTTAATAAAGCTTTAGCTTAATAAAAATATCACATTATTTCTATTAGTATTTTTAACACATTTTATTTTTAGTTCTATGATTCTATGATTTTATTTTTAGTTCAGCTAATGCACAAGTCTATTTTTAATCCTATGAAAATATCTAGTACCTGAACAAAACAAACATGCTTTTTGCATACCATTAGTTTCGGCAAATTTCTGAATATCAGCCAGAGTTTTCAGTTCTTTCCTTGGGCAAGCTGATACACACAAAGCAAGGGACTTGATCCTCCGATGTACTAGATCAATGTTGCATGGATCCAAGAAGAACACATACCTATGAAAGAAAAGAGGTAAATTACTTCTATTTTAATTAAAAATTACACTGAACAAAATAAAGGTTTTGAGTTGGATTTAATGATCCTTATGGGTCCCCTCTGAATTGAGATATTCTATGACTTTCATTTCAGACTAAAGGATTCAGCCAAAATTAACCTTCAGTCTACCCAGAAACACAGGAAAACTGATATTATCATAATTGCATGGATCAAAAGAATTTTGGTACTCATATGCACAACAAATATATGGATATTTATATACTTCTGGATCACATGGAAAGGATGCTTAACTCTACCAGATTCGAGTTCATTCAAATGGTACTGTTCATAAAAACAGCAGCACTTCAACCTTGCCTCTTCACAGATACAGGTCTAAACATGCACAAAGAAACTCTGACCTTAAACTTGACTTAAGGATTCCTGATTTTTTCCAAAAAGACCCAAAAAATCCCATAAGGTTATACTTACACTGCAAAAAACACGGAATCCATGGCTATTTTAATCAATACGCATAATACCAGAACAGTGTTTTGGTTTAGACTGATTTTTCATACCACAGGTCCGTATGACTGAGCAGATTACTGTAGTATTTATTTTGAAATAAGTATTGTTCAGACATTTCAAGTAGACCTGTTTAATGTTAAAGTGCAGTATTTTAAAGAGATTCTGTATGATGAGCCACTGCCATTTAAAAAGCCAGTTCGTGATACATATTATAGCTTCCAAGCCAACATCTTCTCCTGGCTATACACATTTCATCACAAATGCTAACCACATAGTATTGACCATTCATGGTATAATAGACACAGAATGCTTTTTTTATTCTGAAGTTAAAGAAGTCTTTCAAATGCCCACAGTTCTGGTGATGTTATGCATTAAAATACTCTCTTCATTTTATCCAACATCATCACAGGAAAAGAACACCAAACCACCATATAAAATGCCATTTCTATTTTTACAGTCCTCACGATAGGGCAGGAGTGGTGGGTGGGCAGAGGAGCTGTGCTGGTACGTGGGGCATCCACAAATGTGGGGGTGACTGTGAAGCTGGAGAGTGTCGCGTGTGTGCCTGCACTAGTGACCTTCTGTCTCTGCCAGCCCACGAGGAGGAGACATGGCTGCCTGGGCTTGTGTGTGATGTGTGTGCTGAATGTGGGTGCTGTTGAAGGGCAGTTCATGTAACCAGCCACATCAGCGTCCTGTGTGTGTCCATCCATGTCCCTCAGCCCGGGCAGAGACCCTGGGAGCTGGGGCATATGGGGCTTTGCTCCAGTGGCTGGGCAAGAAGTTCCTCCAAACATCCCTTAACATATATAGCTGAGGGAAGCCTATGGAAACCAAGCCAGGAACATCGCCATTAAAAAGCTAGAATCCAACCCACTCCCTACAGTCATTCAAACTCAAGGACCAAGCTGTAATTTAAAGGACAGAAGAAATTAGAATATTTTCTAAAATAAATACAACAGTTTTAACTCAAGCCTAGAAATTTAGAGACACAATGCAACTATATTGCCATATGCGGTTTTGACAGAAGTGTGCTGTGTTGGCATACCCTTAAACAGACACATGTAACTCAAATACAGCACTGCATGGTTCAAAGACAGCTCTGACAGCAATGAGCCAGCTGCAAAGCAAACTTCAAGCTATCAAATCTGTGGCTTCAATCTATGGTCTAAGAAGGCAGAAGATTTTTTTATTTTTTTTTTAAATTTCTGGGAGGCAAAACATGAATCAAAATACCAGTATTCTCCCAACAGGCACCAGTATTACAGAGGAAAAGGTATTTTAGTTTTTGTTTTCAAAGCTAAGATTTATTGAAAGTTATTTTATTGCAGAAAATTCCATACTGTGTTACCACAACAAATTTTGTTTCTCACTAGAAAAATGTACTTACATGCTTTCTGCTGCAATTTCAGTTATTCAGAATCCACAACAGACTAATTTGTTCTTAAGAAAGTAACTTAGATGGGCAATACAAAAACTGAAGTAAACAAAATAATCACATTGTTAGAGATGCTTCAACGCTGCAAGTGAAAATTTGTTTGCTGCTGGAAATTCAGTGTATCAGATCTACAACCTAGGAAGCATCTTCAGTCACCTTTATGAAGTATCAGTCCTGCTGTGAACGACTTGGGGGCTACTGGTAGATGAAAAGCTGGACATGAGCCAGCAGTGTGCGCTGGCAGCCCAGAAAGCCAACCACATCTTGGGCTGCATCAAAAGAAGCGTGGCCAGCAGGTTGAGGGAGGTGATTCTGCCCCTTTACTCTGGTGAGACCTCACCTCATCCAGCTCTGAAGCCCTCAGCACAGGAAGGCTGTGGATCTGTTGGAACGGGTCCAGAGGAGGTCCACAAAAATGATCAGACAGTTGGAGCACCTCTCCTATGAGGACATGCTGAGAGAGCTGCGGTGTTCAGCCTAGAGAAGGGAAGGTTGGGGAGACCTTACTGTGGCCTTTCAATAGTTAAAGGAGGCTTGTAAGAAAGATGGGAACAGACTTTTCAGCAGGCCCTATTGCAACAGAACAAGGGGTAATGGTTTTAAACTAAAACAGGGTAGATTCAGACTAGACATAAAGAAGAAATGCTTTACTGTGAGGGTGGCGAGACATTGGAACAGGTTGCCCAGGGAAGTTGTGGATGCCCCATCCCTGGAAGTGTTCAAGGCCTGTCAAGGATGGGACTTTGAGGAACCTGGTCTAGTGGGAAGTGTCCCTGCTCAGGGCAGGGGGTTTGGACTAGATCATCTTCATGGGTCCCTTCTAACCCAAATCCATTCTATGCTCCAGTGATTCTTTGGTCTTAACAATCCACTTTCTGAAAAATCAAAAAGAAACTTTGATGAAACTGGTGATGAAAAAGTTACATGAGTAAAAATAACTGCATGTGATTTTTAATATGTCTACCTTCTGTACCTATAATAAAAATCAGAAATTTACAGCTCATTTTTAATTTTAAGCTAATTCATACACATAAAGGAAAAGAACGAAAGAGTTCATTTAACTTTTCAAAAGCCACTGTGTCTGAAAATAAGGTCAACAGGAAGTTACCTATCCCGAGGCATGTAATTCAAAATGAACTTCAGCATTTCAAAATGCAACAGAATTTTTTTAATGGATCTATAGGATAACCTCCCTTATGCCTTAATATTCAAGCTTATATTTTAATGTGTTTCTTTTTCACTTCTGAAAGAAAAATATTGATTTCTAGGCAAGCAATCAAAGTATAATTTCAAAATGACATGAGGTTGAAAAAAAAAATCATCAGCAATTTTGGCTTCTGACTGGTAGCTTACTAGACAAGTGTCATCTTACCTATACATGCCCATGGGAAATGCAGCAGTCTCCTCTTCTTTTGCAAAACCATGAAGACCAAGCATCACCATTTCACACATTACACCTTGATTCTGGAAGCATGGTGGCAAATCATTCCTTCAAGTGCATCTTACCTTCAAGTATTTTATACACTCACACGTTTGCCTGGTCATTGACTTTCTCTCAGCCCTCAACATATCTCTTTATAGGCAAAAAGGTACTTTACAGAAAAAAAATTTGCTGTGATCTGCAAGCATCTTATGACAATAACAGAGAAGTGAATTAAGTGATCGCATGCATTCTAAACAAATTATGGGTAGGGCATGTACAGTTTCACTCAAATTCTTCACATGCCTGCTGCAAACTCTCCCTGAGTTTCTGCAAAACCTAAACCCCAAGCATTTTCCTGAGTCAAAGGCATTTATTGAGGTGGAATGCCACCCTAACTCTCCCCTACAGCAGCACATACATATCTTCTTACACTTGAGTACACGAATTCTGTCCAAGTACGAAAGCATCAACAAAAAAAAATTAAAAACCAGACTGAACTAGCATTTCAGAGACTTACATTTGGCTGCCAAAGCCATCATTTATTTGCAAATAAAAGGTCATTTTTAACCCACTCATAACTGCCAAATGTTGAAAAGGAAGGACCTTTTTTGAAACACATACATTTAATGAGAGTTCACTGCCTAGACTAGACTATAATCTCACGTTTGACTCCAGAGCACAGTGTGTTTTATTTGTAAAAATAAAAGATTCTGTCTTTGTCACTGGTTTCAGCATAACTGATGCACACGGATCAAATCTTACCCCTGTGAGGACTGTGCTCCCCACCTTTACCACTCAAATTTTCATACCCACATGGACCACATCCATTTCACTTTCTCATCACAGTGCCTATGGGTTGCTGTTATTTACAAGGAAGAAAGTGCTATTTTTACAGGTGATTTAGCTTTTCTGCCTTGGACTCGGAAATGAAGATAGAATTACCCTGCAAGCAGAATGAAACAAGAAGAACTTCATGTTTCCAGAACTGCATATGTAGAGCTTAAAGCCCTTTCTTTCTTTACACAAACTGAAATGTACAGGCAGTAAGAAAAGTTTATTTTTACAGTCCATCTGAGAACCAGTTCTACAAAATAGCATTAAATACTCCTATGAACTGTACCTCAGACACTGCAGAAACTCCATCTGCTAGAGACAGATGCAAAGCAAATAGTTTCTTCTGAAAAACTGCCAAACAAATTTAAAAAGCCATAGGGTGCAAGAGTGGGACGGATCACTTGCTTATGTAAGAACTGCCCTCTTCCAAAGCTGAGTACCCTTGACTGTACTTCACTGTGAATACTTGTAGGATAATCTGCCTTGGCAGAAAGTTTTCTCTCAGTCTCAACCAAACAGAGATGATCGTATCTCATATTAGTTCATCCATTCTTTGCTTAGCTCGAGGCTTAAGCCAGAATATCTTTATTAAGAAAACAATCTTTTTGAACCTTATTAGAACTTTGACAAGCAACAGGCTCTGTGTTAAAAAGCCTGTATTAAAAATAGCTTCTATTTTCATTTGCTGTCTTTCAATCTTGCCTTTACAAAGGGAAATCATTTAGTAGTGGTAGATGTTTCTCCTCATGATGGCTTGGTTTCTGTCACATAAAGGAGGCAGGATTACACTATTAATTGTTACACTTCAATAAGGTGTCCAAGTTTCTTTGCCTTCATACAAACTTAGACACCATTTGTTTCTAAAGGTAAGTATAAAATTATAATTTTAAATATTGTATTTTCTCTCATAACACTAGAAAGACAATTTTGTATAGAACACACATGATTTAGGAAGAGCTAAAAAGGTTTATATAAAATCTGGAAAATTATTCTGCATAAGTTTTAAGCCCTTCAACTCTCCTGGAAGCTGTAATTAGATTAAGAACTTATTCTTTTGACAGAAGACAAAGACAGGTTATTTTATTTAAGTCAAATTCTTCTGGTAACACACCAATTACCAAGCCACATTAAATCTTAAATCAGTTATTTAGAAATCTTTACCATAGCAACTCAAAGCAAGCAGATCTTAGGAAAGCATCCTTCCAAAATAATTCATGCAAATTACAGATTTTCTGTTAGTCTGAAAGTCAACCGTGAAGTAAAAGGCTATCATACTCAGAAATTATAGATATTTTAGTTCTTTGAAGCAATCAGCAGTGACAGAATCATCCTTTTTGAAATGAATATCACTGTTCTAAGGTTAGGCTAAGTAGTTTACTGTCTGAAGTCACTCAAGTTGTACAGGTGCACTCTAAGCACTGACCAGCAGATAGTCCTCAACAGATGTTCACAGGTTTTCAATCCTTCATTCCAGAATTCTTTTTCAGCTCCACTACTACTACTGCAGTATTCTTTTTTACTGAATGACAGGAAATACCTAAGCTGGTTCTGACCCGTAAGTATGTGTTTTCACATGACACTGCTTAAAAGCTTTGTGCATTTCCTCCACAAGCAACTTCTATATATCCTGCTTACAGTTTAAATTTCAAAGTCTCATTTTAATTTGCCAGATATGTCCTTTTAGTTTGCCAGATATGTCCCACCTCCCCCTAGACTCAGTGGCATAAACTGAGAATAAAACATCAAAAGTGAACAATTTCCACATAAATATCAAAGGCCTGCTCCCAAATCTGAGAATACTTGTCATACCTAAAATTCTAGCTAACAAGAATCTTCAGTGGCCTCATACAATCTCCTACATGAAGTGGATACTAAGAAAGGGAAATTCTTCAATGACTTAGCTGTACCCATATTGCACATCTGTTAACATACACTCTCCAAGTACTGTTGCTGGTTGTTACAAAAGATTGCTATTCTATAAAAGAGTGGAGAAGAACAAGTATCAATGAGGCAGCCTATCCCTTTTCCCATTTTATTGAAAACCACTCTCAAACGAAAAAAGGTTTTGCCTTTCCTGATTTACAGAATGAAGCATTTGAATCACATACTCACTTCTTGTGTGTGAGGTCCAGACCACTGTTGCTTATTCCCTCCACCTTGATATTTTTCTGTCCACAAATATTTCCGTAACTGTCATATCCTGAGAGCAGTCTTGCAGCTGCTCCTGTAGCTATTGAAAAGCCACAAATAAAACCCTGGAGGAGAAGAAAATAGCACAGTTTAGTAATACTCTGTTTGACATCTGGAAAAAGTCGGTTTAGTTCATTTGATTCTTAGCAGAGTTTTTTCAAAACAAATGGTCTTTCAGACCAAAGAACGTGAGACAAGAAGCCTCCACGGAGAATCATTGTGCAATTATAAAATCAAATGCAAGACATAAAGAGGCTTCAGACATCTAACGCTGCATATTACAAGGGGTGTTAAGAATCTTGAAGGTTGGTTTTTTGAGAGTCATATTGGCAGCAAGTTGTGGATGAGGCCAAAGACAGGCAAGTGAAGGAGAGCTACAAGCAGAGCTGGAGTTGTCAGGGGTTAGTATGCATCTTAGAAGATTCCAGACAGTCCAGATTTTCTTAAGATTTTATTTTCTTCCTTCAAATTACGTGCTTTCAGAGATGAGGTAGAATGAAGAGGCCTATCTGACATAAATTTCTTTCAAGGAAACCCTCTAAAGCAAGTGACTAGGTCAAGTTCACTATGGTTCCAAGTGCTGGGTTCAAATACAGGAAAAAAACAGATACAGAGCAAAAGAATGCAAAATGATTCAGAGTAATGTGGAAAAATATCCAACATCAGGCAGGCCTTGCTGTGAACTTTCAGAGATACTTCACTAGCAAAGCTAAGATCAAGGCAGTGATGATATCAATAGGAGGCTGGCCCAAAAGAGTCATTATCTCCCACTGACGGGGAGGAGTTAACCATGGACTCGCTCTGCTACCACCAATGAACTGGTTTTTTACACATGAGGTAAGTTAAGATTTGAGAAGGAGAAGCAGAGTAAACAGCTGAGATGAATGCATGGAGCAACAGATGGCAGTGACAGGAGCAGATGAGATGCTAACAGGTAATGAAGTCAGCACAGAACAGTTAAAATGTAGGTTGTTTCAAAGGGCCAAAGACACAGGACCATGACCTTCTTGGAGAGACCGGCTACCGCTATAGAGAAATTCCAGACACAAGCTGGTCATTATCTTTCTCTGCCCAATGCACTAGTGCACTTACAGACTTAATACTCAAAGTGAAAACCAAGGACAAAGTGAGCAAAAGGCTCACTTTTGCTCACAAGCAATAATTAAAGCTTATTTCCAGCATTCACTTTCCATTTCTCAGATTCCTTAATATTCTGTAAAGGACATAATAGCATACATTTTACATACAATAGTACTCAGGTTCTTGGCTGGTTCAGTATTTTTTTCACTACACACTGGTAAGGGCAATCACGCAATGCCTCCCCCATCTAATCTCATTTACAACAGTGTAGGGATGCTTTCCTGACTCATCATAGTTACTACTTCACTTGAAGTACCGAGTACTTGACACAACAGGATAATTGCTCTGTATATTATGTTGCTAAGATAGAAAAATCTGGGACACTAACCCACACCAGACTAATTTATAATTGGGGGAATAGGTAGCTATAGACTGAGTAAGTAGGGAACACCAACAAAGGCAGGAAAAAATAACCACAAAAAAACTCCTGATTGCTTTAGGAAGTACTGTGCTTTTTAAGATTTTAAGATATTCACATTACAATGAGAATATAATTTGTATGATTTAAAGAAAAAAAAATGTCTTTACATTTGAAGTGCAGCCAGTGACAAACACTTTGGGGAAAGAAAAAAAAAATTCGGTAGAATATTTCCAAAGACCAGAAACCAAGGGACAGTAGAAAAGAAAGCTGACAGCACAGAACTCCCGAAGTCCTGTGGGCTACTGCTTGCAACACAGGAGGACAAGACAGCGGCAGACATTCTCTGCTTAGGAAGAACATCATACATAGATCCACAAAGCAACACAAGATGAGAAGAAGCATATTTCTAGTTTTCACTAATCTGCATGTCTTGGAGGTCTGTCTTTTAGTATAAAGTGCACAGTGTCATGAGGTTGTTTTGAGCAAGGCGATTGTTTCATCACACAGGATAAAGCTGGTGGAACTCAGAAAGAAAGATTTTACTATCAGTAATACAGTTGTTAAGAGTAGGTGCCTCTACTAAGCACGCAAGAAGAAAAGTCAAAGTCAACTGTTTGATATTCAGAATCTTTATTTCTCAACAAAATGTTGGCTGATTCACAGAACTGTTTATCAGACTCAAATTTATAATTTCTGGGACTTCCACAGTAATATAAGGAACACGAGTCTAGGAATACCACTACAAATAAAACCAGAATTTCTGAGGAAGAGAAGCGGGAACAGGAAGTGACACAAACAATAAATTATGGATCCCTACCAAAGGCCTTTGGTGTGTACATACTAACCATTTCTGTTCCACAAATGACAGATCCCGTGCCAGTATACCCAGGATACCCAGAGGCTAAGTGAATGAAGAGCTGTAAAACTTTTTTCTAATGAATGTGATATCAATATACATATACATATTCAACAACATACCATTCACAGAATCCTTTGAGGTTTACTCACCATTCCTATGCAGAAGAGGATGAATAAGAGCAGCCATGGTACATCTGTGCAGCTATGGTCCTCCAGAGGCTTCCAGTCTCGCTTGGAGCTCTTGTGTTGAGAAGAGAGAGATGAGGTTAACAACACTTATTTAATTGTCTCTGCTCATACAGAAAAAGACAGAAAACTATTCTCCAGGGCATTAACATCCAGCAAGAATTCTCTTTGAACTCCAATATGGCTGAAGGAACTTGGCCAAAAAACTTAAAGAGCAAGGCTTATGGAAGGCACTTCAAAAGTACCTCCACTGGAGGCTAGATTGACAGTTTATCTAGGAATTTACACATATTTATCCATAAAAACAGGATATCATAGGAAAAATAATAGTATAGCAGTATCTGCAATTGCCATCTTTCACAGCTACCTTCCAGTAATCTGCTTTCCAAGAAGGATAAAAGGTTGAACTTTTCAAAAGCTCTTAAGTTTTATAACACTACTGTGAGGTTTAACAAATAGCAGAGGTAAAGAGGAAGTGATAAATTGCTGTTAAAGGAATGGTTCTCTATCTGCCAATAGGCAGCTAAGCTTAACATTTCAGCAACAAAATCCCTAGTCAGAATTGCCCAGATGGCAGAAAGGAAAATCCTGTACTTAAGAGTTGAAACACTCAACGATGAAGGCTCTATAGCAAAGTATAAAGAGGCAGTTGTAAGCAATTCAAATAGTTTGCTGCTCGTGAGGTAAAATTGCTCAAGTGTGTATACGCTGCTAAGATAATAAAGTCTGTCAAGAACACTCATTTTGCCACCTAAGCAAAATGCTTTTAAGGAAAGAGCATTTTTAAGAAAAAAATGAACATTGGCTGTAAGCACAAAACCAATCACCCTATTGGAATTTGGTTTTTATAACAAAAATATTGATTATAGGTACTTTTAATAATACAGAGTTGCACAAACAAGCTTCTTCAATTGTTCCTAAATACTAACTGTTCACACATGCCTATTAAGACCCAAAACACACACACATTATTTTCATACTTGAGGAAGAAAAGGAGATTGATATACAGAGAATACAGAACAGCTATTGGAGACAGAGCAGAAGGCGTAACCTATTTGAATTTTGAATTTCTTTTTTGTTTGAAGACTTTGAAGCATGTTCAAGACTTTGCTGACAAGGTAGCAAATGTCAGTATTGAATTAAAACAGAATGGTTGGGAAAATGTCAACACCTTTTATCTCCAGCACTTTTGCATATTTTTATCAAAAAACTTCAGCATGTAACTCATGTGATACTAGCAAGATATTCATGACATTGTTTTTTGTTAATCACAAGCACAAAGGAACCTCTACAAATAACAGAATTAGAAAACTACAAACTGGATGTAATATAAACAAAATCCTGCATGCACCATACTTCAAAATGCACAGTTTTCTAAGTAGCCCTGTCTTTGCACTGGGGAATGCTGTGCTATTTTTGCAATCTTGTATTAAGGAATTTCCACTTGAAGATGCTATATTTATACTGTTAATCAAACTGTCCAAATTCCCTCTGAGTTCTGAACAGTCAAACTTCTTTTTATGTTACTCAATAATCAGTAGCGAGAGGTGCTGAAAGGTCACATTATGCACTCTACTACACTAATTCAAGAAAACTGTTTTCCGATTCTGGCAGTTCACACTTAAAACTAACCCACTACTCAAACTTAACATTTACAACAAGATTATGAGATTTATATTGTTATTATTAGCATGATCGTAATTCATAAGATACTTAAAGCTTAATGCCTCCTATTCCTAAATTCACTCTACGAACTCTCAACTCTTTAGAGATTTACTTTATTTACAAATGGCAGAGACAAATTTCAACTATAGCTGCACCTTAAGAAAAGCTGCCCTTGACAAAAGAGGCAGCAGTAAGATACACCGTGTGAGATGGTTTATTTGTTTTGTTGGGATTTTTATCCTCTCTCTATCACCTGCAAATAAAATCTTTTAATAGGATTTTCAAAAGCCACTGGACATCCCCCAGAATAGCTCTGGCAAAGATTTAAGTTGTCTAACTAATCATAGTAAATAAAATAGATTACTTATGGTAACTAAGTGAACTGTAATTTATACGTCAAAAAGAAAGCTAAGATACCTTGGCATAATGCGTAGAAGAATTCATTCTGTGTCCACAGCCTCTACTCTGCTCCAAAATATAATAAAAAATAAAGTAAGGTATTTTAAACAAAAGGTACCCTTGGAGGCAATTCAGGTACTAGACAATTACCAAACCTCAATTTAATCACTCAGCATACTAACATGGTTTGAAATTATACATCTTTAGAACAATGTCCTTCTCTAGAAGGCTTTCCAATCTTTCTTCTCTCCAGATCATTCTACAACCAAAGAGAGCTGCTAGTATACACCTGCTCTTTTCTTTTCAGTTGCTTCTTTGTACTAAAAATTCCCACTGTATCTTCTTCCAAAACTTCACAGCCCTTTACCCTCATCTTTGATGCTGGTGTCCATATCTCTCTAGCAACTACACCCTACCCACTCCACACCATTAAATGTTAACTGAGACCTTGATATTCATGCTTGGGCAACACAAATTGTTAATAGATGGTCAACATAAGGTGTAACAAACATTGTTTGCTCTGCAGTCTGGAAACTATGTTTTGTTTCAGTTGTAACTGAAATACCATAAAATTTTAGCAGACATGCTTTGCCTGCAATTCTAAATCAGCACTACCGATTTCAGCTTTTCCTCCAGACAGATGAAGTGCCCTCAATATTTGTTGATGCAAGAAAGCTAGTGGAAAAATAAAAATTCTGGAAACAATTTTTTAAGTTTTCTCTTACAACAGAGCTGTTATAATTTATACTATGCTATCTATGGAAAGTCTTGCCATTAACAAAGTATACGATTACGTGTGCACTTTTATGACAGCATAGCGAATCAGGAGCTCTATCAGTTGGTTATTACAACCTGAGTGGAAAGCAAGCAAAAGAGCCTGCATCTCCAAGATAAACTTGCAGGTTGGAAACCTGCCCATTACAGTTCTTTTGTGCTGATCCTAAGAGTTAAGAGTTATTTACTCAAGAACCCAAATGGGTGTGTTCAGAAGTTTACATCTGTCCATGTTCCAAACCACTTGTCAATACTTAACGTTCTCAAAAACAAATCAGAACTGCTGGGTGCTGCTCAATTTTACAATTTGGTCTTAATTCCACACCTGGAAAGTTGGGTGTCAAGTTCAGCTTTCTCTTGCAGAAGAAAAGTATGAGGCATGCCAGCACATTCACTGTTTTTTTTTTTTTCAAGTTCAATTCAGAGCTAGGTGATCTCAAGAGAGTTAAGTACTTGTATGCAAACGCAAAACAAAAAAAGGGCTATTTTCTTGGTATTCATTGCATCCAGTCACTTTAAAACAAATACAGAACCCTACCATCTAGATTTCCTTCTCCCTTTCACTTCCAAAATACACCTTTCCAGCACCACATAGCAGGTCTGAATTTACATCTCTTCTGCATACTGTAATATACCTTTACAGATATCAGCATAGCACAGAACCAATGGCTACCACTTTCACTCTTAACTGCAACAGCTGTACTGGATGCTACCATACAAGCACTCGCCATCGTCAACCAGAGTGCACCAAACAAATAAGCACAGAAAAAGAAGTGTAAAAATATGGCATGTCAGCAGAAGACTACAGATGCAAGGAAACTGAGAATATTTTTTTTAAACACATAATGTCTTATGCAATGTACAATTTGGGAGCGATGAGACTGAAGCAAGAATCCAAGTAAAGAACATCTGCAGTATCTATGGATAATCAAGCTGTGGGTAAGTAGCAAAGATGTGAGCAAGATCAGGATAAAGATGGAATTTGCCATCAACAGGGTATGTCGTAACACCACAAAAAAGGCAGCAGAAAGAAATCCTAAAGCCTTGTGGTGATCAGATCATGTATTTCAGGAAGAAGAAAATAAAGCTACTGCTGAGTCAGTCAGGGCTGAATTAAGGACAACCCAGTGAATAACCAGCCTGACTAACATCCATCAGATAAAACGGAGATGCAGGCAGAGGTTAGACTCCAGGCTTCCCTTTGGCTGGTGAGTTTAAGCTATCAACTGAAGAGTACAGGACTATTCTGATTTGCATACGAACACACAGGTTGTAAGAATACAGATGCAGTTTCATTGAGGTACTTAGGGACAAAGAATAAAACCAACACAGAACAAATACAGCCCTCACATTTTTCAACCCAAAACAAGTCTCAGAAGAGACACACAGTGAAGGATGTCCCATCAAAATCCCATAGGAAGATTTACTAGTCATGAGGAAGAGTAATCTTCCAAGCTACTAATCTAACTCCAGGTCTACCATACCCAGTGTTAAGAAAGCCAAGTGGAGTCAACGTTTAAAGGCAATGTCCACAGCCTGCAAAGCCAAACCAAGTTAAAACTTTATGAGAGAACAGTTACATGAGCTCATGTTGCGGCTCAAGAGAAGGATTCCAAAACTCCTGAAGGTCCACAGGCAGGACAAATTGTTCATTACTCCTACTTGTAAGTAACACTAGATGAAACCTTACATGCAGGTGAAACACAGTGCACCAATATTCTTCTGCTTTAGCATTGGGTTTAAATCAGTTCCACTTCAACTCAAAAAAAAAGTGAAAATCAGGAAGAAAATTTGAAATAGTTTTTATACAGAGATACATACAAATAATTTTGACATCTCATCTTAAAAAGCAATCACTTATTTTGTTTTAGTTTCCTTTTTCTTTCAGCCTGGTTCTAACATAAGATCCTGCTGCAGAATATCCAGTTTCCCATTTAAAGACATTAAGAATAAGCTTTCTTAATTTCCATGCTTACAACTGTCTACTTTTTTTCTGGGGTGTATTAAAAAGAACATGGCCAGGAGGTCGAAGGAGGTCATCCTTTCCCCTGCCCTGTTGAGGCCACATCTGGATTACTGTATCCGGTACTGTATCCAGTTCTGGGCTCCCCAGTTCAAGAACAGGGAACTACTGGAGAGAATCCAGTGGAGGGCTGCAAAGATGATCATGGGACTGGAGCATCCCTCCCTTATGAGGAAAGGCTGAGAAACCTGGGTCTGTTTAACCTGGTGAAAAGAAGACTGAGAGGGGACTTCATGAATGCTTATAAATATGTAAAGGATGGGTGTCGAGAGGATAGGGTCAAACTCTTCTCAGTGGGGCCCAGTGACTGGACAACCGTACAAGACAGAATGCAGAAAATTCCATCTACACTTGAGGAAAAACTTCTTTACTTTGAGGGTAACAGATCAGTGGAACAGGCTGCCCAGAGAGACTGTGGAGTCTCCTTCTCTGGAGACATTCAAAACCAGCCTGGTTGTACTCCTGGTGAACCTGCCTTGGCGGGGGGTGTTGGACTGGATGATCTTCAAACATTGCTGCCAACCCCTGCAATCCTCTGATTCTGTGCTATTGGATACATCGACATGGCATGGCATGGCATGGCATTTTGACTTGCATTCTAAACAATGAGGCTTAAATTTACAAAGCTTTTCAAATCCTCAGGCACTTCAGCATTTGGCCCACACCCCCCTTAACAGCTCATACTCTGCTATAAGGATGTGACTTTTCAGACCACTTCCAATTTCTGACACTTCGGTTGCTTCAGCTGGTGGGTCACAATACTGCCAGACACAGACCTAGTGTATGGCAACTTCACCACTGCTTTCAGCATTTACATTCATTAGTTGCTTCACCTGTCCTTACAGATTGGATAAGTTCATAAAATAAATCCATTTGGCACACACTGAATTTTTTTACCTCTTCTGACCCTTAGTCTCTCCTCTATATTATATCTACCTCCCAAGTTTTTAATATCTCAATCACCACAGCAACAGCACGCCCTTTACAAACGTTTCCTCCCAATGAGCAGTTACAAAATTTAAGAAAAATTTAAGTTGCATGTTCATTCCACAGAAATGTTGCTTTAGGATGTTAATTACTACTCTTTTCAGTGGGACATATGTTTATTTTGATTTTTAAGCACAAAACCCAGCTAAAAAAAATAAGAAAATCAATAGTTCTAGAAGCCAGGGAACTAGTTAAGATTGATTTTCTTTCAACTTTCTGCACAGTACAATCACATCCTCTGATACTTAACAAAGGCAAAGTTCTGATCACAGTTCTTCGTGCAGCGCAAACAATTCCTGATCTTTTTTTTTCCTTCTCAGTCAGGTTCTCTGATATGTAAGAATAAGTCAGCTTTTGTTACTGCCCCTTTCTCTGCGGCAACAGTTTGACCTCAATCTTTCATTAAGCTCACAGGAAAGCAATAGCTTTGAATCAACTATCACTGCTGAATTAGCTATCATTGCCAAGTTAGCTGAAGTCAGATCAATGATTTTTAAGGAGTTATTTGGGGGACAAGTAGTTTCCTAAAGAAATGAAACGTGTAATTTGTGCAAAAGATTTATTTTAAAATGTAAGATACCAGCAGTTTAAATTAGTAGAAAAGGATTATGTAAATGAACTTTTCAAATAGCTTGCTTTATTTTTGCTCTGCAGAGTCACTATAGAAATACTTGGTTTCAATAATGAAGGTATGTAGAAATTTGGTTCACAACTATTTCAGGTTTTTTTTTTTCTTTTTAAATGAAAGGGTAGGTTTTATTGTACTTTAAAATTCCTTAGGGATATTATTACTGATGTGGCAGTTTAAGATCATTTGTTAGAAAACCTCATCCCAAGAAGCGCATTCATCTAACTACAACTCCTTTAAATTCTCTGTTGTTTTACCACCTTAACATAACACCTGGTATTCAGAGTACATGTGACTGTAGCTCAGTGTGGGGGAGTTAATAGAAATGACTGCTGTTCATATGCATAAATTAAGGAACTGGAAATGACTCTGTGGCTATCTATCTACACAGGAATCAAACAGCTGCAGCGTACACATAGCATTACTAAACAGCACTCAGAGGCAAAAAAAAAAAGGATACTCATCCTGACTGGGACCTTCAGTGGGAAGTTGCCATTGAGTCCTACAGAACGTAGCTTTGTAAGAAGGACAGTTGGTTCTGATAAAACACTGGAGATTCGACTGACTGTATGAATAGCACTTAGTTCATTCCAATAGCACAATGAGCACACAATACAGTCACTTTACACCTACAATGCAAGTTCAATGCTTCAGAACTGGTGGGTCCCTTGCAGTACTGAGCACAACACAAAATGACATATGACGTTCTTGGGCATCACATGTTCATGATCTGCTCCTGAGTTCTCCTTGAGAAATGGGCGATCCAGCTTGAAGACGTTGCTACCAAAAAGCCACCCAGTCCAGAAGCTGTCCTGTCCAGTTTAAAACTACAGCTTCACACGCTATTGATACCTCCCTACACTGCCAACATGACAGTTCTTGACCCATTTGTCAGCATTTCCTTATGAACATTTAAGGAGCTGATTCATTACTCATTTAATGCATCTTTACAATCTAAAGAACAGCCCCAATCATGTGCTGGCCTTCACTATGAAGTATGCCACCTATGAAAAAAGGGAATCATATTTTACTAGTTTACCAATACATTTCCACTGCAAGAATGTAATTCTCCAGTTTACCAAAGAGCATGGCATTTTTCTGTCTGAGACATGGCACACCTTTCTACGCTATTCAGCTGTTTAAGAGAAGAAATAGCAGCAACTGTATATTCTCCTGAAGGAAAATTCTTCCACCTCTGAACAGGTTCTAATTCAAGAGCATAGAGAGGAACAGGAGATAAGTCCTGGCCCTGAGCGTTAATAGTCTAAGATGTTTCTAGGTCACTCTAACCTGGAGCCTCAAATCAAAAATGTTTTATTTTCCAATTTACTGAAAAACAGGTGTTAGTCATGAATTTAGATTTTACTCAGAGTCACATAGCAGTACTTTACATATAAGTAGCCATGTCCTTACTTGCCCCAAAACATCACCAACTGTTCTCCAAGGCCTTGTACAGTGAAATGATGCATCTGCTCTTTATTAGTATGAAACTCAGAGTTCCAGAAAACTTTCAGAGCAGGAGATGTAATGCTGCTTTAAAGTTATCCACCAAAGGGTAATGAATTTATGCTTTGCATAAAAGCATAAACTAAGAGACTAAGCATACCACCAATTGAATGTGTCCACACCTGCTCCTTCACTAACGTTCTCATACCCTGCACACAGTATTTATGAGTTTTCAACATAATGTAAACCAAATTGAGAGCACTTACAACATTATTGATGGTGTAATATAAAGATGTTTACCCTAAAAGCTCACAATGAAAATCTTCAGTTATGAATCTGACATATGCTGTGTTGTATATCATCTTCCACTCATCTTTTCAGTCAACTCATATTATAGAGAGCTTCTAAAACTCCTTTATTACATGCTTCCATCTCAGTCTACAACTTAAATATTTATCTTGAAACATAACACAGCTGATTAAATAAATAGCTGACATGATCACCACACCTGCTGAGATTTTAAAGTTTAGAAAGAGGGCCATCTGTAGACAAAAGCCCAGGTTTTAGCACCTAAAGTATTTAGTTCTTGTTTCTTTTCCTCATTATAAGTTGATCAGTACTTATTTGAAAGCTGCAATAAAAAAAATATGACAGTAATATTTCTCAGGGGATTAAAATCTCCATTTAAAAGCATGTTTGGTACTTCGATGGTTCTTAGTCATTAATAAAAAGCAGTCATAAAAAAAACCACAAAACCAACCAGTTCACTTCTGAAGATACTTTGCACCTATGAAGTTACTTCATCACATTGAATTTTCTACTTGTACATCAATCTGTTTAACAGATTCTCAGATTTTATTCTTACTATGAGACTGCAAGTCCTATAATATTTTTAAAATTTGGACTAGTAAAACCTTGTCCAAGTACAATTTTTCTTCCAAATGTTTTAGCTTTATCACAACATGACATTAGCAGAAGAAAGAAAAACCACAGCAAAACTCCACAACTAATGGTCTCCACAGAAGAGACCATTCCAGTACATTCCACAGAAAATGCCGCCCCTGTTCTCCTCACTCTCTTTGTGTATGATGACCAATTTTCCCTAAAAGAATTTTTGCACCCTTTTAGAGTGTCTAAAGCCAGAATTCAAGACAAAACCATTACAGCTGTTTAAGAGCTCATGGCCTGCACAGTACTGCTGTGAAAAACGATGTTGCCACTTACTAGAGCCATTCATAGCAGTTTGCCAAGTATTCTTTCCAATTGCATATGTTCAAACAGGTGTGTTAATTGAAAAAAATCACAAAATCAGTGGTTTTGTTATTATTATGCTTACAATCCTTGCAGAAGAGCTTCCCACATTTCAAAGGCGAAGGCCTACTTGGTGGAGAATTCTGCAAGGTTAGAGGTTTGTATTTGCATGTGTCGACACAAATGTGGTCCTTGTGGCACTACACTGAACACTGTGAACTGCTGCATACGCTGGCCTTGTGCACTCTTCCATATCACTGCGTACAAAACCCAAATTCCCCAAAATGTTGGAAACGGAGAAGCCAACAGCCATATCGTTACACTTAAAGGATGTCATCAGCACAATAGAAGCTGCTCAGAACCTTCCCCCCCCCATTTCCTCAAATGGTGATCAGAAAAACTGTAAGCTTACTTTTTTTTGGAGAGGGGGAAAAAAAGCTTACATAGTTTTTTTAAGTACAAAATCCTGATTTCCAGGTCCAAAATTCTGGTATAACATGAAAGAAAACCACTCAGGATTACAATAAGATGGCAGAGCTTAAGGACATTGAAAGCATATTAGATTAATAGGAACCAACACTAAGAAGGCTCTATCTGCTTTACAGAAGAAAGGGTGGGAGGAGAATGGAAAGGGAAATAATGCGTCAAGCCCTTAGCTTATTACATAAGCATACTTCCTTAGAAGTAGGCAATTATTCTGCAGTTTTTCACAGCAAACTAGGGATAGTCTGAAAAAGCATTCTCAGGACATGACTATCATGACCTTGGACAAAATACTTTAATGGGTTTCCTATATTGTTTCTATGGATCTGAATACAACATTCTCAAATAATGTACCTGGAGAGCAACAACAGTGGTTTGAATTTAAAAAAAAACAAAAACACAACAAAACCACACCAAACAAAAAAAAACACCCACAAACAAAACAGGCAGAGTTCATTTCTGCTGTGAACAGCTCCTTAACTATATCTTATTTATTAAGAAAGGGTATCAGGCACAAGTCACCGTGTTCTGCTTGCTGTGACTCCTCACCGTACTTTAGCACTACCAGTGGTTAAAAGAGCAATAGCTAGAAACTAGCATGTAAAATGCAGCATGGAATTGAAACGTCCCTATACAATGCAATCATCTCTTATTGCTGCCGTGCTTTGCACACTGGGTGCTGAAACCACATCAAAGCAGAGAAGATTAATCTAAGGACTGTAAAGCTGAACTTCAAAATAAAGTTGACTCTTCTTTCTTCTTAAACTTGTGTACAGATATTCTTGAGGTTGTCGTCATACAATTGCACACTTTTATTCCACAACAGATATTTACTTACCTAGAAGATTTAAAAAAAACAAAAAAAAAAAAAAAAAAACCCAAATTCTAGGGGGCGTAGAGACAGGAGGCCAAACAATAAAATGAAATTTATTTACTTCATAAATCTGTGAAACTTTACAGTGGCTGCAACACCTAAAGGAACCCTATTATATATTCATCAACACGGACTTGGTCTCTAGAATTTATACACAAAAAATTTGTCAGAATAGTTTCATCAAATAGAAGTAAAAATTAGCAATCAGTTCAGTCAGCGGGCAGAAGTCATGTGGTACCACTCTGCATGACTGTTTAGAAGCAAAACATAAGACTTATACAATTTCCCAACAGCTCCTTCAAGTGAGAAAGATTCAAACGCAAAATGAGAAAGATGCAGTTTCTGTTAAGTTGGTTTGCAAGTTTTGATTTTCCCAAAATAAACCACTGGGGTAAGTTCAAAGAACAAATTATAGTCAGCCCAACAGAGAAAAAGGCATGCACAGTTAGTGCCCTTAGAATAAATAGCATAAAGACAGTTGACATCCTCATTACATAACCCTGTCATTTCTTCACAATGAAAAATAAAAGCGATCAGTTGAATAATACCTACAATGACAAATCTAAAGCTCTGATGGTTGACAGCATTCTAGGTGCCAATTAGATTAGTAACATAAGATCTGGATTTAGCATTCACTATCAACAATGCAAGTTAATCAATTGTTTCCAAAACTGTTTTCACTTTAGAGAAAATTTCTCTTGTAAGGATACAATGTCCCATACTTTTTCTCTAACCCAAAGTATAATTTCTTGAAGCACTAAAAGAAAAAAGCAAAAAGAAAATAATCAATATTTGAGTCACCTGACAAAGTAAAGGCAATAATGT
Organism: Gallinago jamesoni; assembly: GCA_025769975.1. NCBI lineage: Eukaryota > Metazoa > Chordata > Aves > Charadriiformes > Scolopacidae > Gallinago > Gallinago jamesoni. The sequence goes on along the minus strand of JAOQGH010000019.1, from coordinate 51,312,123 downwards.
GCTATTTAAAATTTTTAAGATGTGACATAACTTAAAGAGTCTGAATTTCAGAAGAGGCTAGTCCTCACTGTGAAAAACTCAATGAATTTGAGGAAGCACTTACAAGTAGCTACATAGTTGAAATACTTCTTTCTAGGCTAAGATCAAAAGGAATTGTTTGCACGGGTTGTGCAGTTGCTTGTGACAGCATTTGTAAATGGACACCTGGGAGGCTGCACAGCAAACACAGACCAGAAATACAGGAAAGTAGTCAACAAGTTCATAAGAAGTCTGACTCGTTTGCACTGTTCTTGGATCCTGCTTGTATGCTTCATCCTTCATACTGTGTCTGCTTGCCAGAGGCTAGAACAGAAGCTTCACCTACTGTCAATGTTTTGAAAGGGAAATCTAGCTTTCTATCTCCTGGAAGTAGAATTCACAACTCTGTTTCTGCCCATCAGCACTATTGTTCAGCTGGTTGTCTTCTTCCATGATACTACCCATGCCTACAACGAAATGGGTTTGGTTTGATGCCCATTATAATCAGACACTTGACTGCAAGAACCTCTGACAAATGAAGATATGGCTGAAGTACAACTAATGATCTGGATTGTCCGCATGAGCTCAGAAGAGACACTTCACCAGAACTACATTTTTTTTCTTTTTTAAAGTTAGGAACGCCAGGATTTTGACAGCAGGTGCTTAAGGAAAAGTTAATAGATGATCTGTCTTCATCTTGTTTTACAATGGGAGGTACTTTTAGCCTCGTAAAAACCAAGGCCACCACTACAACCACCAAGAATAATACGCGCTTTGTTTATCCCAGTCATGCCTCCAATTTCCAGCAAGATTTCGATCTCCTCTAACAGATATCTTTGATTAAGCCAGAAGCATACAAAGCTGTAAGGATAGAATAAATAAACACACAGAGTATTTTCCAGACCTAACACAAGCCTAAGACCTCAATACTTTGTCTTGTTTCCTGTAACATTGTGCTACAGCAAATGTCTTTAAACTACAATCAGTCACTTTGATTGCAGAAGAGCAGGAAGGGAGAATGGATTCTCTATTGCAACTAACCCAAGTGAAGCAGTTTAAGGTCCACTTCTTCCACAGCTTGTTCCCTTTCATGAACTATGAACTTCTGTTCCCCCGGATATAACAATGCAAACTTTGTGCAGCTGTGCTATAAACCAGACTGGTGGAGCAAAGAGCTACACTGTGATTAAGTTTGCTTGCTCAAAACAACCCACACCAAAACCACCAAAAATCTATAAAGATTACTTCAATCAAACAGATACTACAGCCCAGCATAACAGTTACAGGGACTGTTACTGTTCTTATAGCTCCTATGAGCTATGAACTTCAACAGTATCTCCTGCAAATCCAGTTTTACAATAGATTAATACTGTGAGACAGCAGAAAATACTACTGATGAAGGAGAAGAATGAAGAGAAAGGGAAGAGAGCATTGCCGCTAGACTGCAAAAACCATTTTTCTTCTTTAATGAAACTCAAGATTTGAAATAAATTGGATTATTCTACCAACTTGGAGCTTCAGCACCATTCATTCAAAAGATCTCAACATTTAAGAAGAGAAGATCACTTCCAAACCAGCAAAAGAAAATTATCTGTATCAAAAATGAGTAAAAACTTCAAGCTGTGTTGCACAGTAGATCCATGATGAAAGAGATGCACCTCAACAGGTGCATCTTGAGAGGCTCATGATAAAAACATGGCAAGGGAGGACAGAGGGCTGAAATCAGATGAACCAGCAGCACTGCAAAAAAAGGAGACACGCAACCTTGGTTTATGGTTTTTTTCCCCTCATTTCCTTTATGAGGTTTTCATATCGTCTATGTCACCACACTTTGCCCAAACAACTACAGTTCAAAGAAGCGTTAGGAGGCTAAGGTCATGGTAACTAATGAAGAGGACACTGACTGCTCTAAGACAACTGTAAAGTCTGGCTGACATTGTACAAGGCTTGCCAAACAAGTTCAAACTTCAAGACGGTGAGAGGTGAGACAGCAATCACACAAAAATACAGCAAGATCCACCTAAGTAGAGAACAGCATGATCACCTAAAGAAACATCGAGGATGACGCAGTTGTAACACCAAAAAGGAACAACAGGTAAACAAGAACTCTGTTTTTTATAGTAAAGAACAGGAGCACATCATAGAAGATACTACAACAGGGGAAATGAAAGAACCTCATGGGAGCATGTAGTAAGACCAAAATGAAGACGAAAAAAAATGAAGAAAAAAAAAAGCTGGAAAGAAGTATTCTAGATTGAAGAAAAACAGCAGCGGAACAACAGGAAAAAATGAGCACACCTGGAAGAAAGCCTCATATGGCTGTATTAAATTCATATTAACACTACTTATAGCAGTTAAAGTTGAAAAATTTTGTAGAATAGGAGGTAAGTTAACAAAAGGGAGGGAAAAAACTTGCAAGTACAAGCACAGACAGCAGTAGAGAAGAAGAAATAATAATCAGAGAGTAGAAGGCAGTGAAGAGTAACAAGAGGACAGTATTACAGAAGCCCAGAGAGAATAAGACATCAAGTTGTTGAGGATTACACACAGTATCAAAAGCAGCAGAGGTCAAGGAGGGTAAGAAAGAAGGGGAATCCTTGCAACTTGGCCAGAAGGAGCCTGTAAAGATCTTAATTAAGGCAATTTCAGCAGAGTACAGAGACTGGACTGGAAGGAATTTGGTACAAAGAAATAGAAGAGAATGTATGACAACAAACGTAAATTTTCCATTCCAGGAGTTTGGAAAAGAAGGTAAGCAGACTAGAGCTGACTGTCTTAAGGATGGCGAACAGCAACTAAGAATAAAATTAGTAACGGCTTAAGATGGCAGCAAGAGATAAAACCCAGAAATTAGGAGTTGTAACAGAAAATTTGAATGAATGGAGCTTTGGGGTCAGGCTAAGCAGTTAAAAGCAGAAAAAACAGCAAACACAGGAATCCATCACTGCAAGAAGCGGGCAGGAGTGCTGAGGACAGGTAAACATGCCAAGTGTAATCAGTTTTTCTCTGAAAACCCTTAGATTCTGCAGGGGAAGAGATATAGGAAAAAACCTAAGGCAGAGCACTAGAGAGCCTGCAAAGCAAAAGGAACTGGGAAATGCATCGGGAGGAAAAAAAAAAAAAAAAAAGAAAAAAAAAAGAAAAGAAAAAGGATAACTGAGTATGAAAGAAGAGTTAGGAAGAAAATGTCAAAGAAATCTGCCTGGTTCAACAACCAGTCACAGGTAGGTGCATTATCATAAAAGAGATGAGGAGGTGGTAGTCATGAGAAAGGGACTTGGAGATGAAGTAATCAGATAAGATGGCTGGCAAAATCAAAACAGAAGTAATCACTTCTCCCAGAAACAGAAATGACAATTAGCAGATGAAGATCAAATAGGCTAGAGAGCTGAAGAGTAAACTTAATGAGAAATCAGCTTGAAAAATAAAGTAACAAGGCATGAGGGTAAGGAGTCACGATGAAAGGACAGACTGTATGTCAAATAAGATGAAGCTACAGAGGGAGAATCAAGAAGTGAGGCAACATGAAGGAATGTCTGAGGGACTCCTACCTAATGAAAGGTTAAGAGGAAGTAACAGAGGGGGAAGTACAAAGACAATCGTAGATGAGGAATACAACATTTATTGTTAATGATAAAAGAGGGGATAAGACAGACATTAGGCATTAACGTAATGCTGTATTGTTGGCAGCAAGGTTTCTGCAATCAATACATCAGACTAAACTGTTGCTGATAAAATGTTCAGCAAGTACCCTTTGATTTGATTTCCTGAGGAAACACATAATTGCTCATGGCTAAGGAATTAAATAAACAACCATTTTTTATACTTCAGTTACATATATGGGATACAAAGCTCAATTATTGTACCACATCTTGGCACACATAAGGAAAGCAAATGAAAGGTTCAGTAGCGTACTATTAACATCACGCTCCCTGACAGTGGAACACAAAATCTCACTGAAAAACACAATCAGTTGAAACCTATGAACAAGCCAGGTATTCAAATCATCTGTTCCTCTATTTCTTCTGCTTTTGGTCTCATGTTACCCACAAATAAGCCTGCATTTTCATTTAAGAAAAGAACATAACAGCAAACAGCAATTCAAATTCATAAGGAGGTAGAAAGGACCTATTAAACACTTAAGAAAAGCAATTTGCACAGGAATCATAAAAAACACGGTTGGAAAAGACTTCAAAACATCAACTTCACTCTCAGTGCTCCAAATCCATATCAGCTTTCCTTAAGCCACTCCTTATAGATGTTTATCTAACATGTTTTTTAGCAAACCTCAAACACAGTCTCCACAATCTCCCCTGGCAGTCTACTGCAGTAACCAAACAGTTTAAAAATCTTTCCCTAACATTTGGCATGTATCTTCCTCTCTGAAATTCATACCATTTCTTCATGCACCATAAAGCTGACTGCCTTCCTCTTTGCAGCAAAATTTGCTGTACAGAAAGGATGTTCCCTATTGCAACTGGACAGCTCTCTGCAGTGTTTTGCATTGGAAGGACAGAGCCCTTAATAAAAAAAAAAAAAAGTCTGCCTGAACAGATAAGCTACAAAAACTCATCTCTGTGATGAGTCATCTGGGACAGCAGAGACGGACTTTCCCACATAAGCAGTCTGCTGGAAGCTGGATTCAGCCACCGCAAGTGACACAGCCAAAGGAAACTAACATTTACAAGCAGGGAAGGCACAGCCATAGCGTTAGTCATGATCGCTTGTCCTGCAGCCTTCAGAAAGGAGCCAAGGGAAAACAGTACAGCTCCAGTCATGTTGTTCAAAGGGAAAGTTAAAATGGGAAGCAGAGCCACAAACTGGAGCACTGGGTGGAGCTCCTGACTGTGCCTTGCTTGGCAGCACCACCCTGGGGGGAAAAAAAGGAGGCAGTAAGGGCAAAGCAGACCAAGAGGGAAGTGGTAACAAAATAAAAACAGCTGGGAAATAAGAAATGTACATGGGTCCCTGTTCCACACTAGGAAAAACGATGCAGGGAGGTATATGAACCCTTGGCTATGGAATAGGGAAAAGGGTTGGGATCAGGACTGTCTCTCTTTCCAGAGGCAGTGGAGGTCCTGGACAAGTTTCCTCCCACGAGACGGTTCCTCTTCCTGGGGTGCAGCATCAGGGACACCACAAACAAAGCTGCATGGAAGGGTAGAGAGTGCAGAGCCATATACTGGGGGTGCATAGAGGCATGGCAGAGGGGAATATGGGGATACTAGAGCAGAGCTGGAGGCATGCAGCTGATGCTGTGGCAGGGAACTGGAGTAGGGTAAGGCAAAGACTGCAAAGGGATAGTGGGCTTGGAGGAAGGGGCGAGATGACGCTCATCCACAAAGAACAGCATGCAGAGCAATGCAGAGGTAGATGTGCATAGCATGGTGGGAGCAGGACTATGTAGGGTGAAAAGGGGGGTGCACAGCCATAAGGAGGACAAGCACAAGCCACAGCAGGAAGCAAAACGATGCACAGTTATGTGAATCAGGGCTTGGGAGGGGGAGGTGGGGTGTTAAAAGGGGTTCTCAGCCATGAGAGGACTATGGGAGGGAAGAGCAACGGCATTGCCAGCCATGGGAGTGCAGAGCTGTGGCAGGGCAAGGGGGTAAACGGGAAAGCAAGGTGTTCACAGCCACGGGAGATTCTGGTTACAGGGGACGCAAGTGGGTGGTCAGGCGTGGGAGTGCAGGGCTACAGGTGTAGGGAAAGAAGGCACAGCTACAAGGACCAGGGGCTACGATGGTGGGAGGGAGCAAAGTGGTGCGCAGCCATTGGGGAGCGGGGCTGTAAGGGGTAAAAGGGGGTGCACTGCCACGGGAGAGCACGGCTCTGGGGGTACTAAGCGGGTGCACAGCCATGGGGCTGCATGGGGGCGGCAAAGCTGGGGAGCGGCTCCCACAGCCGTAAGGGCCAGTGCATCCGCAGGCGAAGGTAACAGGGCCTGGCAGGAGAAGCAGAAGGGACAGAGGGAAAAGGAGAGGAGAGGGAGAGGAGAGGGAGAACAAGGCCCGGCGGCGGGCGCGGGCCGCTCACCTGCGCGGCAGAGCTACAGCAGCCCATGGCGTCCGCGGGTCTCTGCCCCGATGCTCCCCGCTAGGCGCCAGGAAGCGACGGGCAGGCGCTGGGCATCCACCCGCCGCGATAGCCCGCCCCGGGGCGGCGGCGACGTGCGAGGCGGCGCGGAGGACCGCCGGGCCCGATCAGGCGAGCACGGCTGCGGCACCAACCCCGCTGTAGCGCCCCCTCATCCTCCCCCCGCGGCGGCGGCGGCCGCGGCTGAGGAGAAGGGGCGGGGCCTGCGGCGGGCGGGCGGGCCGGGCCGGGCCGGGGGGCGGGGCCAGGGCACTGCAGCGCAGGGGGTACCTGCCCGGCCGGGTGGCTCCGCCCCTGCTTCCGCTTCCGGTGGCGCAGTCGCCAAGGCGATGGCAGGGCTGGTGGCGGGTGGAGGGCCTGGTCATGGATATCGTTTTCCGGGGCTGGGCGTACTCAGATCTGTCTCCCTCTCTTTTCCCTCGATCTCCGGGAAGACGGGGCGCCGCGCCGCGGCGGGGGCGCGTTGGGAAGCCGTGTACTGGGCAGGGTGGTTTCCAAGTGGCGGGTACTCCCTGAGAGGGAGCAGAGAGCTGCTGGCGTAGCCCTGCAGTATATCTACTTGCAGGGGCGAGAGAGGGCCTGAGTTGCCTCTGCTTGGCTGGGGGAGATGCCAGAGAAATCCAGTGTAGCAGGCCTGCGTATTATACGGCCTTCAGTGTGGTTTATCCCATTTTCCAGGCTAGCTCATCGTTGGCACAGTGTGGTGGGTACACAGTCATGTGAAATAGTAGTCTTGAGTCATAGCAAAAGACATGAATGTATCCCCTGGATTCACAGTTGTTGCCATGTTTTCACAGCTGATTTTGGCAAGCTTTGTAGCCTCCCTGAACGTGCAAATGCAGGTGTCATTCTTTCAAGGTGTATACCTCAGTAACTGCAAAAAGCTGATTTCATGGCCTATATCAGGATGACATCTTCTGTGTAGTTATCTGATAGCTGGACCATATTCCTAAGCCTTGGAGGCAGCAGCAAATGCACCAGAGCTTCTGTAACAGTGAAGTAACGACATGGCTGCATCTTGTTCATAGCAACAAAGGCAACGTATTTTCTCTGATTCAAAGAGCACTCTCTTTGGAAACTGGCATTCCCTCTTAAGAAGTGGCCCAGCAGTTTTTTTTGAACTTGGCCTAAACATATGAATACTCCAAGTCAAAATACTTGGGTTTTGAATCTTAACTCTAAAGCAGGTTTAATTCAACCAATGTAATAGCATATCTGTGATTAGAAATAATACTGCGATGGCTTAAGTTCAAAATGATGCTTTGACAGGCAGAATGAGGCAAAGGAAGTCTTGTGACTAGAGAATGAGTCTCATTAGGCTTCCAAAATAGAACAAAAACTGGCATGTGGGTGAATTGTGAATCATACTTTTTTTTTTTTAGCTCCTCTCAGTTTAACATCAAGTAACATCACTTCTCACAATTTTCATATTTTCTAACACCTGGTTAAAACACCTTTTTATCACTTACATGTACATTGCTGTTATTTCTCATTGTTCCACCTCATTCTATCCAAATATTTCCTTTTCAGAGGTGTGACTGTCATAAAACTGTTATGCAGGAACGCTCTCCAGGGGGGCATTTTTGTTTTGTGATTGGCACAGGAATAGATAACAAGAAATCTGTAGTCAGTTCTTCTGTAACTTTGGACCTGCCTCTTCAGTTTTTCTGTTCCTGTTTTGCCATTTATAAAATTGACTTTTATCCCAGTGTTTGTCTTTTTCATTTGCTTGGGTAACAAGAGCATGATGTCTGTGCCATAGATGTGATTTAGTCAGTCTGTTAAATAGACCAAATTCAATTTTTTGAAGTAGTTCTTGCATTTCATTTAGGACCTCAAAGTGTTGTCATGGTAATTAAATACTGCCTCCTACTTTTTGCATGTAGACTAAACATGTTCAGAGCTGTTATCAGCAGATAGTAATGGATTAAACCACAGTCTCTGCTCCCCCAAATTTGTGGACTCTTCAAAATAAAAAAGGCATTCTAGCCAGTATTCAAAAGCTTTGTGCATCTATGTTGGGGGAATGGTAGCTTTACAGTGATTAGAAAATGCTAGTCCTTCATTTTCTGGGGGAGCCTTAATGGAAAAGCCTGTAAAGACATACCAGCCGTAGCATAGGTAACAGGGATTTAATGCAAGTATGTGGCAACTGTTGAAATAATTTGGAAAAATCTGAGTGTTAAAAATAATCATCAGAGTACTTGCCATTATCTCTGCTCCTGGCCTGAGGAAATTAGTTGCAGTTTTTACAGGGATGCGATAATAGCAGCAGCGATAGATGTCTGGCTTTCATTAGTTTAACTGTGCTTTCTTTGGCCAGTCACACAAAGGAGAAGAAAAGTTAAAAGGTTCTTGCTTATTCGTGATTGAACTTGCTTTTATATTTATTCAGATTAGTTTTGGAGGAAGAAACTGGAAGGCATTGAAATGGGAATTGCCGAATCTTAATTCAGTAATACAGAAGTTGAACTTTAAGCATACGCCTAAGTGCATTTTTTGAATTGTGCTTTACGGATTTCTTTCTGAAGCTGATTGTAATCTTCTGTAAGGTATGGTTGGTTACATCACAAGTTGCTAAAGTGCAAATCAGACTGCCCAGATTTAGTGTTAGTAAGAATCTACATTTTTTTCTATAACAGATTTAAGTCTGTTCTTCTCCCCTCAGCCAAGAAGGATGAGCTTTAACTATGTTTTCATTTCATTGCTAGACTCAGAATGACAGGTTAGAGTTTTTGAAGTACTATTTCATACTAAGAGAGACAGCAACAGAGAGAAGGCCCTAAAATGACAAAAATGCCTTTAGTACTTGAGCTGAGTAGGTTGTATCCAGAGCTTCCACCCTGGGAGGTGTGGGGAGGACAAAATGAAGAAAAGAAAGCATTCCAAAAATCACGAATTGTGTGATAATATTTACTTTTCTCACCATGTGTACAATCCTAACCTTAGGCACCCATATTTAAATACCTAAGGATTTTCCAAGGTACAAAACAATCTATAGCTTCTGTTCCATATAAATGAGAGAAATACTTTTAAAATAACAGCACATAACATTCAGACCATTTCGATACGTTCTTAAGTATGAGTTTTGGGATGAAGTTTTCAAACAAGCTCAGTACTGGCCTGATTGCTCAAATCAAGCGGCAGTCCAAACCTGGCTTTGCTGTTAACAAAGGGGAGAAGTTGCATCATGCAGACTAAAAATTAAGAATTGTGCTAGCAAGGCATTGTTACAATTTGTGGGTTCACCTCCCTCTTCTTATAGTCAAATTCCGCTTATTATCATTCTGCTGACTTTTTACACCTACCAATAAACCTGCACCTATAAATGCTCAGCATTTAAAAAAAATCTTATCCTGTGTGCTTGGCCTTGGTATTCCTGGTTGGTTTCTATGTTTGTTTGTTTGTTTATAGATCTGTTTAAATACAGAATAACACCTATTCCCTCCGTAATATACTTAGTGAACAAACAGTCCGCTTTCATCATACATGTGTAAAAACAGTGCAGGATTGGGAGTGATTCTGCTGATTTCAGAATACTAACAAAGTGCAAGAAGGCATTCCAGGAAAATTGTCAAATAGATTGTTCACCTGTCTCTATGAGCAATGTGGAGATAAAGCTCACTGGCCCACTCAGAGCCCTGTGGCCTCACTATCTTGCATATCATATATTCCACCTGAAGTTGATCATCTTCCTGTAAAGTTGAACCATGCAATTGCATGCATTTAGTGCTGAAGTCAGAAAACATGCTGTGATTCTACTTCCTGCTGCAGCCCCATAAATTGGTCATGCTAGTTTCAATTTGGGAACTGGAGACTGAGGAAAGAGAGAGCAGTAGAGAGCTTTCTGAATGAATCAGGATGGTGAAATCTTCTTTCCCCAGTTCTGACTCAAGGCTTTAGTCTATTGTACTCAGAGTTGTAAGTTTTTAGTGAGAGGACAGAGCTGTGTGGTGGAGGTCCTGTCCATTGGTGGCTATCAATAATAGTCAAGACCCATTAGAAGAAGAATATTTCAGTGTATTGGCAAAATGGCTCTCTGAGTATATGCTTCCTGCCTACAGTAGGCTACTATATGCTTTATGCCACAATGAAAGTAAAATAGTTATCCTTTCTATATTAAAACATGCTTTGCACTGTCTAATACCTGTTGGACTTCATTCTGGTGTTGGACATCTGTGCGTGAAGAACTGTTAGAGTAGATCATTTCATACAAGTGAAACATCTGTCACACATTTACATTGTTCTCAGCCTGAGCTGGAATCATGCTACCAATTTGCAGCTGTAATGTTCCGTATCTAGTATCCAACCCCTTGAGAAATACACTCTTCAAAAAATGTTCTTTAAAATAGCCAGGACAATGCTGTTGCATATAGGGGGTGGGGTGACCAACTGATGTCACAGTAGCAACATTAGTAGAAAAATATAATTTTTTCTGGCTTTGTAAGAAAGTTTTTTGTTGCCCAAAGGAGGCACAAAAAGCCAAGTGCAATCCTTCCTATAGAGACACTATCATCATAATACATGATTAGCCATTATGATCTTCTGTCATTTCAGTCTGGGAGAAATACGGCCCTCACACAGAGGATGTAAGACTGCAGATGGAGCACTGCCTGCTCCAAATCTCTTGTAAGGCTGCTGTAGTAAATCTGTTGAAGAAAAGTCATTGCCTAAAAAAAAGCTATGCTGAAGGGACCTGCCATTTGTTTTCTTAGGGAAGAGGGACTGTTGAGGGAGGCATTGTTCCATTCTGCACTCCTTAATGTCATGCAGGGAAGCATTCATCAAGGAAGATTCAGCTTTTTCTCAAAGACAAGGAAGGAGACATGGCAATATTCAATGTGTTGTGTGGCTCTGGATTTCTATATGTTTTTTTGTATGAGAGGAGTGGAGACATCACTCTGCAGAGGCTCACCTGGGCTGTGGTGTATTTTATAGCTTAGTTATAGTAATGGCCTAGTATAGCAATACCAGCTAGGGGTTGGTAGATTGTCACAGGTCTGGGCTATCAGTTGTGGGCAGCACCTACAGTGGGCTCAGAATTGGTATTCAACTCAGGTGCAGGCTTAAGACCAAACAGTTCTTTATCATTGACACAACCCTCATTCATACACTGAATATAAGTGAGCAGACACTGGTGGAGCTCAAAATATTGATGGCTATCATGTGCGCGAAACTTTGTGCCTGCATTATACTAACAAGGTGGGTAGAGAGATGGGACTGTCACAGGGCTCAGCATAATTGAGCTCTATACTGCACTTCACAGTATATATATAGCCAATGCAGCTGGCAGTGAAAGCTAACAAGAGAACAAAAGGGAAGCTTCACACTCAAGTTTCACTGGACATTTTCCTTCTAGGGTGGGTTTTAAAAGTCCCAGCCTGTCATGCTTTCAACCAGGAAAGAGTTTCTTTCTAGTGATTGCTGTGAAAGGCATGTGAACAATGTATATTGTTTTGGTTATTGCTAAGCAATGTTTATACCTTTCAAGAGCTCTTTTCAGCTTCCCATAGAAGCTGAGAAGGAGTCTAGGCAGAACAACAGAATGGCCAACGGAATATTCCTTACTAGAGATGTCATGCTCCATATATAAATGGGGGATGGCCGAGGGCAGGAATCTGTGATCACTGCTCACAAAGGTACCAATTCACCAGGTGGTGAGAGTGACTTGAGTCACTATTATTATTGATATTAATGTTATTATTAATTATAATTACTTTCCTTTTCTATTATTGTTTCTATTACACTGTCTTTATCTCAGTTCCCCTTCCCTTTCCCTTTCCCTTTCCCTTTCCCCTTTTCTCTTTGCCCTTCAGATGGGAAGGGGGAGAACTGCACGAGTGGCTGTATGGTCCTAGGCACTGGCAGGGCTTAAACTATGGCACAGCCTAACTGCATGGTTGTTTGCGTCACTTATGTTCACCTTTAAAATGAGGGTATTAAAAATTTGAAAAGCAATTTCTTCTCATACAATGCCTACCACTCCAATTACAAAAGTAAGTACACACACACATATATATATAAATAGGCATGAAGATTTATTTGAAATAGAGGATCTCAAGTTGCATGTTTCCTACACATGTAGACATGCTTAACTTGAAACTCATAATTAAGTGCTTTGCTTAGTGAAAGCCTGTAAGTGATCATAAGAACATTTGAAAATCTAGTGCTACATTACTTTTTCTGGCTTGCAGAAAAGATGGAGACTTTCAGTCTCCAGTCTGTGCATCCACCAGCTTATGTTAAACTTAACTTTCTTTTTGAAAAAAAAAATCCCGTTCCTTATTTAAGAAAATAATTTAAACTTTGCAAGTGGTAGAGCTTGTGTGACCTAGCTGGTCTAGTTAGAGGGTTTCCATCCTTACTGGTGCTGGGCAGTTGGATGATACTGTGAACAATATATGTGCTCCAGGTTGCCTTTGCTTAGTAGTATCAGATACCAGGCTGACCATGTCACTTGGCTTGTGGTGGCTTCTTACTAACAGCTGTGGGGTCTAAGGCCAGAAAAAACTCGTGAGGGGAGAAAAAAAATCCTTGCCCATCTGCAATACTTACTGTGGTATAAACACAAAAACAAAACAAAAAAACCCCATTGATTGACATTATTCTGGAGAAGATCAAGTCCTGTTAGCTTCTACAAGCATTTTCTATTGTCAGCACTTTATCTTTGTTTACCAGGTCTTTGATTACCTGGAAGCTATGAGTTGCCTGCAGAATTCGCAGAGATACAGTTGTTTCTGATCGTTCATTGAAACTCAGAAGTATTTTACAGGAACACAGTCAGTCAGTGGTTTTTTGAGTTTGTTTTGTTTTGTTCTGGCTACATCTGTTTCATTTGGCAAAACATTCCCCTAAATCCTGGAATAATATCCAATGAGTAAATTGTTTTATAATGCAGGATTTGTGTGCTGGAATTTTCTTCTCTGCCCTTCCTATAACCATTAGCTTAACAGCACTCCAGAATCTTCTGGCTACCCTTTGCTTCTTCCTGACACCATTCAAACTCTAGCCTCTAGTCACCTGCACCAGTTTTTCTTGCTATTAATGCTTCTGTTGACAATTGTTTCAAGTTCTCAGGTAGGAGCATGCTTCCAAAATAAAAGCAGAAACAGGTTTCCTGTAGATAATAGACTCACATGCCAAACATGTTGTTGCTTCACTTCTCTGTTGAGCAGGTGACACTGAGAAATAGCTCTTTTACTGTGACATCACATTTCTGGCAGACAAGCAAAAGTGTTTAATTTCTGTTGCAGGATTTATGAGCATGTGATTAGTGACACAGAAGGGAAATACTGGGGTAAAGGGACCCCAGCAGCAGGCTGAGAACATGGGGGAAGGTGGGATGAGTGCTAGTAGTTAACTGAAGAAGTTTTTCTTTATTCCTTTTGTCACTGTCTCTGAGACCTTGCTGCTTAGATTCCAGAAACCTGCCCAAAGCAGCTAGCTAGGTATTGACCACAGGAACTCTGACAGACCCTAGGTACCATCAGTGCAGCTGTATTGGTCTTCATGGCACGCTGGAAAAATGCCAGGTCAGGTTGCAGTGGATACTCTTGCGTCTGTTTCTGGTAAGAGGAGTTAGAGGAGAGTGAAAAGTGGGTCACGTTGAAGTTACAAAGATTTGGTGAGACACTTTTCAAGCTGAAAGATGGAAAACATTCAAATGTGGAAAAAGTGGGTTTTCTTAACAGTGTTGTGTGCTTTAGAGAGGTGGAGTCTATCCACCAAGTCTGTCCAATGTGGATGCTTTTAGTAGCTCATTATTGCTAGAAAGCCTCTTGCAAACTTTAGAAGTACCTGTGGAAACCTCTCCCTTCTTGCTTCAGCTCTTCTTTAGGCAGGGCCCAACGCACACCCGTCTTCTAGGAATTTAGTTGGCTGAGTTAAGTTTAGCTGTCTGAGCCCAAGATCATCTCCTTCACTAGTAAGAACTGTTGTAGAGAAGGCCAGTGGCAAGGGCCTGACCCTCCTGTCCTTTGGGAGCTGCAGTCCCTTGGGTTCCATGGCTGTGCCATATCACATCTGTGTAAGCAGATGTGTCAGGCCCAGTCCTCACCCTGACCCAGACCCACTGCCTGGCTTAGACTGCCTGCCTCTGGTCTCTCTGACCCCGATCGCTGTCTCTGGCCCTGATCCTGGCCCGGATTTGCCAGCTCTGCATCCTGACTCCTTGTTGGTGAGCTCCCTGCTCAGGGGAGCCATAATCAGGGGCCCAGTTACAAGCTCACCTCCCTCGTGGAGCAGCTGCCCCCCATCACTGCTGCCTGATGTGCTGTGCATCTGAGACAGGCTGAGGGTACAGCAGGTCTGTGTTTGCAAATTAGGAGCCGTGAATGAATGAAAACAGTGAAAGGCAGGAATATTTGTGAGTAGATGGAAAAAACACAGGTTCTCTAACTCTCAAACAACTTACGTTAGACATTGGACTTTAGACCATAAAACCTCCTTTATCAGTGGTAAAACACTGGCCATTCCACAAAAACAGATTTCAGGTGCTGTTTGTTCTGCAATATGAAAAAAGGAATTGACTCCACATTTTTTCTTGTTAAAAAATAAAAAGCTAAATTTTCAGTTGATCAGCTAATTAAAGTTATTGCAGATGCTGTTGGAACTATTGTGCTGCTGTTCACCCATTTTCCAAGTGAATGCCTCACCCCTTCAGCAGTTGGTTACATTTTGGTTAATGACCAAGGGTGGACACTAGTATAGATCAGACATTGTACTTCAGGCATCAAAATTATTTTCTGATAGATTTAGGGCAAGATTTTTGCATTACTGCAAGAATTTTCAGATTCAAAGAACTTGAAGTTTTCAGTGAGAAACTGCCTAGTCAAAATATTTCTTAAAACAATAAGAGAACTCAGTTGGAATGAAAACGATGGTAGGGTAAAAGTCTTAGAGAGCTGTGGTTATGATTGAGAGACCTGCCCTCCTTTTCAACTTTTATTCCTTCATGTTTGCTAAACAGCTATGCCTCAGGGGCTTTCCTAGAATAAATGTCATCCAACTATGAAGCTTTTCTCTGATCAGAAACCCAGTTCCACAATGTCTCCAAAGCATGCCTTCTACTGCTTAGCATTTGTGGCAGGGTACAGGAAGAGGGGACTTCTTCCTTTCCTCTAGCGGGTGGATCTACCTTTTTCAGTAGGGGGGACTAACCTGTGAAATAATTACAAAAGCTGACTGTATTTGGTCCTTCTTCAGAACAACTCTTCTGTGGTTGTAGATTGCCCATGGGGTATTATCCTGTCACATTTCTATATCTCGGGCTTGGAGGAATAACTAACCTCTGCTTCGGATACTGAGCTTGCAGGAGAGGTCAAGGTTTTTTTATAGTGCAGATTCATTCTGTTGTGAGAAGGTTTATGTTCTGTGAGTCATCATGGGAGTCATTAAGCAGGCGTCAAGCAGTGTGTCTGATACTCTGCTAAAGCAGAGGCAGATAAGATACCCTCACTCTAAGTTGAGAGGATATTGGCTCCTGCTGTTCTTGTACTTTCTTTTACCTGGGTCTGACTGAGTACCTCTTGCAGCAGTTGTTCCTCCCAGTGGGTTTCTAGGTGGGCATGAAACATCAGTCGTTAGCACCGCGTCATCTGCAGTACAGATCCAGGAATAGCCATTCAGGCTAACTGTGGAATTTTTGATCCTTCAATTGGACATGTAGGACAGTATGATTCAAAAAACCAAAGCTGCATATTCATACCAGGAAACAGGAGACATATAGTAGGACATCTTACCTATGTTGAACCTTTTAGATGGACTACTTCAGAGATCTCTACACCCTGCTCCATTGTGCCCCTAAGAAATAGCTGCTGTTTTCAGTAATGTGTGCACCATTCAGTTCCTTAAAAGAAGATAAAAATCAAAGCATTTCCTGGATCTTCTCTGGTATACATATTAACTTTCGACTTTCCCCCCACCATTATTTTCTGAATTCAATTTGTTATTAATACAAAAACTGCTTTAATGATTCTGCTTTCAAAGAGTAGCTAAAATTTCCTATTCCCCATACAAAACAGGACAGGCTGAGAAACCAGATGGAGCTGGAGGATAAAATATGTATAATGTGGAACAGGAATCTGGCATCCTCCTCTCTCCTACTAGAATCTTGCTATGTTTAGTTGTGCTAATAACATGGTTTAATCACCAAGAATTTAGTATTTCTATTTTGTGTGACAGTATGGAAAGAAAACAAAAGAAGAAAAAGTGATTTTCTGTTGATTTACATGTATTTTACAGAATCACTGTGATAATCCCAGGTGCCTTGGATTCAAAGTGGTAAATACATGCTGTACTAAAGGTAAGAATGCCTTACAAAGGTTTTCCAAGTAGCTGCATGATAGAAAGTCTGTTACTCATCAGAGAGACTGAATACTTTTTGGTTTACTTCTTTTTTTTTTCCAGTTCACAGTTGAAAAAAAATCTGCTTCAATGCTATAGCTTCAACCAGGAAACCCTCTAAAGCTAAGTGTATACTGAAGTGCAATAGCTTTCCTGTCTAGCTACCTCTGTTTTCCTAGGATGACATTCAATAGCTGTGTGAGATACGGGGTTCTGAAGACAATGAACTCAGCTCTCCACTCACCTTACTTTAGTTCCACAGATTCTGATGAAATTTTCTGACTTAACAGATGTATAAGACAAAACCAGATGACTGAAACCAAAGCCCCATAGCTAGCTTTGCTTCCAGTAGCTTCTTTAATAGCAGTCTTACTCAGGGTGTAAACTAGCGCACAACTACCTCGGGACAAAGGATTTTCAAGTCATTAGAGCAAGGAAGATGGAGATGGATTCTGTGTGCACTTCTGGCCCTGCCAAGTTTTAAATGATTAATTGCAGACTTTATTAATTAGTAATACAGGCCTGTAAGCAACTCAGATTTTTGCATCTTTAGCCTTTCATCTGTATTTTTCTATCTATGTGCCATCCCCTTTACAAAAGCTTGAAGAGTGTTTTGCTGGAGATAGGCACAGAGAAATACATCAGGTAGCAATGAGTTTACAACTGTCTAGCTAGGAATGCTTCCAAGGCAGATGTGTAGAAGCTAGTTGTTTTAACTCACATGATTTTGCTTTGAAAACACATTTCTGAACACCACCTTATTTGCTGTTTCCCTTTGTAACAGCAGGCACAGCAACCTTTCCACCCTAAATGCTGTGTCTCCTCCTAGAACCTGTGCACATGGTACAGGACAATGAAAATAAGGTCACAATATACTGGGAAGGGAAGAACACATACATTTCCACTGCTGCAGATGATGTCCTTTTCCAGCTGAGAAGGCTCCATCTGACACTTTGGAAATTGCATTGAATCACTTTATGGCCAATGGAGAAGAAGAGGCAGAGAGTGCTGATTGCTGGCAGGTCTTCTGGAGAACAGAGCTGTGAAGCAGGTGCTTTTTTTTCCCTGTGTTTCCCATTCTGAAGGAAGGTCCTACTGAAGCACCACTCACACACTGGAGATTTGGGGCCCAAACCAGGCTTACTGTCCAGTAAGCCAAAGGACTGAGAAAGAGCATCAGGGTCTGCTGCCTTCCCTTCTGCTAGTGTCAGGTGTCTGTGCAAGCAGTAGCCGAACCTAATGGAAGACAATGTGTAGCATCAGCAGCAGTTCTGATGTGTGCTGATGAATAAGCCTTGGCCTGGGCTTCTACATACTGGCTTGGTCATCCTTCTCATGCACTCCACTGTTCCTTTTTATGCTCTGAGCATCCCTTCTGGCTGCCTGGGTGAACCATGGATACTGGTGGCCTTATGGCATTGCCCATCCACCCGCTATGGCGGGTAGCTGCTTGAGCCAGTCCTCCCGCGGGCCATTCATAAACTGTAGGTTAATTTTTCTTGGTCACTAGGTGGCAGAATTTGCGTTATTAAACCGTGTAGGATCTTTTCCTCGAGGTTTACAAACTACTTCAGCTCGGTCCCTGTGAACGAATTGCTAAATCCTGATAGAGGGAGCTGTGTGAAAGAAACACTCCTTCTCAAGGATACGATCTGTCCTGCAGCTGATAGATCACTTCTATTATGCTGGGTTCAAGACATGGGCAAATATGACAGGTTCTCCTGTTAAAGCTGTCTTTTGGGCTTTGATTTGCTGGCATGATGTCAACAGAGGCCCAGCCCTGATTCCAGGGGACTTTTCTGTTTGTTGAACACTATTTGCACTTTTCATCAAAAGGAATCTGTCTCTAGACATGTCCTGTATTGCTTTTGGATAACATTAGTGAAAATCTAAGCTCACAGTACATCACAAGGGATCATAGGGGATATATTTTTTGAGCTAAGCTAAAGCACTTAGAAAATTCGGTTTTGGAGAGCTTTTTTACTTTAACCTCTTTCTGCCAAAATGTTTTAGGTTGCTTTGAATCTTTAGACCACACAATATAGGGCAAATATTTAAATAATATTTTTAATTCCAAGCACCTTTCTGATAAATGAAGAATGTCCAGGAAACATGTATAACAGGAAAGGAATTTTACAGAGAGGTTTTAAACTTACAATATCTAGATACATTGCATAAAAGGTAATATGAAGCAGGTCCAGATAAAATCAGCTTCTAGTTTGATTAATTATTTTTGCTGTTGCAGTACCTTCTGTGCTTGGCCGTAGCAAGGGTTGGTCAAAAGAAGAAGCAAATGGGGAGAACAAGGTCTCCCAGTCTAGAATAAGACTGCTGTTTCCTTTCTTGGTACATCTGGAAATAAGATGGCTGAACCTAGTAAAGGACCGTTCTGCAGGGCTATCATGCAGCATAAAGAATAAAAAACACTCAACACCTTCCTTTATCTGGAATTGGTGTATTTTGCTGCCCTGTACACTTTGGGGAGAGAGATTCTTCCATAATTCTCCCAATATAACAGGGGAGGAATGAGAACAGCTTGCCTATTTGCTTAAGTTTCTGGCTGTCCACAAGGAAGCATAGTATTTCAATATATGGATCAATGAAGGAATGTCTGCCTGCCTTTTCATTTCACTCCAAATAAGCAGCCGTTAAGCTAGTAGCAGCATTTGAGAAAAGCTTACTAGTATGAGAATTCCTTTCAAGTGTTCCCAAAGATTGAGAGAAATTTCAAGATTTTGAAGCAAAATGTTTGGACCTTGAGAGGAATTCAACTCCAATAAACAGTTACAGTATTATCTAGCTCCAATTTTGCATTTCACAGGCTTCATAATCTTCTGAAATGTGTTCCCAGATCTCAGTGTCTTCAGACTTCAAATCCAGTTCCAACTCTGTGCCTTGACCCCACTGAGAATTATTCTGCATGCACAAAATTCAGTGCTTTCAAACTTCATCAGCTGTATTCCCCCTGGCTAAGGGTATTGAAGGCTCTGAAGGAAATTGTTTTGCTGTGGTAATTCAAGTAATTTTATATTTTCTTCCTGCTTCCCTTGGGTCTTTGTACTCAAATGTGTTGTTACCATTCTTCTCTAGTGAGTTTTTTTCTCATTTTTCTTAGCAAAAAGAAAGGGGGGGTGTTATATGTGAAAGTGGCATCCTTGACATATTTTGAGAAAAGTCAGAAGAGCATTTTTCTTCCTCAAATTCAAAACATGCATAGCAAAAGACAAAATCCAAACTCTAATCACATCAGACATCAATTCTGCTTGCCTTCCACAGCCAGGAACCCGGGGCTTGCATTGTGTCCCAATAGTCAGACTTCTACATGTTCTGATCAAAGAGCCAAAGGCAAAGCTTCTGTTTTTGTATTCCTGACCATCACTGCTGATCATAGGTGGTAGAGAGCGAGGGAGTCATATAGAAAGAAAACCTGAGAGTAAGGAATACCTCACAGCCTCAGAGTAAGTTTGCTTTTCTCTCCATCAAGACAGGCAAGAATCTTTGTGCTTCAAGTCGTACTGTGATTGTGGCTGTAGTTAGGAATCAGGAATAGCATTTGAAACCCTATACATTTGAAATGGAAGCAAGGTTTATTTTTGACTCTGACATATATGGAAGCTGCTGAAGAAAAATCATTTGGCTGAAATACTGGGGGATTCAGTTGTTCCATTTCTGCTGTCTGGGAATAAATGCCTTTTCTAAGTACTGTTGCCTAACATGATTTCACTATTCAAATGTTATGATATTTTATTTTCAAGAGGATAGAAATCTCTTACAACACTGTGCTCAATGCATTTGTACAGCTTGTAAAAATATTACTTACCCTTATTCAGAATTTGCAGTGAGATGACCATCTTGCCATTTGTACATTCAAAGACCTGATTTGCCACACAGCTGCTGTAACTGTGTATCTAATTTAGGATAAAAGAGCAAGCTCACAGCCCTGGGATTCTGCCTTTTTTTTCAGTGTCCAGCCTTAGAAGTCAGACCTATTCTGTGTTGAAAGAAGAGAGCAGCTATTTCTTTATGCATATCACTGTTCTGCACTACAATGAAGACAGAAAGTATTTTTAGCATCCAGCATTTGGATGTCAGCAGAAATGTTGTTAACTGCTGTATTAAAAATAGTTTTGCAATGATGAAGTTTTAATATCCCAATATTTTGCCCATTCTTGCAAGGCAGAAGGTTTTCCAGTTTTAGGATAGAATGGTACAAGACTCGGTTTGTTTGATTGCTGGGTTTTTGAAGGCAAAGGGATGCTTCAGAACTTTTGGTGACTTTTCAGAGATGATTATTGCCAAAATTCAGTCCCCACAGGCTTGTGGGGTTTTGTGGGTTTTTTTCCTCTCCACAGGTGGTGACTTTATCTAATATATAATGCAGCACCTTTAGGAGAAAGGCTTCCCACTATACCTTCTTGCAGGCCTGTCTGGCATCTTAGTAGGAGAACTTGATCACAGATCTTGGTGGATGTAAGGATCTGGTCTATAGCAAAGCACTTTACCCAGGTAGTTGATTTCAACCGTGTTCTCAAACAGCTGGCTGAAAGATGATGAACTTTAAGCACATGTCTAACGTTAACAGTTTGTTTGATGCATTGCTGACCTGGTGCAACAAGGAACAGCTATGACTACTGAGCCCATTGGATGTTTTTGAGTTGGAACATCCTGGCAAACAGAGAATCTCAGAATGCATAAGTAGAGTTGATACTGCTTGGGACAAATGGAATTAACATTGTAATATCACTGAAAGAGGCAACTCAAGACTGCCTTCCCTAAGGAGGGAATTTGTCTCTGGGAAGGACACAGTCGCAGATAGCCACTGAACTCTTTGTCAAGACTCCTGCTTCCTGCTAGTTTCCATTATTTTACCTGAAAATAACACTGCTTAACATGACAGGACTGGAAGATGTGCAGCTCAGTAAGAGCAGATTTACTGCATTGTGAGCACCCAGTTGCCAGGCATATTAGCGTAGCTCTCGCAGAAGAGACTGATGGCCAGTCAGCAAAATAACATTGCCTTTCCCCTCCTCCCTGTATTTTGCAATGCTTTTGCAAGTCAGCACATAGAAGCCATTTGCATGTGTTTAGTTAAGTGGAGCAGTGGAGTTAGTGATGAAGAGAATCTTCTACTCTTCTCCAAGCAGCCTCTTTATCTGCAGTGGTGGCATTGCTGAGTTACTGACCAAAGCGTGTAAATAGATGACAGTCTGCTAAAAAAAGGAGACATGTCTACAAGCCATTATGGCAGAATAAAGCAGCACTACATACCCCTATGTGAATACACATAAACCAGTGACCGGCCTGCTCTTTCACAAAGAGAGACCACAGCATTTATCTCCTCCCTGCCCTGTTCTATGAGAGCATGACAAGAGACATACTTGGTCACCCCTTAGATCTCTTTCTCCAATGTAAGACAAAACACAGTGTTTGGGGAGAAGTTTAAGAACAGAGAAAGGATGCAGTAACATCTTTAAATACTCCTCCTGATTCTACTGAGAGGACTTGATGTGGTCATTGGGATTTTTCTCTTACAGACAACCATTTGGTGTTTCTTGAGTTATTTCTCCGTGCTGGGTAGAGCCAGCTTGCAGCTCCTCTCATGCCAGCAGAGAGAAGAAAATGCAGAAGTTAAGCTAACAGTGTTTCAAGGAAACAAGGGGGCTGCTGCTGCTGTGACTCAAAAACCTTCCTGAATTGGTATATGGTCCCTGTGGGTACTGAGAAAGAACTTTCTGGAGTTAATACCTTTGCTTTGAATGCAAAAGTATTTCTGGCCCTAGTGGGAGAAAAGGAAAACACCTAAAAACTTAAAAGAGCAAGGCAGATGAAATAGAACCAAGATTTTAGAAGAGTCATCATACTTGAATAGAGTTCATTTTTGAATATTTGGAATTACTCAATATTTGTTAAGGCTTCCCATTGCATGAAAACCATTAAAAAAACCTACATAGAACATAATGGTGAAACAATAACTTCTTTGCCTTTAACATTGCAACCAATTTCCATTTGTAAGCTCTACCTTTTTGTCTTGAAGTATAACTTGGTATGGAAGTTGTTACATTTGACATTGACATTGACAGCAAATGTGAATATAGTTAAAAAATCTGAAGAATATTCAAGCAGTAAAAGCTGGGGAGGTGTAAAATAAAGGTCATATTCAAAAGGCAAACCAGTCTTTCAGGGATAAGTTTGCTGAATTCTACCATTTATACTCTTGAATTATTTTAAAATACCAGAATATATGTCATCCATAAAAAATGTGTCAAATTTTTGGACAACATACTGTGACAATGGGTTGTCAGTACACAACAGACTCTCCTTGTCTTTGCTTTTAAAGTGGGGAGAGAGTCACTCTGGAAGTGAGCTAGCTCCACTGATGGCAGCAGAGAGGTGTGCAGAGAGCTTGCAGGCTATTTCTAGGCCAAATTCTTGTGTTTCACAGCATACATAGCATTTACCATTTATTTTCTTCAGGGGCTGCTGTGGGCAGGGCATGCTCTTCTGAGAGTGTCAGAGCAGGAATGTGGGCTTGTGGTGCTACTGTAGGCTGTGATCACAGATCACTGAGACACAGGCTTGGGGAAACTCCTTTCCTCCCTTCTTTCACTTGCCAGCCTGTTGTGCACATCTTCCTGTATTCAGGTAATACAGCTCCCGTGTCAGCGACAGCATGTGTGACAGCTCCTGACTCTGAAGTAATTTTGGAAAGGTTCTGAAAGATGCGAAGGGTTCCCCATCTTGTTGGTTTCCCGCTGGCTGCAAGCCTAAGACTCTTGCAACTTCTCAGAGCGCTACTTACAATCCACCAGCATGTGACTGGTCTTTCTCTGAACCAAGGAACTCAGGTAGAACAACACTGCATTAAGTTTCTGATTTGGGGAGTTTGTGGATCAGGATATAAGAATCATTTGCATAGAATGATCAAGCTGAAATTGCCTAACCTGACCCAATTCTAACAGATTCCATTGTGTTTTCACTCAGTTTATTAGACACAATTATTTCTGGCAGGCGGTGTCAGAGATTATTTAATCAGTGAACGCTGAGGATTGGGTATATGATTCTTTTTTCAGGTAATACTCTGGCTTTTCATGGAGTACTGGTTGGACTGAAGATGATTTGTTACCGCATTTTCTGTCTTGCAATGTATCTGATTCTAACCATGCAACAATCCGTAAAGAAGACAATACTGCATAGTTGCTGTGAAGAATATTGTGAGTTCAGAAATGTACTGCTCCTCTCTCCGTCCCCAGCCATTTCTCTTCCTTGATTTTGAGTGTTAACTCTCCAGTAAAGGAAATATGTTTATGTAATGCTTGGCACTGAGGGGCTCAAACAAGGTCTCCAGATGCAGCTGCAGCAGAACATTACATATTTTAGCAGCTCTGATGTTGAGATTTTTTGCATAGTTTAATCTCTTGTTTCCACTGTTTAAACTTGACAGCTAAGGTTAAACTCAGTGGATCAGGTTTGACTTTGTTATTATTAAACTGACTTCAAAAAGCCCTCAATCGATTTGACTCATTGAAGAGGTGACTCTGTGGAGTTAGGAGAAATCTTCACATTTAACTATTTTCCTACCGATGACATATGTGGTATTTCAGTTCATGGTAAATCTTTTCTCTTTCTCTAACAGCTTTCCTTAAGAGCTTTGCACAATATTTTGTGCTGTTCATTTAACATAAAAAAGCATTGTTTCCCAGTGTTATTATTATTATTTGTTATTAAATAATCTGATTTTATTTCCCTTGCTTTTGCAGCCACTTTTTCTTCCATCCAAATGCAACCAAACTCATTTGTACAATGAGGACAAAGATTTTTGTCAGTTCACCTCCCTGTCACTGAAATGCTACTTGCATAATATTCACCTGAGATTAAATCTGTGTCATTGCAGAATGATTTGCTCAGTACCAAATAATATCTTTATCTGTATAAAAAAATTGTATCTCTAATCAAATCAAGGACTTCCCTAACAGATGGGTCAATATACCATATATATATATCAATATATACAATGTCAATATATACAATCTTCATTTTTTGCTGGTAAAGTAAGAAGCCAAAAAAAATACTAAGAAGCAGAAGCTATTTTGCAGTAGTCAATGGAGAGTTCCAGTGACAGCAAAATAGCAATATCTCACTTAGATTGTTGTGATGGCTGTTCTGTCACCCAATCTTTACTTTTTTGGAAGATGGTATTTTTATAGCTAGTCTATTCTAGCTAGCTGTCAGCATATTGTAACAATGCAAAACTAATCTGTTGCCCATAACAGTTGACTGATGAGGATTCAGTGGGCTCATTGTATACAATTAATACATTGAAGTATTATGAGAAAGCCCTTTAAATGGTGGATGACATCCACACTTATTAACACGTTATCGGTATGTTTACTGACCTTTTGCGAAGTGTTTTGCAGTCCCTGGATGAAAAAGATCCCCAAAGTGCCAATAGCAGCTTTTTATTAGTGTGAGCATGAAAACAAATGAGGTAGAATCTTGAGTGCCAGATGACAGTGTCACACAGGACCTCGATAGATCACTATGTGGACTACACCCCTGTTGGCAGGCCTTTGTAATATGAACAGCACAAGTGTCGTTGTTGAGACGGACATGACATGCACATAATTCCGTGAGCAAAAGCCTAAAAGACCCAACTTTATTGTTTTAACAAGCCTTTTTATATCTTTCTTAGGAACCTGTGTCCATACATAATTGGTTCAGTCAAAGATCAACAGTTCATAATTGGATAACTTTTTCCTTCTTTGTTCTCTGCTGCAACTTCGGTAACTTTCCTCTGTTGGCAGCCTGACAGCTCCTAAATCTTGTTGACTCCCTTCTTCTCGGGACTCTCAGGCCTCTTCAAGGATACACTGGTATCTGCTCAAAGTCAATGTTAAGCTCACATTCCAATCCCTCGGACCAGCCAAGGTTTCCCACACACAAGTAACTATTACTCCTGCTTTGAAGTGGTATGAAACTTCAAAGAACATCAAAGCTACAGGGAGACCCAATGCCAAGCATCATAATACTTATTTTCCCCCATCGTGAATGAGTTCATGCATCCGTACCTTGACAATAATGCTAGACACATCCCCTGACCTGCTTAAGATTCATGATTCAAAGTTCTTTGTGAAGAGAGAGTGTAATAAAGATCTGAATGTGACAGCCTACTTTTAACTTTATTGTTTCTGAGCATTTTGGCTTATTGTTCTTTCCCTAGTCCAATTTGCTGACATTTAGACCAAGACCAAGTGTTCACTTTATTGAGACAGAAGCATATCCTGCTCACTGCGCAGTGTCAGAAACAATGAGACAAGAAGGCCAGTAAAGCTTTTATAACCTTGTGCTGAAAAGTCTGACATGCAGTTGGCAGTGGAGAGCTGAAGGAGGAAATGAGTAGGAAGATGTAAAGAGCTAGTCATAACACTGCAAAGAACAAATTGCAAGCCACTCCCAGGGAGGTAGCAGGGAGACGTTGGTCTTGTCTTGGATTGCGATGCTAAAACTAAAATCAGGCTTGCTTTTGAGTGTATAATTCTGGCTTTTCTTCTGCAAACAGAGAGGTACAAAATTAATTACTTATTTCCCATGAAGACAAGGGATGGAGTATGAGCAACAGCTAAATTTGGCTGGCCAACATCAGATGAGCAGACTGTGGAAAACAGGAGTTGCTTCCGAGCTGTTGATCAGCTCTGTGGATTCAGACAGCAGTAAGATAAGTACTACAAAAAGAAAATAAGATATTTTTTTTTTGGCTCGAGTCATGCATGACTACTTTATTCTTCTTGGTCATAAATCTCTGCATAGATTAATGTGGCATAACACAGCTGAAGGCTGCTTGAGTCCTGCCCAGTGCCTTCATGAAAGTGAAGAAATAAGGCATATGACTCTTTTGTAGAGTTTGCATTAGACAATGGGCATTTGGGAACAGAACGCAGCACTAAGATTTGTACAAGAGATGGACTACAGCATCCATCCAGGCATTTTATTTAATAAAAGCATCCACCTTCAGTTGCTTTCCCAGTCTCTTAAAAAGTGATGTATGCCTGTCTTTGACGAATTACTTGATGGAGATACTTACTGGTTGGATAGTTAGTAGGAGAGCAGCATTTCCCTCAGATGTCCCAAAGGGGACATGTACATGTGTGGGATGATTGTTTCCACATTTCCTTTTTTTACTGGTTTCTACTACTCTACCATAGTCTTTGGCTGTACTAAGTATTGTCATTATGAATTCAGTAGGAATATATACGAGGTGTGTCCTTAATGATAGTGAATCTCATTGTACCTTATGAAGCTCAAACATCTGGATTTGTGTGTAACAGCACCATGCTGTAGTCTCTTCTACAACCTGAAAATGCCAGTTATTACATCTTATCATTTATGCCCAGTCTTGGTTGCAGACATAAAACTCTATTTCAGGACTAACTTTGACGAGCAGTTGTAAGCTTGTGCTACTGCCAACTATGCCCACTTTCCCACTGAGTCAACATGCTTTTGCAACACATAGCTTCTCTTTTACATTCTTTTCTCTTTTACATTCTTCAGAGGTGCAGTCCGGCCTTTGAAGTTGACTGCTCTGAATCCCACTTTCTCTGCGCTGCTTAATGGTAGCAGTGTTCAGAAATTAAGATTTGGCTTTCCTGCTGTAGACTCAAATGAAAAACACGCAAAGCAGAAGGTCATTTTCAGAAGGGTATAGAATAGAATCATAGAATCATAGAATCATCTGGGCCGGAAGGGACCTTCAAAGGTCATCTAGTCCGCCCCCCCTGCAGTCACAGGGACACCTCCAACTAGACCAGGTTGCCCAG
>JAOQGH010000019.1:51256834-51284754 GCA_025769975.1 Gallinago jamesoni | reverse complement strand
ACCACACAGCTTGGTGTCATCTGCAAACTTGCTGATGTTGCTCTCAATCCCTCTGTCTATGTCATTGATAAAAATGTAGCCCTGTCCAAATGAGCCAAGCAACATACATTTTATTAGTGGCACTTGCCGGTTTTTCATTCAAACACATGCCCACTGCTGAACGCCTCACAATTAGTTTGGCAGTCCTAGTTCGAGCAGCGTGAGCGCTCAGCTGAGTTGTGCATCCTCCCTCCCACATACATGGCTATGGGACTCTGCCAGGCCTCCTTGTCAGCAGTCAGTCCAGACAGGCTACATGGCAAAAGAGTAAGCAGCTTTGGGCTTCAGTCTCTGTGGTTTGATTCATAGCTGTAACTTTAATTTTGCTGTCTTTGCCTCTTTCACATTCCAGCCATTCTTCCAGGAAAGTTCAGAATAAAGTGACACCAATAAGAATGCTATGTGTGATAAGTGCAGAATGAGTGATGAGATCTTTTTTGGCCATTAGAGAGGGAGATTACTTACTGGTCTATCTCACTGTGTCTGAGTTGTGTGACCTTCTGTTCTGATACTGTGAGCATGGCTTGAAAGTAGAGGGACTTATAGCAGCTCCCCAGAAGCGGACAGGGAAATGAGACACAGTATCAGCCAAGGCATGGAAGTGCTGTGAGTGATTTTTAACACTTCAAAATGCCTATGTTCTAAGAAAATTCTCAATTTCCAGAATCCAAGCTTACTTCCCAAGGAGTGGCATGGGCACATATGTTGAAATATGAGAAAACCTAACATGCTGAGTTAAAAAAAGGAGGCAGATGCCTTCTAGACTCCTAGATTGAAGATTTTGTCAGCCATTTCCCAAGGAAGTTGGCTGAGTGAAAGCCATTGGGAAGTGCCATTTTTTTGCTTTTGCAGGTAGGGTCCTCTAGCCTCTAGAATAAATTTCAGAGGCAGAATGGTGTTCTGAATGCTCTGCAGAACCGTTCCTGCTGATTTTAGTCACCTGCAGTGTTGCTTCAGCTTTGAATCAAGGCTTTTTGGTTTGCTACAGGTGAGGTCAGAGACTGACAGTGGTCTGGGGAAAATTAAAATTCCTTGAATGTAAGCCTAGGGACACTTGTGAAGATGTGCAGAACATGGATGGTTCTAAGAATAAATGGTCCAGACCCCAGATTTACCTGAATGGAACAAGAGAGGACATCCTCTTGTAAAGTGTTGACAAAATCTCAATCTGCAGCCCATAACCCTACTTCATGCTGAGGTTTCAGAAATCAGAGAGAGTAAATTCCAAGTTTACTCTGTAGGTGCATTTTTGAAGGATAAGATGAAGTTATTCATTTCTGATAAGGTATGTCGCTTTACCCATTTAAGTAGAATGACAATTGAATACACCAAAGTCACTATTATAGGAAATGGGTTTTCTGTAAAGATGTGTAATAATCTCTGAGCTGCTTGCCATTTACAACAAGAATTGGTGGCATGGCTCTTTGCTATCCCTAGGGTATCCCTTCAAATTCCCATTCATGCAGTTATATCCCAGTTCATCTAGAGCTCCAGGGAACTCTTTAAGACTGAAGCCTAAGACAGACACCAGGTTTTTTAAAAGAGGATCATTTTTTCCTGCCTCCATGTGAATTTTTCATCTTTATAGGATCTCAGTAGGCCTCATACATCAATAGGAGGAACTTCAGCAAAGTGTACGCATTCAGCTTTGTCTGTAACTGTCTCACAGCAACAATGAGGTTATTTTTTGAATGAGAATCCTAAAGATTTGGCACTGGCTTTTTCTTTCCACAGAAGAGCTTATCTTACATATATCCATTTTCTATGTCATTGTCAAGTTTTTATGTTAAAATTTACATGTTGCTTGATGCTTCCACGAATACTATGCATGTGTATCCATGGCAAATCTTTCACCTGTAGAAATTTTCTAGATTCCTTTAATTCCTATTCAGCAAGGCATTTATGTGTGTGCTTCACTTTAGGCACATAAGTAATCTTTTTTACTTCAGCTGGATTATCCACGTACTTGAAACCAGATTTTAAGTTTGCTCAAGCTCTAGTTTTCTGAATAGGAACCTCAGAATATAAAGCAGTGCAGCACAGTCTGCTAAATACATCCCAGATGAGTTAGAAGGGAGGTATGAGACTCTAAAGCCATAAAACCTAGACTTAGGACTAGTACTCATCTTCAAGCCCTTCTTTTTTCATTATTTCCACAGCTTGCATCTTTTTTTTTAAATCTCTTTCTCTTTTTAGACACTACTATGGTATCTGAGTGTTTCACAATTTTGTAATGTGTGATCATAAGATGTTTTTCCTCCTTACACCTGAGGGCATGAGGGTCCCCAGAAGCCCTTTGTTTCTGTGCATGTGTACATGTGTCTGTGCATGTGTTTTGTGGAGTTGTGTGCTGTGTGGACATCCTGATCTCTCAGAGAATGTCCCAAGTAGCTGGAGCAGCCCCCTGGAGCTATTGAGAGTTCTGCAGCTACTCTGCATGTTCCCGGTGCTGATCATGACATTGTCTCACATATGGCAGAAGCCTTCCTCACTCAGAGAGGGGTCATCTCCTTCATAATGTGAAGATCAAAACTCTCATCTTATTCTGACCTGAAACCAGGGAAAAGAGCAAAGCCCAGAGCTGCTCTGTTCTTAGCCATCTGTGTCGCAGGAGCAGATGGCCTGCTGCATAGTAAACCAGCTGTGCCTGTTTTAAGGGGCAGCTGTTCTGTACTTAGGCATAACAGTTGATGCTATTTAGTGGTCAAAAGTGCTGGGTGAGTATAGCTCAGCCTGGCTCTGACTGGAGGGCTATTGCTTTTTACATGTCATCAGGAAATGACCATTTCAGTAAGGAAACAAGAAAAACAGTACATGTGTCAGCTTTTCAATGAAATGGGAAAGCACCTCATAGGAGTACCTTGCAATAGTTAGGCAAGGGTAGGATTCAGCTGTTTCAGTGCCAGATTTATTATGTGTCTTTGGCAAATCATTTGCTTCCTGATATGTGATAGAGAAACTGATAAATTAAGCACAGTCTCAGGCCACTGCCTCAACTGGAACAACCAGACTGCATGGTGCTTGGATAATACAGCCCGTATAGCTCCTAGGAAGTAGATGGTGAATGGTGAATTATTCATAGTGCTTCCTAATGCAGGCTGCCTTAGTATTCCCCAACATGAGCCATCTGCTCTTTCAATTCAGCTGAACGTTGAGAGATCCAAGCGGTAGATGTATTTGTACAGGATGCAACACTGATGGGAGGAGGCTGTTGTTGGCATATTAATTTAACCAACACTTTCATAAGCTGTCACTGTAACTTCATATACTGTATGTCATGAATAGGATCAGGGGAGTTTGAAGAGTTAGGTCCTCAGTGTGGGAAGTGCCCTCATTCTTCCTGAAATATCTACTCTGGTATTCTGAACTGCTTGCTTGTTGGCTAATTTATTTATTTCTTAATAGTTGTCTTAGGAGGATTTAGGGTTTCTAGCAGCTACTGTTGGTGAGAATTTGCTGAATTACCTGCTTCTGAAAGAAGAAAAGCTGCTAGAACGTGTAGATAGCTGCTGGTTAATCTTTGATGATGTGATGACTGCTGTGAGGGATAAAGTGAGGAATTTCCTCTAGGTCTCTACAGCCTGTACTACACAGCCAGTCTCCACATTACATGGTTGTGAAAGACTCCCATCCTCACCTGGTCAGTGGGTTATACTAGGGAAATTTGCTACTATAGCTTAGCTGAGTAGCAGTTCCTCAGCAAAACTACTAGCCTGGTAAATCAACAGTCCCAGTCTCATCTGTGTTAGTTTCCACTGTGTAGATTTGGCTCCATGCAAAGACCTGTTAACAGCAGAGCATAGGATGATGCACTATAAACTCACTCCCTAGCATGTCCCAGGCCTTTTGTTTGTGCCTAAAGTTTTCTGAAATTAAAAACTTCACTGGGAGTTTAGGTGAAGCCATCTTATGACTGTGTGCTTTGGAGATCTGCTTTCTCACAGAATGTGATCCATCTTTGTGTAGCTCAGAAAAAATAATAGAAACTACTTGAGATGAGCCATGACATAAAATGATATTACTGGCTATTCCTAATTATTCCCAGTGTTTGTAACGCAGTCATTCCTGCAGCTCTAGAGAAGTGGTCTGTTTGGATTAGCATTGTAGACACTAAAAAAAAATAAATTATTGCCATCTCAAAGATCCTGCAGTAGACAGACAAGAATTATTACTTCCCATTGGAAAGGTATAGAGAGATCTTCACAAGGTAACAGAGAAAACTGTCAGAGTATGGGGCCCAAACCCTTCAATGTGTGGGAATACCCAAATCCTACTCAGACCCTGAATTCAAATATCCCAGCCTCTGAGGCTCAGCTTCTGATATGTACAGCAAGGACTTCAATAAGTAGGGCAGATGGGATAGCATTTATCTCTCTTGATCCCGTGCTGTGACCCGACATTGTTGTGTATCTCTCGGAGCCATAGACATTAAATTTCACCACCTTCAGAAAAAAAAAAAAATTAAAGTGAAAAAAAAAGAGGTTGCTTAATTTGTGTGTGTATTCATTACAGTCACTGTAGAAGCTGATATTGCAAGATAAGGTGGAAATATGTAGGTCATTCAGAAATGTGTTCTTCCCTGGGATGGAGGAGATTTGTTTTCTTTTTTCCTGCAGTTAGAAGATAGGGTAAAGACTGACACTGAGAGAGTGGAAGTGACAGGTGATGAAAGAGAATGAAAGTGACTATTGTAACAAAGCCTTTGAATTAACAGCAGATGAAAAGAAACCTGAACTAATTCAAAGCTAAAATATATGGGTGATGTTTGTCTGTGGTAAAGCAAAAGATACAGTGCTAAGCAATTAAAGCTGAGTATCGATTCTGCAGGCTGGATTATTCATTCATTTTGAAAAACAGTGCGATAATGAAAGATACACAAGGAAGTTTCCCAGACCAAGGCCACTGCATAAGAAGTTTGACTTGTGTAATATTGCAAACTTCATCTGTGACAAAATTAATTCACTTCTTTTCACAAGTCCAGTCCACAACACTGACATTGCTTCTTGGAGAAATGGGCCCAAATTTGCCCTCAGCAGTCAAAGGCTAACTAGCCTTTAATACTAGCTAAGAAGTGAGCCAGAAATGGTCAAAGTAACTTCCCACATCAGTCTTAGCAATGTAATTTCAATCTATCCAGATGTAATAAAAATGTTGAACTTTTATTAAATCAGACTTGCCAACAGAGGGTCAAAATGCAAAACCTGAGCATGTTTCTAATTTTCTACCACTATGCTGTTTCAGTTTTCAGCAGACTGATAGCTGCTCAGTGGAGACGTGGCAATGGTGTACTGCCTTCTAAGCACCAGGCCTTCTGCTTATACCTTGTACCTGGGTGAACAGGGCATAAAATGCTTCCATTCTAATTTCAGAGCATATTAAATGTATCTGTCACCTCTTTAAGCATTTGAGAATAATTAGGAAAAGTAGAAGGCACAGCAAAATAAAAATTTCTCAGCAGAATTAGAGGCAATTTTTTATCAGTTCAGCAAAGTTGGAAACAGTTAACCAATGTTACTGGGTGCAAGATATGAAATTTTTTTGTGGGTTTGGATGATTTAAGAACCTTTCATTTAATTTTTTGACATTTCAAATATTGTTTAACATGTCATGCTGCAGTGTGTAACATACGAGGTGACAGAGATTAAAAAAACACTTCAGCGTTGTCCAATTTGGGTAATTCCAGAAAAGATTTTTTTTTTTACAGCAAACTTTGATATAGTCTATCAATACTGTTGCTATTTGAGAAGATAAGAATTCTGAAATATCCTGTGCATGGCACTGCATTTGTGCATTTTCCCTATTTTTTATGGTGTAGAATTTGGTACACTGAGTCTTAGGCAAGGGTATCACAACCCCTACTAGTTTAGTGCTAGAAAAAGCCCATAACTTGTTCCATAAGCAGTTTGATTTGTAGGATATTGCAAGCTTCCCTCCCCTTCCCAGCCCCCAATTCTGTTATTTTCCCTCCTCTCTCTGTTTTCTCTTTCCTGCCTAATGCTTTTTTATGCTGACATGAATGTCTTAAATAGATCAGAAATCTGCATTGAGTAAGTTAAGAGAGAAAAAGGTATGAAATCCATATATATACACACATATTTCAAGAGATATCAGAATCTGAATTATAAACACCATGTGAAGGACAGTCTGCCTTATTTTGCCTCATTTTCTAAATGAACTTAGATTTCTAGAGAGCATAAAACTCGATTGAGGCCATTTAAGCTACAGCAACCATCTTGTGTAAAGCAGAAGGAAAACTAATATGAAATAAGAGCTAAATAACTATATCAATATAGCATTTTGTGGCTGAAGTAATAATAGCTTTGCTCTGTAGGACACTGTGTCCTTGCTCTGTAGGACACTATGTAGGTCTTCTAGAGCAAAGAGAGTGGTTAAGCTATCATTTTTCATTTTTCATTTCCCCTTTCCATGTGTTGGTGTTATGTAGTGTTTTGTAAGAACTGTTAAGTTACTACTGTTACTAGTTGCCCTGGCATCTTAGGGGCCACATGTGGCCAAAGTACCACTGTGGTTAGAGTCATACAGAGAGAGGACAAAGTGATAGTTACTGCCCTGAAGACCTTTATGGGTGTCTGCCAAAACTGGCATTACATCTCCTTTATATAAATTGCACCCGTCCTTTGAAGTTATTAATGCTGTGCAGATTTACACCACTTGAGGATTTGCCACCTATTTTTGTAGATACAGCAGGATATTGTAGCCTCCAGAAATGTCTGAAGACAGCCTGTTCTCTTGATAAGCTGCAGCTCCTCTGCTTGTAGCTCCAGCTGTCATCTGTAAGCTTGCTAGGCAGCGTCTTTGCTGGGAGCTGCAGCTTCTCAACATGCTGCTCTTCACATGCTGGGATGAAGCAGTGAGACAGTCATTTTCACTCCCAAAGACAGAAATGTTTAACTTTTTCCTCTTGTCACCTTGCAGGTACCTGGTCACCTTGCATTGCACTGGTCCAGCTTTCCAGCTGCTACTCCTGGGGTTGCTGCTGTTGGTCTCTCTCTCAGGCAAGTGGCCCTGTTTGGCAACTGGAAGTTGAAGTGGGGTGCCTGGATGTGGGAGGGTGGGAACTGTTAGTGCCTGGGATGTGCTAGTTCTGTTTCCAGCCTGAGAGATGCACTTTCATTTCAAGCTTTAATGCCCGAACACTGCCACCGTTATGACCTTAGGATGGTGAAGTCATCCACGTGCGACGGTGAACCCTGTGGTGATGCCGAGCCTCCCCCAGTGGCATTGGCATGTTCTAGGTCCTGTCCATACTCCCTGTGGGCTGAACTTTAGGTTGCCTTCAAGCTCAGACTTAAGTGATTGTCCTTTGCTTGATTCCCAGTGGCTGTTTAGCCTATGCAGGCTCTGCTCAATGATGTGTGAGTTTAACCTTGTCCCCACACCTCTTCCCCTCGTCCCTTCACATGTCATGTCTGTAACCTGCTACTGTGATCTGGCGTCAAGCAAAGAAAGTCTCCCATGAGGGGAGATTTAGATTAAATACCAGATAGAAATTCTTTACAGTGAGGGTGGTGAGGCACTGGAACAGGTTGCCCAGGGAAGCTGTGGATGCCCCATCCCTGGAAGTGTTCAAGACCAGGCTGGATGGGGCTTTGAGCAACCTGATCTAGTGGGAGGTGTCCCTGCCCATGGCAGGGGGCTGGAACTAGATGATCTTTAAGGTCCCTTCCAACCCAAACCATTTTATGATTCTATGATCCTATGTGCTACCCCAGCTCTTCAGTCATGTGTCCTCTTTTGTGTTCATAGAGAGCCAAGTCCTGTAGAAGGGGTGGTGTCTAGCAAGCTCTGCTCAAGGAGCCCAAAACAGAAAGTTGCATGGTGAGAGTTGGGTGGGGAGAAAAGCACAGACAGCTCATGTGGCTTAGGCAGGGGAAAGGAGATCTGTAGTGTAGTTCTGTGTGAAAGGGGTGATTAGAAAGGCTGGTGACCTTTTTTCCTTGGTGCCATTTTGAAACAAGCCGTCATTTCAGAGTGGAGGAAGAATACCAGCTCTGAGTTAGGCCTTGGAGCTTTTAACTTTTGCCTAATAGTGAAGGAAAATTCAAAAGCAGCTTCAGATCACTAGGCATTGTGACAAATTTTGTTAGTGGCCCAAAACTCAATTTAAAGAAGTAAAATGTTTTAAGAATACCACAAGCCTTGAATTAAGAACCATGCAGAAAATGCCTCCGTGAAGACAGTTGTAGTTATTATGTTTTTGTCTACTTTTAGAGAAGGTATTTTTTTGCAGATGGCAGATCTTGTGTGATTACTTCCGTAGGTGGACTACCATGCTGGAGAATCATGTCCTTTTCAGTTAAACTTTGTTAGTTTAGCAAATTGCTTAGCAAAAGCAGTTTAGAGAGAAGATATTTGGTGATGCCAGAAATTATTGCCTAATAGGAAGAGGACTATACTGTGTCAGCCTACAAGCTCCATTCATCTATTTGGCTGGGACATCACTACAAAATCTCATTTGGTCTCCAGCAGATGGACTGGATATTGAACTGATGAATGAGGAAGGGCTACACCAGGAGCACAAGGGTAACAGTAAATGTAGTTCATCTTTGTCATTTGCTATGCAGAGAATTCATGAGTAGGTATTATAGGATTGAAGAATGTGTTGCAATTGCATGGCACTGGCATGAGGCAGCAGAGCTAAGAGTTGGTGGACAGCCTTGGGACGCTGGACATTTAAGCTCCTCCCGTTGGCATCCTACTGTTCCACTAGTAAATATAAGCAATTCCATATCAGCATTGTTGTGTTGATTTTGATGGTGCTATGCTGATCGACATCAGTGAAAGACCTCCCTAACAGCCTCACTAAAAATCAATATGATATGAATCATGTTGTGTCACATTTAACCCTTGTGCCTTATCTGCCTTGGCACAGGATATTGAATTATAGAATCATAGACCATCTCAAGTTGGAGATGGATCCATAAGGATCTCTCTTGGATTGAGTCCAACTCCCTGCTCCTCAAAGGACTACCTAAAACTCAACCATATAACTAAGAGTATCATCCAGACACCCTTTGAACTTTGACAGGCTTGTTGCCATGACCACTTCCCTGGGCAACCTGTGCCAGTGACCAACCACACTCTCAAGTGAAGAACCTTTTCCTAATGTCATCTAAACTTCCCCTGATACAGCTTCGTTCCATTTCCTGGTTGCACTGAGTTTGAGGGGCCAATATAAATTGCCTTTAATCTGTGACAGTCTTTACTTAGTTCAACTTAGAAATTAATCAAGCTCTGCCATGATTAAGCAAGACACTCAGTTAGGTATGTGTCTTAACTTGGAAGCATGTGAGTGATCCTGTTGAAGTGAGAGTTTGGAATGTATGTAAGTACCTGCCTAGACAGGGGACGTAATTAAAGATCTAGAGCGATATCATGGAATGACTTTTGACTCAGTGACTGATACCAGCATTGCATCAGATTGCAAATTCAACATGACTTAGAATGTAAATATGGACTGCTATATCCCTGGCATAGCTGTTATTTTAAACCTGAACTTGATCCTTCCACTCTTTCCTTCAATTCTGCAGACAAGGAAGAGCTCTTTAATGTCTCATTCAATCTCACTAAACAGTGGCAGAAGTAGGTTGCCTGGACTCCTTCTAGCATCCTACAAACTTTTTGTCAGAACTGTGTCTCCTTGTAATGACTTTTCCACCTTTGACTTGTGCCAAAGAAGGAAAAATGAATAATGATTATTTTTTCAAACAGCAGGAATGTGGCAAAATGAGTTTGAGCTATGCTATGAGGATGATGGATTTGCCACTTGATCTAAGTGAATTCTGAATCTAAATAAAACTTAATATTCAGAGTTCACCCTATTTTAAAGCAGCAGAGGCACATCATTAAAAAAATTTCTGACATGTCAGTGAGCAATGAATTAGCATGCAGTGCAGCGCTGCAAAGACATAACAAGCAACTCCCTGCTGGTGTATAATGTGCCGGCACATGGAAGATGATACATAGAATGAGACAAGGAATAGTTCCTTAGGGAATAAGATACTTCAGGCCTAATCCTGAGGTAGTGTAAGAGGCATATATCTCCCCTGAATGAACTGGAGCTCAACTGATTTACAGCAGTCTGGGTGCCAGCTCTTTCTCATTAGTGAACAGTGGTGATGTTCTATTATAACTTTTTCCTCTCCAGCTTAATAAAATTACTCGGCTGCTATGTTAAAGCTTCTCCATTGTTAGCCACCTGCTGCTGAGTCTCATCTTTCCACTTAGACTGGTGCTCTACCCTTTTGCTCCCCAGTCTTCTGTGCTGCAACTTGACAGGCTGTTCTCTCCTTTAATTGGGAATGTAACTTGGCAGTGCTTTCCAGCTGCTGGTCCTCAACAACTTGTCAGGGGACTGCAGAAAATCACTACCTGTTCACAAGGCTTAAATTTGCCATACAGTGATCTGTACTTCCACTGGAAAAACATGGAGGCTTCAATTTAATAAAGGTTTAATGTCAGAGTCGTAGCTCTTGACTTTTGCAACTTGAATAAGATGACATCAGTACATGGCAGGAGGGCACAAAACAAACATAATTTGAAACTGGAGAGGTCTGGATCGGTACAAGTAGAAACTGTACCACCATGAGGATAGCCAGGCCATAGAGCAGGTTGCTCGGAGAGGTTGTGCCATCTCCATCCTTGGAGGTTTTCAGAATGTGATTGGACAAAGTACTGAGTACCGTGTTCTCATTGCTGACCCAGCTTTGAGCAGGACTGGAAACCTCCCATGATCCCTTCTAACTGAGATTATCCTATGATCCCATACCTTCTTGCATAGATTGCAGATTGGATCTTTCTGGGCTCTTCAGAACTGTCTGTCATGAGTCCTGAGACCTTAATGGGTCTTTGGTCCAGATCGAGGAACAAAACTATACCAGTAGACCAGAAAATGAAGAGAAGGTTTTATGACTTGTGATTCTGTGGCCATTATAACTGTATTTTTCAGGCCATGCATGATACCAATGAAAAAGATATAGTTAAGGAATTCCTTTTAGGCCGTTAAAATTTTCGTGATATTTCTGCATGCAAAAGCACAGTTAAATATGCAGCTGTATAGTTATATATACATACACATTACATTATTGTTTTTTACAAGTGTCACAGTAGTACAAGCTTTTCAGCTGCTTGTTATATTGGCTGCTCTAACCTCAACAGTAGATCTCGCTGAACCATTCCTTGCTGTAATTGTATTGATGGTACATTGTCTAAGTGCTAGAGGCACTGGAGTTGAATCTGAGTTACTCTATCAATCAGTGCTTGCCTCTTATTGTGCCCAGATTGCATATTTGACCAAAGAAGTTATAGAGGATATTTGA
Organism: Gallinago jamesoni; assembly: GCA_025769975.1. NCBI lineage: Eukaryota > Metazoa > Chordata > Aves > Charadriiformes > Scolopacidae > Gallinago > Gallinago jamesoni. The sequence continues at coordinate 51,273,376 of JAOQGH010000019.1, read as the reverse complement.
CTAATGTATTTGTGTTTGACTAATGCCATTGTATTTGACTAATGGCAATTAACACAATTAGAAATCACTGATTTAAAATGGACCAACATCCCCTGGGAGTTATGGTAACTAGCTGCAAGTAAGCGCTAAGTTAATAGGTACAATTTTTGGTAGGTATTCTTTCTTGAACATTGCCTGTGCTTGAATGTACAGTTATTGCTTAGCTGCTGTTTTTACTACCAATGCATGTTTTCAAAATCATAATTAAATGCAGAACATATGCTATTGTTGTCTATGGGCCTCCCTGGGAAGGTGCTTATCAATGGGTGGTTTTGTTCCAGTTCTGGGGTTATTCTAGTGCAATGGAAGACACCCAGATCAACAACTGTTTGCAAAATTGTGGCTCTGAGCAGTGCCAGCCCACGAGGGGATTTTTGAACCTGCCTGTTTAGTCCATGAGAAGTGAGTAGTGGCAGGCAGAAAGGTTACTAGAGTTCATCAAAGACCTGCAGAAAGTATGGATTACTCAATTCTCAGAGAGCATTTGCTGCCAAATGAACAGGAGAACATTGTAGGATAAATAGCTGTTATCTGCACTTAGAATATGTCTTCCAAGTGAGATGGAAGGTGTTCTGCCTTACAGGATTATCTGGCTGTTCATCCTGTCACGTGAAACAGCCATCCTCTGGTTGTTATAAAACATGGGCTGTCAACACAGGGCCCACAGGATGGCTTTATAAGGTCACAGGCACCATTTCTATGGTTCTATAGAAGAACGAAGAGGTTTTACCCAAAACCTTTATTTATTTAGATTCACACATTATTTAGGCTCACTGATAGAAAGGGTCTTTTGAAAGAAATTAAAGGCTTCTGATTCTAACCAAATCCAGTTTGCAGGGCTGTACAGAATTTCTGTTGCTCTCATTTTCATTTACGGTAAAAAAAATCACAGAGATTGAGATACTGAGTTGGTTTCTCAGCTTTTCTTGACCCTATCCTAAAACAATGTATAATGGGTGTTCCTGGCGATAACACTAAATTCAATGTGATGCAAAGTAACAGTTTACCAAAGTTGATGTCAAATATTTGTCTTTTGGCTCAGATGTTCAGTTAGTGTACACTTGCATAGCTTCTTCAGTCCTTCGTGGTTTCATTACTAATTTTTGTGGAGGTGGATGTAGGAGAGAAGATAATGATGAAACTATGGCATCCACAAGAGCATCAACGTGACTCACCCACCAGTCGTTATTGGTAGTTATTATACATGTTTGTTGCTTTAGAACATACCTTCCTTTGCCTTTACTTTCATCCTCCATGTCACCCTGTCCTATACCTACTTTGCTATTTTTTTGTAAGTCTTTCTTTGGGACGAGCTCAAGATAAAATAAGAAGTTATCTGAATTTAACTTCTCAGTTGGGTGGAAAATATGTATCTCACAGACATGTTTTGGGGATAATTTGTCACAGCATGACTTTCTTCAGTGAACTTTTCTTACTGACTTAGTCTGAGGCAGGAATGGAACAAAACTTCTTTGCCCCTTTTCTGTAATTTACCACCTTAATAACCAAAGCTCAGCAGATTTCTTTGCTTTCTGTTTTACTTGGCCACCACATGTCCTTTCACAGGCCACACCACACAACCCAGCAAACTCTTTTGCTTTCCATCACGTGAAGGAGAATACTTCCTTTCCCTTCCTGATGCCTTCCACGTGTAACCCCCTGCTACAACACTGGTACAGCTCTTGCTTGCTCCATGGTACTGTTAGAGGTAAAGAAAGCCCTCTGCCGAATTACTACCTATTACTTCAGCATAATGTTTGTACCGCTCTGTTGACCTTTAAAGGCAGATCAACTCAAGAATGACTCAGGCCAGATTACACAGACATTGTCATATACTCTGATTTGCTTTCTGGGTTGACCCTACTTTCAGCAGAAGGTTGGACTCAAAAGCTCCTGTGGTCCCTTCCAACCTGACCCTTTTATTCTGTTATTCTATGATTAAGTGATGCTGACTGAAAGATGTTGTCACACTTCAACAGATAATCTTCCTTTTGTGCTCATTGTATAGTGGAATATAATCACTAACACAAGAAAAAGAAAAGGGAGATGGCAAGCAAGGAACTCAGTTTGCATTGAACTGAGTAATAGTGCTGTGTTGTGGGTTTTTCAACATGGACTATTCTGTTTTTTTAATGATATTCTGTCTACTGTGGAAAAAAAAATTCTTGGGGAAGTATTTAATGCTTTCTGACAGTTCCAGTTCTGGTACCACTTGAGATTAGCAGGTTGACAGGCTCTTATTGTCTTTGAAGCTTTGCATTTGCCTAGGGAGAATATGTCTTCTTTCCCCACCCTTTGCTGATGGTGTAATCACGGGGAGCTGAAGTGTATTTTATCTCATGACACAGCTAGTTGTTATTTTTAGCCACTAAATCATTTATTTGGAGTTATATTCCCCCTTAATTATAGGCACTAATGACACGGTTAGCATTTTTTAAAATACAGAGTGAGATCTGGAGACTAATTAAGGGTGCTGGTGAGGCTTTTACATGAAATCACTGAAGTCCTCTACAAGTGCCTATAATGCCTTCATTCAGATTAGTTACATTAGAAAGGAAATTTAGGACCAATTTTATGCAAATTATTAACTATAAAATCAATCAAAAAAAATCTTCAAAGCTATACTGCTTTTGATGATACTTATTTATGATTAAAGTAATACAACAACCACATCAAACTCATATCAGCTGTTTAACACTAGTGCTGGCTTGGAATAATAATTCTCTCCACTGTTAAGCTATTCTGTGAACACAGCGTATCAATCTCTATAAATCCCAGGAAAAAATTCAAGGAATAGACCAGTGACTCTAAAATACCACCTATGGTGTTTTATTGAAGACAGTCAATTCGGAGGGTCAAATAAGGAAACCAAAACAAATATTGTGTCTGAACTGTAGCATTAAAGTGGGTGCAAAGCCTTCTTGTGAACTGTCTGGTCTCATAGACAGGTTAACATTTCCTTACTAGTTCTCTCTGTAGTTCAGGCCATCACTGATGCTCTGGCAAAATGAAATCTGGCAGCTCTTGGCTGATAGTTTATAGCTGAATGTTTTTTACCTTTTTAGGTTTCTCAAACAGAGAATAGAGAAGATGCTTTATTGAGTACCTGTATGAGGCTGTTTAGGACTGTAGAGCTTCTTTTGCAGAGCTTCTTCTCTTTACATTTCCTTTTATACTGCTTAGATGTGCGTAGGACAAGTTATATTTTTATGCCTTCATTGGGAAGTTAAAAACCTAAAGAGGTTGTGGAGGAGATCATGCTCAATATCCTCCATGGCAGCACTTTGGCCCAGTAATCACCAGGCATTTGCAGTTTGGCAGTGCCAGCTTCACCATGCAGAATAAAGCCCCAACTCCACGCTCAGTCTGAATCTAAAAAGTACAAAAGTCAGCTTTCTGAGAAAGCTCGCTCCCTCCCCTCCAGCTTCCTCGTGACTGCATCCTGCCTGACACATTATTGGCTTGTGGAAAGCTCATCCACAAACTGGCACAAGTAAGCAACTAGAAGGATCCAGCTGCTTGGCACACAAATTTTGAAATGCAAAAGCAGTGTAAAAATGTTATGGTCAGGCAGCATGATTCTCTTAATGAAAAGGAGCTAGCTCTGCACTTGAGGGAGTCAGGAGTCAATACTCTTGCTCAATACTACTTCTTGTTGCAAGCTCCCTTTTGGCTTTCTTCAGGTGTAACAAGAGGCAAGTTAATCTGTTCACTGACGCTGCAGATTCCTGTTTCTGAGGTGGTAACTCTGAGGGTCTGGAAATGCCAGCCTCTCAAGCCCTTGCCCTTGATCTTCACTACCTCTCTCTGCTTTGCATACCTGGTCCATAACCCTCAGTGAAGCTCCAAACCTTGAGTGCAGCAGGCTGGCCCATCACAAGCTATTTTCAACTCGGCAGAATCAGCATCTGCACATCAAATAAATCCACACCCTCCTCTCCTTCGTCACTGTGGATATGTAAGTACTAAATAAGTCTGCTTTTTGAGGGAGCAGTGTGAACATCTTATGGGCAGATGGCACTATTCTCCTTGCCAACTAGACTATTCTCTGAACTTTATATTTAGGGACTTAGACCACAAGTCAATCAGCTCATGTTTAGAGTTTCATCCTAGTAGAAATAAGCAGATGGATAGTCCGTGCTTTAGTATTAGTTGGATTTTCTTAGGAAATCAAACTTAAAATATGGAAAGTTTATTTAAGGCCTGCATTATCCTGCATATTTTTTTTTCTCTCATAACATGCTGCAGAGCTGTAGGATAGCAAAAACATCAGAGAAATAGATAGATAGATTAAAATGTTCAGCATGTGTTGACTTGCAAATCCCAACTACTTTTTCTCATTATTTGGCTCATAATAATCAGAAAAACGAGTTGTAACATTTATCCACAATATTTGCTGAATTTGTTTTTATATGTATTTCTATATTTTAAATATTGTGTTGGCAAGAGATGTATTTTAAATATCTTAACCCACTAAACATTGGCTCATCAGAATGAGAATTCAGAGATGCTGTTTCTGTATTTCTCCCCCAGTTTGGCGTTTAAATAGGGAAGAGCAGATCAAGACCAGAACAGACACCTCCCAGTGCCTTTGCTAAATGTAAAATGAAATTCAGATCATAATAATATGAAGAGTGAAAGATATTGTCAGGTTTTGCATTTGTGAGGTATTGAAGTGCTAATAAATCAGAAAATCCCATGTCAAAGACTACCTGAATGGAGAAACTACCCTCCAGATCAAGACAGATCTTTTCAAAAGATCTTTTCAAAAACTTCTGGAAGTAATTGACAGCCAGTAGAGTTCTGGCAGGAACCTAAAGGTCAGTGATACCCTGAGAAATTCTGTTAGATGGGAATGGGAATGAGTGGGAATGGCAAAGCTGGACATTAGTGTCTCTTAACTATCTTCTGAAATGTTCATCAGAGACTCTGGAGTCTCTGGACCCAAATGTTTGGGTAACATTTTATCTTAGCCCTTTCACTTCCAAGATTCCATGCAAGGGGCACAATACAGCCCTTGATATGTTCATGTAAATCTTGAACATTTCAAAAACGTTCAGGAAACAAAAGATTGAAAAGCACTGAAACCCAGGAAATTCCAATGACTTTTGCTCCCAGGATGTTTAGGTCTTTTTATACTTGTGACTAGAAAGGTGGAAAAGGATGGGTTAACTGCTTGTGCCTGTATACATTGAATTGAAGTGGTTTTCTGAACCTGATGATGCCCCCTTTGGATTCTATTTCTTGAAATGTAGGAACTAGTTTCAGAAGTAGCAGAATTCATAAATCCTGGTGGGTTTGGATGCGTGTTTTATAGTTGCTTGATTTTTTAACAGTTGTATCGAAGCTGCTTTGTCATCACACTCCTTATTAGACACCAGTAAACTGGCTGCAGAGTGAGTTTTTCTGGTCAGTTAAGTATGGCTCTGACTAGAGCTTTCCAGTGGCTGGGGAACAGGTAGCATCTCTGTCCCACATGCACCCTTGTTAATCAGTGCTTAGTGCAGCCTTTTCCTCAGTGAGCATGCTGACAGAGTCACTCTACCACCCATTCACTTATTTTCTTAAAATGTGAAGAAATGCTGTATCTTTGTGATTGTGGTCTTTGTCAAATTTGGCTGTAATTGGACTATGGGTTCAGAAGTTACTAATAAAAACACACATAACTGTAGCACATGACTGCTGAAACTCGTTTTCCCATAGGACACGGCCAGGATACATGAACTAACAGATGGCCAAGCGGGGTTATCTACTCTAAAGTGGCATGCTTTGCACTTGGGCACACTTCCAGCTTCAGCCCAGGTCTTCAGTGCCTTTCCAGGGCTCCACATCAATGCTTTGTGATTTGTCCTGGTAAACTCAACTGTATGCTCTGGACCTGAGTGCTGTTAAAACTCACTCATCCTTTCTTTGCTTACCTGCCTGTCCACAGTCATTTTGGTCGCAGCTTTGCTGCTGCTTCTGAAAAAGAAAATTCTTGGCAGTCCTTGATGTCTGTGGGTATATAAAGATTTCTCCAAGCAGAATAGGCACACCGCTCAGTCTGCAGGCAGCCTTCTCACCAAAGTTGCCACTATGCCCATGCAGCAGATATGCTGTCAAGGATATCGGGCAAGAATGTAAGGAAAGGGAAGGGCATCTTGAACATATTTGGTCCTAATAGATTTCAGGTAAGTTTTAAGTGGAAGTTATCTCTTTAGCCCACATGTGAATGAATATTTACACCCTCAAAATATGATTATACCCTTCATTCATTTCCTAGTTCAGGTGGAATAGGTGATGCAGCTGGGAGAAGGCATATGTTGAGAGAAGATCTAGTGGCCTCTTTTACAGATAGATGCCAGGAACTTCTCATCCATGTTTATATAACTCACCATTCCTGTCTCCTGCTCCTCGTAAACATTGATAATAATAGGTATAGCACATAACTCATTTGGATTCCTATGGAGAGCAATTAAAACTTTGAAGATGTAAATGTTTAACATTGTTTATAGTCCAGCTGGAAACAGGAGATGCCAGAAATTACGTAAGCTCTCTAGGTATGAATAAGCTCCATGTAAGCATCTACTTCTCTTCTTGGTTAATTGTTTGGCATTACCTTGCATAATAAGGCTCTCATCTGAATGGGAATCAATGGGGGCTGCCTGGTTATAAGTGACATTAAATGATAATCTGAACTGTTGGCATTTGTAGTGCATCCATAGGCAGGACTGTAGTTCACTTTCTCCTTGGCACTGTCCTTATAGTATGGGAATAGGGAGAAGAATTCTTTCTCTGGACATTATATTTGTATCCTCTATGGAAAAATAAATATAATCCAGACAAAGTACACATTTTCTGTCAAGGGAGAACACAAAAAGGCAGCAGCAAAATGAGCATTGATAACGGAAAAGATAGGCTGATGTTTGTCTGCTGATGGAGCATTGTCATAGGTAGAGGCATTATAAAGAAATATGATACAAAAACTGCAGGAATTCATGAGTGTTTGCCAGGATGGGATGACATTTGCCTAGGAGTTCCTAAGGAACCAAGGAATAAAATAGCTGTGCTGGTGGCAAAAATTATGCTCTTATCGTTCAGAACAGCTGCTTGGCAGTAGGGTCACTCACATTTTACTACACTTTGAGAAAAAACATTGGAAGGAAATATTCTGAAGCAAATCGTTAGAGATGGAATTATATAGCACTGTGATGTGAACAGTATAATAGAGGTTGATATAGTCTTGCCTTTATAAATCACGCTTCTGAAGTAAATTTCTCAGGAAGACTAGTGGAGTTGATTCTTGGGAGCTAGGTTCCCAACCAATATAGAACAGGAGAGTCCCCTGATTTCAGTGGTGTAAGGGCAAGCTCCATAGACTAAGGGGGGATGAAACAAACCGTTCATGATAAAGAACTGAGGCTTTTGAAATAGCTTTTTTGAAGTGCCTTGTTAGAAGCTATTAAGAAAGTCTGAAATCCACAGGCTGAGAAAGCTTTGAGAAGGATTAAAATTTGGTTACTAGTTAGAAAATAAAAGTCCCTTTCTCATTAAAGCAGCAAAACCTGCTGAGAACACAGAACTATTTTAGATAACCAAGACCAGTGGAGAGTAGGAGAGTTCTAGAAAGGCTAGGTAACAATATAGTATAATACTACTTCCACTTCCCATCTTTCCCCTTCCTACTGCTGACTGCCCACTCCTGCAGTTTCCCCCTGTGCCAGCACAGGCAGCCACATTAGCCTTTGTGAATTGACTCGGCTCACTTCAAAGAGAGAAAGCTAGTCCAGCAGCAAGCCCCAAATATAAATGGAGTGGACAAGCTCTGACTAAAGCTAGAAGGAAAGTGACCACAAGCAGCAGTAGAGGGAATGGGAACCTGCACATTACCTCTGGCTGCAAGCAGAGAGGATGTTTCTGAGAAGAAATCTCAGGACATCTTTTGTTGGTGCAAGGTGAGCGTGGAGTCATAAGGAGTATTTTCTTCAAGTGCCATATTTGCAGATATAAATTATTCCACAAGCTACCTGGCTGAGATCTACCGACTTTTAACGCATATGTTAAGCTGTGGATGGACACCAGGGATGGAATCCTGTCTTCAGTCCCAGTGGGCCTCCTCCCCTCTCCTTTGCTTAGAAAGAGCCAGTATTTCCCTGTTCGTTTGTATGTTCAAACTGCTTCATAACTGCAGTTTCTTAGGTGCTCATGGCTTGTAGCATTAGCAATAATCAGAATACACCCACAGCTATCAACCCCAGCAGGCAGTATCCCTATGTCACCGTGGTAAGCCCAAACCATCACAGGTACACAGCTCTGACCACACAACTGCCAGGACTCATGCACAGCTGGGCTAAGTCACACTTCTATTTTAAACAAAGCTTTTACAGCATACATCTCCTGCAAGTTTGCATGGAGCCCTTGACACTGATTTTTTAATACAAATTATTGAGTGGCAGATGGTTGTTTACATTCGCAGTAATGCTGGCGCAGACCTGCTTGTTAACCAGCAGGCTGGCAAGAAACAAATATTGCTGCTGGTGGTTTTATTTGTGGGATGGGAATTTTGCAAGCACTGACACAGTAACAGACAGTGCTAAGTCATTCTCCACAGACAACATTGATAAAACCAGCAAGTGGCACAGGATAAAAGCTCCAGCCTTTCCAGGCACTGAAAGATTAGCCTGGTAGACAACAAGGAAGTAGAACATCTTCCTCTGTATTGCCAACTTTTATTGTGGCTCATGCCCTGAGTCATCCTGTTTAGAACAAAATAATTGACAGACAAAAGAGATGCCTTCTTGCTGGTGGTGTTCCACCCTTCAGGATCCCAATGCCTTTCATTATAATGAGTATGTTGTTTAAAATCTCGGTTCTCTTACTTTAATTAAGTACTTTCTGACAACAGGAGGCAAAGTCATTAGAGTGTATTTCACTGCACACACAGTTTTTTGTATTTTTCTGGAAATTTAAGAGTTGACAACGTTACTAAAGCTGATCAAAAGAAAATGGGCTTAATGAAGGACTAGAAATTGAGTTTAAAAAACCTACAGTGTTAGCTTGGCTTTTTGATTTCTCTGCTTTACTCTTCTGTGTTCCTCATGCATAGAGAACAATGAGCAAGTCGTCTAGTGTCCAAGACCCAAAGCTGAAAAAATTAACAAAAGTAGTCTGATTTCCAGATGGTAAGTATGTGCATTTCCCAAGGAATCTAGTAACAGCTACATGTGATCAGCAGCTCTGGAAACCTGCCCTACAATCATAGTTTTAAAAAAGGACTTTATATTTACACAATATTTATGTCCTTACACACATAGATCAGATATGTTCATGCAACCTTCAACATCTTTGAATGCAGTATTTGGGTCAGTAGCGTCTAAACTTAATGGTGCATCTGGCTGAAGTCCTTCCCCCTTCCATCTCCTTCTCTCCAATAAAACATTGCCCAAAGTGCTGAGCTAGGGACATGAGCAATTTGTGTGAAAATATTTGCTATTTGAAATGTCTTACACTTTAAAACCATTATTATAATAAAAAAAGAGCCAGACACCTAAAGCCTTTTAAAGACTTTAAAAATTTGATCAGTCATCTCAGGTTATGTACAAGAAAGAGAGAGAAGGCATGGCAGCTGGATTTGTTCACCCTTTGTTTCCAACACTGTGTAAATTCAGTTTGAATGGTATCAGCCCCATACTGGATTAAACAAGAGTCTTGTGTACAGGAGATTGGACTAATCTTTTCTTCCAACATTTGCATAGCCCAAGGACAGGTGAGTGTCTCTGCAATTGTAGGAAGTGTTTCCCATCAAAAGACAGATTGTTGAAGGTATGAAAGTGAATTACTCAGCTTTCAAGTATTTGTTCCTTGCTTTAATTGTTTTAGCCTTTTGCTTTTTTAAAGAGTTTAGCACTTGCAGACTATCACCTATAGAGGCTTCATTGTAAATATATGGATTCAACACTAAGTATGACTAAGGCAGCACCCATTTCAAAGTGTAGTCATAATTTAGTCTTCCCACATTAGCTGAGGAGATGGCAGGCATCTTCTGTTGGGACAGGGTGGAGAGGTGACAGGTGGACAGAAGTGCTCACAGCAAAAGGCTGTAGGTGCAGATGAGCCAACACTCCTTATGACAATACTCTTTCAGTAATCTTCGTGTGTTACTCATAAGTCACAAGGGTAGATCAATGTGTTGTGAGTTGTTTTGGAAGCACAACCAACCACCTAAAGGCCAGGCTTGGAACATTTTCAGCAAAATCAGCAATGACTTTATTTGTAAACACGTCTCTAGCACCAGGTCTATATTTGCATGGGGTTATCATAGTTTTAGCCATTCCCCAAATGAGTATTTGCCAGTGCGGTGTGTGTTCTTATGTCATGCTCAATGGTCATGCTGCATCACCACCGACTACTGATGTCAATTTGTTTAAATTTCATTACATGAATTAATGAAAGTCCATCATGGGCTAATAAACACAAAGGTGAGGATACAGTTTCTCCCTAAACCTCAAACCATGGAAAGATGACAGTATATCAGCGAAAGTATTTCTATATAACTGTCCTATTCTTATATGTTTTCTTCCAAGTGCTTATCTTTGGCTACTGTCTGAGACAAGATATGGAATCAATGGACATTTGATCTGATATATCTCATATTTGTAGCTGTACCTAGAAGTTAATATATGACAGGGTCAGATAGTTGTTGACATCTCATGTATCTTGTAGTGGTGCAGTTTTCATTATGGTTTCTTTAGACAACATATTTGAATGCATTATGCTCTTTTGGCACTTTCCTTTTTCTTCTGCCTTTTACAGAAAAGTTACAGAGATGGAAGATCTAGACCACTTCCACTTTGTAGCTCAGTAACTATTCTAGGCAAAAGGAAATAATGCTCAGGTTATTTTAATATCTAGCATTTTTTACTGATTATCCTTTGAAAGAAAGAGAAGCTCAGGTTTCTCTTTTAGCGTCTATCTTGTGGTGTTACACTGTGTTGGGGGGTTTTGTGGCCAAGTAACACTCTGAACTGGAGCTCTGACAGAGTACTGGCAAAAGTAATTGCAGTCACCATGTAGAAAATGGGAAACAGTTCTAAATCTTGGTGGAGTTCAAGGATATGTTTTTGCTAGAAAAACAATGGGAAATGTTGTAACTTGTACTTTGCATTTCAGCATTACTTTGATAACTTATCAACATGTCTTTTGGTTTGGGTTGAACCAGAATGATTGTTTCCCCAGATTTTGGTGTGATCATCAAATAAAAAGTTCGCTATTTGTTTTCCCTGACTTAGGAGAGACACATTCAATTCCTACCTCTGCCAGAACTTTTCAGCATGACCTTGAACACTTCCTTCGTATTCAGGCCTCTTTTTATAACATGAAAACAATGTTTACAGTCTACTTTATAAAATGTATTGAGATATATGGATGAAGAACCCTTTAGCAGATTTAGATTGTATGTTGTCATCGAAGGCAAAATAGGATTCATGTGACTGGCAATCAGAGTTTTCACTCTTTTTTCTGTAGGTATTTCCAACTGTTCTTATGGAGAAGACCTTACAGCCTATGAATCAAATGTAACTGAGAATCTCAGAAACCAAAAATGCTGGTAAAGTGCATACCAATAGCTGCAGTGATGCTGGGTGTATCTCTGCTTGTATTGTTAACCACTACTTCATTAATAATCATTTAAAAAATTAAAAATAAATCACAAGGAGATTATATGTTTTTCTTGGTGCTTTGATGCAAATTGCTTTGATCTAGAGAGAATAATGTGTTCTTCTTTTGCAGGGAACCACATGTCATCCTCCCACTTTGCAAAAAAGTTATCAGAAACATGATAAAGAGCCTTTATACTGCCCTGGCCTTTAGTTCAAACCAGAACTGACACACTCTTTCATCTTCATGTAAATATGCTTTTTTTAACACTCTTTACAATCAATAAGCTCCACTCCAAGGCCAGCGTATTCTCCTTAATGCTACTGCTGTACTCCACAAATCCGCAAAGAAGACCTGGGTCCTCCTGTAGGAAATGAAGTAGATTGGTAGGAGTTATTACTGCGGTGTATCCTGTCAGTAATACAGAGCTGGGCAGGTTTCACACTGCCAGTATGCCACTGAGGATTTTCTAGGATTTTTTTCTGTTTTTTAATTATTTAAAAAAAAATAATTAAAGAGACCCTACTATCCCTGAGTTTCAGGTCATCGGAGGCTGAGAGGGTATGCCAGGGAAATAACACTGTAAGCTTGCCCTCTATTTATATTCTTCCTTAGATGTCTGCTACTGCCTTCTGGACACTGAAGGAAACAGAGCTCTGATGTGACCAGTTCAACCATCATTATGTTATTCTGTTAACACACAGACTTGGAGACCTTCAAGTTTCTGATCTGAAAATTATGGCACAATGGCAAACCACCAGATACATTTTACTTACTTGTCACTGGAATAAACCATCTTCTGACCAGACCAATACAGTCATTCCATACTGAGGTAAAGCTAACAGGCCTATGAGAATATATACATAAAAACCGTGACACTAGCAGTTGTGGTCTGCATCTCAGAATTTGCCACCTCAATAAGCATGGAAATACCACACCTAGAGGAAAGTTACTAATAAGAAATGCCCTTGAGTCTGACTGTTTTCACTTCGTTGGAGCAGTGAAACTACAGACCAAGTTCCCTTCGTCTTTCCCTGCATAGCATTGTGGTGAGAATTGATATTGTCTTATCCAGAATACGGTTCAAGTGCTCTGAGACTTACTTCCTCCTCAAGCAGATGCTACAGCACAATACATGGCTTAGTCTTCCACTGACTTTATTACAAAAGCATTTGAGGTCACTGCTCAAGTTCAGTACTAAGATAAGCTTGATGAAGTGTCAAGTTAGTTGATAGTGGGAAGAGTTCTTGGCTGTATACCCTGGTTAACTGCATCCAGCTCCTGGCCTTCAGCTCAACTGATGTAGAGTTATGTCTACAGTTGCTGGCGTCTCTAGACCAAGGTGGTTACATATACACTGCATAAGCACTTGGGGTAGTGATGCCTTGTGGCCATAGGGCAGATACTCTTTCCTATGGTGATCAGCATTTTTCCAGCCTGGCAGCATAATGTTTTTAGTTTGGAATGGAAATGGCATGTTGCATGCCTTAGGCTATAGCATGAGGCCATGTAGAGGTGTTTTGAGATGATTATATATGGCAGACCCAATGCTGTCTTGTCCAGGCTGCCTTTCAACCAGAGCGAGTAATCTCCAAAATTATACTTAGGTTTTATGTAATTAGTTTGCTATCTCAGGAATTAAAAAGAACCAAAAAACCCAAAACTAAAACCACACATGCGCACACAGCCAATCAAAAAACCCCATCAAAACAAAATAAACCCCCAAAGGCTTACATAAAATAACATTTATTTAACAGAGATGTCAGGAAACCAGGACAAGACCTAGGGAGCTCAGTAATTCAGTGTAGATGTGTACCATCAGAGAGTTATTCCAGATATTTTTATGGGAAAAGGAAACAAAGGGACAGTTATTGGATAAAGATATTTTCCCAGGGGATGATTTATAGATAGAAAAACATCGCAATCACTCACATGGATGTAAGGTTGAAAGCAAGGTAGCCCAGCCTCCCGGCTACATGAGACACATACTAGTCTTCATGTGGCTAAGAACCAGAAGCAACATAGCACATACCATGGATGATGAAAGAGGCAGGGTTTTCCAGGGTTCTTCACAGGCAGGAGATAATACTGATTGATTACCAGGGGCTGATTATGCTATTAGAAGTGGAGTTAGGATAGGTTAGTTTATGGACCTCAAGGCAACCGAAGAAGCTTCTTAGCTCATTTCATATTTGGGGGGTGGGGGGGGTTGGGGGGGGTGGCTGGGTTACCCAGAAGTCCCCGCCTGTATGAAATATTATTATCTGTGGCACAACAACTTCATCTAGAATGTGCAATTTATTCAGGGAGTTAGGTTGGTCACCCCTTGCTTAAAGCCTTTGTGGGTTGAGGAGACCCAGGTTTTCTCCTTCTTACCAAGTAATCAAAGTAAAATTAACTCAACATTTAAAATGGCCCATAAAGAAATGATTAAACTTACCCTCTCAAGATGACCCTCTCAAGACAGACTTATCCCTGTGAAGAGTTTGAGGCAGGCTGAAAACTTGGATTTACTTGTAAGAGAGTAAGAAGACCCAAATATAGTATGTCTTGTGAGCGGGAAGTTTCTATTTTATTTTTAAGTTTAGTAACACTTTTTAGTTTAGTTACCTCGTGGGACCACTTGCAGAATCCTTTGACAGGTAGACACAAACTGAATATTGAGTTGATCTTATTGATCTCAGTAAAATGAACAAATCAATTATTAAAGATAGTTGTGTGTTTCTATTATTATGTGATTGCCTCTTAATAGAGCTGGTCAAATAATATAGTGGCAAAATTTGTGGTAAAAAAAGAAATCAAACTGAAAAATTCCTGTCAGAATATATCAGCTCCTGTACTGTATTTCATTATTAAAAATCTCCAGTTATTTGTGCATAAATTATTTAGTCTCTCCAGCTAATGTTACTTTTATAAAGCTTTGAGTTTACTATTTGCTATAGGTGTATTCATTACCAGATTTTAATTTAGAGATATCAAAGCAGTTTGAATACACAGTACATCTAAACTGAAAAAGTGGAATAGTTGATAAGCAGAATTATATGCAAAAAATGAGGCAGTGTTTGTATTGATCTATGTCAAACAGAAGATAGCTGTTAGACTTTGGCATACATTCAGACTATATGTTTGCGTTTTAGAGACAGACCAAAATCTCCTTAGATAATAAGTTAAAGATTGAAACTCATTATGGGAATATTAATGACCAAGAGCCAAAAACCCAAAACTTAGAATGATTGTTCCTAACTAAGCTTTGTCTCTATTTGTAACATGGTTTCCTCGTATGCATCCATTTTGTAAATCAAAAGAACCACCTCCAATTCAGAACTTCACATAATATTTAATGCATAATGATTCATGTAGGAATATTAATAACTAAACCACCTATATGGGAGGCGCTGAATTTGGTGACGGTTGTGAAAATTTTTGTTTGCTCTTCTTCCAAAAGAAGCTGTAAAAATTTCATGAACTCACATTGTTGCTTCAGCCATTCTCTAGAGCAGTGTGCCAAAGTGTCTACTTGTTGAGTGTTTACAGATTTAAAGTGTGGTATGGATTGTGTGCCAAGCCCTCTTCAGCTGGAAGCATAGAACCCTGCACCAAAATTGCTGTGGCTCCTTCCTGGTATTTATGGTGTCAGTATGGATTACTAGCCATTTTATTTAAAAATATTCAATCACTCAGTAGTTATCCCTCATTATCACGCTGAAGTTTTCGATGTCTGTGCAACCAACATGAAATCTCTTGCAAGTCCCTGATTTTCAGGGGCTGGAGCAGTTGTCACATCTCTCTGCAGAATTCTGCATGGCTTCAGAGCTCTGGGTGTTAGCATACTAACAGGTCTGACACACAGTACTTCTGCAAATTACCTGGGTCCATGGTTTGGGACTTACTGCTAGTTACCTGTTTGCTCTGGGTATAGGATTGGAATGATTCTTACAGAAAGTTCTTCAAACTCTTCCTTTCATGGGGGGCTGCACCTTCTTTGAAATATAATCAGTGTGGGCAGATAATTTTGCCTTGTTAAAGACTTGCTTTTATTTTCTTTAGGTGACTGGGAATGCTTCTCCTAATACATTCCAACTGGATAGAGTGGTCTCGTGAGTAAGCCTCAGCTCATAGAGTTGGGTTTTTTTAAGTTTTGCCTATTATTGTACGGTACAGCCATAGTTTCAGTATTGGCAGCAGTAACAAATAGTTGCTCTGTGCAAAGAGAGATATAACCTTAACATAGTGATGGAGTGCAGAGGAATAACAGGCCTGGTGTGACAGCAGAGTCCTTCAGCAGGGAGGATGCAGGATGCAGTGAGGTGGGGTAAGGGCACAGAATGGTAAGAGCTGGGACATGGGCTGGTTCTGAATGTCCCAGCTCACCAGTGACCAGTTAAAGCAAAGCAGAACTGGAGCTGGGCAAAAGTCTGTGTAGGAGAAGCAAAGTGAAAAAAGTATAAGAAGTATTCCACATACAGATAAAACTAGTAATCTCTAGTAAACTCAGATGTAATATGGAGTTGCAGACCAGTGAAGAAGGAGCAGGGTGTGAAAGCATAGTAGAAAACATGTGTGTGAAAAAAAAAAGGAAGGAGAATAGGAAGGAGAAATCAAGACCACATACCTCCTAGCAGAGGAATTTGGATGCTCTACCCTTTCCCCTCCAACGAAGTTGAAACCATCAACATTAGGACCCCGAGCAGCAGTAGAGAGCGAGTTTAACACCAGGAAAAAGAGCAGAAACTAAAAGCTGTGTGACTAACATTTTAAACTACGTTAATATGGAGGCTTTTCTCTTTATTTTGGATTTGATGGGTGGACTGTTCAGTGGATAAGGAATTGGCTAGATGGTCGTATCCAGAGGGTTGTACTCAATGGCTT
>JAOQGH010000019.1:51221451-51256734 GCA_025769975.1 Gallinago jamesoni | reverse complement strand
TGTGACTGCAGGGGGGCCGGACTAGATGACCTTTGAAGGTCCCTTCCGGCCCAGATGATTCTATGATTCTATGATTTATAGCAACATTCTTTTTTTTTCAGTTTTTCTTTTTGTAATAATTAGTTCTGGAGTGATAATTCTTTGATTATTATACTGTTCGTAAATCTTTATCTTTACATATAAGGTGTATTTGGTTTTTTCACATAAGATTTCATGGCTCAAGCATGGCTGTATAACAGAACTTACTGCATCCTAGATAGAGTTACCTGTTGGTGACCTCAGCTATGTGGCAAGGAACAGCCACGTAGTCTCTCTGCACTCGGAACTCCAAAATAAACTTCTTAGTTACAAGAAGAAGAACTGTAATCTGCTGATGGCTGACAAAAGCAACCTCGAATTGTTTGATGTGACAAGAGAGGAGGTAATTTTACATTGGTGCAAAATTATAGCAATGTACCCTGTTATGACTCTACGTGAATTCCAATACATTTTATTTTCCTATAAAGCATTCCATGGGACGACTTTCTGTGACATATAAGGTACAAATCTGTATGTTTATCTTTGGCACTAACTCTACCTACCTGAGTTTTGTCCATTCTCCATTTAGATGGCAGTAAATTCTGAATTCTGTTTGCCAGATACTATATGTTTGTGCATGCTTTTTTGAAGCATCACACAGGGACTTAGTGTTTTGATTTTCATTAAAATTAATGATTGTTCTGTGGCTAAAACAGTGCATAAGAAATAAAATAAAAATAAAATCAAAAATATGTCTGTCATCCTAAATATCCCATTTATTATTTTTCCTAAAATGTATTTATACACAGCTAGAAGAGGCTAAGGATCACTGTTTCTTTAATGGGTTAGTAGTAATATAGAGAGGCTTTTAATACCTGTGGTCTGTCTTAATGGCATCTGTTCCTATGGAACAGATCTTAAAAAAGTCAGTATTTATGCTATTCCCAGTCTGTGGCTGATCAAAAAACAATAATAAAACCATTTCTACAGAACTTGGGAAATAAATGTCTGTACAAAACAATATATTCCTGTAGGACTAGAAGCCTATCATATCAAGCCCTCAGGTGCTAGCTGCTGTACAGAATAGTAAGATAGCCCAGGTTTTGCCTAGAGGGGATGAACTGGACTGCAGAGATATGTGTGAGGAAAGATAAGGCATTGAAGTGATATCCATGGAGCCTTCAGGTTCTCAAGACATGCAGTTCTGTGCTCTTACCTTAGAGAGCCCCCACATTCCTAAATCTTTTACACTGAAATAACAGAGTTGAATAAATAGCCAGGACAAAGGAGAACTCCAGGAAATTTATCTTCAAAGTCTAAGGAAAACTCCTTTTCAACATATTCACAGCCTTTTTTTCATCACTTCCCAGAAGCGTTCTCACAGTTGGATTTTCATAGCATCAGTACTTGCAAAATCTATGATTCACTTACTTCCCACAATGGAAAATTAAAAGCTTGATCATACAAGTAGTCTGAACTGTCCTCAGAGAACACTAGTGGGTCTGCTTACTCCCAGTAGACATGGGTAAACTTACTTCCATGCTCTGAATGTGTGCATAATCAGGACTCTGTTATAATACCATAAGCACCAATCTGTGCTAGACAAAATCATGGTTTGGACTCAGATATAAAATCTGAGACATGTTCTTGTTGCTTAGTTACAGAATTTCTCTAATGGAGAACAAAACATTTGACTCCAGCAAACATGAAAATATAAATTGAATATTTGTCAAATTCATGCCACCTGTACCCCAAGTATTTAGGAGCCTGTGAATAAAACCTTGACAGATGACAATGACTTCTGAGGGTTTAATGCCAGAAAATGTGCAGAGGCTGAGTTCATGAGCCTATTATTTGTTACAGAAGCAACACTGATATGACTGCAAAAAAGCATCATAAGTTGTTCTGTAGTGCTCTTTCTGGTTGATACCCAGAACTGTGGTTTCAGGGGAAATACTTTTATAACTGGATGAGGGAGAATGACTGAAACTTAGATGAAGTGAAGGGCGAAATGTGAAAGGTAATAAAACTTCCTGAAAAGCTTATGGTGTTACTTTCCCTTGGAAATAAAAGCTTCTTAGATGATCCCAATGGGACATAACACTCAAACCTATTGAAGCAGAACCTGTTCCAAGACTAAACTTGACCGCACCCACACACGTCCTCAATGTATGATTAATGAGCCATGACAGACATACATCAGGTCAGTGATGCTGATGGAGATTTTTTAACAGAACTCCATGAATAATGGTATGCCTGTGATAAGTGCTGCAGAAATTATTACATTTAGCTAAATGCAACTGATCACAAAGACTGATAGGAATTTGTTTTAGGGCTTGACTCATTTATTCAGGAGAAGGAAACGATCATAATAGTTTCATTTTTTTATTTAGTACCCATAGACATTCCAAGATTTACCTGTGTGTAGGGCAAACCTATTTATATGCTTGAGACTTGTGAAATAAGCCAAGTACATGATGGGGTA
Source organism: Gallinago jamesoni (assembly GCA_025769975.1). NCBI lineage: Eukaryota > Metazoa > Chordata > Aves > Charadriiformes > Scolopacidae > Gallinago > Gallinago jamesoni. Next base: position 51,254,231 of record JAOQGH010000019.1, on the reverse strand, counting down.
GAAGAGAAGAAAAACAAGAAGTTAATGGGAACTTGTTGCTCATGGGAACTCTGGAGTTTATGATTAAGTGGATCTTTTTCTGGCCACCTTGATACGTAGCCAGAGGCCCTGGCCCTGTTTTGGCATGCTTCTGTGGTGGCAGCTGTGAAGGATTATGCCGGAGAAAAGAAGGTTACGGTGTGTGCAGAATGCATGTATGTGAAATAGAAGAGTATTAAGGGGCTGTAGCAAGGACAAAATCTTCCCCATTGTATTTTCTAGCAGCTTTTTGAGGGTTTTTTTGGGATTAAAAGAGACTAATTACTCATCTCAGAATCAGGGCAGCATAAGAGGTGTTTGCACCATTTGCCCTTTCTCTAGCTTCCTGATTCCCCACCACTGATTCAATTGCTCATTTAATTTTAAAAACCAGCAACTGGAGTAACAAGCCAAAGGGCACAGGGGGGTCCTTTGTAACCACATTGCAACAACATGCCATCACTACATGCCCTTCATTCACAGGCAAAGCTTTATGGCCCTTCACCTTCCACCATTCACCCGCTTTGTGGAGGCACAGGGGGAAACATTCAGCTGTCTGGGCAATGGGGTATTGTCTTTGCAGTTTGATGAAGTTTGATTGCACCATGCATATCAAGGAGGTTTGGAACCCTGAAGGAGAGAGGCTGAGATGAAGACAAGGATATAGGCCAAGTGACTGTGGGATGCCACATAGGAGTCTAGCAAGTATAACCAGTCTCATCCTCTTCTGGAGACAGTGTGCCTTGGCTGTTTGGATTCAACTCCTCTTTCCACTGTGAGTTCAGAGTCTTTGAACTGAAGTTTAGTCTCAACCTCAAACCGTTTAAGGGATGATGCCTGTGACTGTGGCACTCACTCCTGAACTTCTTGGAGAAAATAGCTTTAAGTTTCTAAAGGAGGATCAGGCAGCTGATTGCAAGGCACCCTGAGAGGTACCTTCAGTCTTTGGAATCACTCTACCCAGCAAAGCCACTGAGCCTTCTCCAAACAGTTCTCCACAAAGTCTGTTCAGATTTCAAAAGGCTGTCATCCTGATTTGTTTGGAAAATCACACAGTGAGAAAAAACTGTAGTGGAAAAAGCTGTTACCTGGATGGATCTGGCAGGTCTGCATCAGGTTTGCTATTAGAAAATGTCGTCAGTAAATTTAAGGCTAAAATCTTGCCTGAGGCGCGATCAGATGAAGAGAGAGATTTAAAAGCCCCCTGTTTCCACACTGCCTGGTGTGTTGCTACTGCAAAGGAGGGATTTCAAAAGCTATGGGCTACTAAACTAGTTCTGGATTTCACTGTAGACAAGAGCCTTTAAGATCCTGACAGTCTTTAGAGACAGATGAAAACCTATGAGGAGTTGTGTCAGAAAAGTCCTGTTGGTTGACCCGCTGCCAAACTCTTTGAATGGCCCCACCACAATTTGCTGAAAGCACTTTCAAGATGGGCATCATGAGATGATCCTGTTAATATTCTAGAGAGAACTACAGGAACACACTATCCAGAGTACCTCCATACCCAGACTGGAGAACCCCAGGTTAGGGTGCAGAGTGTTTAGGAAACAGAAAAGGCCAATAAGCTCTTGGTGAGATTTTTCATAACACTGCAATAGCTTTTAAAATTTGGCCCTTCCATCCCTGTAAAATTCCTTAGATTTGTACCTAACAACTAAGTCTCAGTTACAAAATGGTGACAGCATGTTTCAGAACCCAGAATATATGCTTGCCCCCTCTAGCATATATTACCTTGCAAGCCAGGTGCCTTTTTTGGTTCTCTAATGCTGAAAACAGAATTTTGCATTTCCCTATTTCTGTAACTCAAGGCAGGAAGATCTGGTTTTGCAGTGTGGCCTCTTCCAGCACTTGCAATAATGAAATAGTTGTCTGTCGGGGTTACTTCAGTTCAGAATCATTACCCAGCGTGCTGCTTTATCACCCAGCAAGATGCAGCACTTCTGGGTTGAAATGAAGGAAGCGTTTTAACAGCAGAGCACAGAGAGTATCTGAGAATAGAAAATATCTGAATTAAAAAAGAGAAATGGCCTGAGTGTGTGAGGGTAGTGCATACCTCGTGCAACAGTCTGGCGGCAGTGGCTACAGCCAGAACCAATAGTAGCTCAAAGGTAATTTATTTAAAAGCAGCTAGTATTTGGGGGCTTTGCTAAGGAAAGATCAGGAAAGGCTAAGCCAGCTCAATAAGAACAAGCACTCTCAGTGCAAGTGAGAGCTCCCAGTCCTCTGGGAAGGCTTGGAAAGATCAGAGATGTAAAATGTGACCAGCAGTTCTAGCAGAGCAGATACCTGCATGAATTGAAGCATGAAAGTACAGCTGCTTCTAACACAGCAGGCATGTGAAGGTCAGGGAACTGGTGAATTCTCAGTGTGTGGTGATCCTTAATGTAGCACATTTTGTGACTCCCTGACAGGATCTTCTGGTAAGAGCTGAAGATAATCTAACTGAGCAGCTGTAATTATACTACAAATACTTCAGGTAAAAGGTAGAGACTTGCTGCCTTGTTTCCTGGGTAAAGTTAAAGTGAGCAGACATCTGGGAGAAGCAAATTCAGGGCAACAGAGACATTTTTCTTACCGTCTCCACTGCCATCCACTTTAGTTTTGCCACTTGTGTTCCAGTCTCCTCCCTATCAGGTGCAGTAGTAGGTGTCCATGCAGATGTAGGACTGGGAACACTGCACATTTCAAAAAATAAAGGAGATGCCTCCAAGAGATACGTAGTCAATGGGTATCTTAAGCCCCTTCTACACTGAACTCACTCACAATGGGATGATTGTCTCAGCAAGAATGGACTGGGGGTAGGCTCAAGAAAATGAAGCCCGGGTACTCACCAGACTCCACCTATTTATATCGGGCAGACTCCATCTCTCCATAACACAACAAGATGGCAGTTTTGCAGTTCTCCAGAATGGAAATATCTTTGTTCTTCTGTCAGCCGTTCACTCAGGCTGTGTGTTAAATCTGAAAACTAATGATGGTGAGTCCACTCTGGTGAGCTGACCAGGGTGTGGTTTTGGAATCTGATTCGCATTTTTTGAAACCATGAAAGACAAGGAATCTCTGTCAGTTCTAGGACAGATGACCACTAAAGTAAAGTGTTGGCCTGCTGAGCCACTGCAGACTTGTTACGACTTTGGAGATACAGCTCCCTGAATAACAAGGAAATTGGGTGAAAAAGCAGCAGTAGAGGGGAGAGGTATAGCTAGATAGAGGTATCACTCCCTAAGGTAAGAGTGATGCTCAGTTTCATCTGGTAGATTAAAGGGAGAAATATTTGAAGGTGGATGATAACATAGTAGTATTGTTATATACAAGCATGGTGTGAAATTATAGCCCCTTCCTTATTTTTGCTGTATGTATAAGAGATACTGATCTGCAAGAACTTAACCGAAGCACATGTGGCAGATGCATGACTCACCCCATTTTTGCTACAGAATTAGTTCTGTGCCTGTCTTGTGTCAGCCTGTTCTGTGAAACCACTTCCTTAATTTACTTTGTCTAGATGTCATGGCTTAATCACTTGGTGTTGAAACCAATCTGGGGTTACAATAAGTCATTCACCTTATGTTTGAAAGCAGTCTGTGTGCAGAGAGTAAATTAGAGGCAAGTTTTCAGCCTAGCATCCATATGACTTCATCAAGAATAATGCGCTGTGTTGCAGAATACATTTACATTATGTAGGACAGATTTGTTTAACAGCTTAGCACTAAAAATCTCCAGAGAAATGAAACTGCCAGCTTTCCCATGCAGCTCAGTCCTCACTGAGCAGTAGGCAGCTGCACAGTCAGAGGTATATGTGAAGAGCGATGTACCCTCTCTCCTCCACTTCCCCTCTCCTCTCACGATGAGGCAAGCAGAGATGAACAGGAGATGAGGATTGAGGCCTTAAGCCTAGCATTTTTAAGCTGCCAGATAAGAACTGAGGGCCTGAATTTCATTTACATTAGCTAAATTTTCTTGCACGCTTAACTTACCTTCCTTTCTTAACGCTATTCCAAGTATTCTCCTGTGACCGCCCAGTTGAGTTGCCAATGTCAAGGACAGGCGTGGGGGTGTAGGTCATTCTTATGTTCCAGTGGCCTCCCAAGTGCCAAAACTTGGAAAGAGGCCCTTGTGCAAATAAAATCCTGTGGCATGACAGACTTGCAAGCAGCGTGAAGGAGCAGGTTGGGAGAGGAAGGAAAGCCCTTGGGAGTACTGCCTCCCCCCCCTACTCCCCCACCAAGGGAGAACTAATTAGCTGGTTGCTACAAAATGCTACTTGCTGCTGGCAGGAAAAGTTCACTGTTGTGAGGAAAGAGGCAAGAAGGGATATTTTCTGAGTGGTGGAAGATTTCTTGGGTTCTGAGGCTCAGATGCACAGCTTTGGGCTGAAGGCGCCTGTGAAGAAGCACGAGGCAATACTAGGACCTGCTGAAGGCAACTTAACTACAGGTCTGATGTAGGTTTTGGAGCATTTTGGAGCGTCTTTGCCTCTGTGGCTAGAAAGCAGGAGGAACTAGTGGCCTCTGATGCACATGGTCTTGCAACAACTGTGGGCAGCCCATGACAGGACTAGTAAATGGCCTGTCATGAGCATCAAATGATGTTCAGTGAGTCCAGTGTAGTGTTTTCAAGAGTTTACCTTCAGATACCAAAGTGAGTGGGCTTCAAGTCTAACTTACAGATTGAGACTTCTCTCCTAAAGGAGGGAGTCATTGAAGTTCAAAACCATTGTAAATTATCCTGTGGCTCTCAACTTCAGTCCTGCTTGAAAAGGCCCAATATTAGCTGATCTGTCTGAAAACATTGGCCTTTGGGGTCTTTAAGGTGGATCTGAGACTGGATGTGCTAGCTAGGGATGTGTAGAGCACCAGACACAGACATACCACCTTCTGTTCCTAGGAAGCACTCAGATGCCCACTGTTCTGTTCTCTGAGCCTGTGGGGTTTCTCCAGCCTGACAAAGGGACTACCCAGCATGGATTGTTTTCCTCTATTTTCCCAGAAATGTGCTAAGGAAGGGGGAGATGAAGGTAAGAATGAACTTGGAGAGGAATGAAACAAGCGCCCATTCTCCGGTTTCTGCCTCAGCTTTTGGCCTGCATGAAGCAAAGCCAAACATATTTCAACCACTTAATTCTCACCAATGTTTTCTCACCAGGAGAGCAGTAAGAAAGGACCCGCAAAAGGACAGCTAGTTTTTAAAGGATTCAGGTGGCTGACTGCAGATACTGCCCTGTTGTCCTGTTTCAGGCACGAAGAGCAAGCAGAGAGAAGGGCAATGTGTAACCCTTGAACCAGAAGTTATTTCTCCACGTATATTGCTTGCATACCACAGCCCCTCGTGGCAGTGAGGAAGATGTATGCCAACTCCGTTTCCTCCCTGCCTGAATACTTGTGGAAAGCCCTTGCAGTGGGAGAAGTTAAAGCAGGAAGAAATTTGTCAGAAGGCAAATACAGCAGCATGACACTTAAGTAGTTGCAGTGAGGCATGATCCACCTTGAAGTGATGGAGACAGAGCTCTGCTTAAAGTAAACTTATTCAATGGAGGGTCTGATCGTAATGAGAGAGGCCGCGTCAGGCTTTTGCTATGTAACAGGGATAACAGGTCCTAAACACTAAAGCTCGGGTGCTACTTTACTGGTATTCAACCGGAAACCTTCAGTTCTTAGTATTTCAGATTTTCACCAGAGACTTGGGTCAGATCAGCTCCTCTTTTACTGACTTTGTTGAAAGTTTAACCACGGACTGGGGGAGCAAAGCAAGGTGAACATTTGGAGAAGTGGCCACCCAACTTCCGTGCAAACCCAACACCAAATCAAGGCCTGGAATCAAAACACTAAAGTGACTGTCATATATCAGCCCCTTCAGGCCGAGTGTAACATCAGCTGCCCCAGTGTGAGGAAAATGGATTGTAAACACTTTAAGCCAGAACTTATTTTCAAACTGTCCTGTGAGATATCCAGCATTTCTGAGGGTGTTGTAAAGCAGAAGTGTTTGCTTTTAGGAATGCTATTGTCCAACTGCCTGGACAAACATGAAGGGTTTTGAAATAATAGGTTCTTCCCTGCACACTTTGAAGTTTCATACCAAACTTATCTTTCCTTCTCTATTGAAATATACTTGCAGCCTCTCTGCTGTCCTCCTGGGCAGTTGTATTCTGTTCCAGCATGTTCAGGTCATGGGAGAGCAGCATGTTCTGTGAGGTTAAATACATTTATCTTCCTTAGCACTGGGCCATGCCGTCCACTTGAATCTGGAACAATTGTTTCTGGGGCGAGGCGTGTGCAGAGAAGACTAGTAGATCTGTGAAAAAGAAAAGTCAAGAGTATAGTGCATTTTCATTAAAGAAGAAACAAGGTGATGTCAGTCTCGGAGAAATATTGTCTCTCTACACTTAAAATAGAAAATGGAAGAAATTCACACAAATTTAATTGAAACATAGATTTAGAAATCTACTATGTTGAGCAATGGCATCATGTTTTCTCCATGTTGTTACTGTCATCACACCTACTGCAGTTTAAGACAGCTAAATCAGGTGATGTCCTCAGATTCAGTCAAATGCGTGTTTTGAGGTGAAATCTGCCTGAAGATCTCTTACATCTCCTGTTTACAAACGGTGGAAGTGGTGATACAGGATAAACCCACCGAGGTTTTCACTCAAGTAACTGTAGGTACAGCTGTACGGCACCTGAAAACCTCCTGGCACTGCAATTTTGTTTAGTTAAAATAATCACTGTCCCCCACCTCTGGATGTACTGAGAGCTCAAAAAACATTAAACACCAGTGCTCTTTGTGCTCTGCAAACTCCAGTACAATCTGAAGCTTGCAAGAGCTACAATAAATTATTCACAGTTTATAGGAATTAAATTCCAGAGGAGGGAGAGGAGATGAACACAGATTGCGAGATGCTGCAAGCCTCCCTCTATGAAAGCTTCTGTGCCGAGCCATTCTTGACATCAACCACAACTTCTCCTCCTCCTGCTTTGCAAAACAAAGGCCCCCCACAACTGCTGCGTGAGGGAAAGAAGCAAAAAAGCTGGAGCTGTCTTGGCTTCGCAGTGGGACTCCAGGCTCTTCGCACAGCTGCTAGCAGAAGAGGCAGCTTCCCAGCCAGAGCTCTGGGTCCTGCCTCAGGCAGGGTGCAGGGTCCTTTCAGTCCCTCCTCTGCTGCCCTGTGGTGGCATGCCAGCCATCCTGGGCACTGCGTCTCTTCAGTCCCCAACCACCAGCCACCAGGATGCTGCTTAGGACTGACTGGAACTCTAGCACCCAAGATGCTGATTATATATTTTTTTTATAGATATATATAAATAAATAAATTTATATATATATTACATATAATCATATATATATATAATTAAATACATATATATGTATATGAGAGTTGATGACTCTTTTTCATGTGCTGCAAGCAGGCATAATGAGCACCAGAAGCCCTCTGGGTTACCAGCTGGGCCAGGGTGAATTACCCCAACTCCTTACGTGAGATCATAAATAGATAAAAAGCGAGTCAGTCTACAGAGGAGCCATTTGTCCTCCTGCCTCTGCCACCTGAGAGACGGGAAAACAAAGCAAAAAAAACCAAAACAAACAACTGTTAAAATACCATTTTTAAAATGCTTTTAAATTTAAATATGGTTAAAATACCATAAATCTGTTAAAGTGACTAAACACCGTCTTGCCATTGGTCATAAAAGGCCTACAAAAAATTAAGTCACAAACGAAAGGAAGCAGCGGCTGGTGCCAACCCCGGCGCTTGGTGACCGGGGCCGGGAAGGTTGGGTCCTGCTTTTTGTTGATGACGGCAGCAACACGCACAATTCCAGCGTGATTGATGTCCCGGAGCTTTTTGGCAACGCTCAACGCTTTCACAGCGCGTATCCGCTGTGGCGCTCCCGGGGGGGGTGGGGGGGGGTTGGGTTTTATCGAAAACCTGTAAAAAGTACAGCAGGTGTGTCAGGGAAGACGCTTTCACGAGGGTGGGGGCAGGGGGAGGCAAGCTCAGACACCCACCCCCCCACCCACCCCACCCCCCTCCAGCGAACACCCCGCTTTCCCGCAGAGGAGGCGTTTCGGGGCGCCCGCCTGCCTCCTTTGTGCTGCGCCCCCGCACTTGTGCCACCCTCCCGCACGAAGCCCCGCATTCCCGCTATGTACCCCCGCCGCGGGACAGGCAGCGCAAGGAGGGGGAGGGGGAAGCGCTCCCCCACCCCCACCCCCAGCCCGCGCATGCGCCCGCCGCCGAGGGCGCGCTTCCTGAGGGCGCTGACACCGAGTTACCTTTCACCTACTTCGCTGCGCCGCGTCCCGGCGGGGTAACTGCCGGTCAAGCGGCGGCACTCAGCGCGCCTGCGCCGTGCTCATCCCTCCCCACCCCCACTCCGACTCGGGACCCGCGGGATGCGGGACTCCTTCCGGGCAGGGAGCACGGCCTCTCCCCCCTCCCTTCCCCAAAGGCAGCCCCGCTCCGGGGTGCGGGGTGGGGGGCTCAGCGGCGGTGGCTCAGTGGCGGTGTCACCGGGTCGGGGCGCGTACGCTCTGGCCCGTAGCAACAGGCGTGCGGCGCGCTATATTTGTCGCCTTCCCTCCCTCTCCTCCCCTCCCCTGCCGGCACCGCCACTTCGTGTGGCAGCCGAAAGGTTAGGCGCTCGCCGCGGATACCCTCCCGCTTGCTCATCCCCCGCGGCTGGCAGGGGAAGCGCCTGTTTTTCCCGGCCGGCTCCCCGCGGCCGCCAGTGGGGTTACTGCCGGTCACGGCCGCCGGGCCCGCACCGGCCGCACCCTCCCTTCTCCCCCCCCCACTTCCCTCCCAGCGGGGGGGTGAGGTGTGCGTGGTGCCGGTGCCTGCCATCATTTTAACTCCTGCTTCTGGTTTCCCTTTAAACGCAGGGGTGGCGAGGCGAGCCTCGCGTTGCGCCGCAATTACTCCGCGATTCTTGTTAATTACCCCCCACCCCCCCCAAAGTGGTGCTGGGCGTGAAGGAGCCCCCGCTGTGTCACGCACGGCCAGCGCTGGCGGGGTTTTAGCACTGACGGGATTACCCCTAATGAGAATTTTGATCGAGGATCAAGCTGAGCGCTCAGAAGGGGCTTAACGAAACCCCTAGACCCGACACCGGGCCATTATTTCCAAGCTGGCAGCACGTGACAGAGGAAAGAGTGAAAAATAAATAATTTTTCGCCTTTTTTTTTTTTTTCCTAGGCCCACATCCCCACTCACTCTGGAAGCGCTGTGTACCTCTACAGCTTTAAAACCACAGTGGTGAGGCATGCACAGCAATTTTTAGAAGAACAAAAGTAACCATGTTGTAGATGGTGTTTGCTGAGACCAGACGTGAATCCTGCAGCTGGTTTGGATTTTGCGTTTGGAGGGGCTAAATGCATGTCTTTTCATAGGTACAATTTTCCTAGCCTTAGTTTGGCCTCTTGTATTCATTCCGTAAATTTACCCTGTGGTAAATGATGGTCGTTAACCAGGAAAAATCAGGTGAGGAGATTGTCCCTCTGTATTCTGTGTAGCTGCAGCACTGCTGTTCACGGACGTTGCTGTAAGTGGTGGTGAGGATGACCCTAACTGGCCTGTGAACTGAAGACTTGGATGATCCTTGGGTTTTCTTAGCTCGGTTTCAGGAATGTTTGTAAATCTTCCTGACGCTGTAATAACTTTTTTCTTTTTAACTGCCTTAACAGCAGGATAGGCTCTCAACAGCAGGACAGTCCTCCCTTGGTCTAGGAAAGACCAAAATTGAGGGAAAATTTAATGCTGCAAGAATTTGTAATGTGATACACGTTCCCATTTTCTGTATAACGCTGCATAAAAGCAATTTAAGTTCAATTTAGCTGTCATTTAATAGCTGCAAAAGAGATGAACTTTTTTATATTTATTGTTCTACAAACTATGGATTGCTTGTATTTAGCTGCTTAAACTGTAGCATGCACTGAAGCAGTAAAGACTTTCAGAAGAATGTTTCTTTACTCTCCAAAGCAGCTTCGGGATTTGCCATAGAGTTAAATGCTTCCGTTATTTTCCCTCTCCCCCTTGTGTGTTAAGGTGTTTTTCACTGGAATCGCACCCATTGTCCCCTTGCAGACTTTCTTCTCTCCATTTCTAAAGCACTGATTGATTTCTCTCTCTCTTCGTACTCAGTTACCAGGTTGCTGAGTAAAGTTGTTTACTGCTCATCCCTATGCTGTATGAAGCCACAAATAAACTGGGGGGAAATACTTAGATTTGCTATAGTAACTGGGGAGGAGGGAAGGAAACCAACCATTTTATCACTTTTACAGCCTTTGAAGTTATTCTTCCCTCAGTCCTTTTCCTCCCCCCCACCTTCTCCCTCCCCTTCCCCCCTTCCCCCCCCCCACGTTGTATTGCCCACACCTGTTGATGTAGATTTTCCACCTGCTTTTGTTATCTTTCACTTCAGAGATATTTAAGGGAAACTGCACGATTGCTGTTTACTGAACTGTCTGGGGGCCCATTATAAATATCAGTGCATCTTCTGACTTCCTCATGAATACAAAACTTACCAAAGCTATAATTTTTCTTTCAATAGTGGGATAATAAGAATATCTTATTTACATTTATTCACAAAATTTTATTGTTTCCTGAATTTTCTAGTAACTGTGGACTTGCATACATACCACTGAAGAAAGAGTTTTTATACTTTAAGTATAAAAGAAGTGTCAGCATACTTGGGAGGACAGAATTATTAGCTAAAATGGGTCTAGATAAACCAATCTTTTGAAGAGTAGCATACCAGATCTTCTATTGTAGTGCCTTCCAGAAGACCCTGCCTTCCATGGCTTGTCTTCTGGATCTGTTCTTGTGAGTGCTTGCACTTTCTGTGCTTCCTTTCCCTTCTACCTCGCCATCTGTCCTTACTCCACAGGCCTTCACCCCTCTGTGTGTGACTTCAGTGGCAACTCAGTGACAGACAGAAATTTCAGGCTGCAGCAGCAGAAAATGTTTTGTGCATCAGGCAAAGAGCATCTCTCATCATCTGTCTCACAGATTTTCAATCAGCATTCCTGTACTGCTGTTTTTTTTTAAAATGGCTTTGCATTGTAATCTGGACAGTTTAAACTATAAAAGAGCTATTCTTGAAAAGGGTATTTTTTATCCAAAGGCAGAAAGCTCATGCTTCTACGGGGTTTGCAACAAGACTGGGCATGCCTCCCCAGCTTGGAAACTAAGCCAGTTGAGCTGGAATTTTATTGTAAATGGGATTGTCTTTAAAAATAGCACAGATTTCCAATTCAGTTTCCTTGGAAGTGTAATTGGAGACTTGTTTTAATGGAATATTCATTATCTGGCCTACAAATGCTAGAACTCCAATTAGACCTCATGTTAGGACACCTTCCAAAGTCCTCGGCGGTAAAGACTGGAGTTTGGATCTTTAGGTGTTCATTTTCAGCTTCCCTTACAGAATTAGGAATTTACAATTAGGAACTAGAATGACACTCTCATCTCGAACGTGGGATTTTTTTGGTCAGAATTTTTTCCCCATTAGAAGCAATATCATTAGCCCCCTTAGGCCTAAGTTAAGACTTCAGTCATGTAACTGGGATTTCATAAATAGATTTCTGAAACGATTTAATGAAATAATACATGTAATAAATGAGGCTGGGCATAGAACTAAAGTGAGTTAATTTTTTGTAAGATGTTCCCAGTCTGCAAATACAGTGCTCCAGGTACATGAAAAATGCTTATATGCTGCAACAACTGTCTTCATAGTTGGTGTTTATACAGTACCTGATGACTGGCAGGAAGTCTTGTACATTACTGCAGTACAAACAATAAAATATGGGAATTATCTTGCGTAATAAATTATAATGATAAGTGCTTTTGCATCAAGCTGGAGGTAAAATCATACAGCAAAATATCATGAAGAACGCAAAGTCAAAAAGAGGATAAGTGGAAATTCATTGCTGTACCATAAGCTTTCCTCTCTGAAAAAAACTGAGTTATCAGTTTCTTTTTTTTTTTTTTTCTTAAATGAATGTCCAGCATATGATTAAAGTTAGTGGTGGTTATTTCTCTGTATGTGCAGGAAATCTGGGTATTTCTCTCGGTAGAGCTCCCTTTAAATTTTCTCTAAATGCTCAGACTGTGTCCCACAGTGTACATACAGGTGCCTGCATACATTCACTTGCATTTGATTGTAAGAATAGACTTTTCAAACAATCTCTTGTGGTTGTGACCAGCCACAGTTGGGGTTTGTCAGCACAGTGACTGGCACTGTACAGGTCTGAAATAGCAGTGAACTGCAGAAGCCTTGCTCTGAATGTGCTCTACCTTTTAAATAATTCTTCTATTAATACTGTGCAGCTTTTCTTTTTCATGCCAAAATGGTACACATACACACACAATGTACGCACAATGAACAAGCTAAATTCTCTGGCACTAGCTGTTCCTTACAGCTTACAGATCTACACTGTGTCTAAACAGCCTTGTGCTCTGAACAAAAGCCTTCCTATTGGAAGTAGTAACTCCCTTTGACTTCAAGAACTGCGCTGAACTCAATAATCTCTTCCTGTTCTATAGCTGAGGAACTGAGAGATTTAATATTAAAAGAAAAAAAAACAAAAATATATCTCTGCAGTATGGCAATTTAAAAACACGTACTTCGTTCAGTACTGAAACAAATGCAGAGACCAGCCCTCTACCTAGGGAAGCAAGCATGTTCATTTTTATTACAGTAAGAGCAGGATTATTGCTTTACATCGCATGCTTGTTATTATGTTTTCCCTTCAGAGCCAGTAGCATGCTCTGGGCACTATGTAAATAACAAATCTTCCTGTATAAAAGAAGTGCTGTTCTCTTTTCATATATAATTACATGTTAGCAATAACTTAAAGCCTCTGTCCGAGTCTGAGACCTACCTTTACAATCCTGGCTGGTTGAAGAGAATAATTAGTATACAGACAATAAGTGCAACTATCTAGGAGTTGGAAGCGCTTGGATTATGCCTGGCATTTTTCTTACCTATAAAGATAATATCTTGTCTGGATAATTCTTCTGATTGCCATTAAAAAATACAAATTGGACATTTTAGTGTTGAACTGAGTAAGACTCTAAATCATATGGCTGAATCTTTGTTTTTTGAATTCATCCCAGAGCCTGCAATACAATATAGACTGAATCGAGCAGTCTCAAGGCTTCCCATTGTTTCCCTGATTTCAGCCATTGTGGCACCAGCCTGAAGTCATCGCAGCTTGCCGTACCTTACCAGGAGCTGTATTAGTTCAGCTGTTCCCAAAGGTGAAACGGAGGTAGAATGGCCCATGCCACAGAAACACCATTTGAATTTTTAAGATTTTGGATTTAATGTATTTTCCTCCTTTTTCTATTCTGTTACTGGGGCAGTGGGGAGGGGGAGAATACTCATTGTTGCTGCCTTTACATTATCTCATTATAGGGCATATGAATCTTAAGTGTGATGCCTGATATAGTCCAGATGCAGGACATGGGTCTTGGCTAGGGGGACTGCTGAATGTGCTACTTAGTGTCAGAGCCATTAAAAGAAGGGTGCAGTATATACATCTTTCCATACCTGATATTAACAACAGTGAAGATACGAATGTGCACCCACTGCAAATGGGTGCAAGAAATTTGGATTTGGCTGCTGAACTGCACACACTTGTGGTCCTATTTAATGAACAATGTAGAGATGCTCTAATCATGAGTGATTTTTGGCATTCTTGACTTACTACCTAAGCAGTTCTCTGAATTGGCCTCTAACATGCTAAGAGTTATGGCAAAATACACAAACAGCCTTCCTAATTCTGTTCCTCTCAGGGTCACCTGGAACTTTGCAGAATGCAAGGCAAAATCCTTTTCCTGAAAAGAAAAATAAAAGGGGGAGGGAAGTTTTGTGGAGGTCTTTTGGTGCCAGCAAAACTTGTGCCACCTGAACATGCCTCAAGGAAGAAACTGATGCTTTTTCTCTGATCCCTGCTGATAAAGAAGGATATTGACTTCTGGCTAGGGATATGGGTAATATTGGTTAAAATAGTTATCTGTCAGAAAGATTCTTCACTGCCAGAAGGTTTTCTGTTTTAATAGTAGCGATGCACACTTTGAAAGAGAAGTTCTGTCCAGTTTTAGGTGATAGGAGCATCTTGAATTAAGTGCCCAAACTTTTGGTGGCAGTTATATTTTGCGTTTTAGAGCTTGACATTTTTTGTTCCGTATATACAGCAAACAAAAGCAGGCAACTCACTTTGCTTTGCATGTCTCTGCCCATCCTAGGGAGCATTCAACTCAGTTCTGCCCTGCCAATGTCAGAATAACAACAAAAAAGGCTGTTAGAAATAACCCCCAAAACCCACCCAAGAACAGCAGGATCCAAAACATCTTCAACCTTGCCTGGGATGGTGGAGCCTCTGCTGCACTTTGGGAACTGTAGTGTGTCAGCATGTGAAATCCCTGTAAGAAGGAGACAAGGACCTTCTGCTCCAAACTCCAGCTGCATCTCTTCCACCTTCAAAAACAGTGGTCTTGCCCAAGGCTTAAAAGGGCATGTGCAGATTAAGTAAAAGGGATATACATCCTTTCATTTCTTCCCATAAGTTATTTGGAAGTTTCTCTTCATATTATTTTAAAATTTCCTTTGTTAGCCTTGACAAAGTGGGTTTTTTTTTGTCTGGAGTAAGGGTGTAAAGGAGTGAGGGTCTTTGTAAAGGAGAGACCTAAACCTATCCTCTTTTACACAGTTTTGAGGGTACTGCACTACGCATGGAGCTCAACATGTCCATAGCTTTCCTGGCGGAAGAAATCAGATGTTCTTCATAGTAGTTTATACCAAACAGTTCTCCTGTCTTCTTGCATCTACGTTCACCTGAAAATCCCAGAATCACAGAGGCTCAACCTAGGACTTTTTTAAGAACTTGTTCTAGTCACAGTCTAGCGTTGACAAGGCAGTTCAAGCATTGCTTACAGATCATGAGAAAGGAGGAGCCGTGTGTAATGGGGCCTTCACTTGTGATGGGAATGCCATGACCAAACAAGTAATGCCAAAGTTTATGCTAATTTAACGTATCCACCACTGACTCTTGTGTGTGTTTCTCTGGGCATAAGAATGAGAAATTCTCTGTAACTGGCATTACTGAAAGATGGATATTTTCAAACTAGGCTGTCATGTCCGGAAATGACCACCATCCCACTGAGTACAGGTCTTGCTTTGTAGCCTTGTTTCAGGAAGGTTTAGCTGCCTTCCTTAGTCGGTGTTAAGTCAGAAAGGATGGAACAGGAAGTAGAGAAGAAAGAATGGTGTGTCAAAATGGACAGAGAAGACCTGATGGGTAGAACAGCTAAGCTGGAAATAAAGGGAGAAGAGCCAAGCCAGAAAGAAGAGGCTGGTTGAAAAAGAGCTCTTGAGGTTAGTTTTAGGAAAGGGAAGGATAGAAGGCCAGAGAATTTTGCAGCACAGCATGGAAGAGGAAATGAAACATCAGGAAAGCTTCATGTTCACTTTGAAGATGTAACAGTTTTGTTAATAGCTGTCTGACTAAAAGGAGAACCCATTTTGTGTGTGCATGTGTGTGTGATACTGTGAGAGACTTTGCTGAGGCTGATTAGAAGTTAGTCTTTCAGCAGCTAACCTACCTTCTGTCGGGCAAGCAACAAAGGCATATCAAGAATGGATTCCTACGGGTAATAAACATAACTTTGCAGGAAAGCTATGGTTTTCTTCTAGCTGTTTTTATCACTGGTTCTTACTGCCTATTTCAGCACATTCTGGATATTTGTCTTCACTGGGTCTCACAAGGCTGATCTGCACTGCACTGGATAGCCTTCCAGGAGCCATTCCTGGGCTAATATTCACTCTAAGCTTGACCAAAGAGCAGTTTACTTCATGCACACGTGTCCACAGAAGAATAATAGCGCTTGGCTGTAAATTCACTTTCTTCCTTACTAAGAAGTAGCTTCCTTGTGTAGACAAGCCCTAAGTCAGTTTGTGTTTAAACTAGCAATATAATGGTCTATGGATTTGGAGGAATTCCTTTCAGCAATTAGACATATTTGCAGCATGTCCCAGCAATTCAGCGATTTGCTGACTTGAAAAATCAAACTCCATTTGTACGAGCCAGGCTTTCACACTGGTCTGCAATAGCAACTGAAGGCATTGGATGCATCCTGATTTATCCTGTCACACAGTCTGGCTCCATGGGCTGCTGTTAGTTAATGGCAGATGTTTGTACAGGTCAGGGCTAGGGAGAGATAAGGAAGTCTTTTTTGAAGGGGAGAAGGTAGTTCAAGAGAGGATGAGGTCTGAACTGACATAGACACTAAATCACATTAGTTATTCTCTCCAGATAATTCTCTCTGTCCTGCATGGAAGCTTGTCAATTGCTTGCTTTTGTGCTCCATTTTTCCTCAGGATAAATATGGATTATATGCTTTAGAAACCAGCCTTGTCAAAGAGAAAAGAGGTAAAGAGTGTGCACCAAGTAGATTCTCGCCCATGTATAATTTGCATTGTTGCATTAACACCAACAGATGAGGATTCATCCATTTATTTAAAGCTCATTAAACATGTGAGCAGTTAATTAAGCTTGTAATAATTTGAAAATCACAAACTTTGCTATAAGAGCCTCTTTTAACTATCTCTCATGTGGTCTTGCAGCTCACCATAGACATGCAGGATTTGGATGTACATGACAGAAGGAGATTGGTTTGACACAAGATTTTGAAAAAGATTTTCCTTTAGTACATGCACGAGGCCCACGTTCTCTAATGCAGCTCCATATAAATCAGTCATGTTATTGTAGCTGCTGAAACTGTAATCTCTAACTAGCAGAAAATACTGCGTGGATCTTTCATCCATGAATATGGGAAAGGCTGAAGTGAAGTTTACCAGCAGTTTACCAACGGAACTTGAACTGACTTTGTAGGAAAGGTAAGAGATTATTTTGTCCTGTCCATGACTGGGGGCTCTCCTTTATTCTGTGTTTTTATGAAACTGAGCACAACTCAGCTTTGTCAGTAGCTGGTCTCCACTGATATAATAACTCCTCTGATCCAGACCAGCAGGGAGGAACTTGACTCAAAGGTGACCGACAGTGATTTGTGAAAGTGTCAGAAGTGGGGTCACGTAGTGCACTGCTTCACAGACCCTTTCTCCTATACCATTATGTTCACATTCTGCTGCATTCAGTCTCTGCTTCATGGCCATACATGGCTTCAAGTCAGCTGGTGCATCTTAAAGAAAGGAGGAGGGCCTGCCATCTGCTCTGTACTGCTGCTGCCAAAACCCTATGGAATACTAACAGCGAGACAAAGCTTAGCTGCTGGCAGTCACCGTCTAAGCAGTGCATGTGAAAAGACGCAAATACAAAAACTGACTGTCTGCAAATCAGGCCCAGGAACAAAAAGTTGGAACAGCCAGGATTTTGAGATTCTCAGGAAAGTATGGGTAAAGTAAATGTATGCAAGATTTGCATGCAGTTGTGATAACTCAGTCTAGGTAACAAGTGGCTAAGTGCAAAGTATATTATTGTTGATATTTAGACACACAGGTGAAAACTAGAGTTTAGTTGCTGTTTTTCATAACAGCAGCCTTAATTTTTCTTTCATTATCTTCACCAGAGTTTTCCTCAGCAAGCGATTTAGGCATGCAGACCCACACATTTTCAAATCTTAGATATGTGCCAGAATAGTTCGTCGATGAGGATGTTCTTCTCTAAAATTGCAATTTAAGTGGCAAAGGGGTGTATTCAACTCCTATTACTTGCTAATACCAAGCAAGTAAGTTCCATACATCAAGCAATTTTTTGTGCATGACAGGTAGACTATCAAACAAGAAGATCACCTCTGAACAGCAGTGGGCCATTCAGGTCTCCTGGCTCAGTTCCAGTTGGTAGGGGAGCCAATAACTCCAGTACTGCTGGAAATTTTTGAAACTTGAAATGCAGAGGTTTGCATAAAGCTCTGGAAGCAGTGACAGTACTTGCAGTAGATTTACATTGACATTCCCAAGGTGGCTGATAACTGTGTAAAAGGAGGAGGTGCTTCAAAACTCCTGGCTGCTAGTCTTCCTCTAAGCAGTTATAGCACAGTGGTATTTTTTTACTGTATGTTTTCCTATGAAAACAGGGCTTCCAGCCATAGTGGTGTAGTTGGTTTGGCACCTCCTCCAGCTCCCCAGTGGCAGTGTGTGCAGCACAGCATCTTTGTGATGCAGCAGTATGCAGGTGTTTTTTCTGGTTATGCTCTGTTCCTTTGTAAGGAGTGTAGCGTAGAAAAACAGGGTGGGAAAATCCCTTAAGAAGTAATTTTCTCCACCATCTTTTTTCAAGGCAGGATCAACTAAACTTCAACTTTTCCTGACAGAATGACTGTACTGGGTGAAAAAATGCCATGGGTTGACACAGTGAGGAAATTAAAGATATATCAATGTAAAGATAATAGTGTAAATCAAGATGGATTCCGGCTTCTTGCCATCATTCAGTGGTAGGTTGCAGTCAGTTTTTCAGAGTGGCAGTATGTAAGAAGTGTTATATCCCACCTTTAGCCTTCAGGGACACACCTGCTGTGGGGCAAGAGCAGCAAAGCTGCTTAATGAACAGCAGACGTTCAATTATCCTTGAAAAATTATCCAAAGAAACCCCTGAAAAAAGAACATTTCTTTTTCTCTCTGGAAGGATTTTGTTCTTGTCTAGGCAGGATCAAAATGCGTCCACAAAACACTGCTGGTTTTATTTGTCCACATGCAGTAAGCTAATGAAGAATAAGTTAAGCAGACAGAACTGATAAAAACATTGGTAATTACTCTCCGAAAACTCTGATTAGTTGTTGATACAAAACTGAAAAGTTTGTTCTTTTTAGGGGCATTTCATGTTTGTTTGCTGTCTTACACTTTTTTCATGGTTCTTCCTAGTTTTTCTTCTTGTTTTTGTTTTGTTTTGTTTTAATTTCCATTGAATGGGTGGCAGCAGGGATAAGGGAAAGAAAGAACAAAGAAGGTGGGGTCCTTTTATGCTTGAGTTTAGGATAAGAAAAGATTATTTTTTTTCTGTAGACAGCCAATATTTTCTCATTCTTACTTTGCTAGGAAAACTTTCTCCTATTTTTAAAGGTTAATTCTGGGGACAGAAAAGCTTTAGTGAATTTCCCAGTTAGCTCTGCAACCTTAGTTCCGTCTGTGCAGCACGAGATTTCCCAACTCTAATACCCTACAGCTCACATGGCTACATATGATCTCGTATGCAGGAATCCACTCAGGGCACAGTGTTACCTTATTTGTGTAATGTTACGTGCTTCTATGTCTAAACTGTAATTGCATAAGGAGGAGTTTTACATAAGCTTTCTGCCATCAGGGATTTATTTATCATGAATACTGGAGCATGTATAAACAGATCATTAATATTACCTATAACAGTACCCTAAAGATTGTGCACAATGGTTAGAAGTAGAAGAGGAAAACAGGTAAGACTTTATGGCTCCAGAGCTCCAGAGTGTCACAGAGATATTCTAGTGATCGTTGGTACCTTCAGTACTCATCGGTGAAAGGTTGACTCGATCCTTCATTAAAAATTAAAACAACCTAGGAAATTAAAACTGAATGACCAAACTCAAAAATTTCAAGAGCAGCCGTGGAGAACAAGAGTGAAATTCTGAACCTGCTGCTTTGAGTGGGTTCTTTAAAGTGGCTTCAGAAATTGGGACAACTCCTTCCCATTCAGTTGAGGACCAAAATTGCTGGGCAACTTTTAAAATCTAGATTTAATTTACTTTTCAGACTCAGTGAACTGCTTTACCTTGATGCAGAACATGCAAATGGACTGCACAATATCTCTCTCCCTGAGAGAAACTAAATACAAAGTTTACTAATACTTATAACTAATACTAATACTAATAACTAAAATGATTCACTAGCCCACACATCACCAAAGAGGAGTCCTGGAAAACTCAGTCAAAAAACTTATCCCTGATCATAACTTCTTTTAGAAAGATACAAAAGTCAACACTGATAAGCAGCCTTGGGAGGAAGCCTGGACAGACATCACAGGATGCAGGAATTGTAATAAAATTCTTTCCTGAATGTGCAGTAAGAAAGCAGACAAGTTTTTACCGCTATCAAGAAAAACAACACAAACAGGTATCTCATTGCTTTGTAATTCTGATAGGACTAATCCTGAAGACATTGCTTTTACCAAGGAAAAGGAAAGGCCTGACCTTCTGGATCCTGCCTTGGGAAGAAAAATACAGGAGTATTTTTTTCCTTTTAAAGTAGTAGAGTTAGTAAAGCTAGCTATTTCCCATACAATTATGTGTGATACTCTGCGTCCTCAGAAATGGAGGAGGCAGATAATAAGAGAAATATGAAGCCCCAGAATTATTAGTTGTTATGAAAAGTCTGGGTAGCATGACCAGGAGCAAGTGCAGCAGGGTGGAGTTAGTGTGTAAAGACTTGAGGACAAAGAAATGGAGGTTTTGTCCCTCTCCAAAAGTAGAGTGCCTCCAAAGCATTGCGTTAATCTTGCTTCAGGAGCAGGTGGGAATGTGCTGAAGCAGAAGCACTGGAGTGAGAAGGAGGTCCTCTAAGTTGAAGAGAAACAGAAAGAACCTCTTCCAAAGGAGAGGAAGGATCTGGATACTGAAATCAGTGAGTTTTGATGCTAGACAAGGAAGAGACAGCTTTTCACACTTGGGCATGCCACGTGGCATAAAAAGAAAAACTGGCCAGAAATTATAAGAAAGGACATAGCTTAGGTACTGGAGCCTCAGTGGAAGTGTACAATAGATCGTGAGTCCATTGAATGTCCAGGAAGATTGTTCATATCCTGACCAGGGGCTGCACAGTCTCTGGCACCGACACTGGAGGCGAGTTAAAGGCAGCATTTGCAGCAAGGGAATAGTCTGTCCAGCTGCCTGAGGAGATCACATGTGGTGAATGGAGGGGCAGCAGAGAAGGTTAAACTAGACTACGTCCCATTGCTGCAGATACTGGAGAGATAATTAACAGGCACGGAGAGATACCTGTTCTTCAGATTAGGACAAAATGAGCAGAAGCAGGAACAGGCCCATCTCAGAGCCAAGAAAGAGATTGCATCTGCGGAGCAAGCTGGCTACACCCTGAATCCAGCCCCGGATGTCTGCAAGTAGCTAGAGAATGTAGAGGTCAAACCTGCTGCCTTGATAAAAGAGCTGGAAACATTCATAAAGTCAAGCTGTTTCAACAGGGCAAAATGTAACAGCTGGCAGAACTCAAAAGATCCCTGCTTCTTTCTGTGAAAATACAGTGCAGAGCATACCCCAAAGTAAACAAGGTAGTGAGAGGAAAAGAAGTTAGGCTTTACAGAGCGAACTGCAGTATCTGTAAGCATGAAAGTTGGCTGGCAATTCTGAGCAGCTGTGGGAAGATTTGGTTTTGAATAGAGATCCTTCATTCTGCAGTGTGAGTTTGTCTTGATGGCCAGGGAAACTCAAGATGAAGAAGACATCTTTAAAGCTTGATTGCAGAAGGTGCTTCTCCAGCTGTATGAAGAGAACAAAACCAAAACCTAGTCTCAATCATGTCTCTGGAAAAGGTAACTCCTGGGAAAGGAGGTGAAAGAGGTGTTTCTTGCCTTCTGGAAAGCAAAGATGGCATAGATACTCAAAAGCTCAGTAATGTGGGGTATCCACGAGCTCAGTAGAAGCTGGAGATGGGAAAAGAGAAGGAAATGGTTCTGGCCAAAAAAAAAAAAAAGTCATAGAGGTGGAGATGCTTTCAGGAGAAGGACTGTCTAACTCCATGCTGGAGGACAGGTCAGTACAGAGTGAGCAGGAGAAAGCTGTTGTGAGGCTGAAGAGCTTAAAAGCAGACCTTTTCTTGGGTGGAGGCTACAGAGCTCACTGGCCTGTGCATCACTGTGAGGCTAGGGGCTGGGGGTAGCTTGCTCTGAGTGCAACTCTTTTGTTAAGATCAGTGGTGAGGGACAGCGTGCTTTCCTCCATGGTCATACTGGTACTGAAGCAGGCTGCACGATTATGGAGTAGTCCCCTCCTCTCTTTCCTTCTGGTTCACAGGCTGGTTTTGAACAGTTGGCAGTGCATTTCCTTCCCTGCTTGATTGTCATTATCTACTGAAGGGAAAACATCACTTCCTGAAACTGCTCCCCTTGCCACTAAGATTTGCACTGAAAGCTGTTGTCTACAGCTGTGGAATTGTGAGTGAAAGAAGATTTGTTATTCAGTGATTGATGTGATCTACAGTAAAAATTTAGAGGGTGGCACTGCCAGCCTATGCACTCAAATTCCCAAGTGCACATCTCCAATGACTTAATGGAGCTACTCTAATATACACTCCCTATATAAATGTCTTGAAGCTTTAGTAGTAATGAGCCCAGGGTAGGGATCCTTATTCAGGCAAAATTTCCACTGATGTTCTTGAGAACTGACTGAGCAAGGATTTTAAACAGTCAAATTTTGATCTCTCTTAAATCATTGTTTAAGAAACTGGAGTACTGGGACTGATGTGAAATGGAATTTGCTGGCCACAAGCAAATTTTGGGAATTGACCATCTTCACATACATCTCGAGGGCTAAGTTGGTGAAGTTTACTGCTGGTTGGCGTATTTTACACCAGTGAAGATTTGCCTGTCAGCACCTAAACTGAGGTTAGATAAAACCACATTGCATAATTTTATTTGGCTTTTTTTACATTTGATCAGGTTCTGTGCCTGCTAGGCTTCACTTTTTTTTTTGTGATGAATTTTTGCTTCCTCATTCCATACACTAGAGATGTTCTTTGCACAAACATTTTTCATGGGAGATGAAGTGCAGAATTCTTAAAGCACGGGCTTTGTTCACATTGAACTTCTACACTCTGCATAGCTACCCATCCAGTCACATTGCTTGCAAAGAAACCCTGGCTCATGCAGCCCAGTCTATCCCTGTAGAAGTTGTCTGACAATGTGCACGTAATGCACACTGAAATGTTTCTGAAGGACTTCTGGTTTTGACTAATTTTTAAAAGATAGACAGTTGCACAGAGGAAGGTTGAAATGTTAACACAAAAATACATACATGCTCCATGCCATTATAAAGTATAGCTCTGGAGAAGCTAAGAAAGGAAGAAACTTAATATAAAAATAAAATTGCTACCTTACATAAGCTTCCAGTATTGTATTTGGCAACTCTATGTATTTTCTTTGCTCTTCAAAATATAGGTTAGAACCATGATTGGGAAAAACAGCTTATTTCTGGCAAAGTCAAAGAATTTTTACCACCTAAGTATTTGGCCATGTTTTACATTCAACATATAGTAATTTTGTTAACGGTGAGCCTTGCAGCTTCTTGCTGTATATAGATAACTGCAGATGTAATTTGGCTTATATTTAATGTTAAGTGTTTGTGAGAGATGACAAGGCTAAGCTTGCGGCAATGGGCTCTCTTCTTAAAATAACAGCTTGGCAACTAACCCTTACAAGAGATGGCTTTCAATTTGCTCTTCTTAAACACAAGATATATTACTTAAGAAATGTTATCCATAACTGCTTAACTCATGGCTTGCTCGTATCTGAACCTCAGTATATTGGTGTTTTATTTAAAAGACTTAGAAGCATCTTATTAGTGACTGAAGCATGAAACCTATGTTTATATTGAAAGATGGAGAGGAGGAGAGTGAAATCTTTTGCGGTCTCACCGGGACAGGCCTGCAGTGTTCTTTGGAGGGCCTACACTGCTTCGTGTGGCAGAGACAGGCACTCCAAAGCTTTCCCACTGCAACCCACAGTGGAGGACATAGGGATCATTAAACCTTAGCTAGCACTTCTGTTTCTGTCCAGTTGGAACAACTGAACAGCAGCTACCTGTTACCTGCTTTTTGTGTGAATAGTAGGATGGGAAGATCGTGGCAGGTTGCAGTGAACAGCATGATGTGCTTTACTGGCTGTACACCAGGCTGGAGTGACTAACTGCCATGTTAGGAAATATAAATTTAAGCTAGGATGTTCAGTGAGAGTTTCTGTTGCTATAAAGTAATAACAATGCAATTATTTCTTACTAAAAATAAGGAAGCTCCTTCCAGGAAGACCTTAAGAAAGCCGGCACCCTCCATTGACTCAGATATTGCAAATCAAGGGAGAGGGTAAAGGAAGACAGAGCAGATGCTTGAAAGCAGATTAACCTTCAGTGTGTACCCCAATGTACAATAGTGAGGAATCTTGAAGCTGTGGTTGTGATACAAAGCTGCCAATTAGTAGACAAGAGGTGACCAAAGCTCTTTGGAAAGTAATTTACTGAATAGAAGTATTACTAATCTGCTGTTTTCACTGCTTCCTGAACTTAATCCAGACTCGGTCATCTAGGGCTAAAAAGAGCTTGTATGAAGCTTGGATATTTCACTTGGGTGAAATATCTTAACAGCTCTGTGTGTGTATATTTTGTACAATAGCCCAGCTATTGGATCTGACTGTGCCCCTTTCCCTTGTCATCCTTCTTGTACCGTTTGTCAGGACTTGTCTCCTCTCAGCGACCTGACGCCACTGTCATGAAATCAGGAGAATGCAAAAGCAGAGTAATGCTATCCAGGGGTGCACAAAGATGCTTTCCCACCACACTACAGGTATTTCAACAGAGCAAATTAAATGCTCCATTTGGTTTTCATGCAGGTCTGTATATTAGCTGCTTTATTGGAAAATGTTGTCCCAATGCTTTTACTATTTGCACAGACACTGATTCCAGGATTTAAAAAAGCCAGCCTTGTGATGATACTGAAAAAATCCACACTTTTCCTTAGAGGAGCCTGTTTTAAGGAGACACTATTAGCAGGACAATTTTTGGCTCTTTGGTATTGACATAGTGCTGTTTCCACTGATGTCAGGATTCTTTTGAAAACCATATCCAGTATACCCCACTCTCTTTCAAGCTGTTCACTATATGGGATGAGCCTTAACGCTCTGATGATAGTAAACTAAATGTACTCTTTCTCCCTGTGTTCTGAATAAACATGCTGAAATAATTTATTTTATAATTTAAAATTAAGATCCAGTAAACCTTTTGAAATTTGCGAAAGATGGAAAGATTTCTAGTATATGGTGAAAACCACACACAGCTGCATTTATGCCTTGAAGACCCAATTTCAGTATTACAACCAGATGAATGTACAACCTGAGTGAATCTGTTTAAGTCAGTGAAGTTATGTAGCAGCTACGCTGGGGAAACCAAGGTCATTTTATCTGCTCCTGAGCCCCTCTGTGAGCTGGTGACCACGGGAAGAGGCTTGGGTCTCTGCTGAAATGAACATATCAGCTTTTATTCAGCTTAGAAGGGTCTGCATTATTAATTGGAATATTTACTGCTAACTAGAAGACTCCAGCCTGTAGTATTACTTCAGATCACAATCAGTCCAAGCTCTCTGGATTTTGCTTTCAGGTACTTGTATTTCTATGCCACTCAAAGAAATACAATTGTGGTAGGCTCAGCATCGAAATACAAGTCAGGAAACTTGAAGACACAATTCCCTCAGTAATCGTGTATCATCCAGATTGCTCATAATAAGGCAAAACATTAACAGCAAGCATGGTAACATCAACCACTTCACTGCAGAAGAGCAATGGCAGTGCATTATTTCTATAGAGGGAACCGTAATTTAGAGTTGCCTGCCTTTTGTGCGTTGCTGGTTTTCATTCACAGACCACTTGATGCATTCAGAATGCACTGCTACACTTTTGCAGGTTGCACAGCAGAGGTTTTAAGTGCTCCCGCTGTGTACCAAGCCAAAAATTGGGACAGGGTTGTGTGATGGGCAATGGTTCTAGGGGAGGAGCCCTTTTAGGAGGACAAGGAACCGTGACACCCTCAGCCATCTGAGAATTTAATAATCGCTAAGATCAATAACACAGGCCATTTCTCAGATAGCTAAAACACACCATTATTTATGGATTTTCTGTTTGGAGCAAGTCAAGTTGGCCACTGTGAACCTTTAAAAATAAATTGAGGCTTTTATTTTTTTAAAGTTTGTGAAAGGTTGTCAATTTCTCCAAGAACTGACTCAACTGAATTCATCCTTATTTATGGTAAGTATCAAAGCATTAGCTTTCACCTTTTCTTGCCTTTTCCTTCCCGTAAGTGACATAGAGGACAAATTCTGCTCCTGTTGAAGTTGTTTGTTATCGATTGATGCCTTCCAGGCTGTGCTCTGTAGCTGGACAGCTGAGGATGCAGCTTGTCCCGGCTCAGCTCCGAAGATGCGGGGAGCGGAGCGGGCGTGGAGCTGGGGGCGCTGGGAGCACAGTCACCTCGCAGCCGACTCAGTGCCCGGGGGTTCTGCTCTTTTCTGCCCGCGGTACCCCAAGAATGGGGCAGATGAAGGGGCTGGGGTGCTTCTCCCGCACCGGGGAGCGCGGAGGTCCGCTAAAAGCACGGCAGCTAGCCTACGCCACCCGTGTCCCCCCGGGGCGAGGCGGGGAGAGAAGGCGGGAGGGGGGTTGGAGAAGAAGACCTAGGGGGACGAGGAAGACCGAGTGGGATATACACAGCTTCGCAGTTTGTTTTGGACTGCAATGGGCACGCCCACATGCAAATCGCTGCGTCCCCGCCCCCCTTCCCCCCCAAAAAAACAGCAGCCGCTGCGGAGAGGAAAGCAAGCGAAAAAGAGAGAGAAAAGTGAAAAGGAGAAAGGAAAAAGAAAAAGGGAAAGAGAAAAAAAAAAAAAAAAAGAAGAAGACAAACAGGAGAGAACACGGCAGAGGGAAGGGGAAAAGAAGGCTCCTGGGCGGCCCCGTCCGTGCGAGGGGCGGGCGGCTCCGCACCGCCCTATAAGAGACGCTGCGGGGCGCGGGCGGCGGTAGCAGCGGGGCCTGAGCGGGGCGCAGCGCAGCGCAGCGCAGCGCAGGGGAGCGGAGCGGAGCGGAGCCGAGCCGAGCCGAGCCGAGCCGAGCCGAGTCCAGTCCATCGCGGAGCGGAGAATCAGCTGCGCGGCTGGGCTCCCCGCGGACCCAGGGCGGCTGCCGGCCGGGGGAGGTAGGCGCGGCAGCGGGGAGGACGCGCCGCGGGCAGCTGGGGAGGCTTCCCCGCTCCCTCTGGAGCGGCATCAAGAGAGAGGAGGGGGAAACAAACAAACAAAAACTAACCAAAAAAACCCACAAAAAACCAACCAACCAACACAGCAAATAAGTGTGTTTATTGTTTTGGTTCTGTTGTGTGCCGGCGTGGTGCTGCCGCTCCCTGTGCCCAGTGCGATAGGAGCGCGGCTCGGAGGACGGCTTACCGGGTAGCGGGGAATCGGAAAGGGGCTAATAGTGGGGTTTTTCCTCTACGTGTGGTGTGTTTTTTTTTTTTTAATAATTATTTTATTTTAGCTTATCCTGAGCGAGGCGACTCTGACTTGACAGGGCTCGCGTAGGGTGGCTCACCTTACCGCCGCTTCCAGCCCTGGTGGGTGCTAGAAGATAACGGGGGAGGAGGGGTTTATCCCCTTCACTCCCACGCGAGTTCTATGAAGTCGTGGGGAAGGGCGGTGTGTGTGTGTGTGTGGAAGGGAGGCAGAGGGCCCTGGGATGAAGGAGAGCGTGAAAATAAAAAATCGATCCGGTCGCTTTCGTGATGGGCAGGAGGTTTAGTTTCATGCAACAAATCTTGCTTCTGCGTGCCAGACTGTTGTTAAGTCTGGACTGCTACATTGCAGCCTATCATCAGCCTGTTACAAAATACTGGTTAGTTCGGGAGGTGCACGACTGCCCAGGTGCTTGAGATGTATCAGGAAAGATGCTCCAATTGCAAATCAAAAGTTGGCATTAAACAGTATTTTTGCCTCTTTTAAACATAAATTAGGAGTTCGCCACCCCCACCCCAGCCCCTGCTTCCCACCGGCAGTTGGCCTTGGAGGTTTTAAGGTTGTACAAATAATTTACTTGGAGGATCAATCTTGATCTTCAGTGTGTTGGAATAGACCTTACTGAAGCCAGAGGGATGTAAACATGTGCTTACATACTTGTACACGTGTGCTAAATTGAAGCCTAAAGATGAGTTGGAGTTCCTTTGAAAATTATTGATATGCATAACAAGTTAAAATTAGTTTTGGAGGTTCCTTTGAAAATGAGTTGGTGCTTGGACTGCAGAGAGCAGCTATGTCTTGGGGATGTTCCATGAACAACAGATGGCCATGCTTGCTGTCGAAAGGCTTTTGTAATGCAGCAGTCTTGCTCAGTTTTGAAAGGGGGTCATGGTAGTAAACATTTTGAGCAAATGCTTTTTGTTCTTGCCCTTGTGGCACAGCCTCCCTCTCTAACAACTGGGAATGGCAACGTGAGCTGAGGCTTTCCCGCAACACAGATTAGTGTGTGATTCTGTGATGCCTCTGTAGGCTATTAAGTGAAATAGGTACTACTTGGGACTCTGTGGTGTGTTATTTATGTAACACATACAAATCCCCTTGCTGGGTCTTCACAATTCATTGTGTAACTTTGAATTTTAATTTATGTGAGAGGGATGTGATGCAGTCCGTATCTGGAACAGTTTGGATAAGTAAGGGGAGGAGTCCGATGCCTTTACACATGATGTGGAGAACCTTTTTCTCATGTAATCATAATTTGGTAGGGCTGATTACGGTAAGAATTGGAAGTCAACTCTACAAGTGTGGATGAAAGCTTGATAGCATGGAACACGAGCTGTGTGGTATAGAACTTCAGGTTGAAGTTTTAAAAGTTGAGAATACCTAGCTTTAAAAAAAATAATAAAAATGTATGCTTTTTTTTATGCTCACTGTAGGTGCTCTGAAGAGATATCTGCTGGCTTCTGGGTTGCAAGAGAATACAATTGCTGTCATCTAGCCTTAAAGTGTAGTAATCAAGCAGCTAGCTCCAACCATTCCCAGTCACTTTCCCCAAGAAGTTGCTGCTGAACTACGCCTAGTGCTACACCAAGCAAAACACCTTGAGTGCAGCTATATGTAAGATTTTGGTGTTTGTAGGAGTCATGGTAATCTTTTGCATGTCAGTTTTCCAGATTTCCTCTAAGTATAGCTGCATAGCAGTGTAAGCAGATATGTTGAAAGTTCCTTAGTGGTCTCTTCACCCAGTGAGATTGAGGCATGTTTATAAATCAGTTTGCCACAGGCAGCTGCTGGCAATCCTTTTTTGTAATACTAAATTTGTTTTCAAAAACTGGTGTGGCTCAATGCTATTGGTATGGGTAGAGACTAGATCCAGTACCAAATTCAACGACTACTATCATGGTGAAGATAGAGTGGCTCCTGGTGGAATGTTGCGCTACAGAAGATATAATGCCATAAGTGTTTTGTTGTTTTTTTTAAAAAAAAAGTAAAATTGTTTTGGCTTTTGTTCCAGCAGTAACCTTTTCTCTAGCATTCCTTAGGCTGAACTTCTCCCTGGCTGCGCAAAGGTAAAACAGTCTGCTGTGATTCAGGAATAAGCCTTAGTGACTTGAGGAAAGCAGCTGTGGACCTCCTATGTAAATTCTGGGCTGGAGTGTTCTCATGTGTTAATCAAGTGTAATATACAGAATTCAGAAAGCAAATCTTCCCTTGCTGTCATCTCTTCAAGCCTGTTGTCTCACCAGGGAGTTCACCTGGCAGAGTTAGACCCAGAAGGACGGAGCAAGAGGAGGATCGGTACTGAACTCATCCATCTGTGGCCAGATGTGATGAGCTCTGCCAGCGTTTATCACACGTGTTGCACCATGCAGGCACAGAATTTCTTAGGGTGTGGTTTCTTCAGAACTTTAATCCAGCATAACTGAAGGTTGCTAGTGAGCTAGTAAAGGACCTGTTTCATTTTCCTTCAACTGTTGGTTCTCTTTTCTCTCCCTGTCCATTTCATCCTCCATGCTGGAACTGGAGTTCACCAGCCCAGGGTGAGTAACTGAGAACAAACTTTCTTCTTTTTACTTGGTGGTTACTTTAATTTTTTTTTTAGTATCCTGTGTTCAATGTCTTCTCATGGCTTTGTGAGCACTGATGCCAGCACAAAGATGGTAACAGGAGCGGAGCAGAAAGATACCACTTTGTTTAAGTAACCTTGGAGCAAGCACCCTTGCTCTTTATGTAGATCTCTTGGGCTGGGCAACACACCAAATCCTGAAATAAGTCTAGAGGACATGGCTGACCAAACACTGGCATGTTTCTGTTAGGCTGGATGTTCCTGATAACTTCTGCTGTGAGAGGGGCTAGAGTCAGGAACCTAATGTTTAGTAAAATGTATTTTATGCGTACGACATGTTCCTTGCTCATCTGAGGCAGCTAGGGACTCTACCCTCTTTCTGCAGATTGTCTCATATTTATGCTAGCTAAGAATTTGAATCCTGAGTACTTTCTGTGTAGTTGATGAGCATGTACATCTGCAGTTACTGATATTAAGAGTATTACTGATATTAAGAGGTTAAAAAAAACATTGCAAGGCTACTTGAAGTGTTCAAAAATGATCACAACAAAATTAAATTATCTCATGTTCTGTAGCTACGTGTCTTATATTTCTATTGGTTGTACAGAAGTCATAGGGAGCAAGTTGGAAGAATTGTCATGATTTGAAATACTGACTGGAGTACCCCATTCTCTCTATTTTTTTTGATCTGTTCCTTTAAAATAGGTGGCAGCAAAACTACTACTGTCCTTTAGCATTTGTCATGAGGGGGGAGGAAGCATAAGAGCTTTCCTCAAGAACTGAGAGAGACAGAGTAGGATGAAAAATTGTTGATGCAGCTTTCCTGACACAACAAGCTAAACACTGTAGGGAAAAAATGGGAGCATTCAGATCTTTACTTATTGGATTATCAGTGAAAAAGCTCGATCATAGTTAATAAGAATGCACATCAGTTTGAATGGCATAAATATCCACATACAAGCTGACCTTTTTCCTCTTCTGTTATTTTCTGGAGGAGTGTTGCTTAGCAGAGCTCTGTCTAATGCAATGAGATAGGCTTGCATTATGCTAACTTTGTTAGGGAACAATTGCTGTAAGACAGAAAAAAAAGGAGAGCAAAAGAGTTTTTCCAAGACTGTTCTGGTTTAGGCTAGATAGCAAGGTCATTTTCTGGGAAAGAACAAACAAAGTCAGAGCCTCTGACCGCATGGTTCAGAGATCATTCTAGAGGTCTGGTCTTTTTTAGCAAATAGCAGGCCGGCCTGTGTGGAAGACAGAGGTGGCCAAACCTTGTTACCACCCTACTTGCTTGGCTCCCTGAAACAATCTTCAGTTTTACCAACCCATTTCCAAGTGAGTAGCTGCTACCAGGAGCAGGCAAGCAAACTGTGCAACCAATGTCAGTGTTCCAGGTTGTTGGCTTAGTAAAAGCCAAACTTAAGCCATGTGGAAGGCCTCAGAGCAGTGATGGTGGTGTAGGTAAGAAGAGCAGGACTAGGGACCAGGAGAACCTGCTTCCTCGCATCCCTGCTCATCTTCCTGTGATTTGCCCTTGTCTCTTCTTACCTGCATTCACCATTGCTGTAATGATGACATGACAAAAGTTTATACTCTATGGTAGAAATTAGTGTGAGGTGTGGCTTTTTTTTTCTCACCTGCAGCTGTAACACATCTTTCTAATGACTGTGGGCTGTGTTGTTAGTGTCAGCAACCTGGGTTTTTGTCCCAGGTTTTCAGATGTAACATCCACTTTTCCAGGTGAATTCTTGTGCCTTCAAAAGAAACAAGCTAATTACCATACATTTTCTTTTGTCTGAGAGCTGTATTCAGGGGGAATATATTGATATTCTAGGGATCTATTGATAGCTTTTTTTTTTTCCTCTTCCCCACATTGTAATTGCACTTCTATAACAGGATTTCGGCTATGTCTGCTCTTAAAAGCAGAGTTAGGACCAAATCTGAATGGACTAAAGAAACCCCAGACCTCTCCTCATCTGAACAACAAAGCAGTACTAATGTTTTCTGAGCACAGACGCACAGACATTTCATTCTGGTAGCAGTACAAGAGTTGAAGTTCAGAATCTACTCCTCCCCTTAATAAACTAAATTCATCCTGCCTTCGTATTTTTGTTCTACCAATGGGCAGTGTAATTTTTCTCTAAGATCTTTGTTTTGAAGTACTTAAGATGTTTTAATTATTTGCTATTAAATCAGAGTGGCAATTCTGTTTTGTTTTTCCCCAGCTCTCAAACCTATGTTTAAATATTCATCCTAAAGTAAGCAATAGGAGTTTTTCTAATCTCTTTGGAGAGATCTGTGCTCGTGAACTGATACCATCACCTGTATACCATCTGTTTTTAGTCTTTTTCATATCTTTTTTTTTCCAGGTTATTTTTTTGTTCTCCCGATTGCTGTATCTTCCAGACTTTCACTCCCAGTTCTTGTGACATGCTTTTAATATTCCACACCACTACATCTAACTCCCAATTGTGTTTATCTATAAAACTAGACATAACTACAGTCCTCTGGGTTTTCTCTGGGAGTATGCTTTGGTGCTAGTGGGATTTTCTCAGCACTATTAATGATATCTTAATCTCAACAAAAAAAAAGTGTATTATGTACATGCTGTGTCTATTTCAGTCTTACAAAACTTTTGTTTATAGTTCTCTCTTGGAAGTGTGTGGCTTTTCCTTTTGGCATTTCATGCCACTTCTGTGCTTACCTCAAGTGTTTTCTGTTCTGAGCTATTTGGTTGAAATTGAGTAGACAAAAAGCTCGTCACTTCTGTGCATGGTCCCTTGAAACAGTTGGAGCAAACTAACTGAGCTCTGTCCTGAATTTCTTCTGCATCATGAGCCGTGGCTTAAACTTGAATAAAATCTTGCTTGGGAGTGTTAGTGGACAGCCGGCTTAACATGAGCCAGCAGTGTGCCCAGGTGGCCAAGAAGGCCAATAGCATCCTG
>JAOQGH010000019.1:51201550-51221408 GCA_025769975.1 Gallinago jamesoni | reverse complement strand
TTTTTTTAATGTGGTTGGACTCGATGATCTCAAAGGTCCCTTCCAACCACTAAGATTCTGTGATTCTGTGATTCTCTCTGAGATCTGTCTATGCATGATGTTAAAATAGGCATATGTTAGCCTGCCTTACATGTCTTAGCTGTTACGCTGACCCAAAGTATTGAAGCTCCATCACTTGTATGGGGGGATGGGTTGTACAGATGGAGCTAAAGAATGTAAACCGTTTCCTTTGTGGATCAGGAAAAATGGGGAAGATTATCACACACTTTCTGGCAGTGCTCCCAGTGCCCAGTGCCACACCTGCCACAGCAGGCACATGGGCTTCCTTCTTATCATGTGTGCCAGTTATTTTCATATTCCTCTATGAATAACTTTAAAGATAAGTGGTTATCGAACCCTGTATTGGTTGCCAGGATTGATCAAGAATTAATTCCTCTTCATAGCTGACACTCATTGCTTTCAAAAGTACTTGCACACCTGTTTATTGCTTTAGTGAATTACTAACACAGGATGAGATGGTAGCCATGTAGCAGCTGAAGTCATCTTGTGGTCCAATCTGTTGTTGGCTTTAAAGGATCAAACTCTTCTCAAGCTGACAGTGAGTGCTAAGTATGGCCTTTACCAGTTTATTGCTTTTTTTTGACAATGTCATTTCCTTTCATTGTACTACAAGCTTTTTCTTGGCTGATACTTTTCTGCATAGTTCAGGGGCATTTTAGTTTCATCTGCTGCTACTTATACATCTGCCACAGATATCAGTGCAGTTGTATAGATATCAAGGTTCACATCTTATTCTTTTTGCCAGTGAATCTCAAAGGCGCCACTGGGATGTTTTCATCCTTATTAATGTGATGGCAAAGCTGCAGGGCTTGTTAACTTTGCTCAGCAGAAGGTACAAGCATGCCAGTGATGCTCCAGCTGCTCTGCAGTAGGATCTGGAGCACCTATCAGCATTACACTTTATTAAACCAGATCTATGGCTACTTCATCTGAAGTGATTCAATGACCAGGATGTGCTGTGGTGGTGGAACAGGACAGAGAAGTTCTGTGTCCTCTCTGAGCTTGGGGATTTCTTTTCCTAAAACTCATCAACCTCATCTCTTTCTTGGGGGGGCTCTGTCTTCTCCGCCTTGAGGTGGTGGCTGCCAAGCAGAAAAGTACCTTTTGCAATGTGACATTCTTCACCCTTTTTCCTAGTTGCAAAGATAACGTCCTTAAACAGGATGCGTCATCAGCTGGAAAAAGTGACTGAGGCTATGTAACACAGCTTTTTGCAGACTGTGTACTGATGATACTTTTAGTTGCTCAGAGATCAAAGCTTAATGGCATGAATTGAGCTCAAATGTTGCAATTATTTTAGCAGGATGTTCTATTATTTCTAGATTCTACTAGAGAGGAGCTCATTCTTTGAGAGCCAAAAAAAAATAATCCGCTAATGTGGACTATGGATTTTTGGACATTGGCCGTGATAAAGCAAATCAGCTTTTGTGTTTGTTTTTGCCAGAGTGGACTAGTTTTTGGCTTTTTTTTTTGCATGGGGAAAGTAGGGGACGTTCAGTGTAATGTTGAAAGTTGAAATGCTTCACATATTTCACAACCTTCTAGTGGAAGCTGGTGTGGGTTTGGTTGTTTTTTTGTTTTGTTTTTTTTTTATAAAATAGATGACTGCATTTCATATTGAGTGTTATACTTGACATTTAAGCAATTCCTTTTGCCTAAGTGCATGCTGCAGTCTCTTGCACATTCTCTTCTTTGGGTCAGTCCTCAGTCCAGCTGTGGTGCCTTCAAGCTTGAGACCTTCCATTGCATTGGAGCTGTGCTTGTTTTCAACAACAAGCCTTTTGAGCATGCTAGAAATAACAAGAACCAGTTGTGGTCATTCTGGTAGGTAGACATTGCTTCCCTGGGACAGGTTTTCAAAACAGCTTGGTGTGTTGTGTCACAAGGGAAGCTTATAAAACAGCAACTATTTCTGAAAATGTGGCATTGTGTAAAGGTCTAAGGAAGCACTGAAGACTCTGGAGAACATAGTCAAGTTTGTATTATGGCATACTTTGTGCTTGACTCCTTGGAGAAATGGCTTATTTCTGTTTGGTAGGGATGGGCCCACCTGTGGTGCTGAAGTACACCTTAGGAGTTTGGCTTTGACAGAGGAAAGATGGATGCTCAGAGTTTAGGCCAGCAATTTCAGTGCTCATTATGTTAATTTTGGTCCAGATTATTCAAAATGACCATCTGCTCAGGTGTTCATAATGCAGCATTCAGAAGGGCTGAGCACATAGTATCCTGACTTTTGAAAAATCCTTTTGCCAAGGCTAAATACCTTTAGAAACTTGCTATCGTTTTTACTAAATAGTTGGGAAGCCTGTTTTCTGCCTCTAACATGACATTATATTAGTTCCAACTCTTGCCAAAGCAAGGTACAGGCCCCTTTCTTCTTTGTGTACTACCTAGTGCACCAAGCAGAACCTAGTTTTGTGTTCAGGTTATGTCACTAGTAGTTTTAATAGCAACAGTTAAAACAGGTTGTGAATAACTATTTTATTGTTGGTCTGTGCAAAATGGAGGACTCCTTTTTTCCACTGGTTGTTTCCAGTCTTCTGTGGGGTTCTCTCCCCTTAGATAATGAAGAGAAATAATTCATTGAGTGTTTTGTAGTTGTTGTGCATGCTGCCTTAAGGATGCTGTGGATGAGTGAGATGCTGCCTGTCTCAGTTTCTTCTGGGCCAGACATGGCAGGTTGCTAGAAGGATTCCATGATACTGTTTTGTCAGCTTTCTGGTGTTGTGGCACTGTCCTTTAATATTAGTTTTACAAAATTCGACATGCTTGTCAAGGAGGGAAAGTGAGTTAAACTGATTGTGGAGTATTGTGAAGGTGGATTTTAAAGTATGTCTGTTGTACAAATAATTGTTATTTAGAGGGCCACGGATGGCCACGTTGAAAGCAGTATTCTAGTTGCTAGTATTAGTAAGAGCTGGAGAACAAGGCCAGAACTTGTTTACTACCTAACCTAACACCAGGTACTCGGTGTGTGTAAAGTGATGTAAACTAGTAGAGGATCTTGCCAAAAATTACTACCCAACTATTGCTGTTTGTGGTCTTAATTAAATTCATGCCTGTTGACAAGAAGTTTACCAATCCCATTGTTAGCAACAAGGAGTCAGTGTAAACCCTGTGTCATGACCTGGGTGATTTTGAAGAGGAAAGCACTTCCCACTGAATGACTTTTTAGATGGAATAGGAAACTTGGTGTTTGATACTGATTTGGCAAATGGGAGAGAAATGTCCCCTCTGGGGAGGTTATGAAAGACCTGCTTTCAGTGTCTGTGTGGCTTCACTGATAATGATACCGTGTCCCAGGGAGCAGGCTGTTGGTACAAAGCTCACACCTCCGCTGCTGATCCCTGCAGTGTGTGTGATTGCTACAGAGTCTAGCAGGGGCTAGAGCTTAAACCAGGGGACAGACATCTGGGATCTGGTGGTTATATTCTTGTCTCTGCTTTTACTTTGCTTGTGGCCTCAGGTGAGTTGTTTCAACTCTGTGCTGCTAATAGTTTTCGTGGCACCTCTTCTGTAAACTAGTTCAGGTTCTTTAGGTTGGAATATTACTTTAAAAGATCAATACTGCTATTCCTATAAAATGATCACTGTTTGGGTGGCAGTTTCCCCTCTTTACTAGAGTTCCAGTAGATCTCATAAGTTTTTTGACTTGAAAATTCTAGAGACTGGACTGTCAGGTTTGCGCCTATGAATTTTGCAAGCTTTGTGTGAGTTGTTTTGATCACAGAATGGACATTACTTTTGACTATGCACTGTCTGTTTCTGTTGTGGATATTATTTCTAATTAGATCTCTTGCAGCAGGATAAAAAAATTGCTTGCATTTGTCCACAGCTGCTCTTTATCTAGCCTAATCTCAACAGAATTGGGATTAATGCTGTTTTTCCACCTCCTTTAGCCTCATTTGAAGTTGCATAGATGCAAAGCAATTTTCTCTTTCTGGGAACTGAGAAATAATCAAGCCTTAGAGGTTCTCATGGTCTTCCAGAGTCATTGGTTATACAAAATGGATGTAGTTGTGTAAGTGTAAGTTTATTGGTTGTAGCTACTATGCTGGAAGAAGCAAAATCCTGGTGCTCCGCAGGGAAGTGGCCAAGATGCCAGACCTTGATTTGGGACATGTGGATTAATTCTGGACTCTTGGCTTAATCTATACCCCTGTTACCCAGAGGTCATAGAATCAGAGAATGGTTAGAGTTGGAAGCGACCTTAAAGATCATCTAGTTCTCTGATGGTTTGTCTTGTTTGAGTCAAAATATCAGTTCATGAGGCAGGCACTTCTCTCCTGCCTTGGTGTTCACAGCCCCCGCAGGGACCTGCTGTCAGCTGGTGACATATGGAGCACTGGGGGACTTTGGCCTTGGATCTGGGCTTTGCAGAGTTGACACGGCTCCTGATATTGTTTGCTCCACAAAACACAGCCTGACACTGTGTAGAGGAAATGAAATGTTAAGACATTTCTCAGCATTTCCGAAGAGGACTGTATTTTTGCTGAAATCCAGTGCCTGTGCTTTAGTTGCCCCTTTTCTTCCAAGGCAGGTCTGGTTTCACTTGATACTTACGTAGGCAAAAGCTGTTGGAATTAAGCAAATGCACAAGTTTTTGTCTGAGGCAGAAAGCCTACAGTGATATACTGTGTCTGCTCATGGGAGAGGAGCAGCACTGGCTTTAGTAGCTCAAACCTGTGCTGTGTCCAGCATAGAATGCCTTTTTTACCCTCAGAAGAGCATCATCTCTTAATACTAGATTGGTACTCCCTACAGCTGCTTGGTCTGTGGAGAGCCAGCAGTGGTTGTGGCTTTTGTGATGCGGAATATCTGACTGAGAGAACAGGACAGAGGCTGCTAACTGATTCCATAGAGGCTGCTGAAACCTTCATCAACTGGTAAAAAGGCTTTAGCTCTGCTAACCAGGACTGGGTTTAAGTCATTGCTGGAGACATGAAGGGTCTATAGCCTCTTGCCAGAATCCTGAAATGTTCCAGTCTCATAAGGTTTGATAAGTTCACTTTGTTCCCTGTCTAAATAGTGATTTCTTCTCTAGGGGAAAGGTTTTTTTGCCCCCAAAAGAAAGCAAACAGCTGCATTGTTTGCAGAAAGCTGCTTTTGAAGGCTGTTTTATGTTTACTTAGTGCAGACACCAGGCGTGGGGGTGGGGAATTGATTCTCTGCCACTTGAGCTTTTTTTCATCTTTAAATCTACAGCTGTAAAAATATATTGCTTTGCATTTAAGACAGATCGGGTCTGGAAACTCTTGGCATAGCAGCTAATGGAGTTTTCAAGAGCCATTTTGCTTCCAAGTAGTGTATAGCACTGATCTAGAAAGAAAGGGTTGGAATAAGTATTCATTTCACCTCAGCATTTTCAGAGGTTGCCCTGTAGCCTAACGTTTTCTTAAGAGCAATTTTCTGAATTGCCCACTGAGGTGGAATTGCAGCCATGTGGGTCTGAAGGCCATGAAGGGTTTCTGTCGCGGGGGGAAATGGAACATGCAGGAAGTTTTCTGCAATGGCAGACCATAGGGCAAACATGTAGACCCTCTGCTTTAATTTTGCTAGTGGGTGTTGTGGCTGCTGCTCTGGGTGAATAGAGGAGGTCCTTAACTGGTGTTAGAACTTTGCAAAGAGCAAAGCAGGATCCACAGGCCTGATAAGAAGGTAGATTCAGGTTGCGCTGCACCTCCTTCTCATGCTCTGATGTCCACTGATTCTGCAGGCTAAACAAGCTCGTCTGTAATTTTAATGGTAAGCTTTTCCCTAGAAACAGCCTGGGGGAAAAAATCTGTCAGAAGAACTAGGAAAGGATTTAGATATCTTTTTACTTGATCCCTTATTTGTGTGTGTTTGTCAGGAATTGAAGAAAGCTTGAGTCACCTGACAAACTGCATGTTAAGTGTGTGCAAGTCCGAGTGGCATGTTGGTAGATTTTGTAGGGACCTCTCTATACTGGATCCCCACCACTTGTTTGCTGGATAAATAACACAGTGGCTTTCTCTTGACTGTCTAGCTACCTAGTCATGGCTGTATCTACATGTTGCATAGGGTATGTGCCTGGATTCAGAATGTTGTTCCAAACACACGTTGCTGGTCTCAATTATCAGACAGCCACTTTCTTTATCTTGTAGAGGCAGTTTGAATTTGCTCCTGGGTGCTAGACAGCTGCCAGGTATACCCTGAAACTGCAGGCAATATGAGTCTCTCCTGGTGTGCTCTGTGTTTTGCAGTTGTTTTGTATATGTTGGTGAAGAGGTGGAGAAATACTCGCAGCTAGGCAAAAATAGATTTCTGGGTGATAAAGAGACGTAAACCTGATGCCTTTGGGCTTAAAATTGTATATTGGTATCTACCTCTACTGTAAAATTTGCACTGTACAC
Source organism: Gallinago jamesoni (assembly GCA_025769975.1). Lineage (NCBI taxonomy): Eukaryota > Metazoa > Chordata > Aves > Charadriiformes > Scolopacidae > Gallinago > Gallinago jamesoni. Next base: position 51,214,974 of record JAOQGH010000019.1, on the reverse strand, counting down.
AGTGAAAAGATTGGATGTGAAAATTGGATGTCTTACACAAAAACCTTTCCGCAACAAAGTTGCACTGTTTGTTGCAGTTGAGGGAATTCTTCCTACTTTCACAGAGGAAGTGCCTTATCAAAGCAAGAGATTGCACTGTAAAAAGAATGAGTCTGGCACTGGCAGGTATAAATTCCCATTCTGCTCAGCAGAGCCATGGTACTTTACATCACAAAGAATTATGCTATGGTGATGAATTCGTGCAGCTTTTCTTGTTCTAGACAGAAACAGTATTGCTGCTTTAGACAGTTTCAGGTAAGTGCCAGGAGTGATCGCTGATACCTGCTGTTGGCTCGGTATTTTACTTAGGTGAGACATGAAAGCCTGCATTGGAAACAGGCTGGTATTTGAGTGTTATGACACTGCAGTACTAAATGGCAAGCTGGATTTCCAAGTTATGTTGAACTTAGTGGACTAGTCTGAAGTGGAGATGCAGATGGGCTTCAGCTCCAACTGAGGTGGCAGTGTTGGGTCTATCAGTTTTCTGCATCTCTGGTTTAGAGTTCTTGCCTGTTGTCAGCTGGAAAAACATCTGAAATGGTGCTAACGCATTTTCCTCTGAGATTCTTAGTTGACGGAGCATTTTCTGATGCACTGGTAATTCAAGTGGACTTAGTTAACTTGTGTCAGCAGTGAACCAAATATGTCAGCCTCTGCGGATCAAAACTGGAGACAGCTCTAGGCATCAACAGACCTGCACTACCCAGTCTGTTACAGGTACTGGGGCAGAGTCTGCCTTTGAAGTCTTTGGAGAGTATGTCAACCTGGCATGGCTGGCAGAACTGGGCACGCTTCAGGGTCAGGTTGTGTGCCCTTGGTGACTAGCCCAGTGTAGGCCCTCTCCCCTTGTTTCATGTTAGGACTTAGCTGGTATTGCCTGCATCTGGGCCGGGTTCTCCCAGTCATCAGGCATAGTCCTCACAAATCAGTATTTTTCACTTCATTTGAAACTCGTATACATGCAAATGGACCTCATTTGAAGGCCAGAACATTTGCTTTGCTCCTGGTAAAGTTTAGCTGGAACTCAAGCAGACAGCCACAGCTAAGCCTTCCTGGCTACACAGGCTTCTGCTGATCATCTGAGATGTGTTAAATGATCAAATATATGTCGCTATAGTTTGCTAGAGTGATATGAACCCAACAACCTCCATAAAGTGAAATCTGTGTTCTGGGTCCTGCAGACTGACTGCAATTGCCAGGGACCGATCTCTGGCTATTGGCCAACATGGATTAAACTAGCTACCCTGTGATTAGCTCAAACATCCCACAGACTGCTTCAGATTTTATTCTGCCTCTGTGCAGGGTATTAAGGCACAGGAACTGGGTGCATTTCCATTGATAAGAACGCCAAATGTCTCATTGGCTCTCCCTGGGATCCTTCCTGCACTCTTCCTGTAACACTTCATACTCGTGGATTTTTGGTATTTAGCTGTAATTACCAGAAAGCATTGAAAAGTAGTTTGTTGCAGGGAGTTGATAGTATTGCAGGGGAGGGAGTATGGAGCGGGTACTGTGAACACCCTTCTGTAGATAAAATCTGTTGTGTAACTACTAGTGACTGTAGAAGGCTGTGCAGTCCCTTCTTGCCCTGCACTTCTGCGTGCTGGACTTGGCTGGGGGCTGCGGGACTGGACACGGGCAGAAAGGCTTATTTTTTGTGGCATGCTGGAGGGCACAGCAAAGCAAATGGTGGAGGTCTGTCACCCACCGAGCAGTATCCTCATAGAAAAATGTTTGAAAAGAGCGGTTCTCCTAGTGGCCTATGAAAGACTTTTTTTTTTTTTTTTTCCCCAGGTTAGTGGTGGCAGAGCGCCCGTGCACTGTGTGAGTAGCCATCCAGGTTGCTCAGTAGGGCGACTAAAGGCGTTGCTGCCAAATCTGCTGGATCCTGAGCAGAAGGGGGTCAGTGGAAGGGGTTGGTGCAAAGGAGAGGTGATGATGCTGCCTACTTGGCTTTGTGTCTGGCTTATATGTTAATCGCAGCTTTAAATGTGTAATACTGACAGGCAGAGGAGGTGCTGTGAAGACCCCCGTATCCAAGCCTGTAAGGGAAGGTGTGCTTTGAGTCTGTGAGCATGCATGGTCCTCAGCAGCCAGGGTTTGTCCTCTGATCCTGTCCACAAAGGGCAGTTTTTCTCCCTGCTGTGGATGTGCCTGTCAAGTCCCTCACACTGATTGTGTCTGGGAATTCGCTGTCTACCAGCCAGATGTGCGTGCAGCTGGCATGTATTAGTGTCAGGGTTCTCCAGCCAGCAGGAAGCACTGGGCAGCGGAGGGAGGCTTTCCTGTCAGGTCTGGGCGTCCCTCAGTGAAGGAGCATCTGTAGAGGTCGTGTCAGGGGAATTACAGCAGTACCTAGCAGAAGTTAATGAGCCCATGCTGACTGTACAATCAGCTGTCTGCATACTGGCATGAGGTTCAATTTGTAGGGTTTTGTAGGCGTCTGTTCTTGTTCTATGCTTCTCTGTACTGGCATTAAGAAGCACTGTTGTCCTGTTGTGATACTACAGTGTAATTATCTGTAGAACTCAGTGTAATGGGTTTAATTGTTTTTATTAGTCATGTTAGGGAAATTTTTTTTGTAACACAGACTTATATTATTAGAGACAAGTTTTTAATCTGCAAGTCATGGTAATAATGGAATTTACTTTTGAATGAGAATTGAAGGCCACAAGTGCTCATTAACTGAAAGCTCACATCCAGAATTGGCATTTATCATCTAGTCTTACTCCAGTGTGGGACTGGTCAGAGTATTTCCTGAGGAAGTCTTATGTTTCTAGCACACTTACGGATTTTGGGAACGTTTTCAATGCAGTTTTTGCGGTCAGGCATGCAACTCTGAATCATAGGGCTAGGGTACTGGTATGTGGGACACTAGAATCAAAAGCATGTGTGTTCCCAGTTTAACAGATGTTGGAGGGAATGGTTCTCACTGTGTGTTTGGATTGGTTGGTAGCTGTCCTGTTAACACTGAGCCTGTCAACAGAGTGTATTCAAGTACATAAATCAGAATTAATTTTATATGGATTAACTAAAGTCCTATGTGGACGCTTACTTGGAATGAAACTCCTCTTAATCTGATGTGGCCTTAAACTCAAAAGTAAATTAAATAATGCCAAATTAATTCTGGAACAAAGGTTTAATGAAGTTGAACTAATGTGCTATAAACTCACCTTTCCATTTGATTGAGTCTTCTTGGAAATCGCTGTGTAGCCCAGCCTCTACCATGCTATTATTAATAACTACCAGAGATATGAATGTGTTTTTTAACCCTTTATACTTTCTCATACTGTCACAAGGTGCATACTGAATGCACCCAATTTGCAACAGTGTTGGAGGTCAGGTGGTTGCAAGACCTGAAAGCTGACTCAACAGCAATTTTCCATTCACTTTATCCGAATATGAATAGCTGCAGGGTCATTCTGAGTCACTTACCTTCAAGGAAATGGATGTTTCTCCCTTGCCTGTGAAGTGCATGGCATTTTCTCCTACAAGTGGTGGTGTTGACAAAAGCTTTCCTAATTTGGCAGCAGGCTTTTCCCTATTATGAAAGCAAATATGGAAAGAATATTTTTTTTACTCTGTTTAAAAGGGTTGAATTGTATGGTTCAGACTCATTCACGGGGGTCTCTAAATCAGCTTTCAAACCTATTATTTTTTTCCTTGTTCTGGGCTGTTCTTGCTCTTGGAATTTTTGGGCAGGAAAGCAGAAAACTGTTGTCCTGAGGGTATTGCATTCTTGTGTGCCTTGGAGCTCTGAGGTAAGAGACAGTCTAAACCAGAGCTTACTGAGACCCATGAGACTTGGCTGGCGTGCATGGGGTAAGAAGGCAGTGGTGGGGAGTGCTGTGGGGGGCTGTAGGGTTACATGGGGTCATAGACAGTGACCCCATGCCTTTCCCTTTCTTACAGTCTTTTCTGTTCTGACACAGCTTTTCCTTTTTTTTCTTTCCCTCCCCCCAGTTAATGCCCAGCCACGACATCTCTGCTGTGTACTTCCACTGCTGCTGCACAAAGAGAGCTCCTAGGCTTTGCTGAAGGAAGATGGCTTTCTGGACGCAGCTGGGATTGCTGCTGTGGAAGAACTTCACCTACAGAAGAAGACAGACTGTAAGTATTAGCTAAACGGGTTTTTGAGGTCTAAGTTGTATCCTTGTAGCTTACTTTTCAAGCAGAAAAGGAGAACAGTACAGGATGTTTCACCTCTAGTGGTCCTTGGCAGAGCAACTGGTCTGCCTTTGGAAAGACCCAGTTCAAATTGGAGAGAGTCATAGGTGAACAGAAGCCAGAGGGCTTGAAAGTGCTGAAGACTTCTGTCCTTCATCCCAGTGTAAGAGAGTGTCAAAGTACTGAAATGCTGAGGTCAGACTAGGCAGAGAGAGTGCATGACTTCTGTGTGCAGCAAGGAAGTGTTGCTGTCCCCTGCTCTGCAGTGCAGGTGGGACATTGCCAGACTGCAGGGATGTGCACTTGAGTCTAAAAGCTTTTGGATGCTGCAAGCTGCAACAACAGCAACAAAATTCTGCCACTTCCTAATGGCAGAAGTGGTGGAGGGAACAGCGGGCATCTTCAGTCTTTTTATTCAGGGAGAGAAACCCTGTTGTGCTACATTACAACAGGAGGTATAGCTTAAGTGACTGGCACGAGACATGTTCTTACATTGGCATGGAGACAGATCCAGGCAGCTGATGTTTTTCTACCAAGGTGCGTTCGGATTAATTTAAGGGCTGGCCTCACCATCTGTTAGCAGTGTGGGAATGTACCTGTTGAGATAAACAATATGCAAAAAGAGTTTCTCCTCATGGTGATGAAAGCAAAGGAGCACGAATCTAGTATGGCGTTCTTAAAATTTTTCTGCCTCTGCATTAACAAGACCTCACAGGATACTATTACTCCTGCAGATAGCGAAAAGCCAGAGAAAACATGCTATTTCCCCTCCAGGGATTTAAGGGATAACTGTGTTGGAGAAGGGCATGTCCTGTACAGCAGCCATGTGCAGAGGATCTGTCCTGTTAGATCTGACCTTGAGGAGGTATGAGTAGGGAATGTGAAGGGAACATGAGTTATTGAGGTGGTGAGTGGAAAGTGGTCTCTCTGATAAGCTTTTTCTGCACCCTGCAAATGTCAGGGTTCTTGCCAGCTGGTTGGGGCTGGGTTGTTTTAGAAACTCGGAGTCACAAGGGAGGGGAGGCTATCATATTCACCACTGGAGATGGAGACAGTCTCTGAAGCCTTTGCTCAGGTGTCTGAGGCTTGTTTTCATTGTAATTGTCCAGTGAATTTGGAGCTGGAACTGGTCCATTCTTAAATAAAATCATACAAAGAGGACTAGGGGCATCTTTGACTTTTCCTGTATACTTCTGTGGTTACAGAGCTGCCAGAGACAGCAGGAATTTCTATGTAATTTGCATGTTTTTGTCCTTGCCCCAGGAGCTTTGGTCTCCTAGGACAGGGCTGGCCAGCTGAGAGGCTGTGGGCTGGGTGAGCTGCAAGGAGTAAGGCTGGCTGCTCTTTGGACGTATGGGCCAGCTTCCTGACCTTGTGAATGGCCTCATAATTTAGAAGAATGTTCCAACAGAGCAGGTAAGGCAGTCTCAAAACTGGTTACAGCTCCTAAAAAGCTAAGCAGTTCTCGGATATTGCCCATGTAACCTAGGCCTTTATAGCTGAGAACAGATTCTTCCTCCCTTGTCACTATAGATCTTACCCTTGATCTCTCCCAAACTGCCTGTAGCAGCTAGAGGAACTCAAGGATCTTGATGGATCCTCTGAAACAATGCTTAAGCTGGCTAAGCTATGAGGATATTTCCGAGGAGCTGAGTTTTACACTGAGGCTGCTGGTGTTTTTTGTCAGGCTCTTCTGAAAGTAATGTGTCAGGTTTGAAGTTTACTTGAAGAGGCCTGGCTCTAGCATGCATGTTCTGTCAAGGTAGCTGTAGGCTAGCTTACTGGGCAGCAGAGGTGCATTTGGATCCTTTGGTGGTGCCACAGAAACACGGTAGGCTAAGTGTGTGTTAGTGAAAAAGACCTTCCTGTTTGTAGTTTTGCAGTGATATTGGATCTGCTTAGTTATTTCTTGGGACCTTTTGGCAGCTTCTGTATTGGTTTCCCATCAAGAAGTCCAAAGGATATGAAACTGCTCCTAGTCACCCATTCCACACTGATGTTATTAGCCAATTTGCAAGGAAGGCCTGACACCACTAGTTTTTGTGGGGTTCCTTTATGTGTGGGTTTTTTCTCTTTAAAGTTCCCATTTGGGTTTTACCTGAAGATGTCAGGAGGGGAAGGCCACTTAATAAAAAAATGGCAGAAAAGTAGTAGAACATCTCTTCCCACCCCCTGTTATTGTGGCTGCACAGTCATTCATCTATTTGCTTTACTCTTAGGAGACCACTGTCCTTGACCAGGCTGTGCTAGTGATGGCACTATCCCATTTGTACTTACTGAAGATGTAGCCCAGAAAGAGTTTGATCCTTACCCTTCTTCCCACAAGAAGTGTGAGCTAGCCTCTGCTGCCCACTGAACCCTATCCTTGGCTGCTGTGAGTTTGGGCTGCATTGCGAAAGCTGGGTTCAAAGCTCAGCCTGACGTGTGCAATTCAAGCATAACTTTGTACTGGATGACTTCCAACAGCACCAAAGTCGGGGGGAAGGAGTTTACAGGGGGAGAGGAGGGGAAAAAAAATCATGTTCAGGGGTCACTGTGTAAAAACACTTCTCTCTCCTTCTCTCTTGCATGCCAAGAGACACCTCAAACTTGCATGTAGAGACTGGTCAGCTGCTGGTAGCTCCCTGCATTGAAACTGAACCATAAAGGTTGGGGAGGGTGATTGATGATAAGATGAGGTGACAGTTTGGTTAGCTCTTGCTCAACAGATTTCCTGTTGACACAGTGTAGATCTCAATATTTAAGGGTATCCTTCATCATCAGCCAAATGGTCTAAACTGGGCATGCTTCAGGGACTAGCCTCAGTAAAATTAGGAGTAGCTTGTTCTTGGCCAAGTGCTGCCTCCGAGTTCACCTTCTGTGTGCAGATGGAATGTTCCTCCTTCAACTCCAGGTGGACCCTCCAGGTTAGAGGTTTGACGATTCATTTCACTGTTTACTAGGCTACTCCAGTAGTTGCAGTACATAAGTGGGTGAGGAGACTTGATTTTTCAGTATCCATTTACTATGAAGCTGAGTAAGACATGTCCCCTTTAGTATCTCTGTCATCTTCTGCAAAGGCCACAGGGGATGGAAAGCGCTGTCACAGGAAGGTCAGGAAGCAGTAGGGGAAGAAACCTACTGACCTTTAGGAGCAAAAGGAAAAGAGTTCAGCTTTTGTTGAACAGCAGAAGAGGCTGGCCAAACTTTCTGTTGAAATACTACTGACACATTAAGCCTGACCCCATGTAAGCCCCTGGTGCAGCAGTAGCATTTCAGTGGCTGCCATGATGCAGCAGTCTTTACCTGTAAACGTGCAGCTCAGTCAGCCCAAGCTGTAGCCCTCCTTTCTCAGGCCTTCCTGAGCCTGTCAATCTGCCAAGATAGACTTGGTGTGTGTGAGAGGCATACAGTGCTATGCATGCAGCCCACATGTGGTTGCCTTTGTGTAATTAACCACAGCTAGGCATGCAAAGAAGGAGCTATGTGTGCAGGTGGCCAGGCTCCCCCTTCAGCAACAAGGCCATTTGAGCACCACTGTCCAGGGCTGCAAGAGGCTATCTGGCCACCTTGGACACCCTGCAAAGCCTCCACAAGCCCAGTTGATGCTGCTCTTACCCAAACAGTGTGTAGTCCCTTGGAGTTCATGCTCTTTGTCTTAACAGCCAGGGTGGCGGAAGACTGTGATGTGTGCCAGAGCATGGTCATTGATGCTGACAGAGGGAGTGAGTTGTCCTGGTTTCACAGCCACCTTTCTGTCAAGAGGAGGAAAAGTCCTGCTATGCCATCCTAGGAACTGCTATGAGGCAATTCTGAAAAGGGAAGGAGCAGACAATTCGTTGGTGTCCCAGCTCTGAGCATCTCTGACCCCTGGGATCCAGACCACTTGTTTAGTACAGCAGAAAGCAGACTGTCACTGTTAATGGCTGTGTGTATGCTGCCACTGTGATGTTTGTTGTAAAAACAGAGACCAAAGATACTCGGGCATCTTCCTGGCATCTTTGTTAGAGTGGTCTCAGTGGAGTTTCTTATCTAGTAGTCATACAGTATGTGCAAGAAAATAATGGGTGGGAACCAATATCCCAAATTCATCCTGCAGAGCCTGGCACACTTACCAGGAGTCCCTGAGAGACTCTGATGCTCAATTTTTGCCTTTTAAAGGATAGCCTTGCCATTTGGTTAGATGTCAGCTTAAGGGTATCTGTGAAGAGCCATCCTAGATGGTTTCTTCTGCTTGGATCAAATAACATTTGTTTTAATGGACTGTTTTTACAGTGTGAGGTTATTTTGAGGTACAGGAGTTACCTAGAAGTCTCACCTAGAAGTTTGCATAGACTGCCTTGTGCTGAGTGTCAAGAGCCTAATTTTAGCTGTTAATAGCGTAACATGGGAAAACACATTTGTGTGGGGGAATTATCTCCCACTGGAGTGCAGATCTTATCATATCTGGCCTGTAATAAGAATGATGTAGAAATCTTATTACAGAAGGCGGGGTTTTCCAGGAAAGAAGGGGAAAAGATTTCTTTTTACTTGACTGAGAAAAAACTCTGGTTTCTCCCTCCTAAAGGAGGGAAAATGGAAGAAGTGGCAGCATAAAAAACTTTCAATTTTTCCTTGTCTTATGACTTACCTAAAACGCATGTTTAGGCAGCCTTTCCGGAGTGGGAAAGCAGGGGTGTGGCTGGTGAAGCTCAAGCCTGGGAAACCTCAGCTTGTGTCTCAGAAGCTCTAGGCTGAAGTGTTGCTTTGTCCACTTTTTTCTCTGGGACACAGCACATCTCAGTGAATTTTTCTGTGCTTCAGTTCCCTGCCTAAAAATGCTATGTATTTCATAGCAGAGCTTTCTTATATCCTTGTCTAGTCCCTCTGAGTTTTTTATATCTTTAGCTGACGCTGAGTGCCTATCTGTAGGTACTCTGAGCCAGTGGGTTCCTACCTTGGGGAACAAACAAAGTAGAACAAAACAATAACGAAGTATGAGCTTAATCTTAGCGGGTCTGTTTTCCTGATACCAGTATACTTCTGCAGCACTGAAATGCAAGGGTTGGCATAGTCATGTACCAGTGCGGTTTCCATGCCTGATGTATTAGGGTGGAAGCTCAATGGTTTACTGTGGGAATGGGACGCAAGTACTTCCCATTACCTCTGAAATATTCATCTAATTGCTGGGAAGATGCATTGGGAGGTTTCTCTCAGTCAAGGGACAAAAAGAACTGTAAAAAGAAGCCAAAAATAGCCCTTAAGCACATCCAGTTTAGTCCTGTAACTGGCACATATCAATGAGAAAAGCCTGTAATTCTTTGCAGATTATCCTGTGAAGCTGGAGGAACAAACTTCTTGGTTCTGGAATGCATAGGCAAAGCCAAGTGAGGCAGCGCTTGCAAAACTGTCCTGTCTTAGAATTGGATTGTCCTGGAACCTCTGTTCTGTGCTGTATTTTGAATATGACGTCTTTATACTTTGTCTTTATTTCCAGTTCCAACTGCTGATCGAGGTTGCCTGGCCGCTGTTTATCTTCTTCATCCTGATCTCTGTAAGACTTTCATATCCGCCCTATGAGCAGCATGAATGTAAGTACCAAACACAGCAGCTGCACCCCAGAATGATTGTTGCTTCATGATTAGAAGGTAATAATGCAGCTGGCAAGACACAGGGGCAGGTTGCATACTTTAGTCAGAAATCTTCAGGAAAGTTTTAATGGCTCTTTTCCTTCCATCTTAGGGACTGCAGTTTGTTCTGACAGGTTAATGTTGCTCCAGGACTGTACATTGCTGTTGTTTTTCTTGATGTTTCTCTCTTTTTTTTTTTCTGTGTTTATAATGTACTAGCTGAGAATTTGCTGTAGAACTGTGACAGGTTTGCAAAACCCATGCAGAACCCAAGTCATTTCTCATTGTTGATCTCTATGTGGCTTAGCATAAAAAGAAAGCAGCGTTCAGATCTGTAAGAAAGCAATCTCATTTTCAGGCAGTAATGTGGGTTAATGTATCACATTAAGAGCACAAGAGCGATTCCATTCTTTCTAGCCATTAGACTGTCAGTAGATTCAGCAGTCATACATTTGTGAAGGAAAAACTATTCTACTTGTCTCTTTACATCCTCACACAAGAAGAGCACATTTCTGTTTTTCTTTCAAAGAAAGCTTCTTCTTACTCTGCAAATGACAATCTTCAGATCTCTGGTTGCCATTTGATGTAGGAAGCAGGACTTGTTTATTAGCAACATGCTTTACTTTGCTGATTGGTGACAACCCCATACTGCAATTAGCTGACTGTGGAAGAGCTCTTTGTTTATCTTTCCTTTGCCTGATTACAATAAAGTAAGGTTCAAGGGTCAGCACAACATGATTCTGGAGGTCACTCTGAAGTGTTCCGTTCTTAAAACCACTTACCCTGTGGTTCTTTGCAGTGGCTGGGGCTTTTTAGGCTGCTTGCTACGCTTTCAAGCTCACAAGGATCCTTTCAAAACTGAACTGTTAGTGTTTGCAGTTTCCCATTACACATGGACACTGCTGGTCCTTCGTTCTGCCTGACAGGGTAATTGAAGCTTCCCTAAATTAAATCTCATACTTAGCTGCCTGATGTTTGAATTGTCTTTTCTGACTGAATGCTCCAGTGGCATTAGGAGAGATACCTGTAATATGGACATGAAGCTGGAGAGAAGCAATAAGCAGCCGACTCAGCTGGTATGAATAACTAGCAGCCTCAATGGTAATTTGTCTCAGCTGTGGCAGTGCTTGTCTATAAACTCAAACATAGCTGCCTTTCCTTAGAGCTGTTTAGAGTGGGCTTGTTAGTCACTTGCCTCCTTGTAAATCCTTTGCTCTGGCACCCTGGTGTCACAGGCAGAGTTTTGAGTCTTTCCCCTGCAGCCATTTTTCTTCCCATTTATATGTTGGATGTTGTTTTGTCTGCCTTATCCCTATGTTGTCCTCAGGAACTGTAAAGTGTAAGACATCTGGTAGCTCTTTAATTCACTTTTTATGGTTAACTCTTCTCCGTTTTTCTAAAAGCTTCTGGGAACAGGTAACGATTATTTCATTTAAGTTTGTATTGATTTCATCACACATTCATATGCTAACAGGTATAGTTGTGTTTTTATAGTGAAACATTTTTTGCTGAAGTGTGAGTAGAGATAGAAAGAAAGAAACCTTGAGTTCACAGTGAACTCTGTGGCAGCCCTGTGGGTGCCTTCAGGGAAGCAGGATTGTTATCTATTGTGGCAGTACTGTGTGCTGTTATGAAATCACTTGTAGGTAATGCCTGATAGCAGCAGTAGCAGTGCTGCATGCAAGTGCTTTGTTGCCTGCAGATAGCCTCAGTATTCTAATGGTATAGTCTTTTCAACAAACAGATTTTCATCTCTCTTCCTGTTTGAGGAGAAGGATGATCAAACATTTGGTTGTTTATGTGGTCAGACTTCCCAGCCTGGATTTTTATTTGTAGCAGCTTTGCCTAGTGTGAGGAACCTTTTTCTACAGACATAGGGCAAAATTTTTCTAGCTCTTAAGTGGTAGTTACATGGCTTTCACTGAACCAGCCAGAGAAGACATCTTGGATGCTGTTGAGCAAGATTGGTAACTTCTGTCTTGTAGAGCTTGGCTTTTCTTTTCTGTTCCTGTGACCCTTTAAGGTACTTAAAATGTGCTTCATTTGGGGGAAAAGAAACCTGACAAAAGGTGACTTCAATATCTGCTGAAAAACTAGTTGTTTGCAGCAATGTCATTGAAAAGAGTGTGCTGTTACTGTTTTCTGTGCAACTCACCTGACTAAAAACTGGTGGATTTCTGCTTTATTCTTCAAGAAACGGTGATTACATGTGTCACTGTATGTAAAATGTTGCCGTGAATTCTTATGAGCCCTTCTTCTTTTTGTATGACTTTAATAGTTTCTTGGAATTCTTTGCCATGTACAATAGAGGGCATGGGGAAAGAGAAGTTGATTCTCTGGGACATCTTATAAAAAGTAATCTGAATGCATTTTTCATCTTTCTGCCACCCCCCAAGCCTCTCCCTCAGCCTAGAGGAACAAAAACATAAAATGAAACAAAAGCCAGAGAACTTGGGTAAATAGGTTTTATATTTTAAACAGAAGTGGGAACAAACAGTCCCCTGGGTACTGGAAACAATGAACCTTTGGTTCCTTCACCTTTCTCCTGGACAGAGTCCTTGGCTTTCTCCTGGGAGGACTGATGAGCTCCCCATCTTCATTCAGCCACCTACATTAACCAGCCTTGCTGCAATTCAGCAGCTTTGCCTTCTCTTCCTCCATTTGGCTGTGGTGGTAGGGAGCCAGTCCCTGTGTGATTGCAGGCATGCTGTGAGGATGAGGTGGGCACCAGAGGGAAGACTGCATCTTGTGGTCAAAGCCTTGAGTAGCTGTAAGATACTGAGGGGCATAACCTTTCTCCGTGCTCCCCTCCCTTGTGTGGGGGTGAGAAAGTGAGTTAGTTTGCAGAAAGCAACCTGACATCTTGTTTAAGGTGCAGGACTGACTGCAGAAAGTCAGCCTTTCTTCCCCTCTCATTGGAGGGTAAGGTATTTGCAAGTGCCCAAGTTAAGATCTGCCACAAGTAGTTTGTTTTTATTGTTAACTTTTTACCCAAATGCAGAAGATAAACAGAACATAAACTCCAGGCTACAATTTAAGTAGCTCTTTAGTAGCAGGAGTTGGACTTCCACAAAAAGATTTGAGATGCGTCAAGCAGGTGCCCAAGTGCTTTAGGAACTCTAAAGTTTTAAGACTGTCTGGAAATCAAGACAATAAGAGACAGCAATGACATGTTCACATCAGGGAGACAATGTAGGCACCCAGCCCACAATTGCTGCCCCTTTGCTTTCCCTTTCCAGTCCTTGGTGTTCACGGTTCTGTAATTGAGGTGAGCAGATTTTGAAAATCAAAAGGAGAGAACAGAAATATTATAGGTCTTTAAAACCTAGACGCTGACCAAGGCAGTCTGTGTGGCCTCAAGCCAAATCCTTGTGTTAGTTGAGCGTGCCAATCCAAAGGAGCACGGTTGTCTAGAAAGCATGCGTGTGCATGTGCTCACCACTGCCAGGCTTTGGCATTGCCGGCTGTTGGGCATTCCTCAGCACTACGTTCTGTATCCCTGTCAGCATGGCCAAAAACCAATGAGGCAAAGATCATTTTGGTTGGAAAAGACCCTTGGGATCGAGTCCAACCATCTACCCTACTCTACAAAGTTCTCCCCTACACCATATCCCCCAACACCACATCTAA
>JAOQGH010000019.1:51185566-51201450 GCA_025769975.1 Gallinago jamesoni | reverse complement strand
GACTCAACCACCTCCCTGGGCAGCCTATTCCAATGCCCGACCACTCTTTCTGTGAAAAATTCTTTCCTAATGTTCAGCCTAAACCTGCCCTGTTGGACCCTGAAGCCATTCCCTCTTGTTCTGTCACTAATTATCTGCAGGAAGAGACCAGCACCAACCTCTCTACAGTGTCCTTTCAAGTAGTTGTTAGAGTAGCAAAGAGCTGCTCCTACAGGCTTAGCAAGGTGTAGTTTTCCAGGGGAGGAGGCCAGAGCTGTGTAGGAAACTTAACATGAGCTCAGCCCTTCTTAGTGTTGGTCATTCTGCGTTCTCCTCAGCAATTTGTGACAGTAACTGGCGCAGGATTAGTATCACCTTTCAAATGCAATGCTTTGTACTAGTGGCTTGTATACTGTATTTCTGTCTCTTAACTCTTGTGTTTCTGTCCTAGGTCACTTCCCAAACAAAGCTATGCCTTCAGCGGGAACATTGCCATGGATACAGGGGATCATCTGCAATGCCAACAACCCCTGTTTCCGCTACCCAACTCCTGGGGAATCCCCGGGTATTGTTGGAAACTTCAATGCCTCCATGTGAGTCTGCCTGCTTTTCCCTCATCGCTGTTCTTGGGGGAACATATGGAAAAGGGATTTTTGGAAGTTGCCAGCTATTTGTTTAACCCTACGCTATTGCTGTTTCTGCTGCCACTGACGTACCAAGCTGGGGGTGCTAGCAGAGAGCTGGTAGATGAGTGGTAACCGTTAGTCCAAGCAGCCAAGGCTCTTGGTGAATGAAAAGCTCTGCCTGGGTGAGGACTGATTCCCTTTCTGTTATTAGCTGATCAGAATTTAGCCCATAATAAGGTAAGTCATAAGCTCTTTTTTTCCAAGAGTCTCTTTCCCTGGTTATTGAAACTCTTGAGATGATGAGTGTAGAGTGAGAGGCAGTTGAAAAGCAGATCTGGAGGATACTCCTGTCATTTGTCTCTACTGGCTGATGTGTTGCAGAAAGCTGAATTTATGGCCAGCTTCCTTATACCCTGCACTGTTTGCTGCATTCATATTGTCAGGCCAGTTAGGCTTAATGCAGGGTAAAATGTGTCTGCAACCCGGAGAAGCCTTTGAAAAGGAGCAAGGACATACCTAAATTATTGTGCTTCTATGAGGAAGCAGTTTACAGGCAGTAGGAGGCCCTCTCCATCCCGATCTTAAATGCTTTCAAATGCATGGAGGTTCCCAGTGTAACTTTATTTGACCTTGCATTAGCAGTCATCTTTTATTAGGCTCCTCGGATTGTCCCAGGGTGGTCACTGAAGAAAGGGCTTATTGTACTACAAAGGGCAGTGGCATAACTGAAAGGGTCTGAAGTTTGGAATTGAGATGTAAAACTGGATCTGTGGATGCTGGCTCACAGAGCTGATGACTGCTGGTTGTTTTTGTGTTTTCCTGTCACCAGTGTTTCCCGCCTGTTCTCAGATGCCAAGAGGTTACTCTTGTACAGCCAACAGGACACGAGCATAAGGGATGTCCAAAAGGTCCTGGGAAAACTGCGCAAGTTGGGAAACTCTTCTGGCTCAGGTAACAGCATGGTAGAAAGAGCCACCAACATCTGGTACTTCTGGTCTCTTTAATGCTGCATGTGTATGAATTTCTGAAATGTACCATAATGAGAACATGCATGGTTATAATTTGCAGCTCATCAAGTCCTGTCCAATCCTGCAGAAGTACCTTAAGCGCCTCCTATGTCAGAGCTATGTGTGCTCTTTAGCTTCTTCGGTGGAAGAGAAAACGGATGGTCTGCAATGCCAAGAATAACAGCTGTTTTGGATGTGAAATTACAATCCTGAGCCTGCTGAAGTCAGTTAAAATCCTGACTTTCTCAAAGGAGTCCCAAGTAGTGTGTCTTTTTAGAAAAGACTAGTTATTTTGCTGTTTTGTCCGTGAAGCAATGAATGCATTACAGCTACAATTTAGCACTCTCCCCCTGAGCTCCAGAGGGAAGTGTGCTAGAAGAATGCAGATGAGAAAAAGCTGACATTGGCCTCCAGTTTACAAACTCAAAGCTGATTATTATCTGACAATGAAGTCTCTATTTCTATTCTTTTATTTTGTTTCCATATGACCGTTTGGTATAGGATACTTCATTCTTTGCTATTGTCTGGTGGGGTTTGATCCAAAAGAAAATATTTTGTCTTGGGGGCTTGCACAGCCTCATTTGCCATGAAAAATGAGAATTCTTCCATTTTTACCTTGTAAGAGAAGGTCTGGTGTGCCTTCGTGTCCCATGCAGATGAATAAGTGATTAGTGATAAGTAGGTCACACGTGAGGCTTGTGGCAGAGCTGGGACATGAAACAGCTCTGCCCAGTCTTGGGAAATGCGGCAGGTCTCTCGTTATTGCTAGGTCCCCCTGACATGGCAACTTATTAAGAGTTTTTGGGAGTACTCTTCTCTGAAAGACTGTTTCTCTTGGCTGCTGTGCTAGTGATGCATATGTCTATTGGAAATGGTGGAGTTTATAAAGAAATACAGCAGGGAAATAAAGTATGGAGTACAGCCATTGGTTGTCTTCATCCACAGCCTCTATCCAGGCAGGTGGTACTCTTTGAATGTAGGTAGTATTTTAGTGTTTTGTGAAACTTGTCCCTGGTTTTACGGTTTTACTCTGTCCTTTTGAATGTGGCTCAGGCAGGCTCCAGGAAGAAAAATACCTGACTTGGTGTGGTGAGAATGCTTTCATGTCTAATGTTTCTTGAGCACGCTTTCAAAGCAGAGGTGGTGTTTTTATATCCTTTCCTGTGTTGCTCAGTACATTGCACATCACTTTGAAATAGTCTGCATTGCTGGTGACAGGTTGGCAGATGTGTGCTCTCTGTATGTACAGACATGAACTGTGCAAGGGATTTGTCTTGGATAGACAAATCTACCTCTCCAGGGCTGTGCAGAATCATGATGGGGTCAGATCTGCGGGTGATACTGTGGTCTGCTGGCTCTTTGAGCACTAGTTAATAATGTTTGCTTATGTATAAGGGATGCACTTCTTTTCTGGGCTCAGTATCAGTACTGCCAGGCTCCCCTCTTCATATTCTGAGAGCTGGTAAGTGGCACCATCATGCTTTTACCTAAATCTGCAGCAATTTTAAGGTGGGAGAGGATGCAGAGCAAACCCTTTATGCAGAGATGGACACATAATGAACACAGCCAAAATGAGCTAAGATTACTATTTCCCAAGGAGAGGTTTAATACTGTTTTTCATGGACCTCTTCAAACCATTGATTTGACTTCATGGTCTTGTGGAAACAAGCTCTCTTTGTAAGAATGGGGGTTTTACTGTTACTGGATTTTACACTTCATGCCCACAGTAGTTATCTGCAGGTTAACTTTTCCAAAGAGAGATACTGGTGCTTTGTATTGAAACATGCAGTGAACATCTGACATGGGTTTTTACAAGAAAACTGTCAAAGCCATAAGCTGAAGCTGTTACTGCTGGGAAGGTTTGAGAGGGAGGAGTGATGCCAAGAACCATTTCACATAGGGAGTATTGTACAAGTTGAATGTTTCTCTATACTATAAAGACTAGCGGACTGACAGCAAAAATAAGCCTCAGACCAGTCATCAAAGATCACATTTCTATAATAAATTATTTCAAATGTGTAATAAAAAATATCAAGCCTCTGTGTCATTAGAATGACAGACTGTCCATTGTTGGTAAGGTTTATAGGGAACAAAGCCTGTTTGTTCTTCTCATGGTATGCTCATTTACAAAGCCTCTGACTTGGGGGTCTTGGCTGCCCACTCCTTGGCTGCCTGATTCATTCTCTGACAACATGCATAAGACACCATCTTCCAGTCTTACAAGTCCTTGTGCATTTACATTTAGCAGTGCTTAGATTTCTGTGCACGAAAGGGAACTACAGGTCAGCCCTTCAGCTGCAGCTGACAGTGAGGTGTGAGAGATGCTTAAATCCTTTCCTCTCTGGGGCATTTCTTCCTGTGACTCTTGGGACCTAAGAAGACTGTAGGAGTGGATGTCATATGTAAGCATGCCTTCAAACCTGAAAGCACTGCTTTTCCCCAGTTAGCAGGAGGGCTAATTACCTGATGAGCTAATAATTGAAAACACTTGTAATACCACCTCTGTTCCAGCTGTGGCCTGGACCTGAAGTCATGTGAATCAGTGGTGCAGACAGATGCAGATTTGCAGCTTATTTTCCACAGTGGGAGAGACTGTGCTGCCTACTGTGTGATGCGGGCTCTGTTGGAATCTCTGCAGCTCACTTATCCCCTCTCACACTGGTGTGATGTCCTGCTTCCATACATGCTTCCCACTGCTGGCTGATGGCTTTGAAACAAGCATCAGGGGGTGGTCTTCCATTGCTAGCATACAAATTGAAGCTGTGGTATAGATTTTGTTCTAATGCTAGTCATCCAGAATATGCATGTCCCTATTTGACTGCAGTTGTTTGAATCTGTTTATAGAGCATCTGCCACAAAGTCCTTCCCTTCAATCTTCTTTAAAATAACCCTCACAAACTAATGTTCAAGGTGTGACTCTTAGTGTTGTCTGATCTGAAATGAGGCACTGTTCTGGTTTGAGTGACACAGGACTAACTTGCCTTCTAGTGCTTGGGAAAACTGCACTTTTAGAAAGCTCTAGTGTCTGAATTTGTGGAAATATTTTGCTTCATAGCCAGCTGTGCTATGTGGGATTGGAGGTCTCCGTTTTTGAGCAGGGTGCAGGGGTGAGGAGGTTAAGGGTTAAGACCTATGCACTTAACCTGAGCTGGCTAATAGGATTATTTCATACCATGAATGTCACATTCAATATAAATTAGAAAAGTTTGTGTCTCTTGATGGCTGTGATCCAGGGAACTTCTCGCCCAGTGCTGGACCCCTGAGCCCTTCCCTTCCTCCCGAAGCCGTAGCATTCACAGTGTGCAGCATTTGCTATCCCTGCTGGGAGTGCACAGCTTCCCACTGATAGAGTGGGCTGAGTATAATCCTTGTGTATTTTATATTAGTATTGGGAACAATACTGGTTCTTTAGTGCTATGGTTAATTATATAGTCTTATCTGATTTAATCTACTTGTATTTTAACCCTTGTGTTTCCTTGTTCTTCCTAGTTCCCCTTCATGGGTAGAAAGGGGTCATTGGGTGATAGAATGATTGTCTAAACAACAGGCTGTTTGTCCAGGAGTATGAGGAGTAGCTCCTGTTCTCTGCTGCTCTGAGCTCCAGAAGGGCTCTCCGGTGCAGAGAGGGGAAGATATTATTAGTGGGGAACAGCCCACGTTTGCTTCATGTAGCACCTTTTCTGGCCAAGATGAAGTACTGACTTCATCTTATTAGTAGTAGTGTAAGGGAGTTCAGCACAGGCAGCTGTCACAGGGTGCTGCCATTCCATGGCCACTTTCATCAAGCCCTGAGCAGTGAAATCTACGTGCAGGCACACACATACCTTAATATAATCAATTTTGCAGGCAGGTGCCCTCTCCTTCCCAGCCTTGTTACATCTCTGTCCAGCAATGTCACCAAGGTCTTCAATGCTCATGATAAGGCAGAGTGCAAATCAGAACAGAGTGTCAAAGACCTTGGTGACAGAATGACATGACTGCTGTGATGGCCACCAGGTTTGGCTCGCTGCTTGCAGACACTGGATTTGCAACTGGCCTCAATGCCATTTTAGGAGAGGATAAAACTTTTGCAAAAAAAAAAAGTTTTTTTCCTCCTGTTTTGAAAAGTGGGGATGCTGTTGTCCCATGTTTTGCAGTGCCATGGGGCAATAAATCAACAAGTCAAGTCAAAGCCACCTTCTTTAATTGTTGCTAACAGCCGCACATGTGAGCCATTCTAGTTGGTATTTACTTCATTGGTCTTAGCTTTCGGTGATCCCAAAGGGCATGTTTCTATTTTTCTTGAAACCATCCCTACTAAACAAAAATGGAGCAATGAAATAGGCAGAGGGAAACAAACATCGCCTAAGAAATTGCATCATATGTCAGGCTATTATTCCACATGTGCCCTGCCTTTCCCAGTTGTGTGTTGGATTAGTATAACTCGTGGTGTAGGAGAAGCATCAGCTGGGTGACATGCGCTGCTGATACACTCTGCTGCACAGAGATATGTTGGAACTGAAGGAGTTTGCAGTCTGTCTGGTCAGTGCTAATAGTACTGTTTTACTTAACAGGTAGAGGATGATGGAGGGCTTGGGCTGAAGAGCAGCCTTGTGGGAGGTTTTCTGGTGGTGTGTGTCCTGCTGTATGATTATAAGGGTGCTCAGGAAAACAGGATGTTGTACAATATCTGCTAGATGACTTTAAGGTGATAGCTTACTCCCTTCTTGGTGTTGTCTCCCCAACAGAAATGACCCCACACCCTCAAGCTAAACATTCAAATTAGTTCTTATACCTGCCTACCTCTCCCTAATTGAACTGGTTTCCTCCTGGCCTCCCTTGGGAAGGAACCTAACAGAAACCAGCCAGGCTAGAATGTGGACTAACTAACCATATGTCTAGGTAGCCTTCACCCCCGGAAACAGCTGCAGACACCAACTGCAGCAGGGTGGCATTCCTGCCATCGCACGTGAATATGCCACTGGGTTTTCTAGTTCACTGCTCCACAGTGACATGCAGATCCTTGCCTTTCCTTTAGGCCAGGGAAAATGCTGCTAAAAATGCAGCCCTGTGGTATCAGTAGAGAGATCTTGACTTGTGTGGCCGAGTAGAAAGGCTTCTTTCCCTTTGTTTTCAGTACAGGTTACTTCGCATTAGCCCTCAGCAAAGCTCTCCAGCAGGCTCCTGGCTGCTGCCACCTCTGAGCCCAAATCATCCAGCTGGGAAGGGAAGCCCAGCACTGTGTGGGAATCAGCATGATTCCTGCTCTGGTCAGAGGCCATCTGTTGGGATGGAGCGAGTGGAACAAGCTGTCAGTACTGGGCATTTGGATTACACAAAGGGTTTTGTAGTGTGCTGTGTTGATTGGGCAGTTTGGGCACTCAGAAACACATAGCATTTTTCCCACATTTGCCTAATTAATTTTTTCTTCAAACCACTGGGTCACTGAGCAAACAAGAGTCCTTAGATAATTATTTTTTTTATTTAAGGAATGTAAGTTGTGCAGTCAACTGCAGATCTTCTGGAGAAACTTGTCCAAAACCTTCTTGGAAGGGCACTTTAAGTCCCTTACTACAGGTATTGGCCAAAGCCTCTGTGTGAATCCAAATGGTCTGTTATTTTTTTCTGTCCTAAACTGAAACTGGGAGGCTGACTGTCAAGAGTTATGCAAAGGTAAAGAAGACTTCTTATAGTAGTGTGGGTCTCCAGGTGTGTGTTGGGCAGTTAGCTATGCAGCTTCTATTAGTGAGCTGGCATGATATTTGCTGAATTACACATTTGCACAGTTACCACTTTCAACAGAGTCTGCATCTGCTTTCTTTAATATCTTGAAGCCAAAGATGAGATTAAAGTAATAAAATGATGTTGATAAAGATTTAGGCACAAAGGTCTGCTGCAGCATTGAATCTGTTACCACAAGAATCATACTTGTTTCCCATGGGGTTGTTCATGAACTTTCAGAGGTTTCTTTGTCTGTAATAGCATTGCATGACTTTGCTTAGAGGTTGAGTTGCAGAGATGCAGCATAATGTGCATCGCTGTTTTCTGATTCTGCAGAACTGAGCTTTTGGTCTGAACTTCCCTTCTGCTGAGATGCTTTTGAAGTGAGAGGTTTAGAAAAATACCAGTTTGGATTCTAGGTGGGTGTGTATGGATATGGGAGGGAAAGACTGAAATCCCTCTGGAAGTGGAACTGAAAAAAACCAACCATACAGTATTATGTTAAATCTGGCTTTGCTGTAGTGTCTGCACTATGCCAGGTGACACAAGCTTGAGGAAAACATTTCTGAGAATCCTATCACGGTAGACTGTATGAACCCTGTTAAAAACATGTGGGGAGAAACACAAACATGTTAGCATTGGGCTGCCCTGGTGAAGGGCTGCACTGGAAACTTGGTTCCTTGAAGACTGGCTAACCCGACGGTGTCAGCTCATAGTCCGACTGCATCCAGGGAAGCCAACAGTGCACATAGCTACAGTTAGCAACATAGCTATTCTGACAGATAACCAGATCACTGTACCCTAAAGGCACTGTCTTTATCTTGCTGTTAACTTGTCTAGATAAAGGCACAATGATAAAGAAAACAAGAGCTGCTTACTGTGATTGTCACAGTATAAGCAGTAACTGGCATGTGCTGCAGAAGCAAGACAGTATTAATAAGTTCTGGGGGCTTTCTTTAGTCTCCTTAAACTCTTCAACCTGGTCTGTCAACAATGACTCTTACTTTGAACCAGCAAATAAAATGCAGAGTATTAAGTATACAGATACACCTTTCGTACCCTACCACTGTCTCTCTCTTTGTATGCAACACTGTCAGTACAGCTTGCTAATACCAGCAGTATGTTGCTGAAAACTTGTGCTTGGTGTGCATTTGAATTTATTTTCTGTGTTTTCCACTCTTACGCGATTTCTGGGTTTGTTCTCAGTGACTTCTAATCTCAAAATCTCCATAAATTGCCTGATTTGTTGAAGATTGTATTTGGTTTATTTGAACTACAGGCTGAGGTAGGTAGAGAGAGTGGGACAGAGACTTTTCACATTGAGCTTGGTGCAATTCTCCGCTAGGAAATTTGTACCACTGTCATCTGGTGAAAAGTTCAGCTTTTTCAGGGGATTTCCAGGGGGCTGAGCTCTCATGAGAGTGGCGATTATGAAATTGCCACAGTCGGGAAAAGCTCTGTCCACTTCTGTGCCTGACGATACTGAGGGCAGAGTGCCTAGTTTGGATCTGACTTCCTTTATCTCTCAAGTTAATATTCAGCTTTGGAGCCTTCGCCAGTAAGGATACCTTTCATCTCCAGTGTGCATTATGAACACTTATTACCTAATTTTTAGAGCATTCCTGTGAGCTAAAAAAAATAAACAGCGCCACGGAGCTGAAGCCCTCATTCTGAATCACAGTAGGATGTGGCAGTTTTCAGTGCAGTCAGGATGCGATAAAAGGTGATTGCTTTGAAACATTGTTGATGTTGAAACAAAGTGCATTTTTACCCAGGCAAGAGGATAGAGCTTTATTCAACTGAGTTTTTTGAAAATCCACAGAAGTTCAATTTTTGTAGGCAGCCTTTTTCATGGGAAACACATGCTGTTCTATTTAAATATTTTTGGTCATAAAATAAGTGAGTGTTAATGCCAGGATCTTGGCTAAAATCAAACAACATATTCTACCACCTGTTGCTAAATTTCTTTGCCGCTTCAACAAACTGCAATATTCTTAACTTCCAACCCTGCGGGTTTTTTGGTGTTCTTGTGTTTTATCAAGAAGTGGTTGTGTCTTTGAAATGCGTTTTGAGTTCAGGTTACAGTTTTGTGCTTGTATCATACTTTGTGTATGTTTAGCTTCCAAAATGCTGAAAAAATCCTTTGAAACCAAATGCAGAAGCTGCAGAATATAAAATAAATTATACGAATATTTAGGTATCAATAATAATAAACTGAGTTTGTTAAAACTTCATGTTGCTATGCTTGTGTGGCATGAATTCTCAGCTGATGAAAATCTGGTGTGGCTCTGAAAATTTAGCAGAAGGTAGCTCATCTATTAGCTGAAGATCTTGCCTTAGCTTTTGTTTTTATGCTGACCTGGCAGCATTAAGCTATATGTAGAGGAGGTTGAGGCTGATCTGTGACACACATCCTCTGCAAACAGCTAAAGTTTCCTTCTTCTTCTAATTTAGTTTTAAGGATGGTGCAATAAAAGACCCTTTTAAGGGATTTTAAATCAAGACCTTTTCATGTGGATTTTGTTTGTTCCCCCCTCCCTGACCGCATACAGTCTTCTAAATCTCTTTAGAGGCAAATACAGTCTTTAGATGGATTTTAGCTTGACACTGGTAGGAGGTTTGCATGACTACAGACAGATAGACCTTAAGGGTAAACTATTACACGTCAGGAGGTCCCTTCCTTGTAGTTCTCCATCTATTTTAGCAAGTGCAGCTGAAACATAACTGGACTGTATCTGAGACTGAACATACGTTTATGCCAGAAGGGTATGTGCTGATGGGACAAAGACAGCTTATTGCAAAGGTAGCAACATCTCAAGTCTGAGTGCTTGTTCTGGCTTGTACCAACCAGCTGCTTTGGAAAGCAGCAGCTGTTGTCTGCCCAACAAAATGCTACTTCAGAACAGCAGGGAGAAAAAGTGCTTTGTCCCTTGAGACAAGTAGCAGACATGAAAGTGCATCCTCACAGTAACTTTGCTCATAGCAAAGGCAACACAGCTGTGTGACATGGTCAGCAGCCATCAGACATCCCCGCTTACCTATGTTATAACCCTGGTCTGTTCACATACTTGCCCACTGCCCAGCAGCAGGAGAAAAGTGTGCTGTAAAGTCAGAGGACAGGAATCAAGACAATGGAGCAGCCTTTTAAGACTCCATCCAACTTGGTCTTTTTCCTTCCTTTTCATGTTATCTCTCACTGCCATTTGAAGAAAGTGCAAAGAATTTTACCAAGGAATCCATATAATAATGCAGAAGACCTCTCCAGCAGTACACACTCAAATTTTCTTCAGGTTAACTGCACTGTGTTGGGACTCTGGTACTCAGGCCCAGGTTCCTAAAGCAACAAGAGGTACCACTCTTTTCTGTGTCTACTAGTAACGTTCCTGTCCTCTGTGTAAAACACAGGGGACACTGATATTGGTGCAAGTACTCCAAGGTGTATTTTCAGCCAGCAAGTTATGTCAATACTGGAGGCAAGGAATAGTTAGTATATTCACAGTTCAGAACACCAGCCTGAAGAATGAGCTTCTTAGCCTACCAAGGCTGGGTCTGTTCAGAGCACGCCAGTGTGAACCAACAGTATAGTATCCCACATAGGTTACAAGAGATCTGATCTCTACCTAAGGCTTGATGTGAATTTGGGCAATTCATATCTACTAACTATCTGCTTTTCAGTCTTTCCTTGTACTTTCTTTGTACAAGAACCTTCTGTTCTTGTACAATGAAAGTACAATTTGGAAGTGCTGTTGCTCGACAGCTGTTGCTGACTTGTACTAGTAAAAGGGCTGAATGTGGTTGCAGAGGTTGCTCTAAACCAGGTAGAGAAAACAATCTCTTGTTTCAGTGCTAAAGCTTCATTATTCTGAAGCTTGATTATTCTTTTTCCTTTCCTTTGGACTTGAGTCTCAAGTAAAACCAAACTCCTGTCCATGAGGATAACTTTCCAATGACCAACTAAATTGAAACATAGGGAGCAATCATGGTAGGCTGAACTAATTTAGCTGTAGGTATGTTTTCAGCATAAGTAGACAGTGTTTCTGCTTGAACTAATTGGCCTACAACGATTTGCTTATCCTTGATAAAACCCTTAGTGGATTTTGCTGCCTCTTGGATTGATCTGATGCTTTGTTCTGGAGGTGGTTTCTGCTATTTTGTGCTTGGAGGGCATTAGGACATACCACTAAATCCAGAAGTGACAGGTCTTCCTGAACATAGGGAAAACTAGAGCCACTACCATCTGCTGTCCACAGACTTGATACTGTGTTTAGCTTCAAAAGTCCCTAGATGTGAGTCAGGTTCTCCAGAGCTGTGAGGGGTGAGAGGGAGCCGTGGCAGGGTGAGGTAGAAAGGGAAGGGGTCACTTTTTCTTTAGCCTTTCTATGTAAGGTGAAACAAATACAAGAACAGGAGAGTTTTGTGGGGGAAGCCTTTGAAAGTCTTGAAACTGAGTTTCAAGTATCACTATGGTTTTGACATAGGTGTCTTCTGTTTGCATTTGAACCATCAGCCTTCCAGATGCATGCTCACATAGCCAGCTCATGAAAACCCTTCTGCTGTTAGTAATGGTCACTTGATTAAAATGTCCAGTCCTGCTTTTTCCTGTAACTTGAATTTCCACTGAATTTAAGGTCGCTGTGCTCATGTACAGGGAATTCTGGATGGGGTCTTCCTTAGTAACATAATTTCAACTTCTGCTTAGTTCCATGCTTTTTTTAATATCTTAATGACATTGCTTGTATACTCACACCAGTGTTTGCCATTAGAATAGTGACATGTGGTGGGATGTGACCAAGGTGTTTGGTTTCTAGTCTATCTACTGATTTTATTTTTTTAATGCATTTTATTGTGTCTGAGTTGATGTTTTTGAAACATCTACGATCTCTGTATTATCTAGGGCATAATGTTCCTAGTGCAGTAAAAATCCAGTCATAACAGCAAACGCTTAGTCTCTTTCTCTGAGTGGATTTGACCTTTAGAGACCTTCTCCGTAGCCTGTGCCAGCCCCAAATGTGTTCTGTGTACCACTCCTGAAAACAATTTTGTTGCAATAATAAAGTATTTTATCTGGTCACATCTGAGGTCTGTCATCTCTGTGGGTCACAAGCAAATTCAAAGGCTAAGAAACTTGTAGTTTCTCCTTACTTTGTGAAAATTAGCAGAAGAATTTTCAGCCAGTTAGAACTGCCATGTGATTTGGAGCTCTGCTCAAGATTTCTGTCTTAAAGCAATCCAGTGAAGATACTTAGGATGTTTCCTTTTAAGACTGCTTCCCTTTTTGCACTTTTAGGAGCCTGGGTAATTTTTTTTTCCTGTTTCTTCATTGGCAAGCTGTATTTCACAGTTGTCTGTGCTGATAACAGAATCTGGCTTGCAGCAGGTGAAGATGTGAGAATGCATCTTCTGTGGTTTTACACAGGGCCTAGGGAGACGATTGGATGTGTCCCTTCATAGACAGAAGCTCTGCAGGCTGTGTTTGCTGGCAGGACTGCTGGAGACCAGCTTGTGGGTTTTGTTTCTCTGCCTTGTCTTTGGGTTTTGATGCAGTCTTTCTGTAGTCGTGTGTGTCATACAGGAGGGGTCCTGATGTCATTTGGGACTTCAAGTACTACTTGAGAGGTATGAGCCTTGTGTCTGCTGCTTTCTGTGCAGGTTGCAGGTGGGATCTCTGGTCTCTGTGTCCTTGAAGCCAAGACACGTATCCCCAGCAAAGGTTCACCAAGGACTGGTCTTGTGCATGTACCAGTACATAGTGTCAACTGTGCTTTCTGCCAGTGACTTTTTCTTATAAGGCTCTTCTAAGCAAAAATGTCAACTTGTAGAGGAATGCAGATGGTCGCAGTGCCTGCAGTCCCAAGATGAGAGGAGAGGCTGGGCCTGTCACACAATTCTTCCCTTTTTCCCAAGAGATCCTAGCTGCTGGGGATAGATGGCAGGCCACCTCCTCTCTATTCATGGCATGGCAAATACAGGAAGATGAAGACCATGGGGTCTGGTTAAGTAGGTACTCACTTGGGTGTTTTCTAATGTCTGCAGAGACAGCATTGTTGCTTGTCTGGTGGACACAGAGCAGAGAGCTGTAGCCTACCATAAAAACTAGTCAAGCCATGGCTGCAGAAGGAATAGCACTTTGACTATTGAGCAAATTAGGCTTGTATTTTCACACTAGCTGGACCTGCACAACAGGCCTGCTGAGCTGCTTGATTTATTGTCAGCAAATCAGGGTACGGCTGTCCAGCTTGTTTGGAGGACATTTTTAGCTCCTGCCAATATAAATATGGATACAGGCAGCTCTGAGACAGGGAAAAGAGTGTCTTACAGGAAAAGGAAAATTAAAACATAATAATTGCTTTTTTAAAAAAAAGACTTTAAAAAAATGTTACTTTATTGTGCTTTCTCGGATGCGTTGTCCAAAGTTAGGAATATAATGAGTGCAGATGAAAACTTGCAGCCTTGCCAAGCTCAACACTGGCCTGCCTGAGAGGTCTGCTTTTCACGTAACAGGCTTCAGCATTATGAGTTCTGTTTCCTCTGGGTGATCAGCAGTTAACAAGTCATTCAGTCTTTGGTTCCACTGTTGAACTTCTTTGAAAGCCCGTTCTTATTTCCAGGGGAAATTGCTTCAGTCACCTTTTGTCTATAAATCAGTGATGGGTAATGAGTGTGAAAATCAGTTGAGGTGTTCAAGTGCACTAGTCATGTGTTCCTGAGGAATACTTCCCAGATACTTCACTGAAAAACTTATACAAAATTCCAGTGTACGAGATAATTCTCTAGCAGTGCTTGGTTTGCTTACTCTAGTCCTTTTACCATGTGATGGTTTACTATAAGGCAAGGCAGGTTTCTAGCCAGAGTCCTTGTAGTGCTCACATGCACTGCCATTAAATGCTTTCAGCTCTTGGCTTCAGCTTCAACCTTCATGTGCTCGTGTCTTGCAAAACCTGCTGTTGCTGGGAGTATGACTAGTGAAGAAGCGATGCCCTGGGTGAAGCAGGCCTGTGTGACTGGGGAACCTCATGACCCTGTCCTCCGGCTGTGCCCAGACGCTGTGGAGTGGTCCATAGGCTTGATGGCCTGCTGTGCAGTCAGGCTGGTGTGGGTGCCTGAGTTCTTGCCCTTGCATGGGAGCTCTGCGGGGGTTCCGCACACCCACCTCCCTTGCTGCAGAAGTGAGGTCTTACCTGAGTGGGGGAACTGAGAGCCGCAAATCTGAACTCTGTGCAGGGCAAAGACAATGCTCACTTTATTTGCTCGCTTGCCACTCTTTCTTGCTTTGCTTCTTCTGTTAACTGGCAGAGATGGGTGTCTCGCTGTGGTGCTGGGAACCCGCTTGTCTGTCTTTGGGCTGCTGTGGAAACCTGC
Organism: Gallinago jamesoni; assembly: GCA_025769975.1. Classification (NCBI taxonomy): domain Eukaryota; kingdom Metazoa; phylum Chordata; class Aves; order Charadriiformes; family Scolopacidae; genus Gallinago; species Gallinago jamesoni. The sequence continues at coordinate 51,186,779 of JAOQGH010000019.1, read as the reverse complement.
TGACTCCAAAGAACAAAGCTAAAGCCGTAGTGCCCCGTCCTGTCTCACTGTTTCATCTTGCTGTGATGGCTTAATGCTGCTGTTATGAAAATGATTGGGGTGCCCTATAAGCAGTTTCTGTGATGAGAAATGAATGGTCATAATTTTGACACCAGCTTCTCTGTTGCCTTGATGCTAGGTTGTGAGGAATACAGGCTTAGCCAAAGGCTAGTAAATCCTCCAACCGCAATGGATACATAGAAAATAATGTAATTGTTTTCTGCCTTGTGTGTTCACTACTCCTGTAGAGACTGAAATCCCATGAAGATACTGTCATGCTTGTAGATGGGGAACACTGCCCTGCTTTCCTCTGAACTGAATTAATTTACGGCATGAATCCCTTTCTCCCCCTTCCTTCACCTTGTAGGGACTTACTGCATGTGAAACTGAGAAGTAAAGAGTGTATCCTACTGTCAGATTGTTTTCAGCAAACTTGTTAGTTTTAAAGTGGCTGTAAGACTGGTTTATTGTAGATTATGGGCGCAAACCCTCTATGCAGAAATTGGAGTCAGACCTGGTGAGCTTTGTACTCCACAGTGGATTGAGATATGTTGAAATACCCCTTGCGTGCCTTTTATTTTTAGAAGGCAGTGTTCAGGATATGAAAACTGTAGCCACAATTTCCGTGGGGTTTTGTTTTTCTGCCCTATTGTTTAATTTTAAAAGACACTGCACCATTAAGTTTCTGGAGGAAGGTATGAACCCTCTGTACTTCCAAGTGAAGCAAGAAAGAATGAGAGAGATTTGAGGAGAACAGTCTTGCTCTGTAACCTGTCCCCACAGGTTTTTTGGTCCCACTTGTCCGTGGATCTTCCCAGTATTGCTGGGAATGGTTACTGCTTACAGTGAGACTTATCACGGTCATACCTGAAGTAAGATCAGTAGACTAAAACTGCTTCCCAGCAGTGTTTTCTCTTGTTCTCCCTGTACTGGGCCAACTTTTGAGCTGGCGATAGTAACTGGGGATGTGTTTTGTATGAATGAGAACACTAAAAATCTCTGGCTGGGGAAAACATACAGACATCATTCACCACATAATCAGTGCCGCAGTTCTGATGTGCATGGGATGGAGATGCCATGTAGCAATAACTTGCTGGTTTTTCACTGAATTTCACTGAATTATTTTTAGAGTTGGAAGGGACCATAGAGATCATCTAGTCCAACTCCCCTGCTG
>JAOQGH010000019.1:50991200-51185466 GCA_025769975.1 Gallinago jamesoni | reverse complement strand
TGCCCCTCATCCTCTCACTGGCGACTGCTGAAAAGAGTCTGGCTCCATCATCCTTCAAACCACCTTTTAGATACTTACAGGCATTGATAAGGTCTTTTTACAATGAGCTTTTCTGTTTGGCTGTTTGATTTGACTAATAACGTAGCAAACGTGGGGGTTCTGTTTTTCTTTCCTAATTCATGTGGATATCTTGAGTTGCTTGAGTAAGTTTAGGTTGTTTTTTTCCCCCCTATTGTCACAATTTGATTCTCAAGCAAGGGATGACCAGCCTAGCTCTGTGCTCAGGCATGAAGGTGAAAGCATTGGAAAAGGTTGAGCTATCAGGAAAATGCAAATCTTAAAAAGATTTAAAGTAGTGTGTCACTCCTGTAGGAGATGCTCTGCAGTCTGAAAATGAGTTCCTGGCTTCCATGTCCAGAATTCAGCCCCCAAGGCTGGTTTGAACTGTGTAGAAGTGAAGGACAGCTGTGCCTTCCATGAAGTCAGTGTCTGTGAAATGCTGCCATGTGCAATTGTTTAATCCTGACCTGTGACTTCAGAGAGGAAGGGTGGTTTTCTGGTTAAGGCACAAGACCTCCACCTCTGGGAGCTCTTGGTTCTGCTGGAGGCTCCCTTATGTGACAGTAGGGAGGACCTTTCTGCCTGCTCCATGTGGGAAATGGCCTTCTGCTTGTTTCATGTGGATGGAGACCACCTCCTACTTCGTTGCCATACAGTGCCTGAGTGAGGCAGAACAAAAGCGTTTCAGCCTCACTGGGCCTGCTGGCATTGAGGGTTATTTGTGTAGTTTGTAAGAAAAACCTCTGTTTATGTTCTCTGATGTTTTGTTGTTTCTCCCTTGGGGTTAGTACTGAAACTGTAAAAGCAGCCTACAAAGAGAACAAGCTACCTCAGTATTTCTTCTGAAGATGTTCATCCTAGCCTGGAATCAGTGAGATGGTTCACATTGGATATGACTGTCTTTGAGCATGGTTGCTCAGTCAGATCTCAAGTTCATCCCCCTATTTGTGCTGGGGCTTGTCTCAGTTCCTGGGACCTGAGGTTATGAGAGGAGGCTGTCGTACACTGTAGTGGGACTGTAGCTCCCCTGGTTTTCTGTTGAATGGGAGAGGGAAAGAGAGGTTGCAAGCTCGTGCCAGTGAAAGTATGTGGAGAGATTTCTCTCTGATGTGCTGTCAGGATGCTGCAGCTGCATTGCTCTGTGCCTGCCGGCTTGCAATAGCTGACCGTGCCAAGGCTTTTGGTCAGTCTCAAGTATGAGAGAAGAGGTGTGAGTTAAATCCATGTTTGAATTTCAGAGATATTTTGCCTCACTTTTTTTTTTTTGGGGGGGGGGGTAACTTGATAGTGTGTCTGAGCTTTTATGGCAGGAAAATACTACAGCAGTAGGTCTCTGGTTGTAAAATGTGTTCTCCCACTCCAAATGTTTGCATTATTAGGTAAGCTTGGTATTAGCCTTCAAAAGACTTGCCTATTTCTTTTGTTTTCTATTTTTGGAAGAATTCTTTTAACTAATGCTCTTGTATTTCCTTAGGCCCTAGTGGGCAAGCAGTCTTGGAGGAGAAAAGCTGTTCTCAAGAGGAAACCTCTAGTAACTCTTGTCTTATTGAAGTGTCCAGGGCAGGAATTTAGATGATTGCAGTGTTTGGTGCTTTTCTGTGGTTTCATGTGCAAAACATTATGCATGCCTCCATGATTGAAGGGGATTGCATAAGACACTGAGCCACAACTGCTGGAAGTAGGACCAAACTGGAGTCAGGGAGACAACGCAGAGTAAAAAAGGCAGGCAGTTTTCTTAGAGCACTGCAGCAGGACTGTGGTGGAGGAGTTCAGTCCCTTGGTCTCGCACAGCTTCCATGTGTGGTTTTGGGCAGACAAGGGTTATGACCAGTGATCACGGGCTGTGACCAGCTGGCTGGAAGCCACACATTGTCCCACAAGCAGTTTCGGTAACTCTGTGTTCTGTTCCTTTCGTATTTTCCTCCAAATGATGATGAAAACTTCTTCAGACATTTGTAGGAGTTGCCTTGGAAGGCAGCTTCGATTTCAGAAAATTCTATTGCTGAGCAAGTCTGAAAATGCTCAGCATGACAGAAAGGCAGGGGAGGAATGCTCTGCTAATGTTGGGCTGGTAATTACAGCCGTGGAAGATGGCAGGCTCTTTGTTACTCCCATCATGATTACTGACAGGCCAGCAGGAATCCCGATGTAGTTCAGGTTCCTGCAATTACCTGTAGAATATGTCCCCGACCAAGAAAATCCTGCTTCCATGTGGCAAAAGAAAAGCCAAACCCCAAACCAAACACATAAACAAAAAAGCCTGGGCAAACCCAAAAGCTAAACAACAAGGGAACAGAAAAGTAGGAGAATTCTTGCTTGGTTTTTTTTTGTTTTGTTTTTTTTTGTTTTTTTGTTAAAGGTGTATGGTCCTTTAAGGGGAGCTTGAAAAATATTTTTAAGGGGGATAGATGTAATGAAAAAGCCTGCAAACATCTGATCTCCACATGCCAGCGTGCCTTCAGCCAGCTAGCCCTTTGTCCATCTGAGTTTTCAGAACTGTTGATGATCTCACCAAAAAAATAAACAAGCTGCAGAAGTGTTTAGGGAATTCAGTGCATTTAGGAAGTAACCAAGGAATTCGGGGTGGGGGGAATTTCTCCTCCGGTTGCGGTGGAGCCGGGTGCTTTAGCCTCCGCTAGAAAGAAAAGGACGCGCTTAGGTTGCTGCAGGAGCCGGCTCTTTTCCCAGTCTTTCCCCGAGCCGGGAGGAGGGATGGGGCAGATTTGGGCGAGGGGGTGCCGTGGGGGGTTTGCACGGCGTGGTCAAACCCCAGTGTATTGCCGGTGGGGCGGGGGGGGGGGGGGAAGGGCGAGCGCGGAACTCTCGTCCCAGAGTAACCTCCCCGCAGGGGGGTGATTTACTTGGGTTTTTTTTTCCCCTCCTCTCGTGGAACAAAAAGGCGAGAGAGGGAATTTGTAACTGGATCTCTGGAGGAGGGAGCAGTGACCGACAGTAACCCCGCAGAGCTCCCGCCTCCCTCCCTCCTTCCTCTCCCCTCCCCCCGCAGCCGCCTGCGCTGCTAGCCCCGCAGTGACACCCCCCCTCTCCCCCGGCTCCTCATTGCAACCCACCCTCCAGCCCTAATCCCCTCCCCAGCCCTCTTGAGGGTATCTGCTTGCCCTTTCTTGGGGATATCACCTGCCGAGCGACGCGAAAAAAACACGGAGGGGGTGGGAGGGAGTGGGGAGGGAAGCTCTGCTACCTTCGGGGCGGGGTGGGGGGGGAGGTACAAACTCTGGGGGCTCCCTTGCATTACTTTCCCTTCAGAGCTCGTCGTTTGGCACTGCCGTGGGCTGCGCATCCTCCCGGCCCGGAGCAGGGGGAAGCAGCGTCATGCCGCGCCTGGTTGACTTGTCTGCGCCTGGGAGTGTTCACCCCAGTAAATCCCACAAAACTGGCTCTCTCGGCTCATCCTGGCATAGCTGCTTTCCTCATTACTGCTTATTTTTGCATAGTAAAGATAGAACTGTCCTCTCTTTAAAAGCAAAAACAAACAAACAAAAAACAATACAAGAAAATTTCCAACAACAAACCAAAACCAAACTAAATAGAACAACCTGATCTCGAGAGGTCCCTTCTAACCTCATGTTGTTCTGCAGTGTGGTAACCCAAACCAGCTTGAGGGTCAGTTGCTCAAGCTCCAGGTTTGTGAACTTTTATTAGTGTACATGGATTATAATTTCCAGATGGTTCCCCCTCTGCTGTGATGGACTTAACAAATTTGTTTTAAAGTCAAGAGCTAGCTGAAAAGCCAATGGCTTCAGAAGGTGAAGCTTTTGGGAAAGAAAATGGAATTAAAAAGCATTTGCAGGAATTCTACGGAGTCATTAAGATTGCTTCTGAGATCTGTGTGTGATTCTGTGTTGTACCTATGTGTCAGACTTTGAAATTCATGGTAGAATACGTTTACTGTTAACATAATTAAATACAAGATAGTAAGTCCCCAAGTGGTCTGCACACCAGCTCAGTCCTGTGCTCAGTTACAACACAGCGAAACTGAATTTTTGTGCAAGGCTACTGCAGGAGTAGGTTTCACCCCAGGTTAGGGGAGCACTAAGGTGTGCCTCAGTGCTTCTGCGTATGTGTGTGAAATTGAGCTGTAGTAATGATGTTAATAGGAGGTTTTTTAAAAGTAGTTTGTGGTTTGTATTTTTTTTTCTTGCAATCAAGACATCATGTATTGGCATCTCTGAAAGCTGCCAAGGTTCAGAATACTTTGCCAGCAGGTCCTCTTCCCTTTGTGCTATGGTTTGTGTAATACCCCTTCCCTGTTTGTCAGCTTTACTTTTCCTGTTCAGGGCTCTCACATGAGTTTCCTTTTGGCTTTGCCCTGACCACCGTGTTGCTTGTTTTGTCCCTTTCCAGACTTGAAACTTCGGGATTTCCTGGTTGACAATGAGACGTTCTCAGACTTCCTCCACCATAATGTGTCTATGCCATCATCTGCAGTAGAGGAGCTACTGGGTGCAGAGGTCAACCTCCAGCAGGTAAAGAGCACTTTCAGCCACTAATATAACGCTTGTCTATTGTTTGGGACCCCTCTGTGCTAGATGTTGTCCAAACGCAGAGGAAAATGTAGTCCCTGCTTCTCTTTTCCCTCCTGCCTTCAAATTACTGTCTTTGTTGTAAACTGTAAAAGCACACTGAGACCCACATGCAAGTGTTTTGATCTGCATAAGAAAATAGCCTAGTACCCTTCAAGCTAAACTGAATTTCTTCTTTCCTGGTTTTTGGGGTTTTTTAGTTTTATTTTTACAAGTAAAGAATTACTTAGGTTTCTAGTGCTGTTGAAACTAATTTACTTTGATTAGAAATAAAAATGGGGTGATTGGTTACTTAGAATGGACTGAAGCAGGGTTTCTTTGTGTTGCTCTGCCTTAGATTCCTCTGCAGCTGCAGAAGGAGGCATGCTTTTCAGTTTGTGGCCAGCTTGTCAAGATAGATGGTAAACTTCTATAGTATGTAGCACAAGGGTGTTCTAATCTCAAATGAAACTCCTGAGTGCTTCCATGATTGCCTTCATAAAACATTGGCAGTGGTGACAGTTGGGCTGGAGATCCTGTCTTGGGCTGGCTGCCTGACATTGTCAAGCTCGGAACATGTTTTTTACTGGGTTGGATGAATTAGTCCACCAGCATCCTTTCTAATGCAGAAGTCAGAACTGGTTGCTTCAGACTTCAAAGGAAGACCTGTGGTTCTCTTAGGGCAGTGCAAAAGGTGATGAGTAAAAGGAGGACGAAATCCATTCTGCTTCCCAACTCTAGATCAGATCCTTTCTTTGAAGTGGAGTTGATTAATACTCCTTTCAGACTTTGTTTTCATGTACTTACAGATGCTGTCCCCCTTTGCACACGTTATCTTGTTCTTCAACGAATTCTATCAAGCCATCTGTTTTAGTGCAGTTTGATAATTAATTCTACAAGTTAAGGATATGTGCTATTAAGAAAAAAGTGAAGTGGAAAAAAAATCTTATCCATTTTGGGCTGTGAGTTTTACTTTACTTGAAACTAATTTGCCTGAAATTCATGCTAGATTAAAACAGAATTGTACTATGGATGGTTGTGCAAGGTCTTAGCAGCAACAACCTAGTTATTTCAAAGAGACAAAAATCTAGTTGTGACCTTATGTCATGTGACTGCCATATTTTATCAGTTGTATATGGCAAAGCCAGTGAAAGGAGAAGAAGATTTTAGCTTTTATCTACATGATGTGTCTGAAGGGTGGTGAAGGGGTAATCAGTTGGCTAGCTCTTGCCTGAATGCTTTAAGTTTTCTTCTTGTTTGTGGAATTCTTGTGCTGATTCTGCCAGGATACTGGGAGTGGTGGTGTTTATTCTTAATAGCAGTTTGTGCTCTGGGATGGCAGGAAGAACTGATATAAGCAACCAGGCAGTAAGCTGCAGAGAAGGGCAGTGGCCTACCAAATCTTTCTTTGAGCCCTTAGTTCTAAGACAGTTAATAACTGAGGAGCAGAGCTTTTTCTTCCTGCAGGATGACTTCATCTGACTCACAAGATGGATCCCTTTGATTTTGATGGAGATTTGGGGTGGAGATCTGACCTCACTATGGAGCTGCATAGTGACTGCAGTATTAATAGACAGTTGGTGTTTGGTCTCTGACTGTGTGAGTGGGTCACAGCTTTCTTCACCAGACCATATAGAACGGCCTATTCAGCGTATGCAAACCTCTGCCAGCAAATACAGTCTTCTCCTGCAGCCTGTTAGTGTCCTGTGGTTGCTCAACAAGCCCAGAAATTATCATCTGCAAGTAGGGAGCAGATATCACACGGGTCTGTGTTTCACTGGTGTTCCTCTAGCGACAGTGCTCCCACATGCCAAGCAGGGTAATGTATCCAGCATTTTTCATGCAGTGGAAATACATAAAAATAGCCAATGCCTTGAGGGACACATTGCTTCCTGGGGCAGAGGGGCTGAACCTCATGTTTCTCACAATGGCAGGTGTGCTCAGCAGGCTGGGTCATCAGTGGGCAGGCAGTTATTTCATCAAGTCTAGTATGCTGCCATTCTCCAGGTGTGGCCAGACAGCTATAAATGCAGCTTAGATGTCAGGAGTAGGTCATATTCCTGTGAAAAGCTGCAGGGGCACAGTGAGGTCCTGGGCCAGAACTGCAGTGTGGTAAATTGAATGGTAGTGAGGAGTAAATAGCAATGACCAGGGCATACACTGCCTGGAACAAATCTACCTTGTTTTATAAAGTAGGGACAGTCCCAGGAGACAATGATGTGACCTGTGAGGACAAAACAGTCACCTCTGACTGCTTTCAGACATGAGCCTGGCATTTTGAGAGTCCTTTAGGGACTTAACCTGTCACTTAGAATATGTTGAAGACACTGTGGTATCAGATGACTTGGAATGGTTACAGAGAATTGACTTAATGTGACTGGGCATTTTAGTTCGGGGGGGAGGGGGAGGGTAGGCAGGTCCTTTGTTCTGTGGTCATGTGTGTGGTATGGACCTTCCTGCGATTGGAAAGAATCGTCTATGCCCAAAAGAGCTCCAGGTGGAAAAGATGGACAGACACGTGGGATGGTGGAAGGGTTGTTCACTTTTTTGAGAGAGCACTAAGGCTCTGAGAGACACTGGTTTTGAGCTGGAATGAGCTCTTAGGCACTGGGAGAGGCAGGGGAAGCTGCTTTAAGACTGACACCAGGTCTCCTGAATGCCATTCCAGTGCTACAGGAATATCCCTTTTTCAGTATGGCTGCAATGGTGGTAGTAACTCTGCTGGCCAAAAAAACACCCAAACTTGAAAAAGGCCAGCCTTTTTGATGTGAGAGCTATCTGATTTATTCAGTGAGTGTGCAGCATGGAAACATCCTATTTTTTGGAATATGGATGCAGACTAAAGTTAAATGTTTGCACAAGTGTTGCATTATAAATATCTTCCCTCTCCTGTCAGTTCCACGTGATTGTTTTCTGAACAGTGCGCTTTTTATGCCCAGATTGTTGATGCCCTTTTGGTTTTAAAAGACAAGAAAATTTTAAGACTTACCAGCATGATTCAGTAACTACTAGCTCTTCTGCGATGTAGATCAATCCTCTTAAATTGTTGCTGGAAGCTGGGCAATGCACGCTGTGTATTACAAAAGAACAGAAAGAAGCAGTGAAGTGTAAAGCTGTCGTTACCTGTGCCTTTACAATAAAACTGTTTCCTCTGTCTAGCCCCAAGGCAAAAAAAAAAAATTCTTTCCAATAGAAGACTCTGGATTTTCTTTGTGTTCAGCACCTTTGTGAGGTGTGCATCTGTTTGACATGTACCTGTTGCTCAGCAAACTTAAATCCTGTGTCTGACCTTATTAAAAGGACCTTATTATTTCAGGTTTGAAAGGGACTGGTGATAATTCAGAGGGATTTTATACATTTATTTCATTAATCATGTGCTTGGTTGTGGATTAGGAAACATTATTGACAAGTAAACTGTCTCCTTAAGTAAACCATGCCTGTGAAAGACTCAAGGATCTTATCTCTTGTTCTTTGCAGTCAGTAAAGTAATTATTTTTTTCACTGATACTTCAGAGCTAAGGGAGAAGCTGATCCTGATCCCGGACAGCACAGAAAATGTGGCTGGCAGATACAACTGAGGAGTTTGGGACATAGGTCTCTTGCCCTTCACATACATTTGCCAGACTTTTGTCTGGTCACAAGCCCTATTTTGTTTCTGTGGCTCAGTTCCCAGAAGACTGAAGATTAGGCAAGGCATGTACCCTTGGTTGGAGGAAATGGCTGCTGTGGAGGACAGGATCTCTGCTGCTCTGTGTGTGTTTGTGGAGAAGTGGAGAGACCTGCCTCCCCCAGGACTTCTCCCCTGTGTACTCAGCAGGGGAACATGTTTTTCTTGGAATTGAGTTGTGTCAGGGCTGCGCAACCTGTAGAAAAGAATACCCTCTTACCTCTATCTGGAAATATTATGAATGGTTAGTTTTGTCTAGATGATAGCCAGTTTTGTGCTATGAGCCTAAAATGAAGGGAGACTTACATGCTTTCCCCACTTTTACAGGTCATTGTGTATGGTTACCGAATGCGACTGCGAGATCTCTGCAATAGCTCAACACTGTATGAATTTCTTAAAATCCCGAATCAGACAGTGGCCATGGACTCTGAAGCTTTTATTTGCACCTTGCCAAAGGAAAAACTCCATGCAGCTGAGCAAGCCTTCCGTGCTAACCTGAATCCTTTGAAGCCCCTTCAGGTGAGTCCACTAGTCCCACCTGTGAGAGGCTGTTGTTGACACAGTGACGTTTTCTAGGGCTTGTAGTTTAGGAGCTAATCCCTGTGTTTCCAGAGTGAACTGTTCATTGGCAGTAAGAAAGAAGAAAGATTGTCTTTATCACTGGAGCATGAACAACATTGCTTCTTCCTGTGATTCTTAGTTTTCCTGTTGAGTGTGGTACTTCCAGAGCATAAATGTGTGTGGTCTGCAGTTCAGAGGGAAATATTTATGTCGCATAGTAACAAACAGGTTCTTGGTTGTCCCTGTGTTTTGGTCAGATGTTGTGTCTTGGCTGGAATGAGCCCAGATGTTAGACTGAAGTGTGCTGAGTGCTAACACCATCACCCTCTGCCTTTACCATGGCACTACTGAGTGCAGAAGCCTCTAGCGAGTGGCAAGCCAAGAGTCAAGTTTTAAAGTCCAGTTTCAAAGGTTGACCAACTGATTTTGGAAAAAGAATTCATTGAATGTCAGGAAAATACATTATTTAAAGGGTGATTGGAGACTGGAGCAGATGTAGCTGTTTATGTAGGAAACCCCAGTGATGCTTTGTTATAGGTCCAAAATATCTGATACAGTACAAAAGTTTGAGGAAGTTAGTGCTGGAAATATCAGTAGAAAGAAGAAGGGACTGTTCTCTTACCCACTAAAACAAACACTCTGTCTGCTATAAAAGAAAGAAATGTTTGGGCTGTGTGAGTTTCCAGATTGAGTCTTTCAGGGCTGAAAATCACGTACCACTTGCTTGGCTTTGTCCCCAGTCAAAGAGGGTTGCTATCAAGTACTGGAATCATATTACCCTTCTCCACAGTACATAGTGGTCAGTTACCTGTCTCTGCAGCTCATCTTCTGTTTTCCATGTGTCCTCAATCTATATTTTTTTCCTTTCCTCCTGGAAGAGCAAGATAATAATGACCATTAAGAGATGAGGTAACAGCTCAAAAGGTATGGCTATAAGTGGCTACTTACTTCAGTTAGATGTATATGCATTCATTTTCTTCAAACCATTCAGAGATGCTAGGCTTTTGGGGACCAAAGGGGATGGAAATAGCTGGCTATAGTACAAGTCAGTATTGGTCTTCTGAGCCTTCTGGAGATTTGGTCTTATTTATCTGATTTATGGAAATCTCTACAACTTAGCTGACAGAAGCAGGTACTGAGTGTATCTGCTTAGTTACATCTATATTGTTTGTTGGTGAAAGAAAAGAGTCATAAACCACTCTGTGCCACTTGGCAACAGGAAAGTAGATTAAGACATTATGTGCAATTTTGAGCGACTTCGGAGAAACTGGCTCATGATCTCGGCTTCAAAGGAAAAAAAAAGTTCAAGTCCAGAAGCCAGACGTTCTAAACCTGCCACGTATTGTACACTGTCTTGTAAAAAGGTCCACAGTTTTCCTCAGAAAAATATAATAGACTATCCTCTAGTTAAGCTGCTGTAATGCATCCCTGAGTGAAATAAATGCCAACCGGCTTCAGTGTGGCCAGGCGAAATGACTAAAATAATGACTCTAGGTTCACAACAAACACATTTGAAACTTAGTGTCTTTAAAGGCTAGAAAGTGCCTTGACCTGCAGTAACGTCTTTGAACAAAAAAGGAACTTTCTGCTCATGAACAAAGAGGGCTTTTGACATAGAATATCATTAAAGGCACTGTGGGGCAAATCTTGGACATGCACACTGAAGACGGCATGCACCTTATCTACTACAGAGCCTGTAAAGCAATGCCAACAATTTGCTCAGAGTTTTATTTTTATTTTTTTTTTGCTTAATCCTCTTGATGTACTTCACAGCATGGCATTTCAGTAAGTAAAAATAAGGGCCAAATCAAATGCAGGTTCAACAGCAATTCAGAGGCAGGTTCTTTGGTTCATGTAATGGGACCTGGGATCCAACGGTTGCCCCATTCTGTGATTTATGGAGAGGCAGCATCTTAATATGATTAGCTCAATACAATTGGGGTGAAAAGGACTTGAAACTTCATGCAAGAGCTGTGTAAACTCAGCACTGAGGGCTTTAATAGTAAAACAGGAAGTTTTGCCACTGACAAGTAGAGTGGCCCTAGTTTCTTGAACTATCTTAACCCAGAAAACTCTGGCCAGCACCCACCTTCTTGTTCCTGCCCCTCTGCATTCCTGTTTGTTATTCCCTCTGCAAGACTATGCAGTAAATTACATTACAGAATTCATTGGGGTTAAAAGCGGCTGACCTGATAGTGTTCTTACACAAACATTTGTGCTGAAATGTGAAGGGGAAGGTGCAAGACTGAGAACCTAGTGATCGGGGCGGGGGGGGGGGGGAAGCTGAGGCCCTGATATCAACACCAGTTTCTGCTGGCTTAAAGTGTGTGTGTGTATTTGCAGCCTGAGGGAAATTATAAGTGTTCTAGGTAACTCAAAACAAAACAGCAGTCATTAGCAAATTATGGACAGAGCACACTTCTAAAAAGGAAACTAAAGTGTGTGTGTGGTGAAATGCATGAGCTCTAAATGTCACAGCACTGTTAAGGAAGTACTTTTTTAAAAGAAAGGCAGAAAGTAAATGCTTTCCTTTACATACCTGCTCATCAGCTCTATCTAGAAGAGCTTGATGGTTGTTGCCATAGTACAGTTAAGACAAAGAAGGACTTCGATTAAAATTTTCTACTAGGATTCCTAGCTCTGCCACTGATCCTTTGTATGACTTCAATTTAGCCTGCTCTGTAGGATTAAAAAGCAGAGCCAAGCACACAGAGGCATTGTAGAGAGGTTAAAGTGTCTCCTTATTCTTTCTTATGTAAGAACCGATCTGGAGTGGGCTGTTAAGATCAAAGCCCAGCAGAATATCCAGGAGCGATCACAGGGTGCCAAGGCAGAGGATCAGCTTTCCTTCTTGACTTGAGTTTTCACGCCACTAGAAGCAACAAATATTTCAAAAAGTCAAATTCCCTTTTCCAGGACCCATGTCTTCATTCTGTGAAGCCTTTTGGCCAACCGTAAGTACTGTAGGGCATAGGACACCTTGTGCAAGTCCCTTATGTACACATTTTCTCTTTTTTGAGGTTTCCCTTGCACTGGGTGTAGTCAGTGAGACTATGTGAGGCAGGAGAAGCTGGTTTGAGCAGAACAGTGAAATAGCACATATAACTGCATGCATGCAGATTTCCTTTTCATCTTTCTCCCTGTGATAAGATAACTTTTCTCCCATGGAAGAAATACACAGTTTGGGAAAGATTGTAGGCAACCCTGGTTAGTAAAAGCAATAGCAGTAAGTCAGAGGTATCCCACTGGACTGGTGGTGTGATGGGTGGTGACTGTCTTGTATCATAAACATACCTGTATGTGGTACAGCTTTCCCTCTGAAAATCTCCCCAGTTTTGAAAACTATTTGGGAGGAAGGCTCAATGACAAAGACAATTTGAATTGGTCCTGTGGGATTTAATCTGTGCAGCACTGCCTAAGAAGGGCTTTACACACTCACTTCCAGTGGTGTGGGTGTGTAATAAGCCATAAATATGTTGTGGCTTATGTACCACAGTGGTCCTTGAAGGAGTGTGGGTGAGCATGTGAAAATCCAATTGTTTTTTACTGCCTTCGTAATACGGGTGGTATTTTGTCATATGGTTAGCATGAACTAAGCATTGAATAATAAAGGCATTCCAGTTGAAAAATGGCTTTAGAAAAGGTCTCTCAATGTAAATACATGCTGCAACTGAACTTGCAGCTTTTCTTGCTCTTTTAAGAGTGTTTTCAAGCACAATGATGCCATGGTTTTAAGCAGCTGTACTTTGGGACTTCCACTCCCAGGAAACAAACACAGACATTTAAAGCATGTGATTTTTCTGCAAACTTCAGTGTAAAATTTCTGCTGAGATCAGTATAAAGTTGTCATAACTGTTTCAAAACAAACATGCAGAGTGGTGTCTTTAAGCAGAAATGGTTAGCTGTGTGATGCACATAGTGGCTGAGTTTTGTTCTGACCTCCCAAGACTTCAAATACATGCATTGCCTTGAATATTATGGAAACAGGAGTTCTCCATCCCTTCTAGCAGGAGCTGGCAGGTGGACTTATTCAAGGCTTGTCTTGACTTATTCAAGTCTTGTCAATTCTAGCCATCTTAAGTATTGTCTCCTTTCTGAGTCTTACAGCATGCATGTAAAAGCGCACCGAGGCCACTCCGTGTGATCTGTACCTCAAGAGTATTATGATGCTGGTGGCCCCAGAAGAGGAGACTAGATGAAGCCGTGATTTCATAAGCCACTTACACAGTAATTGTACAGGGCAGCTCTGTTCAAAACCTGCTAGCATTTTCTTTCCACAGTGTGCCTTGAAAAGACAGGCAATGTTTTTATAGCATTTACCTGGAAAATGAGTCATTGCCCCCTCCCCTGCAATGTAGGTGCAGACACCTATTAAAGACACCCTCACGGTGGGACCAATCTTACTGAAGCTGCCCAAATCTACTGACTCGTATGAATGTAATGAACTACTTAATAAGCTGCTGCAAAGAGTTATTTTCCAGATAAATTCATGACATACTTGTCTGCATAAAGAAGACCAACCACTTGTGACTGACTTTTGTCTTTGTCTCTGGAGATAGGACTTGTGAGAGGCTCCCTGAATGGGCGAAGCATGATGGTAAAGAAAGCAAAATTCCCTCCATAGCAATGACATCATGCCAAGTTCTGGTGAGAAATGGACTTGGAGTGCTGTGAATTTGTTGGGAAAGAAAGGTCAGGGTAAGGGGTGTGAAAGGATAGGTGGGTTGTCACAATTCAGGGTAAGGTTTGCAAGCTCTGTGACTCACCTAAGACCCGTATACTGGGTCAGACCAAAGTCCCGTTCAGGTTGGTGTCTCCCAAGTGCTAGTCAGTGGTGGCCCATAATGGACGCATGTGAAAGAATGCAGCCATAAGGCCACCATGTAATAACATATCCTCAATGTAAGGTCCTGTTTTTCAGTAGCTTGTAAGTCAGACTTTCTCAGCTACCATTGGGATCTTGGTCTTTCAATAGCACTTGATAGGCTTAGAAGAATTAATTAAAAAAAAAAGCTTTTCATTAACTTTTTGTGCCTTCAGCATTGTATAACTTCTACTGAATTTCTCCATTTTCACCAAGTTGTGTGCGTAGTAGCTCCTTTGGTTTGTTTTAAACTGATCTTTTCACTGGAAGCCTTCTATTGCAATGAGCAATCCTCCCCTATTTCCATTCTCCATCCCACTTATGATTCCACAGACCTCTGTCATAACCTCTGTTTGTCATTACAGGTCTCATTGGAAGAACTGTTATCTGTTCTTCCTTCAGAAGCCATTCTTATCTTGAATCCTACTTGATGCTTGGTTTTGTACTTGTGTTCCTTCAGAGGTGGAGGAGCCAAAATTGCGCATAGTACTTGAGAACAGGGATTGCACAGTGGATTTATGTTGATGTTGATCTGTCTTAAAATTCTAAGATCTCCCTTTCTGAGTGGCACGAGTTAGTTCAGAGCCATCAGAGGTTTTCTTAAGGTAGAACTGTCTGCTCCCTATGTACTTGACTTTGCAGCACTGAATTTTGTCTGGCACTTTATAACTGTGACAGCATGACGCCTTTCACTAATGCTTTGCAATTGGCTTTTGCCTTTTCACTGTTCTGAACCAATTAGTATCATCAGAAAACTCTTCCTTATGCACCTTGTCCCTGAATTGCCTCTGGATACAGTGAATAACACAAATCTGTAGAGCTTGATGAGGTATATGGAGCTGAGCAAGCACAACTACTGTTATGCATGAGCCTAGGACTTTCTACCTCATCCTGTTGCTAAAGTGGTAGTACAGCTATGTAGCTTTGATATTTGCTGACTTTCTTTAGTCTTTATGATTTCTTTAAACAGGTCTTGAAGATAGCCTGGGGGGTTTTAGTTGCTTTTCTTTTAGCCCAAGTCACGTGTTTTGATTTATCCAAACCTTAAGGACTGCATTTAGGGGTGTTTAAAAACTCCACGGAGGTTAGAGAGAACCTCCCTGAATTTGTAACTGGCTTTGGAGCAGGTACTAACTGTGGACTCAGAAAAGCAGAGTCTTAAATGCCCCAGCAAACCAGTGGAACAGTGCCGGTTTACACCAGCTGGCACTGACCAGGTCTTACCACTTTCCAGTAAATCACAAGAACAAGTGGAAGCCTCCAGACTTTGCTTACCCCATGAAAGATGTGAAAATGAAAAGGTTCAGCCCAAAAGATGCATGCTAAAGTCAGGGGTCTTGGCTGTTCTTTTGTGTCTCTTGGTGCTATAACTTTAGCATGCTTTCAAACACTGCAACATGTAGCTGCTAACATGAAATCTTAGGAAGTTATTTTAATCTTCATTCCCTTGAAGGACGGATGGTGTCTAATGTTTCCCATCTGAACAGAAGGGAAAAAGAATGACACAAACCAAAACCCAGACATGCCAGTAGAGCAGCTGGAAACAAGGAGTTGTCCTTGCTGCAACTCTCTGCTAGAGCAAATAGTTTTCTGAAAGCTATGCCTTCCACTTCTAGAAGCCTGTCAGTCTTTCTCTTGTGATGATGGTGAGTGTCAGCTGTTTCATGGAAGCTGGTTGTTTTAAAATACACCCTTGGTTTAGATAAAAAATGTCAAGGCCTGATGGAAGGACTTGAATGCTGAAGATGATATACACTGCAACACGAGTTCTCCATATCTGAGCTGGTATCTCTGGAGCCCATTGAAATCTTGTGTCTACCAACTGGTCTCTTGGTCCTTTGTGTAGACTTTGTATCCCCTTCTTAGCACTGGCTTGCAGGATTTCAGGTCTATCCACATGCTGTCCTGCAGGCTGTGCTTGTATTGTGTGTGACCTGGAATGCAAGCCATCCTTTATGCTGGAAGTGTACGTGCATGCATTCAGCACTTCATTTGGATGGTTCTGGTTATGGCATCTGTGTACCTAACCTGTGAGGAAGGAAAAGGGTCTCGCCATTGCACTGGGGGGTGCTGAAGCCCAGGGTAGTTTAAACTCAAGGGCTCAAGGGCGTGCAGAAGCCGGCTGTCTTCCCCTTCAAGCACTCTGCCATGTGAACAGTCCTCACTACTCTTCCTCCACAAGAATGTTCACAAGAGTTTAATTTTTTTGTTTGTGCCTTGCAGTGACTTCTAGTTTCCTTTTTTTCTCTTTCTGCAGGGACGACTTTCTTTCAATTCCTCCTTGCAGGATTTGTCAGAAACTGTGGAAGCTTTGAGAGAGAGCCTTGGCAAGCTTGTTAAAGAGGTAAGGAATGCCTTCATGTCAGGAGAACTCATCACCATGGTTGCGTCTTAGCCTGCAATCAAGTGTAAGAAGCACAAGTTTCCTTGTTGCAACTCAAAGTCAGATCCCTGGCTTGTTTTGAAACTTCCTCCCCATCCTACAGCCATTCTCCCTGTGCCAATAGTAGCAGCATATACTTTGTAACCCCTTGGAACTTCACGTTACAAACACCATGGGAGTTTATTATCTGCATGGCTAAAGATCCTTGTGGGAAGAACAGGAATTAAGACATTTTCTGTGGGGTTTGCCTTCTCAGCAGTGGCACAACTGTTGGGCTTGCAATACGTCTGCTGCCTAGCAGTGCCTTAAAAACTGCATGTGGAGGTTTGCCTCCTTTCCAGTTTTTTTGACTCAGTTGCTATCAATGTCAGGGTTGTTACTTGGTCTCTTGGTGTGGTGAGGGTATGTGGAATAGATGTGGCTGTCCTAATCTAACTTAGTAGCTGTAGGCTATTGTTTGCTTTTGCCTAACTAGCTTTTGGGGGGCAGAGATTGTTTTCTGGTCCTTGTGGGGCACTCAGTGCAATGGCATCGCGACACTGGCTGAGAGAAGCTCTGGCAAAATATAAATAGCGATTTGCAGAGGCAAAGTGACTTTATAGAGACTGCAAGTATTTGTTTCTGCAGGTGAAATGATGGATTAAGAAAAAAGCTCTGCGTGCCTAGTGTCAGTCAAAAGTCTAAAAGTGGGAGGGGGGGGGGGGTTGAGCTAAAAATTTATCTTGGTCGCTTTTTGGCTGTCTCTAACTTTGAAGTACTGCTACTAAGGCAAAAACATTCTCTCCCTGCAGCAGAAATCACAACCATCTAAACTAAACAATGCCGCCGCCGCCGCCTCCTTCCCTTGTGGTAGTCTTCTGCCTTTGCATCAGAGCGAGAGCGCTCCCAGCCGTGAACGGCAGTAACCCCTGGGAGCAGGCACAAGAGCGGGTCACTTCAGGTTAGCCCGCGCTCCACTCCCACGGAGGGACGGCTGCCGGGAGCCAGCCCCATGCCAGCCAACAATTCCTGGCATGCATCCCTCACCGAGCCCCAGAACCTGCCGCCAGGTCCCATTTACAGTGAAATTAAGACGATTCCAGGATCAGCTTCAGTTAAGACCGTGGCAGAGCTCTTTCTTGCTGCTAACAGGGAGGCTGCCCTTCAGAGTTTGATTACAGCTGTTTCCCGTTACGTCACGTCGGCTTGCCTTTTTTTCTTGTCTGGGATAAAAATAATTGAAACCATGTGATACTCAGTTTGCTGATGTGGCCGAAAACGTCCCAGGGTAATGTGCCTTTTGCTTGGCAGCTGTTTTGGGTAGAACTACCTTTTATTCTGCCCTATTGCTGTGCAAACAAAGGCAGCTTTTTTCTCTGCGGCGTGAGCAGCTCCAGATGGCTTGACCGAAAGTTACTTCTTATTGTTTGGCAGGCTGATTTCTGTGTGAAAAGGAGGGACTTGCTCCCTTGTTTCGAAGAGCAGCAGCTTGAGGGGGTGGAGAGAACTATTGTTTGTGCCATATCTAGGAGCCTTTCTAGCAAGGAATTTTAATTAGAGAATGATCTGAACAAAATATTTGTCTCTGAGTACGGAGATTGATTTGATCTGTGTCCCTGGGCTCTTTAAATCAACCCAGGAGGGCAGATTAAACACCAACAGCAAGGGCAGCTATTAACAAACACCAAGAGTAAGGGCGACTATTAAGAAACACTTAGAGAGCCAGGTCTGGTGTCTCAGAAGAAACAGCACAATAACCCTTCACACACAAGCTGCTTGCTTCCAGTGGTGTGAACAGAGCAGCTCTGCATGTCAGTTGTAAAGTTGCTGGTACCAATGGATGTTACTTCAGCTAAAGCAGTTGACTTTTTGGTACCTGAGGTAAAACAGCTGACTTTTTCCTCAGCAAATCTCCCCAGGTGGTCCCTGTGAATTGCACACTCAAACTGTCACACCTGAAATGCAGCCTTGGCCTTTTAGTTGAGGAATCATCAAATCCAAAAATCCATGTGAGTGTACCTAACCAACAGAAGCTGTTGTGTGACATTTATTTCATTCACGTCCTGTCGTGCTGGTGTCCTGTCAGTCACCCTGAACCTGTGAGGCCGGATTGAGTGGCATCAGGATGCAGACAGAGGCGGCAGTGAGTGGTGAGGAAATGAAAGTACACTTAAAGCAGTAGCTCTGGACACATGTACCGAATCCCCAGGCTTCTAGCTTTTCTCACAGCTGTCTTCCATCATATCAATGTGTCATGTGTTTTCAGGCAGCTAAAAATAGAGACTCCTTTTGTGTATATGACACATAGTAGCTGTTGTTTAGCATCGAGAATTTTTGTCCAGATGTTGGTACATCTAAAGCATGCCCAGTGCTACAGATGAACCCAAAAGGTCAGGTTTGCCTCCCAGTGTAAGGCCAAGGCCAGAGACTCTGGGTGTCCTCTCCTTGGGTAAGTTTGGATTGAATTGTTCCAGCACACTGTCACTTTATGCATTGTTGCTGGATGGCTTCACCAGCTGTTGTAGACTTTGATTGTCTGCGTTTTATTTAAACAAAGGTGACAGAATCAATACACAGGGAGAAAAACTGGCAGGTGCTCTTGGACTCTTGTTATTGTCTCTGAAAATGGGGCATTTGGGCCACAGAATCTGAAGCTGTTTGAGATGCAGCTGGTAAGCAGTTAGAGATAGGTGTCTTGGAAGCTCTGCGTGCCCTTATTAGTGCATGTGCTGTTCTGGGCAGCACAGGAAAAACATCCAAGTTGATGTCACCTGATACTTCAGTAGCAGTCAAGAAATCTGATCAAATGCTAGAAAAGATTTTAAAAGGGATAGAGAGCAAGCTGTTAGATGTTACCATGACACTACTAAAACTGTGGATTGCTCTCCTGTTCAATACGGAATACAGATCTAGGCCCTTCTTCTGCAAAAAGAGGATAGCAGAACTGGAAAGAGCTCGAAGAAGGGCAGTTAGGACATTGAGAAGTGGAATGACTTTCTCACAAGGAGCAAGGGAATAGGCCAGGACTTGTCAGCTTGGAAAAGAGATGAGCTGGGGATATGACAGAGGTCTATAGAGTTGATTGGCCCAGAAAAAAAGATAGGGATTGAATATTCACTGCCTCTTCCAGTACAAAACCATGGCACCAAATGGAGCTAACCATAGCCAAGTTAAGGAGAGAGGAGGGGACGTTCTTTCCAGTGATGTGTTGGATGTTAAATATTTGTGGAAGTTCAAAACTCCAGGAGTTTACTGTGGAAGAAATTAATTGAGGGTTAGGAAACAGAAGTTCCCTGAGCTGAAAATAAATGGGAGCTGCAAGATTACTTGTGGGAGATCCTACACTCTTGCCCTTGCCTTATTTTTTCCTAACATCCACTTATTGTCACCATCACAGAGGTTACTGAGATAAACAGACTTCTAGTCTGTATGGACATAACTCTGATGTTCTTACATCTCTAGATGAGCAATGCTTGAGTGTAGTGTGAAACCAGTGCTTATGGAGGTGTGTTGCTTTTTCTGTTGTGGTGAGCTTGGCCATGCTTCTGACTACAGCAATGTTAATGTAGTGTCTCAGGCTGTGTGCCTGGTACTTCTATTCATGACACATCACAGGTAGATGCTTATGCCAGACAAATGAGCCTAGAGGTATCAGTCATCCCAACCAGTTGTGTATTGTCACCTTGAGCCTGGTGTCAGGCCTGCAGGGCAGGAGAGGGCTCCTTGATGTGGCTGGCTGTGTGCACAGCTCGTGCTGCTCAGACTGCAGCTGGGCTTGTTTCAAGGGTTTTCTGGGAATACTGTTTACAACAGGGCGGTGAGGTGCTGGGGCAGGGACAAGCAATACCTATCTAGGAGGTCAAACTGGCTGCCTGGTGTAAATCAGTGGAGGTTTGCTGATCTTGGTGGAGTTGTGCCAGATGACACTGCTGGGGCCTGCAGCTCATCCAGTCTGTGTCCCATGAGTTGCACTCACTTTGTGTTGTTCCTTACTCCCTCTTCTGACTCAGTGCACCCACCCTACCTGACTTGAGGGGGCTGCATGATAATATGAGCTTTGTTGTGCAACTGGAAAGACAAGCAGCTTCCATGTGAGAGGACAGGGAGGGCAGGAACCACCCACAGCACTGGAGGAGAAAACTTAAGAGTAAAGAGCTTGGCAAGGGCAAATTCCTTGTGTACCCACAGAAGAAGTGTACACACTCTGTATGTCGCCCCACTATGGCAAGGGTAAATGTACTTTCCCTGGCCTTCGCTGTTGACGTAGCATTCAAAGGGATTCTCATGTGTTCAAAAAGAGATGTGTGATTTGAAGGAAAGTGGCAAGATCTTTTATTAATCCTGTTCCTATCTGTGCTTCCATTCTCTTTTCCCACCTTCTCCTCTAGTTGCTGAGCATGAAGAGCTGGAGTGACATGAGGCAAGAGGTGATGTTCCTGACCAACGTGAATGCTTCAAACTCTTCTACCCAGATCTACCAGGCAGTGTCACGCATTGTGTGTGGCCATCCTGAAGGTGGAGGGCTCAAAATTAAATCCCTCAACTGGTATGAGGATAACAATTATAAAGCACTGTTTGGAGGCAACAGCACTGAAGACGATGTAACTAACTTCTATGATAACTCCACAAGTAAGTGTAACCCTGACATAGCATAAGGTCCTGTCTACTTGATGGTTGTCATCACTAGTGTTTCCCAAACTTCCACAAATCAAAGCAGGTTGTCCTGAAGGGCAGCATACCTTCCACTGTTTCAGAAAAGCACGCATATGCCACCTTCTGCCCATGTCCTTAAGGCCAGTGAGGATATCACCACGCAAGGGATTCCCAAGGGCCTTTTGTAGAGTCCATAGAAGGCTGTGCAGTGGACCTCATCCAGAGGGAGAGGGAGCAAAGTCATGTGCAGCCACTGGAAATCTGGCCTTTTCTGGACAAACTTTGTTCATGCTGTGCAGTGGGGTAGTGGGAGCTGTGCAGAACTAGCAGTATGGCTCTAAGAGGAGGCTGGAGGCTACCTGGGTGCTCCATGTTTGCTGGGCAGACTGTGGAGGCTTGGACTGAAAGGGGCTTTTTGTGGAGCTTTGCAGCAAATGAAGGGTTTTGTTGTCTGACAAATGCTGTGCTTTCAGCTGTGACTGTCCGTTAAAGCCCACACAAGTGGGGCATATGCCTTCTGCAGTTGTCACTGTGCTGTTCGGCCACTCACCCTTGTCCTCTCCTCAGCACCCTACTGCAATGAGCTGATGAAGAACCTGGAATCCAGCCCGCTTTCCAGGATTATCTGGAGGGCTTTGAAACCACTGCTGATTGGGAAGATCTTGTACACTCCAGACACACCAGCCGTAAGGAAGGTCATGAGTGAGGTAACTCTAGCCCTATCTTCTGATATGTAGGATGAGGTATGTTCTCTGGCTGGGCAGCTTATCTGCTCTGTGTTAAATTGGGCCCAAACACAAGCCTAGAAAAGATTGCCTGCAAAGTACAGCCTCCCTAGTCTCACACCTCCCATCCGTCTGCTGTTCAAGGCTCAAGGAGAAAAGGCCAGGCTGAACTCTAGAAAAAGAGTTGGCTGGAAGCTTTTCTGATGGTGCCTTTTGATTATCTACAGACTTTGCATCTCCGATGTGGCATATGGGAGTGGGGAAGACCTTGATAAGCCTTCAGGTGTCCTTCCTCTCCTCCTCTGCAGGCTCATCAATGGATCCTTAATCATTTCCGATTGTGGTTTACCTAATGTGGTCTCTAATTCCCCAAGCTCCCTCAGCAAGACTCTTGTAGCACAGAGGGGAGGGGCTGCCTCTGTGTGTCCTTCATCTCTAAGGCAGAGTCATTCATCACCAAGCCTTGACAGGCAGTGCTCAGCCACAAGCATCCACACTCCCTGTTGTTTTCCTTCCAAGTGCACTTGATTTTTCCCTGCTCTGGTCCTTCCACAGAAGCTGAGCTGCTGTTTGAATACAAGCAACACCCAGTACTTTGCGTGACAGGTCAATGCACCCTCTTAGCCCACAGCGGATCTTCGCCAACTTTTGGAAATAACCTTCCTTTCCTCTTTGCCAACAGGTGAACAGGACATTCCAGGAGCTGGGTGTGTTTCGTGACCTCGGAGGGATGTGGGAGGAGATAAGCCCAAAGATTTGGACGTTTATGGAAAGCAGTCAGGAAATGGATCTCATTCGGGTCAGTATGCTTGCCAGAGCCACAACTGTTGTCTTCTGCAATAAGTGATGAAAATTTATTTTCGGTGGTTCTTCAGTGCTGAGCTGGGCAGGTAAATAGTATGGATGAGACATCTTCCTTGAAAACATGTGGTTGTACCAATCTTGTACTGTGCTTGGCATTCGCTCCTTCATGTAGTGACCTGCTGTAAACAGGAGCAATGCGAGTTTAACACCTGTTTCTAGTCTGCCTCTGTGGGCAAATGGGCTATTACTTCCACACCATTGCCCTAATGCAGCATGGATATCTGGCTTGGGGTACTTTTGTAAGCTGGAGACTCTGTGGGGTTGGTGACATGTTCAGCTCTCTGTGCTGTGTGCTTCTTCAAAACAGTGGTCTTGTGATAGCAGCAACGCGAGTGGTCACATACCTAGATCAGATCCTGGAAGGTGACAGGTGGCCTCAGGCCCCGTTGGGTACAGTAGGAATTGAGTGGCTATCATGCTAGAGCTGAACCTAGATGCATGGCACAAATCTTGTAAAAACTTGGAGTTGTGTGGCATGCTTAATTTAGTAGTACTTGAGAGAAGCATGGGAGAAAAACAAACTTCACCCTACAGCTGATTGCTTCTTAATGTCCCATGTATATTAGACCATGAAGAAGGGGCTGGGGAGTCTGTTTGGATTTGGCACGCTTTCTGCTAGCCAGTTGGCTCCCTGGAGCATTGTGCCAGGTGTTAAACCTTCATTACTGGGGCATTATCTGCTTAAGTGTCTGTCCTGGTTTGAGGCTTAGTTTACTGTTGTTTCCCTCAAGTGCAACTCTGAGGGGTGGATGTGCTGATGTATTTGGCAGCACGATGATGTAAAACTGGGCTACTGCAATAGACACAGTTCTAGAGTAGTTTTTCCTGTTCTGTCTGCAAGGCGGCTGGTTGGGTGTCATAGTACAGCTGTTACACAGAATCCTCCCCAGGTCTTTTAAGCCTTGAAGTTCATTCCTTGTTTACCCTAGTGTAATGCTCTGTTGAATAGTCTCTGACCTTCCCTGTGGACATACAGGGGGGTCATACAGAGGGCCAGAGATATACTGTTTTCATCACTCCTGTGCTTCTGTTGGCTTTATGAAAATTAATTCTCTAGATGTTGGCATGAGGGAATTGAGAATTGGGGCCACCAACTGTAAATTAAATCATTTGGTGCAGAGAACGCAGACAAAAAGTCAGGATTTGGGTATTGGTTTGTAGTTGTGTCCTTTGAAAAGTGAATGTTGCTGCATTTTCTATTGTTTGTTTTCAAATGAGCCCTGGGATTTTTTGGGTTTGTATTTTATGTTTCTCATTAAACCTGCTGGCTATGGTGGTCAGTTCTTGGTCTTCCCAGCAGTCTGGTCTCCTGTTCTCTATTGTCAAGGGAGCAAGAGTTCATTTGTTGTGCAGGTGGCACAAGCAGAACTACTTCATTGTCAATGCCTGGGCAGCTCCTAGGCAGCATCCCGTTTAGTTTAGAGGTGCAGCACAGGTCACTTGTATGCAAACAGGCTGAAACAGTTTCCTGATTGTGGCCGCTTTCAAGCGGGAGGTTGGTCGCTTGATATTTGTTAGCAGCGTGGCAGCCTCAGCAGCTGGGTGACTGATCATCACCTCCCATCTTTCTGGGTTGTGCAGTCTGTTTGGCATATTGCTTTCTGCTGAAGGAGAGGAAAGTGCTTTGCTTGCCTATTTTGGCACTTCCAGCTTGATGCTAATGTGGCTGCTAAATTCAGGGAGAACAACGTGCAGCCCTGGAGTTCAGGAGTGATGAGTCTGAGCCCTGTCCTTGCAGGCATGGTGCCCTTCCTGCTGGGGATGGTGGCACAAGGCAGCCTTGGAAGGCTGAATGCAAGGAGAGTGCTATTTGCTTGGATTTTCCTTTCACATGTTCTCTTTTGCCAGTTTGGCCTGTTCTGTTTTCCCAGTTTGTGATGCTGTTTGTGTAGCTGTGTGACCCTGGTTTTCTGGTAACTGCAGAGCACGATGAAGCTCCTCACTTCTCCAGTTCATTCTTTGTTCTGGCAGAAAGTCTGTTTCCTGTTTTTATTGGTTAGGGTTTTTACAGTTTTCTCCTGTGCAGGTTTGTGTGTTTGTTTTTGTTTTTTTTTTTTTTCTTTCCCCTACTTCAGTTCAGCAGTCCTTTACAATTAATGCTCCTCTCTTGCCTGACTTTATATTGCCTGCCCAGAGGACTAGTTTCTGCATCAGTGCCAGGTTCCTTCTTCCTGGACTGTGCCTGTGTGGGACGTTGTGCATACATGTAGTGGGGCAATAGCCCATCCACAGAAATCTAGCAGTTAAACCAGGTGAAAAAAAGCATTGTCCTAGATAGGAGAACAGAGAGGCAGGACATCGTGGCTGTACAGGGCTGCTTCAGCCAGCCCTGATGGCACAATGGCAAAACATATAAGAGCCACCTGGCCTCTGGTGCCGGTATTTCTGCTGAGCACTGTGGCAGTTGAGCCTCCAGCCATGGCACAGCCCCTTTCCATCCCAGCTGGCAGCAGAGGTTTGTTCGGGAGGGGTGAGCAGAGCTTGGCAAGCACCCATCAGCCAAATGTGTGTCTCCTGAACACACATCTTCCACTACTTTCGCTGGTGCAAGACCTGATTCGAGTCTTTGGGGTGCAGAGCTGTGCATGGCTCTCTGCTGCCCTCTCCATGGGAGAGGGGTGGCAGGACAGGGACCCCGACAGCCAGCCTGTGAAGCACACGCGATGGTGATATACCAAGGGAGGCACATCATTTAACACAGGAGGTTAAAAGGAGGGCCCTCCCCCCGGACCCCTCCCCATGCTGATCATCTCAGCATGGCAAGGGCCTTTCCCTGCACATTTTTAAAAGGCATTTTACCCTGTAGTGCTTGATCTCCTGTCTTGTCATGAAAACAAATATTAATTCTCAACAACTATTTTTCTGTGGAAAATAAAATATCTGCAGACACTGCTGAAAGGCAAGGCTCTGTGGGACCTACACTTGCCAGCTTCCAACTGGACTGTGGAGGACGTTGCCCGTTTCCTATCAAACCATCCGGAGGACTTTGAGACAGCAAATGGCTCAGCGTACACCTGGGTGGACGCCTTCAATGAGACAGACCGGGCCATCCAGACCATCTCCCGCTTCATGGAGGTGAGATCCCGCTACTGTGGGTGTGGCGCTGGGGGGAGGGCAGCAGCTGGCTCTGCGCCCGCACGGTGGGGTGGTCCTGGAAAGGGGACATAGGTGTTCCACAGTCCATTTTCTGTAAACAACCGTGCTTTAGTAGGGCTGAGCGCACAGCGTGTTGGAAAATGTCATTTATTCAGGTGCCTAAATATAGATGTAAGAACCTAGCTTCAAGGGCAAGGCCTGCATTTCTCACATGGGCCATTGCGCATGGTTTCTCGCCCTGCTTTTGCGGGGTGCTGCTAGCCCTGGTGGTGTAACAGCTTGTGTTTCTGTCTGGGGCTTTTACTGGGGACTGCAGGGAAGCTAGCAGCTGCTTAAGTTGAAGAAGACACAGCAAATAATGAGGTTTGTTCTGGTTGTTCCTCTATCACCTTGGCAGATGAGTGCAAACAAATACGTCTTGGCCTGTCAGGGGCCTGGTCTGAAGCTTTCGGGTCTCTCCACTGATTTTTAGAGGCTTTTGAATCAGATGTAGCTTATTGGTAGCAGAAAATAAGAGTATCTATGGAAATGGATACCTGGATCCAGATGTTACCTAACATCTTGTCCAGAAAATACTTTTGCTGGTGTATTTTGCAGTGATATATATTTGACTAGCAAGTGACCACCAAGCAGGAAAAAATGACATCTCTAGCAACTTGCTGGGCTACCTTGAGTCATTGCAAAGTAGTCTAGTACTGTCACCTTTTCTTGGGCATGTCATTAACATTGCAGAATTCTCTTTTTTCTGCTCCCTCCCCCCGCCCCGCTTTCCGTCAAATGTAAGCAAAGTACATTCTGTCTTTGTAACTTACCCTTAAACACTTTGAAATCTGTCCCTGTCTAGTGTGTCAACTTAGATAAACTGGAGCCTGTGGCCACAGAAGTCCGGCTTATAAACAAGTCCTTGGAGCTTCTGGATGAAAGGAGGTTCTGGGCTGGTATAGTCTTCACTGAAATAGCTCCTAACAGCATAGAGCTCCCTCAACATGTGAAATACAAGATACGCATGGACATCGATAATGTGGAAAGGACAAACAAGATCAAGGACGGGTGAGTCCTGACATCCTGTCTTACGAAAAGCTTGTTATAGGGAATGAGGTGATGAGGATTCTAACGGAAAGGTCTTATTCCCTTTGTGCAGGTACTGGGATCCTGGTCCCCGTGCTGACCCCTTTGAGGACATGCGCTATGTTTGGGGAGGCTTTGCCTACCTGCAGGATGTGGTGGAACAGGCCATCATTAGGGTGCAGACAGGCACGGAAAAAAATACAGGAGTTTATGTGCAGCAGATGCCATACCCGTGTTATGTCGATGACATGTATGTATCCAGGAGGATTGTAGTTTGGGAGACATGGTCTTTTGTCACTCCTTAAACATGGTTTTTGTCCCTGCTATTGGTGTAATTTCCTTAGTCTTCCTAATCTCTGGAATTAGAGCACCCGTGTGGAGGATTTAGAATATGTAATGACTTGCAGATTTCCTCTCAGAAGGAGGACTGTCTGTCCAGGACTTCGACATACAGAGTACATTCCTGACATGTGACCATATCCCCAGACCTGATACAGGCAAAAATATCACTGGGAAAAAAAGCAAAGATCTAGACACAGGACAGTGGAAAGAGGGATATTTGAGAGCAGTCATGAGGAAAGGCAGGTCTTCACACTTGCTCTTCCACGGAGTGACAGGTGCAACTCCAGCTCCCATTCTGGACTGGTGATTTGCGCTAGACCCATTAGCCTCACCTCATGGTGAGACACCTCACGTTTTCTGTGTCATGCCCTGCTCTTTGGCTGCTTTGTGCAGCATAGCCTTAGGTGTCACCATGCTCTGCTAGTCCTGGAGTGGTAGCTGAAGCTGCTGTGATTTTTCTCAATCTAATCTCTTGGTGGTTCTCCTTCCTTGTGTCAGATTCCTGCGTGTCATGAGCCGCTCCATGCCTCTCTTCATGACTCTAGCCTGGATTTACTCAGTGGCTGTGATAATTAAGGGCATTGTGTATGAGAAGGAAGCCCGGCTGAAGGAGACAATGAGGATTATGGGACTTGACAATGGCATCCTTTGGCTAAGCTGGTTCATTAGCAGCCTCATCCCTCTTCTAATGAGTGCAGGCCTCCTGGTGCTGATCCTTAAGGTGAGTTGACTGCTGTCACTCACTGGTCTGAGGTGACAGAATCTAGAGCCTTGAGACGCTGCTAAGTAGCAGCCTGCACTGGAACACTGGGGGGGAGTTAGTGGGACCAGCAAGTTTTTGGCAACAGGGTTTTGGAACAAAATGGGGCTGAGTGGCTGAAAACAGTAGGAGGGGCTGTAGATTCATTGCTTTTGAAAAGGTGCCTCTGGTAGTGCCACACTTTTGGAAAAGCTATTGTGCAAATTTCAGCTCTGCAGACCTGCTTGTACTAGAGCCACCTTGGAGAGACCTTTCAAATCCTGATACTCCTGTTTTTCTCCTGCCAGATGGGGAATCTGCTGCCTTACAGTGACCCTAGTGTGGTGTTTGTTTTCCTGTCGATCTTTGGTGTTGTGACCATACTCCAGTGTTTTCTCATCAGCACCGTGTTCTCCAGAGCCAACCTGGCAGCTGCCTGTGGTGGCATTGTCTATTTCACACTGTACCTGCCTTATGTGCTGTGTGTTGCCTGGCAGGACTATGTCAGCTTCTCACTGAAGATCTTTGCGGTGAGTCTTGAGGGAAACTATCCTGGGTACTGGGCCTCCACCAGCATGGCACTAAGCAGCTCTCTACCTAGATTCTGATAACAAGGTGGGAGGTGGCAGCGGGAGGTTAGTTTTCCAGAGTAAGAGGCCATGAGGGCTGGGCTTGGTGAAGAGGTTGCCTGAACTTGCTAGTAGCTGCTGGGGGGAGTCTTTTGGCTTTGGTAGAAGTAATTCACCTAGACTAAGCTGCCTTGATCTCTGTATGCTGTGATGTTGTCCCACCAGATATCCAGGCTGAAGGAATCAGGTGCCCTTCGTAGGCACAGCACTTCTTACCTATCTGGAGAAGGTGGCTGTTAATGATCTCTTTCCTCACATAAATGTCCAAACAGCAAGGGAAAGAAAATAAGGAAACAAACAATTCTGAGTGGTGGTCCAGCAGACTTCAGGCCTCGTTTGCTGGAACCAAGACAGAGTGTGCCACTCCTTGTCTGCAAATATGGTCGTGGTCCTTGGACTTTTTCCTTTTCCTATAAAGATTGTGGACCAAGTCTATAGCCTTATGCTAGAGTTGAGCTGCCGAGTTGGAGAGTGGTTGTGAAAAACTGAATGCTTGTTCTTGCCTTCTATTTGCAGAGCCTGCTGTCTCCGGTAGCCTTTGGCTTTGGTTGCGAGTACTTTGCACTTTTTGAAGAGCAGGGAGTTGGTGTTCAGTGGGACAACTTTTTTGAGAGCCCATTGGAAGAAGATGGCTTTAGCATCACCACATCTGCTGTCATGATGTTGTTTGACACCTTTTTATATGGGGTCATGACCTGGTACATTGAGTCAGTCTTCCCAGGTGAGGTCTGCTTTGAATTGACACTTTTAAATAGATTCTTTCATCCTCCTCATTTGCTAAGGGGCAAATTGGAGCCTTTTTTAAGCAGATCTGCAGAAGGGTTGTGGAGGAAAACCACAGACCAACATCACCGTAAGGTTGTTGCTCCTAATAGCAGTGACTGTTACCCAGCAGAGAGGCAGCTGAGATAGCCCCAGAAGCTTTGCTGCACTTCAGCTGATCCTTTCTCTGAATTGCTAAGTCCATAGACCCTGCCGCAGGGGAGAAGTTGAAAGTATCAGCACCATATGTAGCTTCCAGCACAGGGTTTTTAACCCTAAAGTGAAGTTTGGGAAAAGAGATATCTCTTAGCCCCAAAGTCTGGCGGTGTCTTCATCAAGAAAGATCTTTTCTTAGTCTTGCCAAACCTAGAGGCTAACTGGGGGCGGAGTACTTGCCTTCTTGTCCTGACTGCTAGTATAAGAAAAGGAACAGATGTAGTCAGGCTCATGTAATTCTTTTCTCTTTAGGCCAGTACGGGATTCCTAGGCCTTGGTACTTTCCTTTCACAAAGTCCTATTGGTTTGGTGAGGAACCACAGGACAGGCAGCACCCTCATCCTGAGCAGAAAGGGTCTTCAGAAGGTAAGTGCTGGACACGGCCTTTCTGCGTTGAAGTGTTATGGTTTTCCTTTTTTAAAGGAGAGTCCAAGGACAGTAGGGCTGGCATGGTGAAGATGAAATCGGTCATCCCTTTGTTATTACAGCTTTGTGTGTGCTTATTAGGTGGGTGTATCAAGATAAACCTGAGGTACTTGGCTCACTTGAGTGCAGGTGGGTACTTCAACCTCATGGAGTTGAGTAATTTCTCTCATTTTTGCTGACTCTGGTGACGCTGGAGATATAAGCCCAGTAGAGATAAAAGAGCTAAATGACAACTTCTGAGGAAGAAGTGTGGTCAGTTCTTCGTATGACTCATTTATACTTGGATCTCCACAAGATCCAAGGGGGAATGTGACATTTCTTAGAACTCCCACACAATTTCTGTTAAAACCTATCATATCTCTGTTTTCTTCCAGTCTGCAAGGAGGAAGAGCCTATGCATCTGAGCCTTGGTGTTTCCATCCAGAACCTGGTCAAGGTTTATCGTGATGGCAAGAAAGTTGCTGTAGATGGTCTCACACTGAACTTCTACGAAGGACAAATCACATCCTTTCTGGGACATAATGGTGCAGGGAAAACCACAACCATGTAAGAACAAAATAATGCTTTAAGACAGTGGGGGAAGCAACTCCGAATACTGCAGTTCCTATCAATATGGTATAGGTAGCTGTACAACTGCAGCATACAAGCTGGTGCAGACTAAGGTGGTCTGCTGATTTACCCCAGTTGTGCAGCTGCCTCAGAAGATGCACAGGTACAGGGGTCTGAAACTGGAGGCTGAGGCACTGCCAAATGGATCTGCTGGCAGCACTTTTTAGTAATGCTATTTGTGATCCTGACTTAACCAGTGAGTCAGGACTGAAAGGATGTGAAACTTTTAAAGGGAAAAATACTTCCTTCAAGCAGGGTTCTGTGGGTGTATTAAAAACATTGGAGCAGATTTTTTTGTATGTGTCTGTTGGTGAGATGTTTCTCAGGCTACTTCCCTGATGTGGGAGTTCCCCAGGGTTTCTACCCACTCTTCATTTATCCTGACGTGTGCAGTAGCTAGTACCTAGTGGTGAAACCTGCTTATTTGTTGTGTTTGTCCTTCAGGTCCATCTTGACTGGCTTGTTCCCCCCAACCTCGGGTACAGCCTTCATCCTGGGCAAAGATATCCGCTCTGAGCTCAGCACCATCAGGCAGAACCTGGGTGTCTGTCCACAACACAATGTCCTGTTTGACTTGTGAGTAACATCTGCAAGGGTGGTGTTACCCAACAGAAGTTTGCTTTCTTTAGTAGTGTGCTTTCAGCTAGAGCAGTCCTATCTTTATCAGTGTGCATGGTGTGAGACAGCAGGATGGTGTGAGATTGGTTCAAGGACATTCTTTTTATTAGCGCTTTGTACGTGCCTGTGAATTACCAGCAAGAGCCCCCACTTTCATCTTTTGTGTCTCTTTAAAAAAATCTACTCCGCTAAACTTAACTAGGCCAAATGTTTCCCCAGTGCCTAGTTATTTGGGATGTTAGGGGTACTCTGTCAAGCACCCTTAAAGGAGGGTTATTTATGTGGTGCTGAGTAGCCACACTCTGAAATCAGGCCCAAGCTAAGCACACGCAGTCTGTAGCTCCTTCTTGAAACCTTGGCCTTAAAAGATGTTTTCCCAAGCAAACAAACGTACTTGCTGTAATGCTAATGTAAAGGATGAATCCCAGTGTGGTGCATTCAGCTGTGCCCTGAGTCTGCTCCTGTTCCCTAGGCTGACTGTGGAGGAGCACATCTGGTTCTATGCTCGGCTCAAAGGCCTGCCGGAAAAGAAGGTGAAAGAGGAGATGGAGCAGATGGCAGTGGATGTTGGTTTGCCTCACAAACTGAAAGCTAGGACAAGCAAACTCTCAGGTATGTTCAGCTGCTTTCACATTTCTCCATTGCTTCCTCAGCCCCAGAAAAGCTCTCTTGGGTTTCAGATCACAGACCTTGGTTGAATCCTCCAATTAAATATAGTCTACCAAACAATTAAGCACTTAAGGAAATGACTTATTACGTACCTTGTCAGCGTATCGTAGTAAACTAACAATCTTACACTATCTTATGCTATCTAATGGCTATAACAAGTCACTCACTTTCTCAGAGTATTTTGTACTTGTTTCTGTCACTGCATAGTCCAGCTATATGTGATATGTGTTCTCCAAATGCTTGCTAATATGTTTCGGGTTTATGGGTTTAGGTGAAAGTGGCTCAGACCATAATCTCCCAAGTACCTTGCTGTTTGTAAACCGTATGTGCGTTTCTTATGCCAATTTATATTTTTTCAGTTGGTATCCTAGAATGTCATTCCCCTTTGTTCAGGAGCAGCTGGATTCCTCTAGCAGTCTGCACCAGATAGTTGAGGGACTGAGACTCCTTTGTCTCTGACTCAACTATCTGCACAGCCTGCACATTTGACCTTGGGAAGGGAGGTAGATGGCCACAGATTGGCTTTAGTATTGAAGAGCGTAATAGAATTCCTTGCTGCTGCATCTGGCACACTTCCATGGGAGGGGTGTCTCTTGGGACCTATTTCTGCTGCTTAGCCTCTGGAGACCTATGCTCCAGATCCTCAAATATGGTTAGGCCTCCAAGCTGGCAACTTCTTACCACTGATACTGGGGTAGTGTGGTTCACTTATGGAAGGGCTTACAAGGTGTGGTTTCCTGCAGTAGGAGGAGAGGTGGACTCCACTGAGAGGAGACCATCCAGATGGATTATCCCCTGTCCTGAAAGTGATGGGAGCTGAAGGGCCTAAAACAGTAGCAGTGCTTGGTCTTCTCAGTATGCAATTCTGCTTTCTCTTGGAGAGTTCATTATCCAATATGCTGCAGCTATTGCTGTTCCCCTCATCTATGTATCAGCCTGAACACTTCTTTCTTCTTGTGACTGTCAGGTGGCATGCAGAGGAAGCTCTCAGTTGCCTTAGCCTTTGTTGGCGGCTCCAAGGTTGTTATTCTGGATGAGCCTACTGCTGGGGTGGATCCCTATTCTCGCAGAGGAATATGGGAATTGCTCCTCAAGTATCGACAAGGTATGTGGTCTTTTTCAGTACACCTAATAAATGTGTCACGGAAAGCAAAAGAAAGTCAATCTGATTCACGACTGTTCTCAAAATAGCAATGTCTCTCTGCAAATCTCTTGTTGCCTGCACTGAGGAAGGAACAAAGAGCATGCAGGACGAGGGTGTTCTTATCTCTCATCTGTCTTCCTTTCTTATCCTATTCATGTCAGAGCACATGAACAAAGCTCCTTAGTGGATTGTGAGGGCAGTTAAAGTCAGAAATTCACCCTTGGTGTGCAGCAGTGTCCTGTTCTGCTCTGTGCAACCAACCTTGCTGACACGAAATTAATCTGCCTTTGCTGAGCATGACAAGGGCCTCTAGAGAGTGGGGAGAATAAACATGTGATGACAATAGTGACCTTCTTCCATAGTGCTAGCCTCATTCAAAGGAGCCTGGCGTCATGGCATCAACTTCATGGCAAGATCCAGATGACTGTGGCTTTGGCTTGGGAACATGAGTATGGTTGACTTACCAGCAGTGTCTTTCCTTGCTTTCTTGCAGGCCGCACTATCATTCTCTCCACACACCACATGGATGAGGCAGACATTCTGGGGGACCGGATTGCCATCATTTCTCATGGCAAGCTCTGCTGTGTTGGCTCTTCCCTCTTCCTGAAGAACCAGCTGGGAACAGGCTACTATTTGACCCTGGTCAAGAAGGATGTGGATTCTTCTCTGAGCTCCTGCCGAAACAGCAGCAGCACAGTGTCCTACCTGAAAAAAGTACAGCTGTCCCTTCCTGCTTATATTCATTCTTCCTTCAAGAAATCTTAGGTTTATGGGAAGCAGCAGCTAAGATTTTGCATGGTAGACTGTCTTAAAGAGAAATCCCTTATTCTTTAAAAGACGTGTTACTTGCTTTTATAGATGGTATGGCAGATTATGTCTGATTAAACTGTTGTGTGGGGCATACATCTCTGTTATAGCTTCTTTCAATGCCAGTGATCCAAGCTGATTGGAGAGATATACATGAAGTGAACACTTTTGTAAACACTTCTATAACTGTGACCTCTTGTATTTCAGCCCTTTGCAGTGGGTTGTCACTTTGACTCCGCTGTAGAGTATCCAGCATGTTGCAGTATCTGGTTGTTGTTACCTAGAGAGTAGGATCTTGTGAGCCCCTTCTTGATTAAACATCAGGAAACAATGGTTGTCTTCTCTTTTGTGACCAGGATGACAGTGTCTCCCAGAGCAGCTCTGATGCTGGCCTTGGCAGTGACCATGAAAGTGACACACTGACAATAGGTGAGGCTAAGAAGATAACTTAAGATTCAGG
Source organism: Gallinago jamesoni (assembly GCA_025769975.1). Lineage (NCBI taxonomy): Eukaryota > Metazoa > Chordata > Aves > Charadriiformes > Scolopacidae > Gallinago > Gallinago jamesoni. The sequence goes on along the minus strand of JAOQGH010000019.1, from coordinate 51,151,602 downwards.
CCCAGTGTTGATGTGCTATCTTTGACTTTGGACAACTGCCTTAACCTTGTGCCCCTGTATAGCTCTGGTCTTGGGACAGCTATTGAATTCAGAGATTGTATTTTTAAATTCATAAATACTGGAACATTTTTCTCTACTGAGCTGTTTTGAGTTCAAGCTGTTCTGAGATTTAATAACCGAAGATTACATAGTTGCTAGACCTGTTAGCAATATGTAATGTTTGCCGGTGAACTGTACATCAGTGACTTGCAGGGCTGCCAGTAGCATGTAAAAGCTCTCCCAAATTCTGCAGATAAAAAGAGTAGCCAGGCTTGGGTCCAGGCTTTAATCCAAATTTGTGTTAAATGAAAAAATTCCCATGGAAATGAGCTGCTTTCCAGAGATGTCCCATTTCCCCTCCTTTCCTTAGGGTGATCTTTTTTCCACATAATGAGCCGTAACAAGATGAACACTATCTTTTCCTTATGGTTCTTCTAGATGTCTCTGCAATTTCAAATCTCATTACAAAACACGTTCCCGAGGCCAGGCTGGTGGAGGATATAGGCCATGAATTAACCTATGTCTTGCCATACAAGGCTGCTAAAGAGGGAGCTTTTGTGGAGCTGTTCCATGAAATTGATGACCGTCTCTCTGATCTTGGCATTTCCAGCTACGGCATCTCTGAAACCACCCTGGAGGAGGTGAGTGAGCTGAAGGTTCTCTTTTGATTTACACTAGGCAAAATTAATCATGGCTGAAATAAGAACAAAATGGAATCTTGTCTCTTCCTGTAAACAGTTATTGTGGAACTGGCAGCTTTGCGTTCATCTGCAAAATGGATTGCTTTCTGCCCTGTTTAAGTGTGTGCTCATAGAAGCGTGCATTAAAAACCAGAATGCAAGCACAGATGGATCCTTTGTACTCAGTTGCACTTTGAGATGTCATGTGAAGGTTGGCCCCTAATTTGGCTTCTAGTGACTGTGTAAATACCTTTAAGGTATTTTCAGGGATGCTTTCTGCTGCTTATAACTGAAAACATGTATCTCAGTAGTAGAGACCTTACTTTGCAGAAACCACTTGGGTGCATGCCTTGTCAGGGATGGTTTTGGGGTTTGTTCCTTGTGGCTGTGTTCAAGTTGACAAGTCTGCCTGCCTTTTACCACAGAAACGTCAGGCACTTTATACCCTGTTTATAAAAAATCTTTTTTTCCAAAAAATAATGACAAGGGAACCTGGAATGCTGTTGAGGTTGCCATGTAGGTCTTCCCACAGCTGGGAAGGCCGTATCTACTCTCTGCAATTTGAAAATGTTTTTTCTAGTCTGGGAGAGTCCATGGGACAAGCTCCACAAAGGTGCCTGTTCAGGCATGAACAGGAGTGCCAGTACTGTCAGACTAGGAGGAAGATGTGATTCCCCAAATTCAGCAACTAGGTCTTTATCTGAGAAATGGGAAAGAGCTTGTATATGAGATGCTCAGAGAACTGATATTGGAAAAGGGGAGCGGCTGGTATGCAATTACAGGCTGGCTCCTGGAAGCTGGAGAGAAGTCACAAAATCCATGTCCCCCTCACAGAGGGGATAAAACCTGTATCTGCTGTTCTCATGATGCATCTGTCTTGTGCCCCTGAAGCAATCTGCAATGTATTGCTCCTCTTCAAATTTTCACTGATACTTACCATCGCTTTTCAGATCTTCCTGAAAGTGGCTGATGATAGTGGAGTGGATGCAGAAACCTCAGGTAGGTAGTCTGTAGTTGTCTCCTGTAGTGCTGAAGGCCACTTCAGGGGGATGTACCATTTCTTATGGTATTAGTGTTGTTTAAGCACAAGGCTGACCAAGCCTAGATATTTCAGGAGTAAAATCTCAGTGCAGGGCTTAGATTCTAGGGGAATAAAAGGTCTAGTGGGTGTCTCAGATAATGAGTTTCCCTGTTCTCACCAGCCTTGGGCGGGTAGGTGACCTTTGTATATGGCAGCATGTCCAGCTATACAGTGACTCACTACACTAAGTGCTTGTGCCAGCATTTTCTCATAAACTAGTGCTAGCAAATTGCACTTGGACTTATATGTACATTAAGTAAGAATTTTCTTAGAGTGAGAGCAGCCTGCCATTTTCTGTGGCTAAATGAAAAAAGTGTCTAGTGCACTGGAAGAAGCTTCTAAGACAGCACACAAAGTGATGCATAAAACATGTGACCCTTGTAGTGTGGCAGTCTTTGTTTTACTTTTGCCTGCACTGGGGTCACTGCAGATCAGCTCCTCAGTTTGCAAATGGAATACATGTGAAATGAAAATGATACTGCTTTAGTTTTTCTGGGGCTAACTGGAGACTAACTGAAGCAGTTCAGCTAATCCTAACTGCATTATTTTCAGATGGGACATTGCCAGCCAGAAGGAATAGGCGTCCATTTGGAGACAGACAGAGCTGCCTTCGTCCATTTACAGAAGATGATGCGTTTGATCCTAACGATTCAGACATAGATCCAGGTACTGCTGTGGCTCAAACTTTTTTTTTTTTTCTTGTGGACACTCTTTCATATTATAAACACACAAGATCGTAAAGCTAACGCTACCAAAGGAGTGTTGGTTTATTTGCCTTTAGGAGTAGAAAGCAGTGCAGTATCCAGTCTGTTCAATCCTCCCATCAAGGCTCAGAGATGAGGGTGGAAATGCATTTGTGAATTTCTGTTGCAGTCTCTGCTCACTGCTCTCTTATTTTTTTTTGATGAGTGAGAGCAGCAGCTCCAGCTATCATCCTGTGTTTCCAGCACATAAGTGCTCCAAGAGGATTTCTGTGATCTTTTGAATGAGGGTCGTTTCTTCTTGCTAGCAGAATCCAGAGAGACAGACCTTCTCAGCGGCATGGACGGGAAAGGCTCCTACCAGATGAAGGGCTGGAAGCTCACCCAGCAGCAGTTCATGGCTCTGTTGTGGAAGAGGCTGCTTATTGCCAAGAGAAGCCGGAAGGGCTTCTTTGCTCAGGTGAGAACACCCAACATGTCTAGCATCCCTCAGAAGGGACAGCTCTGGACCACACATTCTATTCAGAATTAGAGGTGGACAGAAAATTCCCTCAAGGGAATACAGATAACAAAAACTAGTCTTCACTGCACATTTGAGCAAAATGAGGCTCACACCAGTGAAGGGTTATCATAAGGGTATATGATAACCAAGTGGCTACAGTAATCTTGCACAGCAAGGATGAATTTGGGTTCAAATCCAAAAGTGGCATTTGTAGGATGAACGCCTGCTTCACAAGTGAGTGCCCTGGTTGAATGCCAGGGTAGGTCGTGGTGTCTAGCAATAACAGCCTTCCTGGGAAACTTTGAAGAGGTTTTGATCCATTAAGTGACTCACATGTAGTTGCCTATGGGAACATTCGCATTAAAAAGGGTTTGCTCTTCCCTTGCAATTTCAGATTGTGCTGCCAGCTGTCTTTGTGTGTATTGCTCTCATGTTCAGCCTGATTGTTCCTCCCTTTGGGAAGTATCCCAGCCTGGAATTACAGCCCTGGATGTATGATGAGCAGTACACTTTTATTAGGTATGTTTCTTGTTGCCTAGAAATAGTCCTAAATCCTACAATTCTGTTCTTCTCTGCAAACGTGAGCTATTAAGTTCCTTACCAGGTTGTTTAAATTTATTTTCTGGGCTTAGCTGAGAGCACATTTTTAATATAGTTCTGGTATTTAGTTTTTGGACCTTTAAGTGCCAACTTCAACTACTGACAAGGGCATATCAATTTCTGAATGGTGCTATTAAACTTGGGTACATTAAAAAAAGCGTGTCCAGCAGGTCGAGAGAGAGGTCATCCTTCTCCTTTACTTTGATGTGGTGAGGCCCTATCTGGAGTACTGTCAATTTCTGGACCCCCAGGTTCAAGAAGGATAGAGAACTGCTGAAAAGAGTCAGTGGAGAGCTACGAAGATGATCAAGGCAATGGAGCACTTCTCTTAGGAGCAAAGGCTGAGAGACCTGGGTGTGTTTAGCCTGGAGAAGACTGAGAGGGTGCTTCATCAATGTTTACAAATATCTAAAGGGCGGGTGTCAAGAGGATGGGGTCAGGCTCTTCTCAGTGGTGCCTGGTGACAGGACAAAGGGTAATGGACACAAGCTGGAACACAGGAAATTCTATCTGAACGTAAGGATAAAATACTTTACTTTGAGGGTGACAGTGCTGGAACAGGCTGCCCAGGGAGTGTGTAGAGTCTCCGTCTTTGGAGATACTCAAAGCTTGCCTGGATGCATTCACGTCCAGCCTGCTCTAGTTGAACCTGCTTTGGTAGCGCAGTTTGAACTAGATCATCTTCGAAGGTCCCTGCTAATCCCTACAATTCTGTGATTCTCTGCCTCTAGTAATATTACACACAAAGACCAAGAATGGGTGTGCTCCTAGGCCAAGCACTTTTAAAAGGGTAATACCTACCCATATTCTTTTCCTGGACTCTTCCACTGTGCTCTCAGCCTTGCTCTGCTGCTCCTTTTGCTGTGTGCCTGTTCCAACCTGATTACGTTTCTCTGCTGTACCCATAGCAATGATGCTCCAGAAGATGCAGGCACTCAGATGCTTTTGGATGCCCTTCTCAATAAGCCTGGTTTTGGAACACGCTGTATGCAGGGACACTCCATCCCGTAAGTAGAACTCTGGGCTGGGAAGAGGAAGCCCAGCCCCAACTTCTGGTCACCTAGTATATTTAGCTTTAGGGAATGATAGTCATTCATGGCCAGAGCAAGATTTAAGCCAAAAGAGTTGCAATTACATTTCTTCTTCTGCTCAGGACCTTTTGGAAAGTTATCAGCCCTCAGCATGGTGAGGGAGTGAGTCCTTACTGACCAAGATTGAGAGGAGAGTAGTCTCTCCCTCAAATTAGTTTGCTCCTGAACATGGAAAAGGAACTAGTCATGTTGCTGTATTGTGTTGGCATAGCTGTAGCTATGCCCCTTCCACGATCCTCTGTTCCTAGCTGCACTGGAAACCTAGGTTAGTGTGCCCACAAACACCAGCACAAGGAGTAGAAAGGCAGACAGCATTGGTGGTGTTTCCTAGCTTTACCACTGACTTTTTCCATGGTCTTGGGCAAATCAAAAGATCCAGGCAGATGGTGTGTGCACAGTCCAGGATAGTGTGTCTCTAGCCTAGAAGAACTGCAGGTCATGTTCACAGGATGATGGGGAGAGGGACAAGGGGCCTTAGATGCTGGCTAGAGGTAAAAAGTAAGCTGTATCCCGTAACACAGACACAGGAGTTGGGTTACTCCCACGGGACATGGGGAGAAACCTACCTACTGATGCTGCCTGGGGGAAGAACAGCATTCGTGTGCCCCAAAGGCAAAAAATCCAAGTCATCAAAAAATGAATGTCTGCCATGATCTTAAAATTATAGAATATCTCCTTGCAGGACTACTTAAAACTAAACCACATGATTAAGAGCATCATCCAGATGTCCCTTGAACTCTGGATGCTCTGTGTGCTGGGAGTGACTGAAATAAAGCACTTGCGTGCTGTGGAGCAGATGAGAAGAGGGGAGTGTCCAGCACTACTCGGTGTCGGCCAACCTCAATCTCTTTGGCATTGGAATCTGTTAAAAGCTGCAGAGCTCAGTCTGTTGCTCCGAGCTGTTAGTCTCAGTGAGGTCAGGCTCCTTTGAAAAACAGCCTACCTCTTCTGGGGACTGTGGTATCTGTTATTTAAGTGGTTTGTAAGCAAAGGCCATTGTAGCTATTGTAAAACTGCATTTTCCTTGCATTTTTCTTGACATAGAGACACACCTTGCACTGTGGGGCAGACAGACTGGACCACTGCTTCAGTCCCAGACTCAGTCCTGGACATTTTCTTGAAAGGCAACTGGAGCATGGAGAACCCTTCTCCCTCTTGTGAGTGCAGCAATGAGAAGATCAAGAAGATGCTGCCTGTGTGCCCCCCTGGTGCTGGTGGGCTGCCACCCCCACAGGTAGGAGAGGGAGCTCAGTGGTACTATAGTGAGCGATGCTGGAGAGTGGAGTGCCTGCATGTGATTCTTGCATGCAGTGCTGCTCCCAGTTTGTTCGACTCGGCATCTGCATTTTCTGATGGGTGTTTATCTGTGTTTTCCTTGGTGATGCCAGCGTGAACAAGACACTGCTGACATCCTCCAGAATCTGACAGGTCGCAACATATCAGACTATCTAGTGAAGACCTACGCACAGATCATTGGGAAAAGGTAGCTACTGAACACACCTTCTCCCTTTCCTCCCCTCTAAATGCTTCTTGTTGTGTGGGGGATGCTGCACAGATCAAGCGAATAGGCCTTCACAACCCAAGCTCTTCAGCAGAGGGCCAGAGCCACTCAGCTCCTCACTGTCCTGATTCATACCTCAAGTGGTGCTGTGGTGTTTCTCCTTTATTAGTGATGCTGTGGCAGCTCTGGGGGCGGGGTGGGGGTGGGGAGCGGGAGGTGTGTCCTGAGCCATGTAGGCAGAGTACAGGGAGAATCTCAGCAAGAACCCTAGGGTCTGCACTGGTGAGACATATGCCAGATGTGAGAGGCTGTTGAACACTTTACCCTGGCTGTATGTCTGCAGGACTGCTGGGTCTTTCTCTTCTCTTGTTCTATGAATTATACATTGGCTTTCTTTTCTGTCTCTACAGCTTAAAGAATAAGATCTGGGTGAATGAGTTCAGGTGAGTTACTACCTTTTCTCTGGCTTGTGTGCATCCACTATCCCTTAAGCATTGTATTATGATAGATAAAACAAAATGCAGTGCAGGGTGTATATGATTCTTAACTGCCAAATATTGAGAGAGCATGTTTAGAACCACAGAATCATAGAATGGTTAGAGTTGGAAGGAACCTTAAAGATCATTGAGTTCCAACCTCCCTGCCATGGGCAGGGACACCTCCCACTAGAGCAGGTTGCTCAAAGCCCCATCCAGCCTGGCCTTGAACACTTCCAGGAATGGGGCATCCACAACTTCTCTGGGCAATAAGGTAGGACAACCCAGATCACTGGAAAGCATGCCTGCCTAATGTGGGGAACACAACTGGTTTGAAAAAATTTGCAGGACCAACCTGCTGATACTTCATCCTAGGAAGTGCTGTTCTTCTGAGCAAGGGAAGCAAAGAGATGTCCTGCTTTGCCTGCACTGTCAGCAGAGGATAGTGCATTCTTTAAATGGAGCAGCACACTGAGCAGTCATTAGATGGGTATTTAAACCCAGAAACAAAGAATGGGAGACATCATGACTAAGCAGCAGTGTATGAAGGTCAAAGTCATCCCCTCGTGTAAGAGTGAACATGCTTGCCTTGGATATAGCACAGGAAGAGGAGACATCTGGGGAGGGAGGAGGAGTGGCGCTTTCTGGAAGTCAATGAGTAGTCAGATCTTAGTATCACTTTGTCTGAACTTTTAGGTATGGTGGTTTTTCCCTGGGAGCCAGCAGTTCTCTCATGCTTCCTCCAAGCCATGAAGTCACTGATGCCATTAAGCAGGTGAAGAAAATCTTGGAGCTAGCACAGGTAAGCAGCTGTCCTCCTTAACCCCAGGATGCCCTAATGTCAGAGTCCTGTTACTTAGAAGCTATAAAATGTGGATCGTGTGTGCCATAGCTGTGTCCAGTGGCTTTTCCCATTGCCTCTGAGCTGGGGTCTCCCAGGATGGCATCTGGGACCACCAGAAGACTTGGGGACACACTCAACTGAGATTTACACATCCCATGTGGCTGATGCGGGTTCTGCCAAATACCATTTGCAAGCCAGTGGAGATTAGACATCTCTGAGTGTTTTTTTGCAAGATAGGGCAGGCGGTCTTAGGAATTTAACAGCTGGTTGCCACCTCTTTCAAAACCTCAGTTGACCTTTCCTGTGCTGAGTCTGCCTTGGCTTAGAAGAGACTTTTGGCCACTGCTTTCTTCCCAGACTGCCTGTGGCCTGCAATGTCTCTGAACATTGGTTAACGTTGGTTACTGCTGGGAAAAAAGCAGGCCTAAGGCAGACCTCTCTTACCAGCAGGATTGTGGGGAGGAAAGCTGGAGCTACTCAGCCTTCTTACCACCTCTGACTTGGTGGATACAGGCTGCAGAATGGAAAGAAGACTGTCAGAGCTGTGAAAAATATAGTGTGACTCCCTCCCTTCACTAGCCTTCAGGATATGAATAAAGCTACTGTCAAAGGAGAAGTAACTGTCCTTTTGCTGTTTGCAGGGGAGTTCTGGAGATCGGTTTCTGAACAGCTTGTCAAGTTTCATGAAAGGCCTGGATACAAAAAACAATGTGAAGGTAAATTAACCAGTTCTCACCTGCTATTTGAAGCTCTGGTAACCTGGAGTTATTTTTAGTTAGCAAAGTCACAGCAGTTTGCCTTGGACAACTGTGCAAACCAAAGCTCTCCGTATTTGCTGGTGGAGCAAATGCAGCTTGTATTCTTGTGTGGGTTTCACCAGAATCTCTTTCTCCTTTGCAGTCTAGGTGTAGGGCCCAGAAGGAGTTCAGTCCTAGATCAGTTCTGGCATCCAGCACACTCTTGTGGCTGTTGATCAAATTGTATGTTCTGTCTGTGGGCTAACTAGCTGGAAGGATGTGGAAAGAAATGATGCACCCTCAGTAGAGGAAGGGATGTTCTGTGGGGCTCAGGAGCATGTTAAGTAGCTGATGTACCTGGTGCCTTTCTGATGCTGATGTGGTCTCTTGCAGGTGTGGTTCAACAACAAGGGCTGGCATGCCATAGCCTCCTTCCTGAATGTGATCAACAATGCCATCCTTCGGGCTAACCTGCAGCAGGGCAAAAACCCCAGTGCTTATGGAATCACTGCTTTCAATCACCCACTCAACCTGACCAAGCAGCAGCTCTCTGAAGTGGCTTTGTAAGTCCTAATGTGAACACTGAGTTTAGGCTCTTCAGCTGCTGATTACAGGCATGGGAGGCTTTAGCGTCATTGGGAGGACACTCCATGGCCTGTGGCATTTAGGCCTTAATATGCTGGCCTTACAGTCTGTAGTCTGGGCAGGTGGCAGCACTTGCTGTTGAACAGCACTGTTGTGCAAGTTTTCTATGTCTCTGAGTCCCTGGAAGCTGCAGTTTCTAAGAGCCACTATAATCTTGAGATGTTCTTGCACTTGGGAAGTTCCTCTCAGCCATATCCAGAAATGCAGCTCACCATTAATATGGTCATTCTTTTGTCCCAAGGTGCCACTGTTTGACTAAAAGCTGTTGATAGATCCTGTTCAGTTTTGATGACTGTCTCAACAAGGGGGGCACATGGTCCTGCACAGGCCTTACTGCTCTAAGACATTGATTAGTTCACTGCTATCACAACCAGAGTCAGGATTCATAAACTGTCTGCAGATATATCCTTGAAACTTTGGAGCCGTGGCAGAGGACAGTCAGATACCCCTGAACCTTAAAACAACACACACAAAAAAAGACAAACTCCTAACAACCCCAAGAAATACATTGTAGGATACAAAGTGGTGGTAAGGAAGTCAGAAAGCAATCTATTAGGCTGAAGTTTCCAGCCAATAGATTGCTTGTGATGCTGTCCTTGAGATGCCAATAGGCTGTGTATATTCCCTTTGTTATGACTGGAGAAGATATGTGCAGTTAAGGCAGATGTGGTCATCCTTTACCCTGAAAAACAGGGACAGGAGAAGAAGTAGTTTCTGCACTGCCCTGCATGAACTGCCCAAAGAGCATGGCTCTCAAAGGAGCCAGCACCAACATACAAACGCTTTGCTTTCTTCTTTTTCTTGTCCAGGATGACCACCTCTGTGGATGTCCTAGTCTCCATCTGTGTGATCTTTGCCATGTCCTTTGTTCCTGCCAGCTTTGTGGTCTTCCTTATCCAGGAGCGTGTCAGCAAGGCTAAACACTTGCAGTTCATCAGTGGTGTGAAGCCTGTGATCTATTGGCTGGCCAACTTTGTCTGGGATATGGTAAGGGCTTTGTGACTGTGCTGAACTGTTCCCCATTCTGTGTTTGCAGCGTATCCATTGCACTGAAATGCAAAGTCCGTTTCAGGCGAGTGGGCACCACATTAATTTGGTGAATAACAACTGTGCTTACAACTTCACTGTTTACTTTCTTGGGGCAGTGGTTCACCTGGGTGGGATAAGGAACGCTGAACAGAGGAAGGGAGGGCAACCATAACCTCAGTTGTCAGCATCTCTTATGTCACTTTAAAATTTTCATCTGTGTAGGCCCTTGTTGTGCTCTGAAAAAACATTCTTTGAACAACTTGTGGTGTCTAGAACCTCTGAGAGTCTATTGGCTACTTCTATAGGGACCAAGAAATGTAAATTCATGTGTATTACATTGTAGTTCCCACATGTGTCACTCCTAAGAGTGTCCCATTGGAAGAAGTATTGGGAGAACTGAAGAATGTTGAAAACCATTGGTTAAAAGCAGAAAGACACTTTTTTTTTTTGTTGCCTGGAAACAAATCTAAAGCCGTATTTTTCACCTTCCAGTGCAACTACATTGTTCCAGCCACGCTAGTCATCATCATCTTCATCTGCTTCCAGCAGAAATCCTATGTATCCTCCTCCAACTTGCCTGTGCTGGCTCTCCTTCTGTTTCTCTATGGGTAAGGAATTTATCATCAGAAGGATGACTGGGAAGGGTCTTAGACTTGCAAGGTGCTTACCTGATGCCTTTCCTCTTGCCAGGTGGTCCATCACCCCTCTCATGTATCCAGCTTCCTTCGTGTTCAAAATCCCCAGCACAGCATATGTTGTGCTGACCAGCGTGAACCTCTTCATTGGCATCAATGGTAGTGTGGCCACCTTTGTCCTGGAGCTCTTCACCAATAATGTATGTTTTCCCCCGAAGCTCCTCACTGTCTTGCACTGCTGCAATCTAGTTCCATGTTGCTGCATGTTTCCTTTAGCAGCTAGCTCTCCAGAAGGGCTAGCCTCCAGCCTGTATTCATTAGCTACTAAAGCAGTTTAAACAGATTCTGATGGAAACGGGTTAAAGTCCACTTCAGCAATGTTCACAGAATAGTTAAGGTGGGAAGGAGTCTCTTGAGATTATCTGGTCCAACCTCTGAGAGGGGTCAGCTAGAGCAGGCTGCTCAGGCAATCTCTAGGCAACCTCTTTCACTTCTCAGTCGCCCTTAGGGTGAAAAAAATCATAGAATGGTTAGAGTCAAAGGGACCTTAAAGATTAAGTTCGAGCCCCCCCGACATGGAATGGCAATGGACTAATAAAAGAAATATTTTCTTATGTCCAAATGAAACTTCCTGTATATTCTGCATAAGGGGCAATTTCTGTCTACCGCAGACAGAATGCAGGCCATTTCATGCCCTCGAGCATCTAATTGCACTCGGTTTTGCCTCCTGTGGCAGATACCTCCCGAACTGTATTAGGAACTTACACACCTCACTTCAGTGTTCCAAAGCCAAGTAACTCCTGGGGAAGGTGCAAATTCCTCTCGTGCCTATGAGCAATACAAGTCTTAGCAGGCCCCATTTGACCCACACTAGTGTGAAGCATTCCTTGTGGGAGGAGGTTGAGGAGATCCTATTGATGATCTACCTGTTGATGGTATCACTGCCTGTGGGCATAAGGAGGCAGTCCCTTTTGTTGCAAGGCCTATTTTAGCTCAGTAAAAGCATGTACATGCTTGAAGATAAGTGCCTGGCAGAACAAGGGTCTCTCTTCAGGCTGTTGCCAGTCCAATCTTAAGGCTAAGCCAATGGAAGACAAGAAAGGAAAAGGATTGCAGTCTCCAATATGGGATAGGAAGGGGCTACCCACAGCCACTGAGATAACCAGTCTGTGCAAGTCCAATTCCCCTGTCTCTTCAATCTCTCACCTTCCTGCATGTTATCATTTGCAGATGCTTCCTTTTTGGACTGAGGGCATTTGGAGAAATGTTTCCTTCAGTGCAATTTGCCTTTATTAATAGCATCTTGAGCAACACAACAATACTGACTCTCCAGAAGAACCATGGAACTGGCTCTTGGGAGAGCATTTCTAATCCTTGTATTTCTGTGGGATTGCAGTGTTTGGGGAGGGAGGGGCCAGTAGCAACATTGGTCACACTTGGCAGGTGGTGGCTGCTTTCTGCTCACTAGCACTTGATTTTGTATTAACAGAAGCTGAACAACATCAATGACATCCTGAAGTCTGTCTTTCTCATCTTCCCCCACTTCTGCCTGGGTCGAGGACTCATTGACATGGTGAAAAACCAGGCCATGGCTGATGCTCTGGAGAGGTTTGGTAAGTGAAATTGTCTATCACAGGGGCAGTCGTCTGAAATGAACAGGGAAAGCTTGAGTCCGCTCTGAGTGAGCTTTTCAGGAACTGAAAATGCACAATTTGCAGCACAGATCTGATCAAAGCTGGCAAGTCTCCACAGCTGTTCTCCTTAAGCTCTTACAGGGACTGAAGAGGGCCTGGCAGATAGATTCCCCAAGTTATGAGTTATTAAGGGCATTAAGTAAAAAGGCATAAAGCCAACTGTATGGAGAATATCATTAGGCCAAGCGTAAGGAGTGGCTGAGATTTTGGAAAGCTGGATTATTTTTTCTTCTCAGATGCAACTGCCAGGCATGAGTCAGTCTTTCTGTGCTTCACTAACCTTTTGGGAAGGTGGGCCAGCTCTTCTTTGGCAGACTGAATTCTCTGGGCCCAGGTCCCAACTTTGCTACAGAAAGAAATGTGCATGCAGCCGCATGCACAGCTAGCCCCTTGTGTGGTCTGTCCCTTCCCTCCTCCCAGTGGCTGCTCTCCAGTTGCCCTGCTGCTGAAGTTGGTGAGCTCTGCAGGAAGAAACACTAGTCCACTCCCCTTTCTCTGGAAATGTGACTTTGCTTTTCATCTCATTTTGGCAGGAGAAAACCGTTTCGTGTCCCCTCTGTCATGGGACCTAGTGGGAAGGAACCTCTTTGCAATGGCAGTAGAGGGTGTTGTCTTCTTCCTCATCACAGTGCTTATCCAGTACAGATTCTTCATCAAACCCAGGTAGGTTGTCTGTTCCACTTCACTGCTGCAGGCAGGTCAATTTTTCATTAGTGTCCCCCATGAAGTGGGGAGAATATTAACTATGGAGGCTCTGTCATCAGCTGCTAAGGCTTTATTATGTTGCTCTCTCCAGGCCTGTCTATGCCAAGCTGCCTCCTGTGAATGACGAAGATGAGGATGTAACCAGAGAGAGACAGAGGATAATTAGTGGAGGAGGACAGAGTGACATCTTGGAAATCAAGGAACTAACCAAGGTGACAGAAGAGTTCCTTGTTCTTAAGACTTGTTGGCACAACACGATGCAGTTCACCCGAAGCCTCATTCAGAGGAATTTAGTGGGGTCAAGAGTGGACTCTGTAGTGTTGAATATGTACGGCTCTAATTATAGTTCTCTTTGACATAGTCCTTCTCATTCTTTTTGTTCTGCTTCCAGATTTATAGAATGAAGCGAAAGCCAGCAGTTGATAGGATCTGCGTTGGAATACCCCCTGGAGAGGTAAGCTTATCTGTAAAATCAATTCCTTTTCTGTTACTGCAGTATTTAAGAGCAATAGACAGCAAAGGATAAGGTGAGATCAGAAACAGATGATGTTAAAATTACATCAAAGAAAATTGCCTGGAAGTTAAAACAGTTTCTGGTTCTGTGTGTCTCTGCCTTTGAAGAAGATACTGAACTCTGTGTCTGGGACCAGAGACCAAACTCTTGTACACTCCAAAGTTTGGCACACTGTGGTAGCACTGCACCAAGGGGACACTGCAGCTCGTTCATTTTCACAGGCTAAAGATTTATACTTAAAATGAAGCTTTTTTTTTTTCTGAAAATGTACTGGAGACTCACTCCCTCTAGCTGTCTTGAGAGTCAAGTTTGCTCCTTCCCATCTTGTCACTGCTGAAAATGTAGCTTAATCCTGGTCTCAAATACACTGTGCTCATCTGCTCTTTTGTATCCTCAGTGCTTTGGACTCCTGGGGGTAAATGGTGCTGGCAAGTCATCGACTTTTAAGATGCTAACTGGTGATACAGATGTGACAGGAGGAGAAGCTTTCCTCAAAGGAAACAGGTGAAAGACCATGCATCTTCCTTCTGCTTTGTGTCAAAACAGGCACTTTGCAGCTTTTTTGTCCAGTTCTCACAGCCTTTGTTCCATTTCCAGCAAGTCTAAACCCTGTCCCACTTTTCCCTTTTTCAAATCCTGGCATGTGTTTCAGTGCTTTGCTGAATTTGGTAAAGTACTTCAGCAGCTTAGGAAAATTTAGTCTGGTAGTCACTTCTAATACCTGCCGCCTTGTGTTTAAATGTCATATTTTACAAAAGAAGTTGGGGGACAGGGAGAGGGGGAAAAAAAAACATTTGGCCAAGACTGACTTCCTGGGTCCTGTATTTTTGTTAGTTCAGTTATTTCAAAAAACTCTGTGTCGCTTTCCTTCTTTTAACACCTAAAATAGAAGTGTGTACTTGTGAATTCCTAACAAAGGAGTATTTTTCTTTTACAGTATCTTGTCCAACATCCAAGAAGTCCATCAGAATATGGGTTACTGCCCACAGTTTGATGCTGTTAATGAACTGCTGACAGGGCGAGAGCACTTGGAGTTCTTTGCACTTCTGAGAGGTGTTCCAGAGAAAGAAGTCTGCAAGGTAAATGAAACACCATAGAACCCACCCCAGTGACCAACTCTTCCTGTTTGCATACACTCTCCCTGCAACACCTGTAGTGCCACAATGTGAGGCTCTTGAAGATGCTGTATGGTGAAATCTTGCCCCTCTTTTCCTTCTGAGGCAAACCATACTCACTGTGGTTTTTCAGCGCTGCTTAGAAAAGAGTACTAAATTGAAGGGTAGGTATTTTGGGTCCCATGTTCTCATAGTGGATGCGCTTCTCTACTGTGTGACTTCTTTCCTTTAAGAGTTTAAGGGCTGTGGAGCTGCAGGTCTCAAAGAACCTCACCTGCTGTCAAGAGTTAATTCTTCAAAGTCCCAGGGAGCAAGCACTCTACAGCTTAATGGAAGCCTAATACTGGTTGTTACATCTTCCCAATTGATCATGCTGCATCATTAAAGTGCTCCTATTTCAGCATTCAGACGTGTGGTTACACTAACAGTGTCTAGCCAATTAATGACATCTAACAGTACCATAAAGCACCCTTCTCAGTGTTGTTTCCTTGAGTTAGCAGCAGTTTTCACTATGTGTCCTGGGTACTGAAGAACAGGAACTGCTATATAGGAGGGATGACATCTGTACCCAGTGCTTTGGATGGGGACAGATCTGGTGCCTAGGGTATGTCCAGGTAGCTTGAGTCCATCTTTGAGAGTAGTGATGATGGGTGAAAGCTGCAAGCTCCTTTGAAGGTGCTGATGAATTCCCCTGTGTGATGTTGCCACCAACCCCATACTAAAAGGGACCCAGTTCTGTGTATGATCTGAGTACTAGCTGAATCTCTGCCCCCTAACACTTTTAAGTCCCCAGGGCAACAACATCTCCTATTTGCTTCAGCAGTAAAATACTCTTGAATAACAAACCAGACCCTCCCCCATACATCTGAAGAGCTAAGATGCACCACAGTGGGATTTCTGTGTGTCAGTATTGACCTGTGTGCTGCAAGCCCACAGCAACTGGAAAGTTAGCTAAACTAGTGCTGCTCAGAGCACCACAGTAATGGTTAATGTGGCTCAGCTGATGTTGAACTCATGCTCACTGGCAAATAAGCTGTACCCATTCGATTTTTTCTGGCCTCCCAGGGACAGCATTGCATATATCCTGATACAGAGGTGAACAGGTTATTTAAAAAACTGTATCCATGCCACGTTAGATCCTCCCATGAGTGGTCCTTCTGAAAAATGTTTTTAAAGCCAAAGCTCCTAAAGAAAATCTCATTATGTAGATGTTGCTATGCTTGATTCAAGATGGTTTTGTGCTGTCTCTTGTAGGTTGGTGAGTGGGCAATTCGGAAACTGGGCCTTGTGAAATACGGAGAAAAATATGCTGGAAATTACAGTGGAGGGAATAGGCGCAAGCTCTCCACAGCCATTGCCCTCATTGGAGGGCCACCTGTGGTGTTTCTGGTAAGTCTGCAACCCTTGCTTATTAACATTTTCCTTGGAAAACAGAAAAATCAGGTTCAAATAAAGACTAGGTATTTCACAGCCAACTAATGGTTAAATACATCATTAATCACTTGAGCAAAGAGCACGTGAAAATGAAGATTCCCTGTTTAAATGTAGGTGCAAGCTATAATGTATCTCTAGGCTTCCAAATCTGTAAAATTACAGGGGAAGTGGAGATCTCAAACATGATGCAAAACTGCCAGCTGTGTAGCATCTTCACTGCCTTAGTATTGTGACAAAGATTTCTATACCTGCAAAAAAAAGCCTTCCTGCTGAATATGAGTGAATCTTACAGGATAATCACTCCTGTGTTTTTAATAATTCAATCAAAAATTGGAAATAAATATTTTGGGATTCTTTAGATTAAATCAAGGACAAACCTTAGGATTGCTAAAGTTCATAGTGCAGGAAAAAGTAGTCTAGTGCTCTATTTAAACAAGTTAATTGACTCGTTTTAGAACTGGATATTTCAACATGTTTTAATCGCAGAATAAGCAGTACTTCTCAGTTCTGAAAAAGATGCTTGCTAATTTAATATTTGGAGCATAAGTTATTTTCTTATTTTGGAAAATGAATCACACTTGCTTATTTTCAATGCTTCCGGTATGCATAATCAGAATGGACAGGTCATTTCAGAGATGAGGTGTTTGTCAGCAGAATGCAATAGCATAATCAGTTTTTTGTATATATTCTGCAGGACGAACCAACAACAGGGATGGATCCAAAAGCACGTCGTTTCTTGTGGAACTGTGCCCTGAGTGTAATCAAAGAGGGGAGATCAGTGGTGCTCACATCTCACAGGCGAGTAGCAGCCCAATTGTATCACACTCCAGCTTTTTTGTCTGCTGGGGCTGGATGCTAAATGCTGCTTGGCAGCTCTGCCCTTTGCTGCTGCTTGCGGTGCTAATGAATTTACTTCTGCCTACAGCATGGAAGAGTGTGAAGCCCTGTGCACTCGAATGGCGATAATGGTCAATGGGCGATTCAGGTGTCTGGGCAGCGTTCAGCATCTAAAGAACAGGTAGTTATTTCCTTTTCACTTACACCACAGAGTTGCCTGCATTCTTAGGGAGATACAATCAGACTCAATTCCTCAGGCAGCATTCCCATTGCTATTCTGGCTATGGGGAACACTGCTGCATTTTAAGTTGTGCTTTTCTTTCAAAGGCATTTAACTCCTGTGCTGGCCCTCTTGTTTACAGGTTCGGAGATGGTTACACCATAGTGGTGAGAATTGCAGGGGCAAACCCAGACCTGAAGCCTGTTGAGGAGTTCTTCGGGCACGCCTTCCCTGGAAGCGTCCTGAAGGAAAAGCATCGGAATATGCTGCAGTACCAGCTTCCCTCTTCACCATCCTCCCTGGCCAGAATATTCAGTATTCTCTCCCAGAACAAAAAGAGACTCCACATAGAAGATTACTCTGTTTCTCAGACCACACTTGACCAAGTAAGTTTTAAGTAGCCTGTCAAAAGCTTCTTTGTGCAGAGTTAGCAATAAGTCCACCAACTTACTAGACCTATATTTTAAGGTTATTTCAGCAAAGCATACTGAATTTCAGGGCTAGTTCGGGAAGCTCAGTGTATAAAATACCCTGAATTAATGAAAATCCCAGGTGATGTGTGACTTGGCCTTCTTTTTTATAGGTATTTGTAAATTTTGCTAAGGACCAAAGTGATGACGACCACACTAAGGACCTGTCATTCCACAAAAACCAGACTGTGGTAGACATTGCAATCCTTAATTCCTTCCTGCAAGATGAGAAGGTAAAAGAAAGTTGTGTGTGAGCCAATTTCAGCAGAGAAATGATGAGCAGAACGCAAACTTCCTTTTCCTGGGATAGGATACTCCCAAAGAAGAAGCTAGAGGAAGAGAAACTGGACACTCTACTGATAACCATTCAATGCAATGCAATTCAATGCAATGAAAACAAAATTCCTTTACAGGGGCAGTGCCTCGTGGAGTCGTCTTGTACTGTTCTCAAGTGAAAGACTTGAACTTAACTCGTTACAGAATAACTCTGAAGCTGTGGTAAAGCACCCATCAGATGCTGTGGGCTTTCATCCTATTCAGTATGCTTTTACTAGGGTTGCAAAAATAGTTCATTGAGGAATCATGGCCAGTGGTTATTTATAGATATTTTAGACATGAATGTTTTAGTCTTTAAAACAATCATGTCAGGAGTGGGAATTTCCTGGTGCTACTTCCATTGCTGGCAATGAATGTACCAAGACAGACAGTGGCAAGAAAAGTCACCACCGGTGTTGTAGCCTTAGGTTGTGAAAACTTACCTGACCAGCTGCTTTTCCTAGAGTGGTGTAGGTCAGTTGGTGACAAATCTGGGGCCACAGAGCAGTACTGTGCAGATGGGATGGCAAGAGACAGGCCATCGCATCCATACATCTCCACCAGTAAGTGGTAACATGCAGAGCTGTGAACCCTGCAGATGCACAGGATTGCCCCACCAGCATCACAACCAATAACGTACTCTGACTAGGTTTTTGTGTAGTTAAGTACTCTCCTGCTCCTTTGAGGTACTGCAGCCGCTGCACAAACACCTAGTAGGAGGAAGTGGGTGAGAAGCAGACCTAGGGTTTGGACCACAGCAGCAAACTCAGTAGTTGTACAAGCTGCTAATATCAAGAGCAAATTCTAAATCATGAGATGACACTCAGATATGTAATATCTGCTCTTTAACCCCTGCTTTGCACCAGAAAGGTACCCATCATCTGAAGTTACTGCTTAGCACAAGCATGTTGCCATTTCTGGCTTTGCCAGATAAAACTAGAAATGAGATGTAGATTTTTTTTTAAACAGTATTATTTATGACTTAAAATAGGTAGGTAGCATAATTAGGGATTGAAAGTGCTTTCAGTTGATCTTTGTAGCTACAGTATTTCTTTACATTATGCTTGCAATGCTATGCTCTTATTCTATCCATTCGGCAATAGCTACATTCATGATCTGACCAAGTTCCAGACTCTAGCAATCAGCCACTATCTGCAATTACTGCAAATTGTTCACCTAAATTTTTTCCCGTTTGGAAACTGATATAATGTTAGATTAATGTGTAAGTTTCTGCTTCTGTTGTGCAGTGTAGTTTCAGTCATTAGGTGATCCCTAACTGGAGAATACACCTTTATTATACATGTGATAGAATCACAGAATGGTTGGGGTTGGAAGGGACCTTGGGAGATCTAGTCCAACCCCACCTGCCAAAGCAGGTTCACCTAGAGCAGGTTGCAGAGGAACGCACCCAGGCGGATTTTTAATATTTCCAGAGAAGGAGACTCCACAGCCTTTCTGGGCAGCCTGTTCCAGTGCTCTGGAACTGCTTAAGTAAAAATCCCCTTCAAGAATAAGATGGTTCAAAAGAATAGTGTTATATCAGTCAATATTTTTTACAAATACAAAGTTTTACAAAGCCAGAATAATACTAGAGGGGATACTATTACATTGACAACCAATTCTTGTTCACATTATACAACAGTCATAGGAGAGTAAGCTTTCAATAATACACTTACAGGCCCCTCTGTCTTGCTTTTACATTCAGAAATAGGTTCATAATGTGGTTTGAACCCATGTGCAGTTCCTGGGCCATTCCTGTATGTCGTGCCTCTGCCTTAAATACCCTTACAGGTTCTGCACTAGTTCTTGATGCTACTCCGCCATGAATCAATCACGGACCACTTTCTTCTGTGAATGCCCATAGCAGCCCAACGAACAGTGAAGAGGGTGGCACGAGCCTGAAGAAGGGCGATTATGTATTTCCAGGTATACTTGGTAATACTGACCAATTCAGCATTTTTAATACACAAACAGTTAAATACTTAGCACAAGTTCCCAGTCCCTGCTATGTCCTGCCTTGGGATGAAGTAAGAGCTTACTACATGCTCTGCTGAAGTGCCTTTTTCATACTATTTTTTTTTATCTGTATAATACGTTGCTAAGGGGATTGAGAAAGGAGTGGAATGGGGATTGGTATACCTCACTTAAAACATGCTTAGTCATTACCTTTATGGCATCGTCACCCTATGGGGATGAGTTACAGGGTGATGAATACACCAGACATCCAGATGCAGAAAAATTACTGAACATCTGAGCTACAGCCATGACTTCTCTGTAACAGGCTGCAGGTATCTTGTGGTATCATTGAAACAAATAGCATGTATTGAAGGGTTACCACTGCTAAAAATCACTATTACAAATCAGCATTAAGTCACTGAGGTGAAGGGCTTAAATTCTGCATTACCCAAAATTAATTGCATGTAGAACCAGAACGAGTTCTAGGATTCAGATTTGGTCCTGAAAGGGCTGTGGTTTGCTCTGTGTAACTGCTCATGTAAGGATTTAGCAGGAAACAACGTTACATCATAATATTCTTTCCTTAGCCCACCAAAAAGAAATTCTTGATTCTTATTGCCCTGTGACTGTCATGTTTATGCGGAGTTTGCTAGCTGTGACAAAATGTTGCAGTAAACATGGATATTAACTATTTCATAGCGCTGATCTGTCTTGTTTGCACTGAACAGACAGCATAACGCAATTCCCACATGAAGATTTGTCATGGAGTAAGTTCAGACAGCCACTAATTTACTCTTGTAAGTGTATGTTGGGGAAAAATCACTCTAGGGTCACATACAGTCAGTATATGAACCACTCTTGATAATGAAACTGCACTGAGGTGTTAACTTATTTTAAACTATTACTATTGACATGTTGCATCCCTCTTTGTAGTACACCTGTATTTTAGTAAGGAGTTATTTCGCCCATGGTTAAACCACCACTTTGTGCTTATCCTTCCCTCCTGAATTATAGCTGGTCCTTCATTCCAAGCACTTTATGCTATCTGTAATGGGATCTATTTTTGCACTGGAATATCTGTTAACTTTGCAAAAATCTAGAGAGATTTCACAACTGAAATTTCTAAGTTAAATCCTTAAATGGACATTTTCATTAAAAGCAAAAAAAAAAAGTATATATATTTGTATTTGCTAATAACTGTTATGTGAAGTATTAAAAGGCACTCTAATTGCCTAGCGTTAAGTAAAAAATAAAGCTGTTATGGCATCATTGGTCTTCAAAGTGTCGTTTTTGCATATGTTCTTTTGAGGAGTGCTTTTAGCAGCTCTTGTTTTGCCTGTTGTGTTGTGGGTTCTTTTTGTTGTGAACTTTGCAAGTTACAGTATCTCTACAAATTGGCATGAGACACATTCTATTTTCCAGTAAGTGAGGTGGCACAAGATTTGAAAGGCAAGTGCTATTTCAAGCTTCTAAAGTTAGTAAATGGAACGGTCTCCAGCAAACCCTGCAAAAAGTCATCATTGTAGCTGTCAAATCCAGCTGCAGAGCATAACAAACTTACCTTGATGTTTAAATCCCAAGTCTGAGACCTGCCTCTGAATATTTCCATTAGTGAGATGTGGCAAGCTGCGACTATTGATAATTGGCCCCCTTTGCTAAAAATACCATATACTTGTTTTCACTGCCAAAGGAAAATTTTATGTTGGAGTATAAAGAATATGAAATAATCAAAACTTTGCTAATATCAAATTACAGGAGGATCACTCATGTTAATACTATGTTGATTATGAACAGCATCTTAATGGTCTGATTTGCTTAAAGGAAAACTGATGTTAAAATTTTTGCCTTCCTACTGCCTGTAGTCCCACTGTCAACCAGCTAAGTTTCAGAATCCAATGAATTCTTGAAGTTACACTCATTAAGAAAATTCATCCTGAGATAAGAAGCCAATTAAAATTTCCTGGGTTTCCTGTGTTAATCTTGTGTCCAGCTGGTGCTTTGGGTAATGTGCTTTATTTATCAACCTCTTGTCAGAAAACGAGCTTTGGAATAAAGCACACCTCTAACATCCCAAGTATTTTTCATGCTCAATGCTGGGGTAAAAGAAAATAGCTTTACTAAAAAAACCTGGGCTTCTTTTTAAGAAAAAACCTACCTTTTTTTTCCTCCCAGTAAACTGTGAAACAGCTTAATTTTTGTATTCAAGTGGGGGAATGGGGGGGGGGGAAGAAGTCCTGTTAGTTCCCTGTCCCATTTTTCAGCCTATGTTTTTCTTACTTAAAGTCCTTTGAGTTAACTGCTGTAAAGCAACTTTCTGAATCAACTAATATTGAAGGTTTATCAGCCATTTATATTTTACAGATCAACTTTTTAAGGTGTAAGACTGTGGTTTCTGATACCCCTAAGAGTGCTAAAGATGGCTCTGCTGGAGGGAAGAGAGCATGAAGACTTGGGTACAGGAGCTGGGAGCTGTTGTACTCCCTCACCACAGCAGCTGCATTCCATCCATGCACCTTGGATTACAGCTGTGCTTTGTCAGTGCCTTCCATGCGATTGTAGTGCACTTCACAGAAGCAATAATCATGAGGCAGACTCCACAGACACTTCAGTAGAGATGTGAAGTCAGTTGCTTATTGCAGGTTAGTGATTAATCTGTGGAAAGCCTCCCAAGTGCCAGTTAGTGACTTTTGAAGTGCAGAAGAGGATGCTCCATACCGCTGTGCACAAAACTCAAGTTTGACTTGACTGCTGTTCACTCTAGTTTACTGCCTCCAAAGCAACAGTTACCAAGATTGTTGTTGACCTGCCAAGTGCTGTACTTGGAGAATGGGGTTTATCATTTCCCAGTTTAAAAAGAGTCACATTTACAGCTCAAGCTCTTAAAAATTCATGCTTTATCTAAGTTTATTTGGCTTTTAGCAGTCTGGCAAAAAGTATTTCAATGGATGTAAGACCACACAGATCAGCTGAGTTTGACTGCACAGTTGAATAAGAAGGGCTAATCTAATTTCAGCACCATAAACAAATATTAAAATACACAAGGCAAAGCATTATGTGTGTAATCCACAGTTCTGAGGAAGAGTTTACTGCACAAAAAAAGAAAGGACCAAAGTGAACTGTAACAACCCAGTGAATAAATGTTCTTCTTGTGGCAGAGTTCATCGGGGCCCACTACCTGACCAGCTTCACTGCACCACCTCCTAGGGGCAATTCCAGGCACACTGATGTTTAACGTTACCCAGATTTAATACAAAGACCCCCCCCTGACAAGTCTGATTAAAATGTATCTGGATAACAGATAATGTGGGGACATTCCTTCTTAAACTAGTGTGCAGTAGCTAAGATGCGATAATTACAAGAGTTACAGAAGTATGTTATGAAAATTATACCAGCCCTGAGTTGTAACTTTGGAAAAGGGCACTTAGCTAGATCACTATCAAACCTCCTGTGCAGAAAAGGATTAGGGATTCAGAGGGTCAAGTAAATGAGAGGTGAAGCGTGGTTCATGCCATAAGTGATATGGCTCAAGTTCTTTTTCCTGGGGATATAGGCACATCACTATGAACTTCTCTTTAGCTATTGCTATCAAGGTGCAAAATTTTACTGATTTTACAATGCTAGTCATCAGCATTTTGCATCCATTTACTGTAAACTGAAGAACAATTGGCTCAGTTCATGAGGGTATGACGATCTATGGTGATGGCACTTGCTGACAGCACTTCCATCTGGTCCTTTCTGCCATCCTTTAGAAGAAGGTTACTTCAGGGGCGAGCATGGCAGAGGAATCAGGAGCATATTTTGCTGAGACTCCAAGAATCTGACACTGTCCCGCACTGAAATTAAATGCATATATAATTAAGACAGAGATACAATGAGAAATAATATTTTTCTTAGCATGCGTGCAGGTAACGCTAGTGAATTCTCTGGATCCATCATCTCTTACCAGCTGCTACCACCCTGGCATCTTCATGGGCACTGTGCCTTCCCGCTGCCCGGTGATCTGGGCTCTCGTTCCACCAGATCACGTGGACTGAAAAAGAACAAATAAAGTCAGCTGAATACTGTTATGCTGCCACACAACATGTGCTGTAAGTCCTAGCAGTCTCTCTTCACCTGTTAGGTGCCTTGCAGTGAGCAGAAACAATTCTCCAGGAAGCGGTGGGATGATCCTTTGCTGAGCTTTTAAAAGGTTTGACTCTTTAACATCAGATCTGAGTCTTTTAAGATAGCAACACCTGGCTTAAGCCTGTAACCCAACACACAAAGCTGGGTTCAAGGACTGTTTACAGGACTTTGGTGATCCACTCCAACATTTCCATCAAGCTGGCCAATCCTGATCTAGGACAAGGGCTTGCCCCTCTCCCTCTGCCCCTTCCCATGCCAAAGTCTGTCTCAGAGACTGAGCACTACCTGTGTTAAGTAACCCATACTCTGTGTGGAAAACACCGATCAGCTTGGTGTAGCCTGTGTTGATGTGAGCATTGATTGCAGCTCGAAATGCTTCACCCCATAGTGCTGGCCCACCAGGCTTCATCTGGAAAGTAACCCATTCGTATACTCCTGGAAGAAAAAGGAAAGAACCAACCAAAGGCAGGAAACACAAATTAATATGCTGGGTCTCAAACAGTGTGTCAGGGCCATGATATATTTATTGTGAAACCAGTACTGCCATTCCCTGACCAGCAGGACTGCCCCTTCACCTGAGCATGCACAACATCTCACGGCATCCGGGCACTCACAAGAGCACACCAAGGAGCTCACTAACAGGAGCTAGTTCAAGTGCAAATATAAGTACCAGAGACTCTAAGGAACTGAAGCCTTCACACAAAGCCCAGCTTAGCAATTTTCAGTGTTGCCTGGAAGTTTGGGGAGATTCAGACCGCTTTGCAGCAATCACAGATAACTCTCACGTGTTTGCAGGATTTGGATAGCTGATGGAACGATGCAAGGTGGCCTTTTCTAAGACTGGTGGGGTTTTCTGGCATTGAAGTGGTTTATGACCTTACAAACCCCTTCTGACTCCTGGCAATTGGTCTCAGCAAGATCTGAAGGCATGACCAACAGACCAGGACCAGCTCAGCACCTCTGCTCTGCCAAACAATCATCTCCCTTCGGGGCAGACAAACGGTATGATTTGCTGAAAAACTGCAGTCCTGCTGCGAGAGACATTATCCATCTCTTTTCCATTCTGGCAGTTACTCTAGATCACAGTGGCTAACGCTTTAATAGGAAGCTAGACACTTGCCACGTGGCAATGTATGTCCAGCCTCATTCTCCTGCAATGTGCTGGAGATGATAAACTGAAATGGGATCAATGTGTTTGAAAAGGCAGCTCTCCAGTTTTAAAAGAAAACTGGACTGCTTTCAAACTGAATTGTAACAGCATAGCCATCAGATTCACAGGGAAATAAAGAACAAGGATTACTGTATGCATGCACACACTGAGGGCTAAAGCAAGGCCTGTTTGAAATCACTTCATGAAACAAAAAGTCTGCAAACATTCATAAGCTGCGGAACAGCCTACAGGGGAACAATACCATTAATATCACATTTGCTACAGAGAGAATTAAAATACATCAGGGCAGGACATCTACACCTAACCTGAAGACTGTTACAAGTTCGCTTGACTTGCATGCATCCTTAAAAAGTAGGGATTTCTTTTTTCTTAAAACTGTTGCAAAAGCAGTAATATCAAGCAAATTGATAAAAGAGAAAGACATCTGTGAAAGAGAATAATGATTGTCCTTACTGTCTCCAGGCAGTGTACTCCCACTGACAGATAACAGTCATAGAATCAAAGTATGGTTTATGTTGATGCAGCCCAGGATGCAGTTGGCCTTCTGGGCTGCAAGCACACATCAACCAACACCTTCTCATCAACCAACACTCCCAAGTCCCTCTTCTCAGGGCCGCTCTCAATCCATTCTCCATCCAGTCTGTATTTGTGCTTGGGATTGCCCCAACCGACATGCAGGACCCTGCACTTGGCCTGGTTGAACTTCATGAGGTTCACACAGGCCCACCTCTCAAGCCTGTTCAGGTCCTTCTGAATGCCATCCCTTCCCTCCAGCATTTCAATCACAACACACAGCTTGGTGCCATTGGCAAACTTGCTGCGGGTGCACTCAATCCCACTGTCCTTGTCACCAACAAAGATGTTAAACAGAACTGGTTCCAGAACCAGCCCCTGAGGAACATCACTCATCACTAGTCACCACTTGAACATCAACTGGTTGAATACAACTCTTTGGAGTATGACCGTCCAGCCAGTTCCTCATCCACCAAGAGGTCCATCTGTCAAATCCATGTCTCTCCAGTTTAGAGACAAGGATGTCATATGGGACAGTGTAAAATGGTTTGCTCAAGTCCTGGCAGATGACAACGCAAGTCCAGGACGACTGCTCTGACCACTACAATGGCACTGCCGTTTTGCATGTTCATTTAGGCAATTCACACACCTCTTCATAACCTTAATGACCAGAGCTGTCAGTTACTGATGTAAGTCAGTGTAAAATCCTTCTTAAAAACCTTGTGCCTCATCTGAGTTATGTCACCTTTTTCACATGGGTGTACGTACATGCGCTTGTTACATAAAGGGTTATAAAACCATGTAATACCTTGTTTAAACTTTAAGCCATTTTTAGTTAGTCCATCAGCATCAGTAATTTTATCAGCAAAAGAGAAGATAAGCTCACCTCCTTCTTTTGGAGGCTTCCCAATCTGACACCAGGGAACCAGATACGCAACCTCATTGTGCTGCTTTTCCAACAAGGGGAGAGCTGCAGAGATGAATCTTCCCTGCCAGTCCTTGTCATTGGCTAGTGCATGTCGGACTGCTGTTCTGTGGGCAAAATCCTCTGTAAGAAAAGGAAAAATAAGAAAAAAAAAAAAGAAAAAAATGCACTTAATGTCACATCAGACTCAAACAAAAGGTGTAATTACAAGGAGGCAAGTTGCACTTACATAAGTTTGAAATAATTGATCTTTTTATAGAGCATATTAGCTCGAAGCAGATGTGTTAAGTTGCCTTTAAATTCTGCAAATATCTTTGCTTTACCTCTGAGATTTAAATGTTTCCAAGCCAAACCAGATTTTCCAAGGAAGTTTATGAAAAAGTGAAAGATTCATATATGACATCCACAGAGACTACTGGATGTGGCAACAGTTACTGAGGATAAGGAGATTCTGAGAAAGCACAGTGGATAAGGAAGTGAAATGGGAAAGAAAATTCAGAAGGAATATTAGCCTATCAAGAGAAAACAAAGAAAAATATGTGTTTTGGTTTATATAAAATGACATTAAAATTACAAGTGTAGAAGTAATGTTTGTTTGTTCAGCTACATAAATGTTATTAAATGCCCAAAATCCAGACCTTTTCCACAAATCCACTGAATTAAGAATGTCTGAATTTCAATGGCAGTGGCATCCTAAGCAGTATGTTTACGTAGACAGATTTCAACAGTACAAGAGAAAAATCCAGAGTCTGAGAATGGGAAAAACCTTGAGAAATAGCAGTTATCTTGAGACCAAGAGAAAAATATAATGATTCTTTTTAACCACTAAAAAGATTCAAGCAGAGGTCTGACGGATCAAGGAGAAAGTATGTTGTACCTTACACATGGAAACACCATTAGGAAAGAAATAAAAATTGTTAAGTTTTTCCTTAGTTAAGGACGTTTCTTGTAGATTACTAAAAAGGGGGTGTTTTTTTTAAGAGAAAGAACAAGGCAAAAAAGTTCTGAGAAGCAGGGCAATTTATTAACCACAGATGGGGGTAAGCTTGTAGTATTCCTGCCAACAGACAGCTGGTCCCTTCACTCCTCCAGGACAAAAGGTGAGACTCACAGGTAAGATGAACATGCTGGGTTTCAGTGAGCAGACCGAGCGCTTCAGAAGCAAAACTCTCTGTCTCAGCACACAGATAAGACGCTGGACTGCAGCAGGTATACAAAGAAATGACAACAGTGAGCCTTCCCACCTCTCCATAACCCAAGTACCAAGCTCCCTTGGGCTGCCCAGCACGCCTTGTTTATCACGTAACTGTAGCTTTTCTCGGCTCACCAGCAACCTTTCAGCCCAGCACTGACTCCCAACAACATAAAAAGTTGATTATACTGCAAAAAAAGCCTTGCTGTCACCAAGGCTGAAGCAGCACCGAGACGCTGCGTGCGCCTGGAGCGCTGGGGCAGCTGGAGCCACCTCCCACCTCAGCGCAGTCCAGCTGCAGAAGGAGCTCAAGCGTGCAAACTGCGTGCCCATGTGCTTTAGGGGAGTGACTGTTGCACTGAACTAAAATTTGAGAACAATTACACACGCGTATAAACATACAGAGGTTACATATAAATTATCGGCACTTGTATGTATTATGTTACTAAGGAGTAGTAACCTTTTTTCAATCCATTTTGAAATCCTGAAGACATTTGTGGTTCAGGAACGGGCCCTAAATTAGAAATATTTACCATGAACTGCAGCACTGTGCCACAATTCCTCTATTATATCTGTTTTGAGCAGAGACCTCTGTTTAAGAGCAGCTATAACTCTCTCACCCCAACATGTCAAAATTGTCCTGACAGGCTCTGCAGTGTTCTTTTCAGTAATCAGTACAGGAACGTTTTAATTTTTTTTTATAAATATATATATTTTCTTACAGTGAGAGCAACAAATAAAAGCCAGGTAAGCGTTCTCTTTGCCTTCTTGCCTAGGAGATGGGGAGCACAGAGAGAGCAGAGCAGGGCGAAGGGGTGCTGGGCGTACCGTACTTCCAAATGTGGACAACCTTATTCATGGCTCCCAGCTCCACAGACCACATCCCCACCAGCTCCGAGTGAGCCGTGCGAAGATGGAAGTACTTGTTGAACAGCTCCACAAAATCCTTCATCTTTGACGGCTTAATATCATAGCTGCGAATTTCATAGAAAACGCTGTTTTTTTGCCTGGGCCCTGTAGCAAGGGATGCAAGTACCTGAGAGAAAACATTAAGAAAAATAACTAAAACTAATTCTCAAAGCAGAAAACATCTTTCGTCTGATTTCTAGACTTTTTTTTAAAAGTGAGACCCTATAGATATATATATATATATACTGGGGGCTGGGAGAGGAAGTACTTCATAATCCTGTGACTTTTTTCCTTGGAAATAGTTCTCGTGTGCATTATTTTCCACAACTCCTTTTGGCAGCGCAGCAGACCATGATGTGTCTTCCACTTGCCACACTTGTTTAAAAAAAACACAGTTGTTTAATTATTAAGCTCGTAACAAAGCAGAATTCTCTTTCCCTCATGCTCTTTCCTCAGGAAGCCAGCGGCAGGATGCAGAAAGTCTAAAGCAATAAAAAGGCAGTTGGCTGAACACGCTCTTCAGAGGCAAGGCTGCTGATGCCGCTGAAGAAGAGAAGATATCAATATCTGCCTGCCTTGCCCTCACTTGACCAACTCAAGCTCCTGCAACGTTCTCTAATTGCAACCTTACACCAGCATTAGCAAATAATGCCTTGTTGATGAAAGGAAGAAAAAGATGCCAACACTTGGAAAAAGACTTAGAATCATAGAATCATCTAGGTTGGAAGGGACCTTCAAGATCATCTAGTCCAACCATCAACCTCACTCTAACAAAAAAAACATCACTAAACCACGTCTCCCAGCACCATGTCAACCTGTCTTTCGAACACCTCCAGAGATGGTGCCTCAACCACTTCCCTGGGCAGCTCATTCCAAAGCTTAATAACCCTTTCAGTGTAAAAATTTTTCCTAATATCCAACCTGAACCTCCCATGGTGCAACTTGAGGCCGTTTCCTCTAGTCCTGTTGCCTGTGACCTCAGAGGAGAGACCAACCCCCACCACTCTACAGCCTCCTTTCAGGCAGTTGTAGAGAGCAGAAAGGTCTCCCCTCAGCCTCCTTTTCTCCAGGCTGAACAGCCCCAGCTCCCTCAGCTGCTCCTCATAAGGCTTGTGCTCGTAAGACTTGATGTCTTCCAGCAGCTAAAGTCAGCATCCTTGCCCTCCACTGGCTGCTTCCCAAGTCCCAGAACAGGCCTGCCTCTGCAGCTGCCCCAGTAACCTGGGGACACCTCTCACACGAAACTTGGAAAAATTAAGACCAAACCAAACCTTTGGCCCTAGCCCACATTTGCACAGAGGTAGCTGCAGGGTGGATTTTGGACATGATCCACTCCACGAGCACCAGCAGGAGTGCACGCCATGAGGCTCAAGCCACAACATAGTGACGGCCAAGACCCAAAGGTCTTGTTTCCTCATGACCTCTTGGACTAGCACACGTCTGGCTTTGGTTGCCACGTGTCACTGCTTCTTCTAGTATTTACGCTTTGTGAGTCCCCACAGGATCTTGGATGAGCAGTAACCGGGCACTTGTGCTGCGCCGTCACGACGTCAGTGATGCTGTTGATGACGTGCCCCATTTCTGCAGGAAAAGGGAAGCCGCCGCGCTTCCTGCCCCTTGGGCAGACCCTGGAGCACTGCTGGACCGCACTCCCACCCACACAACACGCCACACGCTGCTGGAGAAGACCCCGGCCTCGCCAACGGGCTCCTTCGAGGGGATGTCGCGACAACGACGGCCCCAGCCCTCCACGTCCGCCGAGGACGGCCCGCCCCACGCCCCGCCCACCTGCGGCCAAACCCCACCCACCTGCGGCCCAAATCACGCCCACCTGTGGCCAAACCCCGCCCCCGCCGCCCCAAGCCACGCCCACCTCGCCTGCTCCCCGCCGCCGCCCCCGCGGCACCCGCCCCCGCGCCCCGCTGCCCCCGCAGCGCCCCCCCCGGTACCTGCGGGCGGGCCCAGGCCTGGACCAGGCGGGCGGCGGCGGCGAGGGGCCGGCGGAGCGCCCCCGGGGGCAGCATGGCGAGCGGCGGGGCGGGCGGAGGACGAGTG
Organism: Gallinago jamesoni; assembly: GCA_025769975.1. Classification (NCBI taxonomy): domain Eukaryota; kingdom Metazoa; phylum Chordata; class Aves; order Charadriiformes; family Scolopacidae; genus Gallinago; species Gallinago jamesoni. The sequence continues at coordinate 51,120,891 of JAOQGH010000019.1, read as the reverse complement.
CTGCCGTCCGCCGTCGGTTGCGTGGCAGGGCGGGCAGACGGCTCGGGGGCGGGGCGGAGCGGGGCGGGGAGGGGCGGGGCGGGACGGCGCGGGGGGGCGGGTCTTGGGTCGGCCTCGGCAGCCCGCCCCGCCGCCTGGGTCAGCGGAGACCTGGGTCAACGGAGACCTGGGCCGCCGCCGTGGGCGTTGGGTTACCGTTTTTTATCCCGCGGGAGTCGGTGTGGACGGGTGGACCGATGGACGGACGGTTGGGCGGGTGGGAGGGTGGGTGGATGAAACGGGAACAATCATCCGGAAAAAGCCCAAGATCGAGCGGTTCCGTGTCCCGCCGCCGACAGGCAGAAGGCGGTGGCTTATAGGGGAGGAGTGAATGGAAGCTTGTCCATGCTGGGGGTGGGAGGTGGACCCCCTCCTTGCCCACCTGGCCTTCCCGAGTGCCTCTGTACAGCAGGTGTGAGGCTCTGTCTGGATCACAGTATCATACAATCATAGGATCATTTAGTTCGGAAAAGACCCTTGGGATCATCGAGTTCAACCATCTACCCTACTCTACAAAGTTCTCCCCTACTCCATATCCCCCAACACTGCATCTAAACAACTCTTAAACACATACAATACAATCTTCTAGGTTGGAAGGGACCTTCATGATCATCTTGTCCAACCATCAACCTAACTCTGACAAAAATAAACACCCACACAACAAACAAAATGCAACACCATCACTAAACCATGTCTCCCATCCAAAAGATGGTGACATCCAAAGGTGGTGACTCAACCACCTCCCTGGGCAGCCTGTTCCAATGCCCAACTACTCTTTCTGTGAAAAATTCTTTCCTAATCTTCAGTTTAAACCTACCCGGTTGGAGCTTGAAGCCATTCCCTCTCCTTCTGTCACTAATTACCTGCGAGAAGAGACCAGCACCAACCTCTCTTACAGTGTCCTTTCAAGTAGTTGTAGAGAGTGATGAGGTCTCCCCTCAGCATCCTCTTCCTCAAACTAAACAGTCCCAACTCCCTCAGTTGCTCTTCATAAGATTTATGCTCCAGGCCCTTCACCAGCTTCGTTGCCCTCGTCTGCACTCACTCCAGCACCTCGATGTCTCTCTTGTATTGAGGTGCCCAGAACTGGACACAATACTCCAGGTGTGGCCTCATCAGTGCTGAGTACCGGGAGATGTGAAAGCCAGTTTGTGGATGAGGGTGTGGATGATGGGCCATCTTCAGCAGATAAACTGCCAAGGTCAAAAAGGCCATTGCCCTGTATCACGCTCACCTCCATGATGAAGGAAAGAAGGATTATAGCTGTAGGCAACTCCCTTCTGAGGGGAACAGAGAGTCCAATATGCCAGCCAGACCTTCCTCTTAGGGAAGGCTTAGGAACGCTGCCTGGTTGTGCAGGAATGGGATCAGCGTCCCTGTACTCTTCCCAGGATACCTGTCCCTGCTTCCACTGCCTGTGCATCTCTTTCTTGCCCTTAGGGTGACTGGAAGTCTCAACTCAGCCATGCTGGTCTCTTGCCTTCCTTTACTAATTTCTTATACCTGAGGATCAAGACCTCTTGTGGTCTACAGAAAGTGCCCTTAAAGATCTGCTCCCTTGTCCCTGAGGACAGTTTTCCAGGGGATCATATTGACTAACTACTTGCAGAGCTGGAAGTTTGCTTTCTTAAAATTAAGGTCCTGACTTTGCTCTTCACCTTGCGTGAATTCCTCAGGACTGCAAACTCCACCAGTACAAGAGGGAGGATTTAGATTAGATATAAGGAAGAACTGTTGTACAATGAGGGTGGGAAAGACTGGAACGGGTTGCCCAGAGAAGTCGTAGATGCCCCATCCCTGGAAACATTCAATGTCAAGTTGGATGGGGCTCTGAGCAACCCCATCTAGTTGAAGAAGTCCCTGCTCATTGCAGGGGATGATGGACTAGATCCCTTAAAGGGATCCCTTTAAAGGTCCCTTCCAACCCAAACTGTGCCTGAAATGTGGTATCTCTGTCTCTGCCCGAGTTCCTGAATACAATTAAAAAGTATCCTGATTGCTTGAGGCGACCTGTGATCCTGTCACCCACAGGTTGCACTGTGGCACATTGCTCAGTAAATCACCCGCCCTCCAGCGTTTGCAGGATCAAGCTTTGAATTGTATGGACAGAAATGCATAGAGTCCTCCTCCAGGAGAAAGCCCTGTGACTGTTTTCTGTAGCATTCTTCTGGGTAAATCTGAGCTTTGTGCCAAGGGTGTACAGTGCCAAGCACTGTCACCCCATTACAGCTGTATGCCCAACTGCGTAGTTCCTACTACCACAGGGTTACCTAGGGATGGGATTTTGGATTTTGTGATGGCTGAGACTGAATACCTTTGCAGAATTCAGTATTGGCCAAAACAAGTGGAAAGATAAAGTTTCCATTGGTGTCAGTGTCTCCAGTGTTTTACCCATGGGAGACAAATACTAGCAAAGGGTGGTTCATGGAGCCACCTAATACCAATATTAACAAGGCAACATCTTTCATGATTCCTCTTAATAGGGGAATTCCTTCCTCCCCCCCAAGTGATTAATTTTGAGGGTCTCTGCATGGAATTAAGGTGAAAAGAAAAATGATGGATTTGTGCCTAAGGAGTTTTCATGGTTTTTCTCACAGTTATGGACAATTTTTCTCTTTGTTAAAGACAAGGCCATAAAGAAACAAACTGTCTAAATGAAAATGAGATACAAAAAGTAGTCCTAACAAACACATTAAAAGAGTGGTGTGGAAAGAATGAAGCATCTGCACTGCATATATGTTATATGTTCATTTGCAAGTGGGATTCTTGGCTACATTTTTTATATCAGAAGAACTAGCATGATACACTCTAAAGTGTTTTTGTAATATGGTGTGAATAATTCTCATAGTTTCTACAGCAGAAGCACACATGAAAAAGGGATTGCTGATGCAGTTATTGAGTTATTGCCAGTTGAAGATCGGTTTAGCGTGTTGAGTTTTTTCACTTATGAACAAATTGCATTTCAGCTGAAGGCAGGGAATGAGATGGTAAACTCTGAAATATCTACAGTTCTCCTTTGTTTATCTTATTATATGAATGAAGTAATGTTGTTCATAGCCATGTTGTTCTGGAATATTCCTTCACATTTTAAAAAGCTTCTATGTTTATTGTTTGAACTTTTCTTGTGTTTGCTTTCTCATCGGGAATAATCACACAAGCCAGGAATTGAATTGAAAAACTAGCAGGTTTTGCTCTTGCTAGTCAAGAAGAACCTTTGCTTTTATATGTCTTTTGCGTAGTCAGGGAATAGAAAAGAGAACATGATTTTCGTATTTGAGCAAAACAGTTCAATACAGCGCAGAGTTAAAATGTAAAAGAAACTGCACTGGAACACAGTGAAGTCCTGGAATGATTACCTGAAACAATTTAGCAAATTATTTTATAGAGCAAGTAAGTTTGAGAAAACTGCTTATGACTGCAGCTAAGGATAAGCTCAGATAAAATTTGTTGAGAAGGCTATTCTTTCAGCTCTGCATTTTCGCCTGGATCTTGAACTCACTATACCCCTTGGTATTTTCGCATTTATGTTCTTCTAGAAGCCTAGGGGTATATTCTTTCCATGTGGATGTGGCAGAGCCAGAGGTGAAAGAAGAGGCATGTGCCTCCAACTCTTGCCTGCCACTCACAGGTCTATCTATCGATACACAGAATGGTAAACAGGAGCTGTGCTTCATAGATGTAAATTTCGTAACTCACAGATCGTATTGGACATCTGGGAATGACAGTGTTGATCTTGTAGAAGAAATAATAGTGGATGGTATCTGTTACAAATCCTTTCCAATGGGAAGTTTTAATTTTGGTACTGAAATGATGAATCACATGAAATTTTCAATTTATGTATCTACGACTGCTAGAGCTCCCTGAGTGGAAACAGTTTATTAGAAACTTTTGTTACTGATGGAAGCCAAAGCTCCATGGAGGAAGAATGCAGGAGGGTGATTTGTGTGTGTTAGTGCATTTATGCACTCTCTGCATGCAACATTTTCATCCATTTTTGTTTTCCCATGGAACATGAAACACTTTTAATTTGATCTGTATGTGACTTGTGAACTTGGGCAAGCACTGGATAGGATTTTTTAATTTCCTTTGTACTCAGAGTGGAGATGGTGATCACAAAAGAAAGGTAACCATCTGTTTCAAAAGACTTAATGCTTTCAAGAGCAGCTTAAACTTCATTTGTGATGTTTGTTTAAACACAGAGAAAGTGACTCAGAGTTTTGGAAAATGAGAAAGCACAATACCAGCTCCTTTGCCAGGGGGGGATGTTCCCATTTGTGAATCACAGCTTTCAGTTTCCTATTGCATGAAGGATAAAACAAGGAAATTTCCTTTTATTTGTCCATAAATCCTTCACTGTTAAGTTCCTTCCTCAGAAAGGCAATATTTCGAAAGCATGGGAGGGTATAGCTCACCACTCGTTTTCATGGGCAGTAGGGTTTCCATTACATAGCACAGTGCCATTGATAGGCTTGAGAAAGGTGTGCAAGGAGCTTGTTTAGTGTAAGTGTAATACATGAGGTTTTCCACTGTTATGTTTTCACGAATTCTCTCATGCTGAGTGCTGCCCTTCCTCCCTCTAATTGTGCTGCTGGGTGCGCAAGCAAGAGGTGGTTTCCTGGTTTGTACACAGGCAACATTCCTGAATGTAATGCAGCCTTGGTACCTTCCCAGAAGGCCAGAACATGTAAATATCCTCTGGTTTCCATTCTCTCAGCTGTTCCAAATGAACAACTGAGCAACAGCTCAGAAATGTGAAAAATTTCTGAAAATCTGAGCAACGGCTTATCAAACGTGGTATTTTCTGCCCTGTTTTTCCTAGCCAGTTTGCATTCCTCATCTCATGAAAACAATCTGCATTGTATATAAATATTTATTGTGTGGATGAGAATGCCTGTGAGGACCAGTGTCATCTCTGTGTTTGTCAGTGTAAGAGTCATGTTAGTGCTCTTTGTACCCGGACACTGAGGAGATGCTTGGACCAGAGGCACGTTCAGGTGCCCTGCGAGGCAGTGAAGGAGCATCAAGAAAGTTGGTTTCATGTTCTTGCTTTCAGAGAATCACAGAATGGTTGAGTTGGAAGCGACCTTAGAGATCATCGAGTTCCAACCACCCTGCCATGGGCAGGGACACCTCCCCCTAGAGCAGGTTGCTCAAAGCCCCATCCAGCCTGGCCTTGAACACTTCCAGGGATGAGGCATCCACAGCTTCTCTGGGAAACCACTCTGCTTTGCCGGAGAAGGCAGGGGGAGGGCAACACTGTGCTTTATCTTTCTGGGAAAGCAGGTCTCTGCTGACCACTCCAGATTTATCCATCCACACCCGAATATGCGCTGAGGTTTGACACAGCCCCTGACCACAGTGGGGTAGAGTCCACCAGCTGTCTTGGCCTGGCTGAGAGACCACAGCCCTAGAGAACTGCACAGCAGGAAGATAAAGAGCAGAGTAGGTGCTGATGGATACCTGGAAGGGAGTTGGGGAGCTACTTCATGCTGTTTGTTTTTTAAAAAACATATGGGCCTGATGTTTGATGTATTGGCACTTTGTGTCATTGTTTATATCAGCACTAGGAGGAGGTAAAATTCATAAATGTATTTCTTAGAAGCTTGTTGAATGAACTTTGCCTGTTGGTTTTGGGTTTTTCTTTGTGGGGTTGTTTTTTTGTTGTTTTTTTTTTTTTCCCCGGGAAATCTGTTTAATAATTCCAGAAGAAGGAACATGTTGAAGATAACACATACATTTCAATCATTTTTTTATAATAAAATTCTTTTCTTCCAAACCTCTGATTTAAGAAAAAAATTTTTTTTTCTATCAACAGGCCAGAAACATTATATTTAAAGTATTTAAAGGCTGTGGTAATTGCTTGTGCTTATTACTTGGCCACTGTAATTGCAGTTGTTCCTTTCAGATTATCTACGTGGGCTTTGTGAATGATATTTTTAAAATTTGAGAGTGAAATATTGCTTTTAGTCAATCCCTTTTTTCAGTTAATTAGGCAAAAAACGAATGCTCTGCTTGCATGTTCTCACAGACGGAGTGACATAAGGTGGCTTCTGCCACTGTGAGTATTTCAAGCACTATGCAGCTGAGAACTCGGAGGTCTGTGCTATGAAGAGCATGGAAAGGAGACAACATGGGTACGCAGATGAAGGTTTACATGAGGAAGACCTAGCTGGGTTCCCTTTTGTGAGTAGCATAGACCTGCAGCTCATTACCCTAAAGAGCTGCAATCACGTTCCTGTGCAACCTGCTCTAGGTGGACCTGCTTTGGCAGGGGGGGTCAGACTAGGTGATCTCCAGAGGTCCTTTCCAACCCTGTATCATTCTGTGATTCTGGGTTGACTTTCCACTTCACAGGTACTAACTAGCTCAACTAATGTTTCCCCCAATAATATTGGGACCTGAAAGGATGCTGCAGCCTTCTCTTATTTCCTTCTCTTTTCTATATGCAATAAGCTGTCTTCTGGAGGTGCAGAGTGAGATTTTCTCTAGGATTTAGCCAAAGTCGCACTTGTGTTCTGAACTCAGGTTTGCTCACAGAGAAGTGAGTATAAGATAGGAGCTAAGTATTGCTTTAAGGCAGGCTCTAACTTCTCTAGTATCAAAGCAGGTAAAGCCAGATGTCAGAGATCAATCATCTTTCAGGGCCACCCCCCCATTCCTTAGGCAGGTGTTTTCTGGGTTTTCTAGATGGATTTCTACACACAGACCAGGACATGTTCAACTTGGAGAAATCAAGGATGATTTCAGCTGAGGAGGGAACAGTACTGTGCCTCCTACCCTGCCCAAAGGCTTTTGTGGTAGAGGAACCAAGCAGAAGTACCCATGGCATCAGATTTGTATGAAGGAAGATGGAGTCCAACAAGACTGCTACCTGGGGCAAGCACCTTCTTACCTTGCAGTCCCACGCCAGGCCCAGCCCAGAAGTGGAGAAAAATGTGGTCTTGGGCAGGCATAAGAGAGAGGTGAGGCTAACAGGGACCACTTTCCTTTCTTGAGTGATTTCCTTTACCCTATCCCACCTTGGGTTCAAGATGAATGCCAGGAGGCCACTCTCAGACAAGTGCATCCCCTCACGTTGTCCTGCTGCTGTGCTTGTGCCACACAGAAGCCCTGACTGGCCAGCTGGCCCCCTCAGATAGCCCCTTTTCCCTCTGCTGCTCTTCTGAGCCTGAGCCCTGCAATGGCCGATGTGGAAGGAGAGCACTGCTGATTTGCCGTAGGCCTGGTTAGCCTGGGTGGAGAACCATCAATGCTGGCATATGGTTATTTCTAGGTATTTTGCTCTTTATCTCTTTATCTGTGATCCACTGTAATACCAGTAATACTGCTTATGACATTGACCCACACAGCCTGCAGCGAAAGTCCCAATGGCTGTGTTAATGAAAGGAACTCCGTGGTGGCTGTGCTTGGACTCTTTGGGGTTAGAGGCAGCAAGTCTTGTTGCTCTTTTGTTGTGAGGAAGCTCTTCTGTCCTAATCCAGTCCTGAGTTTAAGTCCTGGAGGATTTTTCATCAATGAGAAGCCCAAAATAATGAGTGAGATTTCTAATTAAGGCTGAATTATCAACTTCAGTAACTCACCTCTTCTAAATATTAATGCATTGCTTAGATAAACATTTCTTTCCTGTAGAAAAACAGTCTTGTTGCACTTGCCTGGAAGAGTTGTTCCCTCTTACAGTCTCTGTAAATAACCTCTTTCAAGGCTTCCTTTGGCTGGAGTTGCATTGAAATGAATACTGATAATAGACTTCTCTTTCTGCCTCAGTTGCTCTTCCCTCAAGCCTTAGAAAACTTGCTTTTCTTGGTACTGCAAGATGAGAAGCTCCCCTGTTATACAGTGTCTCTTGTCAAAGTTCAGGAGGCACTGCTGCTTTTTAGGGCAATGAGCTGCAAGTCTATGCTAATCACAAAAGGCAAATTTGCAGCAGTACTTGTCAGCTACCTCCACATCTGTCCAGGATGGTGTCATCTGGATCTGACCTCCCAATCTGAATCCTGGTGCAATGAGCACAGCTGAAGGTTGGACTACTTCATCTACCTGCATGCAACACATGGTTCACACTGGTTGAACGTGCTGAGCAGGGTATAGCTCAAATAAACTGATGGGCTAAGAAGAGGGAGGCTGGGAGCAGAACAGACAAGTTCTGCCACTGTGCTCCTCAGAGCAATCCCTGGAGTAGTACTAGGCAGCAAGAGCTGTGAAATTCACCTCAGCACTCCTGCTACCACCCAGGAGGAATGTAGGGCCTGAATAAGCTGCAGATAGACAGATATAAATTGAGTGGACATGCAATAAGAATGTTTGCAAGTGGACTTGGCTCACCTAGAGATTGTAACTTATGGTAGTGCCTGCTCCCTTTTACAAAAAAAATACAGGTTTCTTTTCACTTGCTTACATCTACCTGTGAGGAATTAATTCATTCAATGAAGGCAGAAAAAAGCAACATTGGTGTCTTTTAATATGCCCACACAACCTCAGAAAATGCTACAAAATGGTCCCTCTTGTAATTGTTAGTGCAGAGAGATCTCTCTTATAATTTAATGTCTTAAAACCGGAACAACCCAAATCTTTCTCTTTTTGAGCTAGGAAGCCCATAAAACTCTATACAAAGCTTTGATACAGAGTCTCTTGGCCAATACAACTAAAGGAAGGTGATTGTGTATGAAGTTCTAGTCTGGAGGAAAAGTCTTATCTGTAAGCGTTTGGGTGATTCCATGTGGATCTGTCCTGCAGTGATACAAAAGCAAAAGGATCAGCCTGAACCAGAAAGCATTCTGATACTTCTAATCATCTTCTAGGGAGGAGGACTACACCTACTGTAGAGAGAATCCTCCCAGCAGGCTCAGGCAGCTTGATACTAGGAAATCTGTGAGTCACAGCAATGTTAGGTAAATCGGTTTAATCATTCACTTGGAGGGCTTCAAATATCAATACCTACTCATAGGATTCCTGGTATTCTGAAGTCCTGCACTTCCCCACATTTACTTGGAAGCTACTGATATCCCAGGACTTTGATGTAGTCACTCCTGAAGAACTTTGCCTTTTAAAGACACCTGTAGTATTTCAGAACAAAAATTTTAAAGTAACTTCTAAAAGAGAACACCTATCCATGTGGAAGTCTGTCGTAACGGTGAGCTCTTTCACCAGACTTTACAACATCTGCACAATCTTCAACTTTATAAGGTCATGCTGTGCTAAGTTAAGCAAGTTGTTATTTCCAAAGGTGTCTGCCAAGAGAAAGAGCTATGAACGGGGATTCAATTTACCTAGGATCGGATACACTGGGAGCAGCAGAACTTGCATTTGAATCTAGGTATTTCTAGCTCCAGGTCCCAAAAATGTGTGGTATATAAGACCGGAACATTTTCTTCATGCTCGGTGACAGGTAGCTGCAGTAATCACTGCTCAGCTCTAACGAGAAGGTAGACTGTTGCACTTTTGCTTTGTCCAGCAGGTAGGCCTATCTCAATACAGACAAGTTACACAGGCAGCAGGACTTATAAGGAAGGCCAGGGTTGCTTTAATTTAGAGAAGAGGCGACTCAGGGGTCATATGATCCTTTTTCACGTAATTACAAGAGTGCTTCAGGAGAGGAAGGTGTAAACTGTTCTCTCTGTCCGTGGTGGATGAGATAAAAGCAGCAGGCTGAAATTACAGGAAGGGAAATTTAGATTAGATGTTTTCCACTTGTTAAGATATGAAACATTTGAAAAGATTGCCTGGGAGAAAGTAGGATATCCAAGCCTGGAAATAATAGGGATGGTTAAAATGGTGTTTCATGCATTCACAGAGCTGGTGTCATTAACATTTTCAACCTGTGGAATATGGACCACACAGTAGCAGCCCATGAGACATGCAGGGTTCATGCAGTATGAAAGGGCAATAAGAAAATAATTGAAATAAATGCCTCAGTCTGCAACCAGCAGGGATGTGACAGATCTCTGCTCTACAGAATTATTTGACATGTTGGGGGCAAAACTGATGGGATTTTTACTGACCAAATGTTGAATAACATACTCATACACCTCCATACCTCCTGATTGCACCAAGTCACCAAGTTCTGAAATACTAGATAGCTTGTAGGCTTTTCTTTCCTGCTTAAAGAAAGGTGAGGCATTTTTGACTACATGACTTTCTGGGTTTCTCCACCCACCCCACCCCCCCCATGTCCCCCCCCAAGATCTTGTCTAAGATAATGTCAATTTCTGAGAGAAACTAACCATATTTATACCTGGAGATTTTTACAGTGTGTTGGTAGCAAGCAGCTACTGCCAAGACCAAGTTCTTTGTCACTGAAAGCTTGCAAGAGCCTTCTACACTTTGAGTACAGAGACAACAAGGGACTCCTCAGGCTTAAACATTGCAATGCAGCTCTGCCCCCAGTATGCCATTAAGAGATTCTTGTTGGGATTGACCCAGGTTTAGAAAAGGGTGGAGAACAATGGATGCCATGACATAACCTGGTTCAGCTGTTTTCTTCATAATTCCTTCTCTGTCTGCAATGTTGAGGCAGCAACTTGGGTATTTACCAAAGAGTTTCCCTTTGGTAACTAGGAGCTCTTCCCTCTTCCAGCAAAGAAAGTTAAAGAGTCCTCTAGACAGAATTTCAAAGGGACCAGCTGTGGTGTTGGCATTGAATCACCAAGAAAACTATGGCCTTGTTTGCCTGCTAGCAGGGCACATGAATCACAAGGAACTTCCACCAGTGGTAACAAAATATACAATGTTTTGTTAAGTCTCCATTCCTACAGATTCACGCCTTTTGGCCCTACCTCATGCATACCTATCAGTATTTCCCATCTCACATTTGTGTCCTGCTGGGTACCTCTGGTAGGCACAAAAGTGCCTAGATGAGTGGACCACTTGCCGATGCTGATTGCTGCCCAAAGGGATATGCTTCTCCCTGTCTTTCCCTCAGAACAAGCATTAATAGCATAAATAAAGTGCCAATTTCCATTAACCTCATTTTCCCAAAGACCTCTGTCCTACTTTTGTTTGAAATTAGCTAACTAGTTGAAAAGATATTACGGGAAGCAGACAGATGAACAAACAGATAACAGGTAGCATAATCACGCAAACTCTTGTTTTCTTAGAAAACAAGGCTAAAATGAGCACTGTTTAATCAAATCATTTCTGCTCATGAACTGGTCAAGTCAGGCACTCAAGGGAAAGCCTGGGTCTCAGAAACCAGGGGATCAAATCCAGCATACTCCTTGGAAGGTCACACAATAGAAAATCCCTGCCCAGGCTGGTCCAATTGAATCGTCATTGATCCTGCTTTAGCAGAGTGTAGGCAGAGGAGACAAAGACACCTTTGTGGCTGAAGGATGGGACTGAATTCAGAAGGACTAGAGTTGGTCCCCATCTGTGATGGTACCTTCTCTGGGACTAGAGGGAAAAGCTAAGGTCATGCGTTGAAGGATATGGCAAGGGAGGAATTGCAAAATTTCATTGCAAAGTATTGCCCTCCAGACAACTTTCTAGCCTTCCTTGTCACGTGAGTCATAGTAAAACATCAGTTTTTAAAAAAAAACATCACTTGGATTGACCTGGGAACTTTTTGAGTAAGGAGCAATGCTTAGGAAACATTCTGCACATTTTGATATCTCCCACAGGGTAAGCAATAATTATATATATATAGTTTTGAGTGGTCCATACTGGAGTACATCTACTGCAATGTGCACTGATCTTTGAAAGCATTCCACTGTGTTCATCTTCAGGATAGTTTTCATTCTCCAGTCCACTCCAAGGATATGAGTTTTCCCCATAGTCGTCCAGTCTGTCACTGCAATATCATTTGCATTACATAGTACCATCCCCTAAAGATGATTGCAGTCATGCGGGGAGTTTTCAACTGGTGCCTTGTTTTGCCTTCTTTAGAGAAGACCTTCATGACTTGAGATCCATTAGTCACAGAAAACAGGTTGTGTGGTACACATACTACCACCTCCCAGACTTTCTATGGGCTCTGATCTATAGGAAAAACCATGCCTGTGGTGGCTGGTACGACACATGATGTTGATCTGTTCGCTTCCACTACCTTCATCTGCCAGATCTCCAGCCACACACATTGGCTAAAGTACATTGCTGGAGTCTATGCCCAAGCTCTGCCAATTCTTGTAAAGCATCGCTTGGATCCCAGAGATCTGCTCTTATTTAATTCAAACACAGTTTTCTAAAGAGAAAAAAGAAAGGATCTTTGGCAATCTCATTTTGCCAGGTCACCTCAGTGCACACAGCACAATGCTTCTTTTAATGTGTTTAAATGTTTCTATCTAGAAGAGACCCATGGTGCAAATCCTATATGGCTTGAGGCCCATAGCCTTGATACAAAGATTACCTTTGCAATGTTCATGTTGCGTTTAAAAAATGCATTCCCTGCAGGAAATGCAGGAATGATGCAGGAAATGCAAAAAGCATTCCTGTCATGCCAGCAGATGATACGGTGGTTTTGTATTATTATAAGTCCGCAGTATTTGTTTTCTTTGGAGATCAAAGCCATTATCTAAGTAAGTCCATTATTTAAGCAAGTTATTTCAGCAATAATCACATTTCCATTATCGGAAGCAGAAGGGTTTTCCATTGTTCTCTTGGTTGTTGCTAGCCTCCAGTGCAAATCCATCTGCCTGCCACAGGTGTGTCTAAAGAACTGCTGCATGAGGGGTTCTTTGGAAAAACTGGACCTTTATATTTTACCTTCAGAAAACAGTGGTCTTCTGTTGGAATCAAGGGAGCTGTTAACACTGACACAAACTGACTTGCAAAAAGAAGCAAAAATCTCCCATCCAACTCAGACAATCCCCTCAAACTCAATTCCAAGGTGTGAGTCAGGTCTATCAGCCTGAGGTTGCTGATTGAAAGGTGTTCCCCATTCAAGCAGGGGGAAGGAGGGACAAACCTGAGTGCCTCATAAGATCACTACCTTCTTTTTCCACCCAGTACCAACAGCTCAATGTCTGGCATCCCAGGGAAATTCAGGCCCTCCTTGAGGGCTCCGTTGAGCAAAGCTCACTCCTGAGACAGCTGGGCTGGCTGGTAATTTTGTGGTCTCTTTTGGATGTGGTAAATGCACTGGAACTCATGCTTCAACACTGTGCTTGACTAGTGTTTAAAGAGGTAAAAGTGCATCTGAGATATTTGGGCCCCGGTTTTATAAAGCAGTTCTGTGTCTGCCTAATTTCATGTGTGTGACTGTCTTCCATGGGACTGAACCACGTGTTTTGTAGAGACTGAAAGGCACCAGGCTGAAAGAAATCTGTTTATTGCTATGCAAAGAGCAGCCTTTTCATATAGACTGTAACACTCACTTGCATCTGTGGTTTGATGATGTCATTTAACCTCTCTACCTTGGTTGTTTCATCTGAGAAGTCAGATTGCTAAGGTTTGCCTTTTTGACAGGTGATGTAGGAGGATTAATTCATGAATGTGCACCCTGGACTTCAGAGAAGTCTGTCAGTATGAAAAACTATAATTAAGAATTGTTTGTCCTGTACTTGGAAACACTTGTACATCAGCCTTATCCTAGTGCAGATGACTCTTTGTCGCCACTGCTTAAAACAGTAAAGGTTGAATGTGCTCAGCAGGAACAAAATGAGACTAAAAATCTACTTTTAAGACAACCAGAGAAAATCAAAAGTTTGGGAAGAACCTAAAGCTTCTAGAACCAAGGGAGACTCCAGAGGCCAAAGCAGTCAGTGATAGCTTTCCACTGACTCCAGCAGGCTTTGAACAAGCTTGTAGTTTGCACAGCTGTCTCATCACCATACCTCATCATCTTCTGCTTCTCTCAGAAAACAGGAATAAGCAAGCTCTTCAAGACAGGAGACAAATCTTTTTGACATCAAGGAAAGGGAAGAAAATAGTGTGTTGCTTCAGTGCCAGCTATCAAAAATATAGCATCCTAATTTAAAAATATAAATGGAAAAGAATTGTGAAGGGTCAGAACACATACTTGTGGGAGTGAATGGCTTTTTCCCTTGGGATGAATTTCAACTTGGATCTGATTTTGAGATAGCTGTGGAGTTGTAAAGCTGGTTTGATGGAGTTGTAAAAAGTTAGTGTGACGCTGAAGGGGAAAAAAAGTCAAGCTTTTGGAAATGGAATAAAGAAGGATTTTTGGATTTGAGGGTGTCAGGAGCAGAACATCTGTTTCACCTGTAGACACTGGATCCACATGGAGATGGTGAGTGATAGAGAGTGGGAAATGACAGGCAATACCCACCAACGCCCTTGGTTGTTCAGATAAAAACCTGCTTTGCAGGAGATTGGATCTCCATATTAGAGTATTGTATTGTCCATTACATGCCTTCTGCATTCCTGGTTAAGATTTTCTGAAAGTAATGGGAAGAAAAGAGACAGATCTCTATAGCCTGGCTTTTGTTACAGTTATCTGGGATGCAGAGGAAGATGTGTGGAAATGGTGAAAACTAATGCTGAGGACTATAGCACCAGAGAAAGCATGAGATCTTTAATCCAGTTGCTGATGGAAAAGTAAGGCTAAGGTAAAAGGTGAGGGGAGCAAAGGTGGTAGCAGCAATTCATTTGGGGAAAAAACATGGGGAAAAAAAGCTCAGGTGGAAAACAATGCTTCGTGGCTCAAGCATTCTGTCTGCACAGGGTGGGCCTGAGGAGATGTGGCATTTGGCACGACTTCCAGATGGTGGACAGGAATGAGACTGGGGTGGGTGGGAACTTCCTACATCTTTCCTGCTGCTTGAAGTAATGTTGAATGTTGAGTCTGTGCACCCATCTCACTGATGGAAAGCTGGTCTCTGGCTAGGGACAGGGTGGGAATGAATAATTAGCTGGGGAAAAAGCAGTAATAAGATGATTAATGTTTGCTGGAGAGGTAGGGAGCACGAGACTGGGGATTTACAGTGGCAGTGGGGCTGGGACCCTTCCCCAATGGGCAGCCATAGTATTTACCAGCAGGGCAAGGGGATTGAGACCTCCTGTGCCGGGGTCTGAGTTTGAGTGCTGTAGGAGGCCAGAGCAAGGTGTGGGGCTGGTTGTGAGGAAGGGGAGTGGTATATGAGAGGATAGAAATTTAGAAGATGCGTCTGGGGATGCAACCTTCTGAGCTGCAAGCTGCAGCTGTTACCATGGTGCTGCACCCGGAGAGGGGCTGTCTCTGGTGTCATGCTCTGCCAGACACCTGATACCTCCAGCTCCAGTCTTTTTTGGCTCTGGCTCCTATTTTCTGCTGGGGAAACAAACGGTGTCTTCCTTTGTTTGAGAAATCTGCCAAAAGACCTGCCTGCAGAGACCTTCCACTTCCGACCAAAGTTGACGTCGATCTGCTCACATTGGCTGGGATTTCTCTGCCCTAATGAAAAAGGTGCTTAATTGTCACCATTTAACCTTCCACCCATCATTTGTGACCGATGCATGCTCGCTGCCTGGGGAGATGGATATGGATGTGCCCGGCCGTTTCCAGCGCTTTGTTGTCCATACCTGCTGCAGCTTTGCTTAAGCAGAGAAAGCAGATCTTGCTAGGACTTTTCTTCTCAGCAGTGTTATTTTCCTCTTTGACTGCAGCATTTCAGGCAGTGGCTGCTGGAAGAATGTCCCAGAGCTGCGAGCCATAATGATCTCATTTTGGGAAGGATAGTAGGGTGATGTGACTGACATTTACCTGACTCTGAAGGCTGCTTGTTGCCTGTCAGTGCAGTCATAGTTGTAGCTCCAACCGTCCTCCTCTGACTCAGGTTTTCCAAACACTGGTAGTGCTGTAAAAAGCTGCTTTTTACCCTACTACAAAAAAGAAGAAAAAAAAAAAAGGCCTTTGACTAAATGTTCCTTTCCTCTCAGTTCTCACTGGCTTGGTATCTGGTGTGCAGTCTCAGTCCAGTCTGACCCATCTGTGGCAGGAGAAAGAAGACACACATGAAAAGGGGAAAGCTGTACAGGGGGACTTCACAGGAAGATGCCAGTGTCTAAGGAAGCCAAAACCACAAAGCCACAGTATCTTGGCTTGAAATGTATGCTTCCTTTGATCGTAACATGCCATACAGTTGCAGTATTTGGTATATCCTTTTGGAGATCAAGACCAGAATGGTTTATGTGAGAGGCTAATGTTTCCCTAGGAAGGGATACCATTCTGCAGAATCGTGTATATTATTCAGGAGGGGAAAAGACCACCTGGAGTATTTCTGTTCTGCTCAAATACAGTGTGCTCCCCTCACCTTCGTGTTTGATTGAGTGCACTTTAAAACACCTCTGCTGATGTTCATGCAAAACACTCTTTCTTCTTGCGGTTGTTAGTCCAGATGGGCTACTTTGCTAGTGAAACCACCTGGTTACCATACACAAGCCCAAGGCAGGGGCAGCAGAGGAATCACTGAGTCTAGGGCAGCTAGGGTTCTGAGAGGAAGACCTCTATGAGTAACCATGTGTAGGCAGATGTTTTGCAGACTTATTTTGAGGTGGTTGGTTGGAGTGAGTCCTGAGGAGGGCCACAAAGCTGATCAGAAGGCTGAAGCACCTCTCTTATGAAGACAGCCTGAAAGAATTGAGGT
Source organism: Gallinago jamesoni (assembly GCA_025769975.1). Classification (NCBI taxonomy): domain Eukaryota; kingdom Metazoa; phylum Chordata; class Aves; order Charadriiformes; family Scolopacidae; genus Gallinago; species Gallinago jamesoni. Next base: position 51,104,335 of record JAOQGH010000019.1, on the reverse strand, counting down.
TGTTCAGCCTGGAGAAGAGAAGGCTCTGGGGGGACCTTACAGCAGCCTTCCAGTACCTGAAGAGGGCCTACAGAGGAGAGAGGGAGTGTAATGATAGGACAAGGCGTAACAGTTTTAAACTGAAAGAGGGTAGATTCAGACTAGATATTAGGAAGAAATTCTTTACTGTGAGGGTGGTGAGACACTGGAACAGGTTGCCCAGAGAAGTTGTGGGTACCCCATCCCTGGAAGTGTTCAAGACCAGGCTGGGTGGGACTTTGAGCAACCTGCTCTAGTGGAGGTGTCTGTACCCATGGCAGGGGGGTTGGAACTCGATGATCTTTAAGGTCCCTTCCAACTCTAACCAGCTCTGTGATTAGTCTGATCCAATAAAGCACTGTTGCCTTGATGAATATATGGCTGCGTGCTTCAGTCTGGGAGAGAAAGGTCTCTCTTTCCTTGTATTCTTCCTTTGCTTTTCTGCTAGGCATATCCTCTGGGACAGAGCTGAGGAGCTGCGTGTGTTAGGTTTTCTTGTGGGGCTGATAATGCTGGTATGATGCACGCTCTGTGCTAGAAGACAGTGAAGAAGAAACCTTCCCTCATATCATCCCAAAGGCCAAATCCCCCCTTGGTATATGAGTGACATTGCAAATAAAACAACCCGTGATTCTCTCCTTTACCATTTATGTGGCAAGATGTGGGAAGGGAAGGGATCTTGGTGACTTGATCCCTATGAACCTCTCTTATTAGCATAGATCCAGCCACAGAAACAACGCTGAGCTACTGGGAACTAGCTGAAATTTTCCCTACCTCCACTGTTGGTGCTGCCATTGCTGGAGCACCCTGGACTCCTAGACCTGGCCTCTTGCTTCCCTGTCAGAAGCAGGATGGAGGACTTTCCACCACCCAGCAGGATAGCTGGGTTGCACCCTTATTACTGGGGAGCAGCAGGAGCAGAATTCAGTAGGACTTGGCAGTCCAGGGGTAACCATCTATTCCTTCATCACTTTTGGAGGTGCTTGGGAAAAAAATGGCCAGCCTCAACCTGGCTGGAATCCTTCCTTGGGTTTTTCACGCTGGAGACCTTTAGTAGGGGCCCTAGATGACGCCATGAATTCTGCATGGGGCTGCCACTTTTGAAGGGAGGTGGCAAGGAAAAGATTTAATGACCTGTCCCTGCTGTGGGCTCATCAGTCCCACCAAAGTCCGGGGAGATGTAGGACCCAGGGAAGGTTTGCTGGGCAGGGGATGGTGTTTTTGGATATCACTGATGGCCTGCTCAGAAGGTGCAGACCCACTGTAAATGGGCTGATTTCAGGACCATGCAGCCCTTTGCCAAAGGAAAGGACAAAAAAGAGAGATTTTCTGGAGATGGGGAAGGGCAAAGGTGCAGGTGACAAAAGAGAGGAGGTGACAGCAGAGACCCAGGATGTAACCGTGAACCTGCCAAAAGCAGGGACATTCAGCAGGGTTTTCTGTGTTCTTCAGGTTGGCTAAGGCTAATAAGGAGATTTCTAAAGACCTGCCTATCAGGGGAGATACCTGTGCTCTGAAGAATAGGATATCCCTAAAGTGTGATGGGTAGAATAACAAGTCTCTGAGATTTCTCATCAAATGTTCTAATTTTGGCCAGTTACAGGGCTTCCCAAGCAGGGAATGCCAGTCATTTCCTTTCCTCCCAAGGAACATGTCAGAAGGAGGAGGGAGTGAAGTGAAGTCTCTGGAGACAGAAGATGGAGTGTCTGGAAAAAATATGTTTCCTGGAGTCCTGGGCACAGCAAGACCCTTGAGAATTGTCAATGGGGGAAGGAGTAAGACACAAGTCAGTTAACCCCTTAAAAGGGAGGTTTGCAGGAGCTTTGGGTGGGAGGCCACCCCAGCCTGACACCCTGCAAGGAAAGAGCCGCATGAAGAACAGCCTGCAGCGAACCCCTCCTCACAACAATGCCAGGTAACTAGCCCCAGCGTGCACTAACCAGTTCCCTGCTGTGGCTGTCACCTTGGGCATTACTGCAGTGTTTCATTAGTGCTATCTTACTCTTCTTAAGAAATAACAGAAAGGTTGCCCCCTTTACACACATCCAGTTGTTTCCTAGTCTGCACCTTATCTCCAAATTCGCCGTTCCCCCTGTGCTGTTGCAGCTGCTTTCCACCCTTAATTCAGAAAGAAAGGGTTCTGATGGTGACTCTGTTTTTCTGAGTAAAACAAGAAAAAAAAAAGCACTTTTTGCAGCCGTGTCCAGAGAAATCCAGACACACAGAAGAAAATCCAGTAAATTATTAACTTGGACTTTCCATCTGTGGATAATGGTATTTCTGGTTAAGTTTTTTATTATTATAATTTTTTTCTTATTGCTAGACTTCTTCTCCCTCATAGAAAGGAAGATCTATTTGATTTGAAATGCAATGTCCTGATCCATTTTCTGGCGAGTACCTGGATGATGGCTTAGATGTGGTTTTTTGCCTTTTGAATGAGGAGGAATAAGCTGGAAGTGTTTCAGTACACCCCTCATCTCCCTGTGAAAGGAGAATAGTGAGCAAGAGACCACCTTGATAGGCAAATAATAACAGAGTTTATGCATTGGTTATTCTTTACAGACCACTGATTATGATACACTCCTATTTTTTTCCTTTTTTTTTTTTTTTATGAGGGTTTGGGCTGGTGAGAGAAGGTATTTTCAGCCATGATTTTTTGACCCAGACAATTAATGTCTGTCTTAGGAAGTGGTGGAAGAGGCTGGTGCCAGCTGTCTGGAACAGGCACTGACACAGAAATGCCATGATGCTCAATCCATGCCTCCACCCAGGCGCTTGCCTGGCAAGGGAAAGCACCCTGTGGTACCAAGCTGGGATCAAAGGCAGGTTTGATACACGTGGTATGGTCAGAAAAATTGGTTTAGTTTGCTGCCCTGCTCCCACTCTGGTGACCGAGTGTGGGGCTGCTTGAAAGGCACACCTCAGCAGCCCCTTGGCGCTATGTAACTTACCATTTTCCTTTTTCTTGACCTCTTGTTTTCCACCCAAGACTCCTTACAAACAAGCGATCTACCATAATTACTGTTTTGCCTTGGATCCCAGTTTTGCTACGTGGCATATCCAAGCTTCATGTTTTAAATACCATTACCTAGGCAACCTCAGGATTAGTGGACCACCACTGGTCTTACCAGGTTCTGCTCCCCAAAATAATCCCAGCAACTGCCAGTGCAGTTTGTCCACTTTTCACACAACTCCCACTTGACCCAGCTGTGAGATCCAGCCATCCCTCATGGTGCTTTCACACCACTATCTGCCATGGCCAGCAACTTCTGGCACCATCTCTGTTTTCCCATGCCCTGTTTACCAGCCCAGGCCACAGCTAGGTTGCTTGCCTGGTGTTGGCTCCCTGCTCCCCATTGCTGCCCTTGGTTTAGCCACTGACCCAGGCTGGATATTCCTGCAGAGCTGAGTGTTTACCACTGTCAAAGAGGCTGACTGGTGTGTACTTGTCTCCACCTTTTTATTTATTTATTTATTTATTTATTACTCTAGGTTGGGCTGTGTCAAAATACATGCTGTACGCTTGAACTTAAATCCTTAAGCAATGCGGAGTGTTCTGTGGATGTGACAAGCCCTCATAACTACCTAGCAAGCCACTAGGTTTTGTGTCAGCTTTTGCTGCAATCATTTTTTTGATATAACTAACTGGAAAGGAGGTTGCAGAGAGGCGGGAGTCGGTCTCTGTTCCCAAGTCACAGGCAACAGAACTAGAGGAAATGGCCTCAAGTTGCACCATGGGAGGTTCAGGTTGGATATTAGGAAAAATTTTTTATACTGAAAGGTTTATTAAGCTTTGGAATGGGCTGCCCAGGGAAGTGGTTGAGGCACCATCCCTGGAGGTGTTCAAAAGACGGGTTGACATGGTGCTGGGAGACATGGTTTAGTGATGGTTTTTTTGTCAGAGTGAGGTTGATGGTTGGACTAGATGATCTTGAAGGTGCCTTCCAACCTAGATGATTCTATGAAACTTAAATCAAGCCTTTGGATAAAGGATACATATTTCCTTGATAAATATGCTAAACCCACCCCATTCCTCTGCTGACTGTCTGTTCACAGTAATGTTTTTGAGATTCAATACAGCCCTCATGCAGAAGGCGATGATCAATGGCATAAGAATTACCGCCTTCCCTTGTGCAAGTCTCAGGACGGGTGATGCCAAACCCCACCACCCTCCTTTCAAGTGATCTAGGGTGATCTAGCAAACCAATAGCTAGATGCCAGCGTGGCAGAGGCTTGCAGGATCATCCTCCCCCAGGTTAGCAAGTGCTCTCCTCTCCCAGTCCTGGGGCACAGAGCATATTCCTGGCAGCCTAAACGTCTGGGTGACTCAGCCCAGATGCCTGGGTCGGAGAGAAAAGGTCAAATTCTTCTCAACGGAACACAAATAGGGAGGGAAAAAACACCCCAAATTGGAGTGTGGTGACCGCAGCTGCCACCCAGGTGCCCAGGGCTGGGTGAAGGGCAGCTGCCCTGCAAGGTGCAGCACCAGCCCTCCCCTCCAACTTGGCTTTTGTCCCCCAGCTGCCTGCTGGCCTGCAGTGGCATCACCTCAGCCCCGCCGAGGAGGAGGGAGGCAGAGCACATCACCTCCTCAGAGACACAGGCGCTGGGTGGTTTCTCTTTCCGCTGCGTTAGCCAGCTCAGATGTGGCACAGATGGGGAATCTGCAGCCTGTGCCGCCCCACGCAGCTCCCGGGGGCTGCAGAGGCGCCAGAAACAGATGGGACAAAACCCTGCTGGGGACCAAATGAGCTTGGCATCACAGCCCTGGCTAGGGGAGACGGGTGAAGCCCTCCAGCACATTACCCTGTCCTGCCAGGTCACTGCAGTCCATGGTGTGTGTTGGCCATGGACGAATGGGCACGAGGCTGCATCACAGGGAGATGCTGCTCCTGTGAGTGCCGGGCTCGGCCCTGGCAGATGGGGCAGAGGTGGACGAAACAGTTCCTCCAGGCCTGCGGAAGGACCTCTTCAGGACCTGTGCCAGCCATTGTGGGGGATGGAAAGCCAGGTTTCCATCCAGCTGCCCCCAGAGGACAGAAATGACTGGAGTGGATGGCTGGTGAGTGTGGCAGGGCGCAGACCCTGTGCTGCTCCTGGGATGTGTGGGCAAGCATGGCTTGTGTTGCTGGGGAGCAGGCAGGAAGCTTGGGATGGGGAGAGGGGAAGTGGTAGTGAAAGAGCAGAATGCCTTCTGAGATACAGGGTATGCCAGGCCTAGGACACCCAGGCGAGGGAGGCAGTGCATTCTCCCGCAGGGTGGCACGGGTAGAAAGCAGGAACAGCACTGCTCAGCTCAGTGGTGAGGAAGAGGGGGTTTGGGTCAGGGGGAACGGCATAAGCTCTGTGTGCCAGAGCCTTGTGGGGAGTAGCATGGGGAGATGCTGCTGGATGGAGCCTCCAGACAAGCCTGAAGAGCAGAGGGACAGTATTGCCATAGCCATCTTACAGCCAAACAGGGAAAGCTCCAGGCCAGGGTCCATCATGTTTTATGCCTGGACCAAATTTTAGCTTGCCAAAATTGGATGTTTTCTATTTTACTTTTTTTTTTTAATTTTTTTTTTTGGTGGTGCTGGAGAACAGAAAGTCTGAGGCTGCACTGGGCTGTTGTTGAGCGTGTCTCTGGCGGTGAGCCGGGGGGCTGATGGGGAGCAAGGCTCTCCTCCCCAGCTGTGGAGGTGCTGCCGTGCCCACCTGTAATACACCAATGCCAGTGGCTTCATGGCCATGCACCTCCCACCAGGAGGACTGCCCGAAGCCTTTCCCAACAGGAAAGCAGCTGGAATAACCTTGCCTTCCACCTAACATGCAGCTTTGTTTCCCAGGGCAGGAGAAGGAGCAAGCATGAAGGGTTTAGGCAGTCCTGGTCCTTGCTCAAGGTTGCTCCAGAAAACCTATCCTCAATTTCGGTGGGTTAAAAAAAAAAGCAGAAAGTTTTTTATTGCTACTCAACAGAACGCAAACATGCTGAAAATACAGAAACTAACATCCTTCTTTCTCCAGCCTGTCAGCCACTCGTGTAGCTAACTCCTGTAACTGGGCCCAGGAGATTTGGGGGTACTTTTTAAAGCCCAGCTTGCAACCGGGAACCTCGCCTTTCTTTAGAAAGAACAACTTGCAGAGCTCCTGGTTAGAGAAATCCCAACAATGTGACTGTGCGTTCAGAAACGTGCCAGTGCGAGAGACCTGCCAGTGAACTGTGAAAAAAACATGAAAAATCAGTTTTTAATGTTCAGATGGGGTTACTCCGAAGACATCTGTGCTCTTTTGAAGCCGGGCTGCGAAAGGAAAGCCCCGGGGCTGGAAAAGGATTTTGTGTCTCTTTTTTTTTTTTTTCCTCAGCAACTGCGAGTTGCACTGAAGGGATTTAGGAGCAGAGTACGGCATGTCCTGGCCCCCACGAGCTTGGGACACGTCCCTACCCAGCGCCGTTGCCGTGGGCACACAGCCTGGCTTATGTTTTCCATTCTACTGCTTTCGCTAATCCTGAAATAATTCCTCGGTTTTGTTTTTTTTTAATCTTTTTGAGGAGCACGTGGTGGTCTCCCTTCGCCTCCCCTTTCATCGCACCCCCACCCCCTTCGCCTTCCCTCCCCCATCCCCTCCCCTCTCGGGCAGCTCCCCCCTCCCCCCGCCCCCTGGGCCCAGCACCGCCCCCCCCGCCCGCCCCGCCCCGCTCCGGGTCCCGCTGCCGCCGCCGCGCCCACCCTGCCGGGGCCGCCCGCCGCCGTGCTGCCCGGCTCCGCCGCCGGCGGAGGCTGCGGGCCGGCAGGGCGCCACGGCCCGGCCCGGCGCGGCTCGGCTCGGCTCGGCTCGGCTCGGCTCGGCTCGGCTCGGCTCGGCTCGGCTCGGTACGGCCTGGCGGGAGGGCGGCTGCGATCCGCCGCGGCCGGCGATGGGAGATGGAAGGAGCCGGCGGTGCGGTAAGGGGCGGCGTGTGCCCTGCGGTGCGGGGGGTGCGCTCGGACGGGGGCACTTTCTTCCTTCCATTTACTTTTACCTTTTGTTTTCTTTAATTTCCTTTTCTTTTTTATTCTGCCCCCTTTTTTATTCTCCCCTTTTCTTTTCTCCCTTTAGTTTTCTTTTTCCTTTCTTTTTATTTTCATTTTGTTTTCCCTTTCCCTTCTTAGCTTTTCTCTTTCCCCTTTCCCTTTTTATTTTCTTTTTTCCCCCTTTTCCTTTTTTGTCTTCCTTTTTTTTTTCTCCTTCCCTTTTTTTCCTCCCTTTCTTTTCACACTCCCCTAAAGGAAAAAAGCTCAGAGCCCGCATCTGCCCTCATTACTGCTAGATCTGCAGAGACACCCATGGCACCAGGGAGGCTGCACTGGGACCTTCACCCCAGGGTTGGGACCCCCCAGCATGCATCCTGTGCAGTTGCTTTTACTTCTGTCTCCACGTAACTTGTCGGTGTAACAAATCGGCGCTGTTGCTGCACTGACAAACTCTCTTCATCATACCAAATTTCCAATTACATACAATGTTGTGAAAAAGCCAGCGTCTTTGACTGAGTAGCAGCATTGTGCTTTCTGTGGAGGAGTGGGGTTGAGGTGAATTCACCAAAGGTGTAAAGTTTTAGAACACTAAAACGTGCACAGGGACGCTGCTGTGCAACTGTGTTGTTACCTTCATCCTTGCTACCGGGGACTGGAGCTGCGCTTCTCAATGGGAACATAAACACAGAGTTGTAATGAGCTTGAACTTCACACAAACTCACTGAAGATGCTAACTTCCCATACAGATGCAGTATTTCCATGCCATAAACAACAATTACCTGGCTCCCACAGGGTGCCAGTTAGTACTTTGTCAGGCCGAGCAAGCACATCTATGTGTTATTGAAGTGATTTAGGTATGTAACAGGCAACTGCAATTACTGCTGCTTTTGCAGCTTCAGTCATGCTTTAATTCTGTCAGTGTATAGGGCCATTAAAACAGAAAGTCAAATGCAATATTTCTAATGAAACTGGTGGTTGCACACTCACTCTTTGAAGCAATTGTAATGGGCTGCTGAGAATCACCCAAGCCTTTCTGGTTTAGCTAGCAGAAAAACTTCTTTCTACTCCGAATGCTTTTCTATTAGTCGTATCCTCAGTTGATGCGTTTCAGCAGACGTTACCAGTTTAATGCTAGCTGTGAATCTGACCTTGTTCTCTTGATTTACACAGACTGAGAGTTTGGCTATAGAGATGTTGTTTCTGGGGTATGCCTTTGGTGGGAGAGAAGGTGAGGTAGGAGTCCCTGCGCTCCCCTTCAATTTCAGTCTTGGTTCATTGCAGAAAAGAGCATCAGAAAATCCTTTGCGGTGGTAGTAGTGGAGTTAAAAATATTTCCGAGAAAGTTGTACACTGCTCCCTTCAAAACTTGATACAACAAAAAACTTTGGACTTCTTGATACATAAAGAAAATTCTTGTACAGCTTGCCTCTGTGAAAGGTATGCTATTGGTGCTTGAGCACGTTATCTGACTTACTATTGCCATTTATATTAACATCAAATTGAAAAGGGAAAGAGCAGTGAGGATGCTAATAAACACGCTAGTCTTTTCTTCGAGCAAGAATTTCTTGGCTGTTGTCACACTGCATAGCTGAAAGACTTGGATGTCATACAAAGCATTTCCCTTCCCCACCTCGTTCCCCAAATGGACCTTTCTATTCTTGCCCATCTTACTAGGAAAGTTTGGCATTTGTTTTCGCAGCTTTGACTTAAGAGATGGTTTGGGGTTTGATTCCTGTGGGATGAAACAGCAGTCTGTCTGTGGGACTGCTGTGGCCCAATGCCACAGAGCATCTCTGCAGACAAGTGGCTGTTTCCATGGGCGTGCTGAGAGCTTCAGTGTTGGGGCTTGTGGTGGAGGTGGCACAAGCCACGCCCTGCATGCAGCCGTCAAGAGGAAAGATGCTTTGGCTGTGGCATCCTTGAGCATGCAACACAGTTGATTGCTTGAAACAATCCCTGGAGAGACAGGATGGCAGGCCTGGGAACCAGGGTGATTTTTTTTTTCTGAGGCATTGTGTGTGTTTCTTTGTGGAGTTTCTCTGTTTAGTTGCAAGAGTCCTGAGAGAGAGCAGGAGCCTGGGGTACTGCTGGGCGCTGGTTTAAAGATTAATTTAGAGGTAGCGCAATGTAGGGGCTTAAGGAAGGGAGCACAAGGAAGGGAGAGAGGGGTTAGCATCTGGAGAGTAAGATTAGGTGGGTCCCCAGGGTACCAGCGAGCCATCTGCCAAGCTGCTGTGCTCCAGCTGAGCTTGGACAAGCCTGTGAACTGCCACCAGAATTCAAAGGTAAGTCAGCCACAAGCCAGAGCATTCCCCTCCACGTCAGCTCTGCAGTGTGGGTGCTGGGGGTCCCTAGGGTGCAGCAGCTGGTAGAGGGGCGAGGCTAGTGGGCTCAACTGGAAGGGGTGGGAGTGGCATCCCTGGGCTCAGCGACCCACACCACCCGTTCTCCACGAAGGGGACTTGCCTTACAACTGATTCCTCACCGAAAGCAGCGCCTAGCTTCTGGTGGAACAGGGATTCTCTGGCTGTCCCACCTAGACTTGCTGTCTGCCCTAGGGGGTTCATCACATCCCAGTGGGCCATAAAACTGTTGTGTGCGTCCTTCCCTTTGGAGTTTCGGCTGATGTGTGATAGGGAGCTGCTCCAGATCATCACCTTGTAGAGATAGACAAATTTAGGTCTCGAGCAATTTGTGTCTTAAACATAAATGTCTCTTTCTGAGGGTATTCTTGTCCTTTGACACCAATGGTAACAGTGGCGATTTCCATTCCTTTTTTTTTTTTTTTTTTTTTTTTCCTGTTTGGTCTGAGATGAGGTTTCTGGGGGGTAGAAATTGTTCTCTTCTGTGGGATGAAAAAGGTCTTTGAGACCAGCTATAAGTGTCTGCCCAACACTTTCAGAACAGTCTTAAGTGTCCTGTTCCTCTCAGCGATGGCACTGTTTGAAGTACTCTTCTGCAGTATGTTTCCAGGTGCTTTTCCTGAGCACAGCCCCTCTTTGCTCCAAGATGCCTCTTGCTGTTGTGCCAGCTCCCCTCAGAGACCATAGCCTCCTGGGATGCTAATGCGTTTATTCTCTGCATTACAGAGATAAGGAAGGTGGGTCGTGGATGGGGTTTAAAAGCAGGGTGGGGTGAGAGCTAGCCCTCTGGGCGTGGGCTAGGTTGCTACAGGGTTGAATCAGGAGTCAAAGGAGCTGGGGTATTATCTAGCCCTTGAAGCTTGAATTGCTCTTGGATTGAGTGTACTTCCTGGATGCTGTAACCAAACAAACCTGCCGGGGCACCGGATCAAGCTGTCCGTCAGGGTTCAAGCTGTGAGTCGAAGTAGGAACTCTGCATTTTCATTTCCACCTCCACCGAGTGCTTCGGCCGCCAGCTCCAGCAAGTGCGTGGTGCTTGCTCTGAGAACTGCAGGAAAAGATTTTCAGTGCCATGTCTGCTGGGCTAAGCCTAAGGAGATGGAGCTGGCTTTTGAGGGTGGGCTGCCAATGCAGACCAAGGCAGTGGTTACTGTCGGGCTTGCCAAGTGCTTCATGCTGCAGCCACGTCAATTTTTTGGACACCTGGTGAAAGGGCTGAATAGGAGGGCGTTATCTTGAGTCTGTAATACAGTAGGTCATGAGCAGTAAGAAAGCAACCCAAACAGCACAGATTACACAGTGCAAGCCTCCCTTTTTGCACAAAGGATGAATGGGGCTTGCTTTCTCTTCTGGGTGTGAATGGCACAGTGGAAGAGATGACTTATGTCCAAAGTGTACTCATTATTTTTTTTTTACAACAGTTTTCAAGCAGGAAGTGTCATTGGGGTAATAACCGCATCTTCCAGGCTGAACAAATGCCAAATGTGATGGCAAGATGCACTTAAGCCTGGGATATGGCTGCATTTCAGCGTTAAAGGAAGAACCCTTACCAAGAAAGCCCTTTTCTCAAAAGAAAACAAATTCTGGTCCCAGTGAGTTCTGGTTTTCATCAGCTTTCTTTCCTGTGGACTTGCTGTGACCTAATGAGGAAAAAACAAGTAGTATTAACTTCTTCAATAACGCGATACTAGCCTATGTTGTGCTGCTTCTGGAGGCATGTGTCACCTTTGGTGTCTTCTGCCTTCCTACTACGGCTGAAACTGCCTGGTGGTTCCAGTCCATTTGTGGGGCCATGGCTGCCCGAGGATGCTGGTGTGGGCACTCCTTAATTTGCACTTTCTTAGCAAGCAAGCAAGCAAGCAAGCAAAAAAATAGTCGGCTCTTTCAACAACATATTTCAGTCCCCCAGCAGGCAGCTTACATGGACTTTGTTGGTGTGACTTCTTCTAGCTTCTGCCTCGGTTGTGCTGGGGAGAAGATGGCTCAGATCACACTCCAGTCAATTTCTGATCCAAACAGCTTCTGTTAAATCTAGGTAAGAACCAGAAAGAACAATTTAGGTGAAAGCTGTAAAACTAATTTAAATACGTGATATGAAATAATCATGCAGGGTCAATGAGCTATGTCTAAAATAGAGGGACATATATTCCCCTTTTTGCATGCTCTGTCACTGTGTTGTAAATCTACAGTTTGCCCTTGCTACAAACTAAAGGCAGATTTTCACACTTCTTTTTTTATTTTGTTTTGTGTGTTGGGTTTTTTTTTGTGGGTTTTTTTTGTGTGTTTGTTTTTGTTTTTTTTTTACTGTTCACTGGATTTGAGGTGCAAAGAATATTTTTATCATGTTGGGATACTAGCTTAAACCATGTTCCTAATACTGATTTGAAAAAGGGAGATGAACTCTCTTTATATCCCATACTTATTTCCTTCTGTCCATAAATGTACAGCACATGGGAAAAGATGTGCCTTGCAAGTTACCAAGTCTTAGCAGATGTTGGCTTGGGTTTTGGAAATAATTTAGTTGCTTAAAGATACAGATGTAACTTCTGGTAGGCTCATTGAGGCACTTAGGCATATCCAAATTTTTGCTTCTGTGAAGTTGAAATCCATGTGGGGCAGACCTGTCTAAACATTGTTCTGCCATCAGAATTACCTAAAGATGATGGAAGCACACTACTTGCTGAAAAGAAGCAGTCTGTCAGTTTGCTAATTATATTTGGAACAGATTGAAGAAAAAAAGAAAATGCAAGATGTCTAGTACATGCACCACTGAATTCTTTGAATAAAATATGCTGTCTTTGTGCAGGTTTTCTTAAAACCGAACCCTGACCTAATGCTATTTGACATTACTCAGGAAAAATATTTGCACTGTGGCTTTTAGTGTTTTGGATCTTTTTTACTATCTTTGCATTTTATAGTTAAGTTCATGCAATGAGCTCAAGCCTACCTTTCAATTGGCTTGCTCTGATTCTTGCACATAACTTAGAAATAATGTATAGACATCCAGAGGCCCATACACACCAAAAATCACTGACTTGGCAAATAGAAAATGCTAAGTGACCTTTGAAGGTAAAGTGTAATTATACAGACTTTGAATTAATATGCAGTTCACATTCACGCAGTTACAGCTCAGACAGTGTCAGCCTTTGCATAATAAAAAGCATTTAATTCAGTATAACAGCTGATTGCTTCCTAAAAACTTCAACCAAACAGCAAAGCAAACATTTCTTCAAAGGGAGAAAAACTCAGGTGCAGGTGTAAAACAAGATGACCAGACTGAAAACAAATTTTACCTGCAACTCCTTGGTACAGGGACACTAAGGCATCCATTTTTTGTCACAATTCCCATGCATTTTTCTAAGCAGCAACTCTTTTGCTTGGTTTCTGAATTGAGCCTCTCATCAGATGCTGAACTTTTGTGAAGTCTGCCTTTGAGCGGGGAGAGCAGCTGCGATGGTATCTGTACCCTTTCAGTGTTGCTCTCTCCAGCCTGATTGCTTCCCAGGAGGCTGCTCCTGGTGACCATGTCCCGGCGCGCTGGCAGCAGGAAGGGAAGCTTGCAGTGACCCCCCTGCCTTTTGGTGAATCCCTGGGGTGAAGGTGTGGGGCGCCTTGCAGTGAGGACTGAGGAGTGGAGCTGGCTGGGGGGTACAGAGCCTGAGGTCTGCCGGGTCCAGGGCCGTGCCAAAGCCCAGTGAGCAGGTAAGAGTGGCTGGCTGCACCAGTTTGGACCCAAGTTTGCTTCAGCCCAGGAGCATGTATGTGATCATGGATGTTGGCAGATATGTGAGAGCTTCATCAGAAGGTTATGGTTTCTACATATATTGTGGATTTGTATCCCTTCAGCTTTTTCACCCTCCTTTTCAGCTTCTGCAGGATTTTGGTTTCCATGACATTGCTTTGCAGGGAGATATGTGGTTTTAACTAGAAACTGTGTGAGAAACCATCTCCTGTTTGATGTGATACTGACTCCTAATACCTTCTTTTGATGTCCCCTGGCTGTTGTATTAAAAGAGGTGGTGAATCACTCCTTGCTCTTTGCCTTTTTCAGACCCTTTGTGGCTGTATGCATCTCTGCCACGTGTCTCTCAGCTGCCTCTTTCCTTCGACTGAAAAGTTCCAGCTGACTTGGTTATCCTTTTCTATAATCCAAACTCCTCTGCTGGACAATGGCTATAGGCAGTGCCCTCACACAAGCCTGCTTCCTTCTTCCACCACCTTCTGGCTCTCTACACATCTCCTTGCAACTCCTGATAGCTAGGAATTAATTTAAAACCCAAGCTGAGATTTCTCCTCTTCCAAATCCTTTGCTAGCATTGACATTAACATGTGCTTCAGATGAGATTTAGCCATACAAAACTCCTTTCTTTTGAGTCTTAGTATATTTTGCTAACGCTTAAATTTAAGAATTGCAAAGCATATATTAGTGGTGTGTGTGTGTATGAGGAAAACACAAGCATGGCGTATGGGGTCATGAGGAAGTAAAAACTAGAAACCTTGCTAGTGGTCTCCTTGTGAGCACCAGCCTTCCTTTCTCTACCCCTTTCTGTGCTGTGGTGAACTAGCTTTCACCAGCTGGCAAGTTTATTTTAACTCCAGCTTTCTGTATTTCTTCCTGTAACTTAGGGAAGAGACTTAAGAAAAGCTCAACAGAAATAGTCTTTCCAGAAAAATTAGTATGACCTGTCAAAAGCAGTGAGGCTTGCTAAGCTCACACCCACATAGGAGCGTGCTTAACAGTGCTTTAAAACAAGTAATGGCCACTAGTTGTGCCACGCTTTTGAGGGGGTTTTCTGTGACAGCAGAGGCACAGCCCTCAATGTGTGACTCTGTAAAGACTTGACTGTGGCCTTGCAGCTTGACTCACAAGGTCCTTTTGCTCTGGTAGGAACTTCCTGGAGAAGGCTGTAAACCCATGGAAACCTTCTATCTAACATTCCTGCCTTTCTTTTTTTCTTTTTTTTTTTTTTTAGAAAAATTTTCTTTTATTTTTTATGCTTACCAGCATTACCAGTTACTGTATTTCTGTCAGTGTCTGAGGGAACTCCTAGGGTGCAGAAGACAAGATGATGGGAGATGTTTAAACTCCTCCTGAGAGCATAAGCTTGCTGTATCAGGGTATATGATAAGCTGCTGAGAGGCATTTGGGGTTTTTTTCTGCTAGAGATGTTGGTGAAACAATGAGAATGGAACAAGCACATCTTGGGATAAGAAATAGTCCAGGTGTGTCTGTGAAGTCCTCCTTAGCTGGTTGTGCTTTACAGGAGTTCTGCAGTGGCTTTTTCTTGCTTCCTTGCAGTAGCACTGGGGGGTCCTTTATGGCCACTGTGGCATCTTCCCACTAGCCTCTGTGAAACCTCCAGAAAGCCCTGTGCCACTGGTGCAGGGGCTGTTGCCCCACTGTCTGTGGAGCTGAGAGGGAGGGTGGTCAGGTCAGGGAAAAGGAGCTGTGCACATGCAAAACTGTGCAAAATTGGGGCTCCCCTGAGGCTGCCTCATGGTATGGCTCAGTTGTTGAGACCCCCACCCAGCTAGTCAGTTCTCTCCAGGTCTTCCAGTAAGCCTAGACGAATTGGAGTAACGTTACTTTCTGGGCGTAGAGTGTCTGGGTTTCGTTAAGAAAACTTGCAGGGGACCCTCTGAGGATGCTTTCACCTCTCTGTCCTGGCTTACGGCCCTTTGTGAAAGGTTCTTAGACCCCTTCCTGCTGATGTTTTCCTTTAGCATGGCTGGTGTCCTGCTGTCCAGTATTTCAGCTGACTCTTGCTCCCTGGGGGCTCAAACTTGGGCACCCATCCCATTCAGCTTTTTCCCAAGCACCATTTTCCCAGGTCTCCTGTGAGAAGTCAGCCCGTCTAACAGCATCTGTCCTCTCAGGGGGTCTGAGAAACTCTGGACTGACATTTGCCAGTGAATTATCTGCTCCTTTGAACACTTCCTCCTTATTAGATGTTTTCAAAGAAAACACATGACCTTAAATATGAATGCTTCAGGAAGCATGAGTTCACGCCAGTGCTTTGTACTCAGACTCACCCATTCCTTGTCCCAACAGCAGTGGACAATGTCATTCGCTTCACTGAGACCCATGGAGATGGAGCCCAGCTCTCCTCTCAGTTGCAAATGGTGGTGAGAGAACAAGACTATGATATTCCTCAGTTAGTACTCTCTGGGATATAGGTAATTTTTAAAAAAACAAAAGTCCCAAGAAGAAAACTGTCCCAAAAAAGGTCCCAGCCAGAACTACCATTAAATTCAGAAGAGGATGCTTCAGTACTTCCCTTCCATGGAGAAAGGAGAAGCATTTTCTTCAGACTTGGATGACTCTCCATGCCTATCTAAAACCCACGGGATTTTTAGAGGGCAGTTTGAGGGGAACTCTTGGCTGGAATTGAAACCAAATTTATCCAGAGAGAGGCATTGTACTTCAGGAAAGGCAGCAGCCAGCTCTCATCAGGGTGCTGCCTAGAGCCACCTCTCAGGGGTGAACTGTGGCAATGGTTTCTCCTTCCAAGCTAGAAGCTAGTGGTCCTACGCTCTGGTGTGCACGTTCAGACAGCAGAGTAGAGTTCAGAGGCAGTGTGTGTGCTTCATGCTGAGCTGACTTATCTGTCCTTGGCAAATCCTGCTGGAGGAGCCTGAACCCTGAGGTCTTAGCATCATGCTGCTGTTCAGTTCAGTGCTGAGACAGATTCAGCAGCTTCGTTTCCCATGCTAGCCTGACACCACCATGAGTGCCGTGGTCATGACCTAAACAATCTCTGCTCCTTCAGCAAAAGGGACAAAAGCCCAGCAAGGTGGGACCTCTGTTGACCCATGCCAATGCCTTGCGCAAAGTCAAAAAAACCTGGTCCAGTGTGTTGGCAGGAGGTCTGAGGGGTGGAGACAGCCATGTACAAGCTAACACAGCCTCATGGATGATAGACAAAATTCAGAGAAGAGGCAAATGCAGCCTCCCCAGCTCCCAACCAAGAACTGTGACCTAGAGAAGTAGGCTTGATCAAACATGTTCAAACAGGCAGAAAGCGCTGCAAGAGTGGTGAATGAATGGGCAGGAACTCACTGCTGCTCTGCCCAGAGTGTAATTGGACTGAAAAACAGTGTGTATGTGGCTCATGAGAAATGTATGGGCAGCTGGGCTGATTTACGGGGATTGATGTTCTGAGCGAGTGTCACCCTCTCTGGCAGTGACAAACACCAGATGCATCAAAGGTGGTGGCTAAAGCCCTCTGAGGGAAGCAGTTATGAAATGAGCTGACCTGGATGCAGATTTCTTTGCCCTTGAGCTGAGGGAGAAGGCTTAAGCAGGAGTTTTATATCCCTTCCAATCTTGATTGTATTTAATCCTTGCTAATGCAGCTTGGAAAGCACCATGGACATTTGTCCAGCCCTTCTGTGGGCTCCCGGTTTCGGGGCATGATGACTTCTGCAACGTTGGATGAGTGGCAGATTGAAAGAAGAAAAGGAGAATATGTGTTCTCTGTTGATTTTTCAGGGGTTTCAAGGTTGTTGGGTTTTTTTCTTTTCTCTTTGGTCCCTACGGAAGGGCAACAGTAAAGCAAGAGTCTTAAAAGCCAGCTCTGACCTCATAAGTATCCTAATTGTCTTCCCCTCTTGCTTTCTCATTTTAGTATCTCTTGTTTGGGTGAAATATCATAAACTTATCGTAGATCTGGAGGCTCTGAACTGCTTTACCTTTACACATCCTTATAGTGCTCTGACAACCTAAATAGATGTTAGGTTCAGTGTTCCCATGCATGAGCCAGTATCTGTGATTCTCATCAGTGATGCTGAGCACTTCTGAAAATCAAGTTATCCCTTTCAGATGCCAAGACAAAGGTCTTGCAGTCTCCGCTTAGGCACCAAAGGCTGCTAAATGCTGCCTTGTACACTGAAAAACCATTAATGGAGCCACTAATTTCTGTCTGTTACTGGATGATGCAGAAGGTGCTGTGAACCAGACTCTTCCTCATTGCATTACAGTAAGGTACAGGCAAATATATGGAAAACGGGTTCTCGGGCAGGGAAGCTCAGATGTCTGTGAAGCCTTGAAGAGCTTGGCTGAGGTATGGAGGTGCTATGTCGCAGAGGTGTGCAGATCAGAAATTTCTGATTGTTTAAGAACTGGACTACTCTGTTCATTTGATTTTCCATTTTATTCATCTATGAGTGGGATTTGGCACCAGCTAGATGTTTAGCTTTCCTTCCCTTCACATCCAACTAGGTAGGCTGAATTTTTGTCTAGCTCTGTAAGCCACTCCTGTCCAGGCTATTGCAGACCAAGGGGCTTCTTTCTGTGTGCCCTGTGTCTAGATGTTCCTTTTCTAGACCTTCCTGCCCCTCTTCCGGCAAATGAATGCAAACCTGTAAAAGCAGGAGAGACATGGAGGCTTCTTCCAAGCTATTTCACCATGCTCGTGACAGTCATCTTTGTGCTAGAAAGCCTTTCATCTGTTTCATCACATTTTTCCCTAAGTATTTGATAGGCTAGTGTTAGCAGGTTTGTCAAAGTACCCATTGGAGGCCCAGTGATGAATAGCTGGACCAGTGAATGGTAAATATATGCGAGACTCCTGCGGAAGGTCTACTGCCCTCTTATTACAGCGCTGTGTTGGACTAAATCCTGCAGAACTGCTGCAGTGCAGAAAGGTGGGAGAAGAAGTAAGGGTGAAAGGCCAGGAAAACAGTTGTAGGGCATGGGGCAAGGTAGTTATTTGTCAATATGCTCATGGAAGAAACTGTAATTGCTGGAGAGCTGGCCTTGGAGGTATGTATGAATTTGTGATCCCATCCATCTCTGATTAAAAAGCCTCGACCTTGTGTTCCTGTAAATTATGTGTCTCCTTTACTTTGAATTTCTGTTTGTAGTTGACGCTTACCCTAAGGTATTTGGTGGAAATGCATAAAAGTTATTATTGTCCTGGGGGGCAGAATGTTCCACCTGGCTTTTTTTTTTTTTAAGAGTATTTCTGTAAGCTAAGGCCTTTTGCCAGTGTGAACCATGCAGTGACTTGCTATGCTGTAACAACTGGCTGCCTCAAACATAGGGTATGAATTTAAAGGTCACTGAAGAATTTATAGAGTTAATGATTTATTTCATCTGTCACTTCAGACAGAAGAATTACAGGCTCCGTCTTGCCCAGCTGGGAAGAAACTTAATGCTGACTGCAGACGGTTTTTGCACTACAGTTTATTACTGGTGTGTGCTTGTACTTGGAGATTTGATTTGTCCCCACCTATTCAGAAAACTAATTTTAATCTTAGTCTTGCAGCCTTTCTCTCCTCTGAGAAATAGGACCTTTCCTGTGCCAAATTGCTTCTTATGAGTAGGAAGCAGTGGTAAGGTGCCTGTGTGGCACTGGGATGCTCGATCTGTGCATTTGTCCGCCTCCCTACATGCTCCCCCACTAGCTGGGTTGACCACCCTGTGCCTACTCCCTGCTTCATGGCTACAGAAGCAGGTTTGACTTGTGTGGTATGGTCATAAAAACAGGTTGGGCAATTGTTCAGATCTAGATGGTGCTGGGCAGGCATGGGCTACGCGACAGGGACCCTCAGACAGCACTCGCCACACATTTGCATACCTTAGATTATCCTTGTTGTACCCTTGCTTCTCCTTTTCTCAGGCCCACTCTCCTCCCAAAGAAACATCCTGCCCCATTTATGGTTTTCCCGTGGGTCCCAGTTCTGTGACATCCATAATCAAATCTGCTATTTCTGATACTATTCTCTAGGCATTTTTAACCCTAACTGGTATTAGTGAGATGGTTGCCCAGTGCTGCTGGCCTTGCAGTGGGTAAACCAACTAAAGATGTGAGGGCTTGGGTGCTCCAACATCACTGCTTGATACTGAACTGCTTGTGTTTGAAGACTGGGAGGTGAGCTCCTCAAAAGCACTTTGAGTTGGCCTCTTTGAGTCTGCTCTGGGTGATCTTGATGGTGACAGAGTTAAATGAACACTCTGAAAATTCTACGTGACAACCCACCTGGAGGGATTTGATGTTCCTGCTGCTGTATTTTTGCTGAAAGGTAGATAACTTTGTTTATTTTTACTCTACAGGCAGAAGCGCTTGTGTGGGATAATGATGTATTGGCTCACACCCAGGCTGTTGCCAAGGCCAAATATGAGTTTTTATTTGGCTTGGAAGAAGACAAACCTTCAGAAATGGGTAAGTGCTATGTATTGCTATTGCGTGCCTAAATAAATAAATAAATAAATAAATAAAATCTCTTAAGCCACTCAGGAAAGTTTTGCAGAATCTGCTGTCTAATGACCCCCACCAGGGCTTGGGCACTGTGCTGTGCTGCCTTTTGCTGGATCACAGTGCAAGCACCAGACTAAAGGGCCCTGATGCTGTGGCCCCAGAAAATGACAGCAGTTCCCTGTCTTGTGCCCCCACCTTTCTCTTTGGCTCACATGGGCCACCTTGATATGACAGTGGGGATTTGTGTGCTGGAGATGTGTTGGAGGAGGGAGTCCCAGCAATTTTGCAGCAGAGTCGTTTCAGCCACGCGTTCTGCAATTGCAGGTACTGGAACACAGCCATCTCTGCCTGGAGGTCCTTCCAGGAATGCCCTTTGTGGTCTGCACTTTGCTCGTCCTACAGCTAGAGGTAGAGAAGATTTTAATTTGATGCTTGAGGTGGTACCTGAACTTCTTCATTCTCTGTAGTTAGTAATTCAAAAAATCCAGGCGCAGTACATAATGCTATGTCTAAAGATCAGTCTTGTTTGTGTTCTTTTCTTGTAAATACAGGGTGTTTTCTACCTTTTCACAGCCCAAGCTTAGAAGAAAAGAAAGGTAGTTACGATACCTTTTCCTCTTGCCCCATCATAATTCTCAACAAATCCTGTCCTCTTTGCAAAAGGGTTTCTTCAGGCTATTTTCTTTGCACCTTGATCCTCTCTAATTGCAAACTTTCTGGGACATCATTTTTAATTAAAGAAGACTCCCTTCTTGCCAGAGAAGGGCAGCACTCTGTACAAGAAACAAACTGTAGCCTCCTCCACTTCAGTGAGGAAATGGGGAAAAAAAAAAAGCAGAACTGAAGACTGGAAAGTGAGTAAACAGTTTCTCCCTGGATTTTCTTGGTCTTCCACTTGGGAAATTGTAATTGCAGAGGGGAGGGGGAAAAAACCAAAACAACCAAACTGTCCTCATTTAGGTATTTTAAAAACTTTTACAGATTGCCACAAAATGTGTATCAGATTATTACATGAATCATGATGACCTCATTTCTTGTTTGGAGAGACACAGTGTGAGAGCACTGTCAGCAGGCATTAGTACGTTTCCGGAGATTGGCATTAAATACAGTATGCTGTGTCTAATAAATCCAAGTGAATCTACTGTTACTACTAACCAAAACAATTATCAAATGTGATGGGTATTCTGAACGACCGGGTACTGAGCCCTAAAATAAAGGGTGGGAAAGAATAAGTTGGGTATAGTTTATATATGTACTTTTCTGTATTTTTTCTGTGCTGCTTCTTGCCTGAATCTCCTTCTGTTCCTGTATTAATCAGAAACTACCATTAGGGGCTAAGAATTAGTGAAATGGAAGTGACTTCAAGGGAGTGTTTGCAAATGTTTAACAGTGGTTAACACACAATATTTGTGAATTGTACCCGAAAACTGGATGACATTGTGCCTACCTAGGCTGGCTTTGTGCTGTCACAGACAAATGCATCCTTTTCCAGGAAGATGTTTGCCCACAATGGATAAATGAGAGTGTGTCCCCTTCTACTTTTTTCCTTCAAGTGAACAGGTTTTAACTGCTTATTAAACTGGAGATGAAGGAGGAGGGTGTGACTGAGGGCACAGTAGTACAAATCCAGGGCTCTACACACCAAATTCTGGCTTCCTTTGATTCGATATATGTCGATGTGCATGCCATGACATATGTTTTGGCAGGAAGCAGCTATGCCTGAAAGTCTCTGTCTCCAGCTCTGGGAGGAGTTCAGATGGGGAGGGGAAAAACACCACCAAAAATCCAGACAAACTCACCATCTTCTAAAGCTGCTTTTGAAAGAAAGAAGACATGCTTTTTGTGGGTCCAAGTGTGAAAGATTTCAAGCAAATGAAAGATGGGCAGGGCCAGGAGTTTAAACTGGTGTTTAAACTTGATCAAATGAACAGCTTGTTACCATGGGCAGTAAAGCTGAACTTTAATTTGTCTAACACAAATCAGTTCACCTGTGCCTTGGCTGGCCTCAGAAACTGAATGTAATGTGTAAGCTGCTGAATGGCTTAATTACTTCTGCCTCCTAGTTTATCCTTTTCCTTTCGGCCACAACCATATTACTGAAGCCCTGCTATATGCTGTTGAGGGTATAAATTTTTTAATTGGGTACTAAAATACTTGCATTGGACAAGCCAGTTTTCACAAAGAAGGAGGAGTAAGGGGGGGTGACTGTGGCAAGTCACCCCCTAGATGGGAGTCTGCAGACTTTTTTAATAAGGTGCCGTTTTGTCTTCCATGTTGAAGCTTGTGGTCATTTTTGTAGGTGAGAGGAGGGGGAAAAAAAAAGCTAAATGCCTGCAGAAGACATGTTTCATCGCTGATATTCAAATGCTAATAAAGCTGCCACGTTAAAAACAATTACTCCTTATTTCTCTCCTTTGCTGCTCTCAGTCTGGTTTTCTCTGGGATATTTGTGATCCCTGATGTTCTCTCATCTTTACGGTGCGACGCCTTTTGTCTGGCTCCTCTCCTTTCTTGCCTGTTGCCCATCTCCCTGCCCTGGATACATCAGTTGGAGCAGAAGTGGGTCCAGGACCCTCAGCACATCACTGGAGGGCTTGGGGTGACATGTCTCCCTGCAGACCCCTGCTTATGGGGCTGCTCCTTGCTGCCGTGGGAGCAGGGAGGATGCACCACGTGGGACGCACACTGGCCGCCTTCCTTGGCCAAACCCCAGTCTTCTGCCTTCCAGCAAAAGAAAATGTTTTTCAAAAACTGCATTTATCTGGGTTGGACAAGACGTCTTCTCAGCCTTGTTGACATAAAGGGCACTTGTTGTATATGGAAACATACCCTCCTCTGGAATCAGCAGTGGAAACAGTGATCTCTATTGAGCAGCCTTATCTTTAGGCTTGGGCATGCTACAGAGTACTGATTTTTATGCATTTGCAGTTAATGCATTTAAATACCAAAAAGAAAAAAAGTCCCAACAACATGACTTAGGCCTAAAAAGTGCTTTCTTGGGGAAAAAAAAAAGGAGATGCTACAAAATAATTGCTTAAATAAATATGAATGCCAAGTACCCTGTATTTCCTGTTACATGAGAAAATAAATCCAAAACAGTTGTTAGGAAGAAAATAGCTTCTTAATACTTATAAGCAGTCTTTGATGTTTCTAGGAAGAGAAAGCTTTCACCCCTCCTCTGTAACAGAAGGTTTAATCTCATGCTTCACAAAAAAGCCCTGTACAAATAGTCCCCGGGTTGCTATGCAAATCTGGTCTTTCCCAACAGCTGCTGGAAGAAGCTTGTTTTTGAGTTCCTGGTGAAACAAATAGCTTTTTGGAAAGCCTGTCACTTGCTGTTTTGTGTACAGTGAGGTGTCATGAGGCAACTGAGCTCATTTAACAGCTTCCTTCTGCCAAAAGAGATGGTCCCAGCTGCACACTGCCATGGATTGTCTCATGCTAGTTCTTGTGCTCATCTGTTTTCTTACCAAGCTCAAGCCAGCAAAAACTGAGTAATAAAAACCTCAAAAACAATGCCAAAAAAACAATTCCAAAAAAAAAAAAAGGTTTACTTTCTCCTGTCAACGTGTGCTGAATCACTTCTGCAAGGGTTAAAACAGCACCAGAGCTGACACATGAAAGAAAATTAAATATATACTTTAACCCATGCAGCTTTCCCCTTCCTGAACCTGAATCATGGAAATGATTGCTTTTGCTGTAGAATTTATTGAACTTGTTTCAGGAGCAAAGGAAGCACACAATGACTGGGTTTTTTTTGTACCAGCAAAGCCTTTTCGTGATCCTGTGATGCTGATTTAAGCAACCTTAAGAAAATTACCCCAGTAACTTTCTGTAAAACTAGTATCACTAACTTACTAGGTTGTCCTTTGCTCTTCTGCCTTGCTTGCTTTCCCTCTGTCACTTCAGCTCATGCGTATCCAGCTCTGTTGCACCCTCCTTGCATTGTATGGATGTGGCACCTTCCTGATCCTTACTCTAAAAACTGCCCTTAGAACATTCTCACGTCATTCCCACACGTTGCATCGTTCTCACTAGCTCAGATTGCTGACTGTAGCCTTGCCCAGTGCTTCAGCTGCATCGCTTTCCGTTTTGACGCACGACCCTTTGTCATATTTTCATCTCTTGCTCTTTCCATCTCCAGGCAATCCTGAAAGTCCCTGGTCTGGTATCTTCCCCCCTAGCTCTGCTTTCCTGAAAAGGTGCAAACCAGGATTTTCTGAGGGCCTGATTTTCACATTCATGTTGCTTAGTTATGGTGGACAGAGCCTGGGAGGATAGGTACATCAGATGTGCATTTAAAAGTATGTCCTGCAACATTTGCAAGGGACACATCCAAAGCTGGAATCCAGAAAGTTCAGACCTGTGGTGCCCTCACACAATTAAAATCCCATCATCCTGTGTTGTGTACTTGGGTCTACCAGCTTTTTTCTTAGTTGTTGTCTAGTGTCCCACTGCATTTTCTAACACACTGAGGACATGTAGGAGTTTTTAAGTAGTAGTGTGTAATAAGTTTTCTTATAGATATCCCTGATGTTGCTGTGTTGCTGGTTGGTAATGATGTAAAGAGAAGCTTAACTTTTGAAATTTACGTCTTTGGAGGTACTGTACTAAAAGGTACTTTTCTGGTTGAGTTTGTGTACTCTCAGCAGTGGTTACTTCTCCAGCACCAGCCTGTTGACCAGCTGTGCTGAGTGCTTCTCTTTCACGCCAATGCAGAGTGAACCAGGTCATTTTCATCTACTGCTTGGATGTTCTGAGGAGCAGCAAGCTTTTACAGCGCTGTCAGAAGAGCACTTCTGACTCTGCATGTGGAAAAATGAATGCCAATGAAGGAGGACAGCTTGCACTGTGCTCTGCTTCTCAGCTGCGTGAGGTGGAGCTGTCTTTCTGTCTCCCTTTGAATTTCTGAGTCCCTCTTCCTGGGGCTGAGTGAAGCTGGGACACGCTCCACAGCCGTCAGATGTGGTATGATGGATGGTTGCGTTTCCAGTCCCAGGGAAAGGAAAACTAAAGGGGTGTGAGGCATTATGCTAAGTCCCTTGCTCTGCAGGAGGAAATTGAATGTCCTTGTGACCTGCACTTGAAAGCTGGCTAGTTCAAGTTGTCATAACTTACAGCTGCAGGTAGGAGATTACCACATCCTCGACTTGGTAAACAACGGAGTTGTTTGAAGGCCAAGGGTTTAGTACAAATAGCTATTAAAACACAGACTGTTTGTTTATTGTTTTTTTTTAAGGTGCAGAATTAAGCACTCAGAAGTTAGGAGATGCCAGAGTTAAGACAGTAATTATCTCCCTGTCTGTGGGCTGTCAGCTGAATCCGAGAGCTGCCCTGACATGAGTGCACAAATATTTGGGGTTCTGGTGATGCTGGCAGCCCATTGGTGGTGTCTGGACACTTCAGACACTCTGAACACATGTGGTGCAGGCTGAGCTCAGCTGAAGCTTGCAGGGATCAGAAACACTTTCCCGAAGGTGGTTGGGCCCTTCCCTTCTGTCAGGCAGACAGAAAGCAATGCATCCAGGTCAGTGGACACAACAGGAGAGGCTCAGCCAGCTGATTTGGCTGGCTGTAGGCAGGTACAGTGGGGCACAGCTATACTTTATGGGCTTCTCTCCTCTCTTTGGCTTCAGCCCCATCACCTGGTGAGACGGGCAGCACACCCAACACAAGCCCTCTGTTGTGGTGTAGCCTTGATTCATCTCTGAAGCTTCCTGAAGGACAAGATGCATGTTATCCTGGTACTGGACATGGCTTGATAGTGAACATGGAGAAGGTGTTTAATTAACATTATGTGGGTAGGTGCCATTCTGGCCTGGTATTGCATGGAAAAAGTGTAACACGGGGTACGGCAAGTTTTTTTCCTGTTTGCAATTCACCACTTTAATAAGTGCCTTCTGCTCTAAACCCCCGTGTTCCTTGTTTAGCTCTGTCCAGTTTCCTGAGGAAGGGAATCTCATTCACTGTGTGAGCTTGCTCAGAAGTTACCATGCAAAGTCCAGCTGTGTCTTTAGCAGCAAGTACTTGGGAGCCTGGGAGACACACATGTCCCTCTGTGCCCTATTTTTGTTTTAGCTGTGTGTGTAAGTTGATATCCAGCTCCTAGGGTGCTTTGAGGACTGCTTAGCAAGCTGTCTCTTAGCCTGGCTAATTGGTCCGGAACCCTGAAATGCAGTAAGGGACATCCTTGATTCTGCAGCAGCTGCTGCAAAGATCCAGAGTTTCTGGGATTTGTGAGTAGTACTGTGGGATTTTTTAAGACATTGCTGCTTGCTCAAAGTCCGGTGATAAATTTTCTTATCTGAAGAGATCTTTCTGTTTGCAGGACTTCTTGAGGGGTTTAAAAAGATTCTTGAAAAATACAGTATTCTAAATATGCAACATTAAGGACAAGCAGAGAGGTTATTAGGACTTTCTAGACACTGAAAGGAGCTGTCACTGCTCCAGAAGTTTGCTCTTTCAGCTGAAGGATCTTAGGGAGCTTTTAAAGTAACTGTTACTATCACTGTGTGTATCTACACTTAGAAAATCACTTGTTAGCTGCTTTCTTTATAAATCACAGCAGTGGAAAAAACAGAAAATTTTGGATTCTCTTTGGATCTGTCTTTTGAATTTTGCACTTAAGACTTTTCCAAACATAAGTCTTAAACCAACTCTTGAGATTCTTGAGAGCCATGTCACTCTAGGGGGTGGGGCTTTAAAGAAGAAATGTAGTAAAAGTAGAAAAGAAATGTAGTAAGACTCATCCACGCTTTTACATCAGGCTAGGGAGCCCAGATACTCCCTTTGTATTCCCTCCTGTTCCCACTCACGCTAGCAGCTGTTTCACTCTATCCTTTTGCTTTCCAGGGTAATGACCCTTGGGACCGAGCTATCTCACTGACCATCTGTGGCCCACACAGCAATTTGGAGTGGATAATCCCTCACACTAAACCCTCCTAGCACCTGCTGCATGTTAGTTTTGGACTTTGTGCTGTTGTGAGCTCACTGTACGCTTGTGAGCTGCTGTGGCAACGTGCCATCCTTCCTGCAGCTGGGGGAAAGGTACGAGGCTCCCCAGACCACTCTTGGTTCAGTGGGGTTGAGGTGACACCAGTGCTCCCAAACCCTGCTTACCACTGGGAGATAGATAGTTAAAATCTGGGTGGGGGTGGGGGTAGGGGGAGGGGTGTGGAGAATTTGCAACTGAGTCACAGCATTGCTTACCTCAGGGTGTCCATCAGGAACAGGGGTAGAAGGTTTGCATTTGTTAAAACACACACACACACACACACACACACACACACTCAAAGAGACATACAGTGACCCAGGTATTTCACATGCTGGCTTGGTCGTTACTTTCGTAATGAACAGGATTTACATTCTTAACCTAGCAGCTTTTCTCACTCTCTGTTTTTCAAGCTGTGACCACTCAGGCATCACATCACCTTCCAACTCCAGGTGCTGGGACTTGGCTGGCAGAGACATTCGTGATGAATTTACCTACTGTAGGCATGTGTGTCCATGTGTGTCCAGTGGCAGACTGTAGGTTCACCTAACACAGCCTCTGGTTTCCCAGAAACCCCAGAATTTGAGGAACTATGCAGGCAGTTCTGGTCTGCAGGAACTGTCAGTCCAGTCCGTTCAGTCAGTCCAGTCCAGTCTGTTCCAGACGCAGCAGTAAGCAATACTGTTCTGATAACTTCTTCCAGTATACAGCAAGCCATAGGTGCGTAATTTCCTGGGCGACACACTGCCCCTGAGTGCTTGCAGGGGGATTATTTTGTTCCCTGAACCGGTCAGTTTCATTTCCGGGAAACCCTGTGCTGCCCACACCACTGCCACGCTGCTTGAGCACATTGAGGGGAAGGCAGATGCTGCCAGGTCTGTGTCAAACCTCCTGCTGGCACCAGCAGGGACCCGCTCCCATCAACTCTTTTTCGGCTGAAGGATCTTGGTCAACGTGGTCGCTTTTTGCATTGTAGGTTCTGCCAGATCTCTGAACCCCTCCACCTTCCCTGCATGTTAGCTAAGGCAGCAGAGACATTTAACCAGGGTTTATTTTCTAGGCAGCTCTCCCCTCCTTCCTCCCTCTGCTGCCCCTCTGCCTTCGCTCACCTTCCCCATTTCCACCAGCTTGTTTTTACATAGTGCTGGTGTAACTTTGCAGGAATGAAGGCCTGGCTCTGCTTCCCACCGCAAGCAAACTGCCCAAAAGCCTGGATTGGCTGCAAGCTGCCAAAAGCCCTGCACCCAGTCCAGCATGGACGTTTGCAGTCCAGTAACAAAAGCACCATGCTTGCATTATGCTAATCCCCCAGTTTTGGCTAATAAAGGACCTCCACGGGCCAGGGAGGACCTATCACAGCACGGAGAATGTCATCATTTGGAAAACGCAAGGCTGCCAGTGATTGTGCAGCATCCCTCCCCTCTCATAGGGGGAGGCTGCTCCATCTGGGCGTGCGCAGGCACTGCCTTGTAAATCGGAATAGTTTTAATTGCCACAGAAGTTGTAACTCGAGGGAGTGCGGGACCAGGAGACACGCGTGACGCCCCCCTCTCTGGCAGGCTGCCATAGTGATACAATGTCATAAATCCTGCCATTTTTTCATTAAGCTCTCTGACCTAGCTATTCATTTCCTCTTAACGCATACATTGTTTTCACTTGCCCCAATTTGCCTGTTACAATTAATGGCAAAAAATGCCAGTACCAGGAAAGCACAACTGGTGTGATGCTGCATGCAGGCTCACCCACGTGCGGCTGGTGATCAGCGCAAGGAGATGGGGAGAAATAAAATGCGAGATTGTCTGGGCTGCTTTGTGAAGCCTTCCAGCTTAGTAATGCCGAAATGCTGCCAGGCATCCTGCGCTCTAAAGCCAGCACACGACTCTCAGCATCACCATTCTGCCCGTTTCTTCCCTTATGGATGTGGCGGCTAAGCACAGACGTCTCCCTGGCATACCGTCAGGCAGCCTTGCTGGAAGGGAATTTTTTTTCCCCCCCTGCAAGCTGCCAAGGTGGACTTCTTAGCTCCTGCGATAGACTGAATGAGACTGCAGTTCCCCCATCAGTTTCATAATACTCAGAAAGCATCCATTTACATCATTGTGTGCAGTGCAGGGCAGCAGCTGCCAGGAAATTTGAAACTATTTTGATTCCAGTTGACTAGAACAGCAGCAATTGAATTAGCTGGTATCGCTATAGATAAACTGATGATCTGTGCATTTTATTTCTTTGACCAATGGGTAACTGCTGGAGCTACAGTAACCTCTGTGAGTAAGGAGACTGTTCAAGCAAATATATCTAATTTCTCGAGCTAGCTAATATATATATATATATATACTGTAGAGACACTCACACCATTCTTTTGTAAAATGTACCTGTAAACAAAATGTCTGTCTATGCTTGTAATTTGTGCTTTGCTTCCTAGAATTTCCTTATATTATGCTGTAGACAAGCTTGCTTGAGATGGAATGGTTATTTACCTATGAAATATCATATCTATGCCTGATTTAAGTCATGAATTCTTTCAACGCCTAGTCATCAGAAAGACTGCCAACTGCTGTTAGGTTATATTTGCCCGGTTTCAATTTTCTAGCCACTCACCCCCTTTCTCTTTTAGCTTTTTCTCACTCCATTTAATTATCTCTTTTTTTTCTTTCCTTTTTCCTTTCCTTTTTTTTTTTTTCTTTGTTGAAAGAAGCCACCTTCAATGCAAAGTAGAAATTGGTGTTACCTGAAAGTGTGTGTCCTTTCTCTGTTTGTTTGGTGATGGTTTTTTTTTTTCCCTGCTCATCTTCAGTGCGGTCCTTAAATTTTGTGGTTGCCTTTCTAGCCTTGTTTGTAATGCAGTCATATTGGGGGATGGGGTTGGACAGGATATGCCAGTAGCTGCAGCAAGACATGATGCTGTGGTGGTGGATGGGAATAAGGGAGGAGTTTTTCTTAAAGAGCTCAAGCTCCTCTAAGCTCTGGTACCTGAAATTAGCTCTCTGAGCAAAGGCAAAAGCTTTGCACCTTTTAGGAGCGGGGAGTTTACTGCACGAAGTGGAGACTTCAGTCATGGGCATGGTGGTACCTAATACAATGGGGACAATCTTCTGCTTTGGTGCCATATGTGAGTTTTTTTTTAATCAGGCATTAAATTAGGCAATGGTCCTGCAGGATGTCGTGAAGGAGAGAATCCCACTGACTTCTGCTCTCGTACGGCGGCAGCAGCAGCAGCCCTTTGAGAGCAGGGCTGCTGGTGCCTCACTGTAGAAAAAAGGCTTTACATTTCTGTTGTGAAAGTGCTCCTCTTGCCCAGGTGAAACGTGGCTTGTGAGTGTGGCAGAGAGGAGTACCCGTGTGCACGTCCCCTCCTCCTGCACCTCTCGCAGTGCCCGTGTATGTGCTCTGTTCACGTACCTTTTGAAGAGCCTGCTGGGCTTGCCAGAGGGTAAAGTTTGCTTGGGATGAAGTTCAGGAGGAGACGTAAATGAGAAGCTTACTTGGGGTTACTTACTGCCGTCAGCAGCGGCCGCTGGTGGCAGATGGGGACGTGCAGCCGTGCATTTAGCATTCACTGCCAGAAACAGGGCCGCCTCTGTTTCCCTCGTTTCAGTTCAGAAGCTAAGATAGCAATTAGCAGAGACGAGCCTGGCCCCTTGGCAGGGTCTGTGTGTGGTGCCTTGGCAGGCCTTTGGCCTCTGGTGCGTGTTGGCTGCAGCCCAGCCCCACGGGGGGCCTGGGGCCGGCACTGTGGGCTTCCTTCCAGCCAGGCGGGGTGCCTGGGTTGGAGGGAGGCGTGGGGGGGTTCTGGCTCCTGAGGCGTCCTGTGCGGCCTTCCTTCAGGATGTGGCCAGAGCAGGCAGCCCAGGCAGTGCCATGGCCAAGGGGCTGAGGGCCTGAGGAAGCTCCCAGCCGGGGACACCTCCCGATGGCAGGTCTCCAAGCTGAGAGTTGCTGTAGGTGGAGCTGTGTCCACCTGTGTCCACCAGGAGGGGTTTTCCTTAGCGTTCGTAGAGGCTGACTCCCTGTTGGCAGTGCTCCTCTCTTAAGACATCCTGTCTCCAGACACATGCTGAGAGAGCAGCGAGCACTAATGGTGCTGCATGGGAGCAGGGCAGGGCTGCAGGGTGGGGAGCCAGGGCCTTTTGCTGGCCTGGGCTGGGTCCTGGTGCAGGGACGTTGCAGCCACACAACATCGTTCTCATCCATGAGTCCATCCTGGTGGAAGTGTGTCCCTGTGGCAACCTGGCACCTGTGCCATGAAGCGGAAGAGCTTGGGATGCACCCACGCAGTGCATGGCTGAATTGTGGGCAAAGGGGGCTGTTTGAGGCTTTGGGCACTTAGAAAAAGCACCATGCCTGGAAAAGCTCACATGGGAAGAGGGACCTTGCTGCTTTCTTCAGAATCCCCGTGTATCTGTGTGTTGGAAACTCTGCTGTGAAGGCAGTCTGGTAATGCAGAAGTGGAGAGGGCATCCATGTCCCTCACAACTCCTTTGGCCCTTGTGGCAAAAAAAAGGTCCCTGATTTGTCCAGTCACTGTCCGTACCAGCAACCAAGTCATCTAGGTGAAACCTGACCCACTGAAGTTTTATTACGGAGTGATTGAATCCACAGCATGGAGACATTTGATGAACCTACTGGGGAAGAGACTGTGGTTTGGCATGGTCTGAGTCTGTCACTTTGATTCTGCACCACACACAGTGATGTGCAGCATTTATCCTGTGGCTACATGTACTGGATAGTGAGCAGGTGTGACCTGCTGCTCGCCTTTGCAAACCACTGGCAGATAGATAGCCACGTTAGTGTGGTGCTGAGCTCAAGTTAAATTATCGTCCCTTTCGCCTGGAACTCAGCCTATCATTAACCACAGCTGCATGGCTTCCTCCTCAGAAATAGCTTGTGGCCAGCCTGCCTTGGAGCGGGGCTGGGGACTGGTTTGCAATGCAGCACCTAGAGATGCACCTCAAGTGGGGCAAAGCATCAGAGTGCAAGTTGGTGTCTGGTTTCAGAGCTGTCACCCCTTACGTTTTTCAGAGTAGGTGTTTGGATCTGATCCCCCTGTTGTTTGTTTTAAAGCACTTTTATACTCCAGGCCAATTTTTTTCCAGAAGGGTGCAGCAAATGCAGCTGTTGCTATTTTGTTTGTTTGTTTTCCCAAAAGCGCAGTTCCTCATTGGGCTGTGATATAAGGTGGCCAAGCATCCGTCATTGTGTCATCTATGAGGTCCCTCTGAGGACAGCTGGCTCTTTGTTACCCCACAACAATGGGAGCCACTGGGTGCTCAGCACTTGGAAAATGGGACCATCCATTTTTACTCCTGCTTTGTTTACATCAGTTGGAAAAGCAGCAGGAAGAGGGGAAGGGTAGCGAGCTTTTTGTGCAGTGGCGAGTTTGCTGCAACAGAAAATGTGAACTGCTCGGCATGAATGTATCACAACCTGCAGTTACCTGAGTTGTTAAAGGAAGAGGGTAGTTCTGGCAGAAAGTTAAATTGCTCATTAATTGCTTTATAATTTAGCTAATTGGTTTAGTCAAGGCTGTGGAATATATGCGGTGTGGCTGATTATCTTCCCAGTGTTCCACCTTTACAAGGGAAAATGACCTAAATAGTGGGGGGGGGGGCTGTTTTTTTTTTTTTTTTTAAATAAAAAACCCACATATGGCGCATCTGTGGATGGATATCAGAATTCTGAGTATCTGCTTTCTTCAGCCCTTGTGCCTGGCCTGTGGCCTCACACTGTGCATGGGCCACTGGCACCCTTTCTGAAGTGTAGCAGACATTTCTGGCATTCCTTCCTCCTCAGTACACACTCCCAAAGTAGGGCTGCCCAAAAACTCCTGTGTAAAAGGACCAGTTCTGGATAACTGCAGTGTGAGAGCATGCAGAAGTGAGTTCAACTGAATGGCATTTTCCCTGCAGGGGAGAGTGTAGTTACTCTGTTAGGAGAGGGCTGGGAAGGGAGGTCAGGCTTTTTGCTTAAGCATGCGGTGGATAAACCCACACTCTCTGATTTTCTTTGCAGGTAGTGGCCGTGGAAGCAACACTTTGCTCCCTCATACCATCATCAATGAATTTCCAGAGTATGGCACCGTAGAGCCAAGTGGAGAAGCTCTGAGGGCTCCATCACTGCTCCAGGCAGAGCCTGTGACATGCAGTCCAGAAAGACAGGACAGTCACCAACGGGTACCTGGCAGGCCCCTTCCTCAGTGTGCGGCTCCGGCAGAGAGTTTGAGACCTGATGCAGGGGCATCACAGCTGAACGCCCCAGAAGAAGGGTTGCAACCTGTGGGTAACCTGCCAGAGATTATGAAAATCTCTCGACGGCTGGAAGCAACAAAGGTGCAAGAGAGAGCAAATACTTCTCTTGATTCAGAGACACAAATGGAAAAAAAGAGTATTACTGGCAGCCAAAATGCGCAGGCAGCCAGAGAACCAGTTTCAGCAGGCCAAGAAAAACCCTCAGACATGCCTCTTCCATCTGAACGAACAGCTGAGGAAAAAATGCATTTGATCGTAGAGAAAGATCTGGCTGCAATATGGACTGGGGAAAAGCAGTCCGAGTCCTTGCAAGCCATCAGTTATAAAGCTGAGGAGGTCCACGCAGCACAGGAGACAAGCTGTCATAGACCATCTGCAGCAAACCTGGAAACAGCCAGCAGAGTGGAGGGGTGGGCGCATTTTGAGGAGTTTTCAGCATACAGTCAAGGCAAAATGCAAATGGGTCCTGAGAGGAGGCTCTCTAAAGAGGCAGCTGTAAGCAAACATGTAGAATTTCAAGGGGTGGAGATTTTATGGCTGCAAAAAGCTGAGGAGCAGAAAAGAAAGAAACACTCGCTGCTGGAGGCTGTGTCCGTGGAGAGGAAGACGTTCCCCAAAACATCCAACCACCCTGCACCACTGGTGGTCTCCCCAGGCGTGGTCTCCTCTCCGGACAGCACGTGGAGGAGGGAGGTCTGTGAGGGCCTGAGTCTGGGACCTGCTGCCTCTGGAGCCACTCCTCTAGCACTGGTTGATGAAAGTGGGGAGGATGAAGTTTTTGTGAAGGACGAGAAGCACAGCGACGAGGAGATGACTGCACTAGTGAGAGGCCAGGGCAGGTGAGATGGTGCTTGAGGGGCAACAGGGGGCAGGTGGGGTTTCTCTTGTCCCAAGAAAGGGACAAAGCTTGTGCCTACCCCTTTAGGAGCTCATGACAAGCAGCAAATGTTAATCTGCTGCTTGCAGCGTGATGGCAGTGGTAGCACCTCATGCCTGTCAGTGGCTAGTGCGTGAAGTTGGGACTGAACCCCATCCACACCACCTTGCTGAAGTTAGAAGTCCATCTCAGATTTAGAAACACAGAGGTGTCTCTTGTTTGCAGAGTAATGGCCGTGTGACAAAGCACCTGTAACAGGTGTAGTTGGGATCCTGACATGGGATGTACTTAAATATAGGCAGCATGCAGGCCTGGACATAGGTGCTGGGCCAGATTTTCTGGTTTTGGGCAGAGTTCATGCAAGAACAGCATGAGCTCCTCTGAGAATTCAGATAATGAAGATGTTTTACCCAGGATCTTGTATGTTATAAGAGAGTAAATGCTGTGCTGAACTTTCTGTGTTATCTATCTATGTGTGTTTATATAATTTTAGCTATATATATTGAAAAAAATTTGTGCTGTTTTTCACAAGAGCATTCTGATTTGCTCACTTTTCTTTCCTGATGCACATCTGTAACAAAGCAAAGGGTCCCACCAGTGCTCACTGAGCAAACAGTGCCTGCTCTGACCTGGCAGGCTGTTTGCTGCTGAAACAACAGGGTCTCAGCAACAGAGGTGCTCCTGCCTCTGCACCTCGGGATCCGCAGAGTTTTGCTTTGGTGAGCATGTGGAATCACTCAGGTGGACAGCCCTGAAGTATTTGGTGCAGTGGAGAAGAAAACTTCCCGCAGGGGCGATGCTAGACCTTCGCCTTTGCATCTGCAAGCAGGCTGAGTCTTCTCCCTTAAAATTAGCTTCTCCTGGCCCTGAGTTTTCCCTTGCATTTACTTCCTTTTGTGTTTTGGAGGGATTTCCCCCAGCCTTTCGCTGAAGATCCCAGCCCTGGGACTGGAGAGCCAGCAAACTG
The DNA here is from genome assembly GCA_025769975.1 of Gallinago jamesoni. Classification (NCBI taxonomy): domain Eukaryota; kingdom Metazoa; phylum Chordata; class Aves; order Charadriiformes; family Scolopacidae; genus Gallinago; species Gallinago jamesoni. The sequence continues at coordinate 51,069,680 of JAOQGH010000019.1, read as the reverse complement.
TCCTCTGGGGGCAGAGGTCCCATCTGGTTGTACATCTCCGACCTATGCAGCCTTTGGCATGGCAGTGCTGCTAGTGGAGACCTTACACATTTGTGAGTGCTGCTCTCCTTTGCACATAAGCAGCTGATGCTATCTGTTAGGCAATATTAGGCTTTTGCCCTGCCCCTCTCTTTTACTCAGAAGATTGTTTCTTTTTATGTCCTCAGAGAGGGAGACAGTGCCAATCATGAATAGAGATGGTGCAAGGACAAACTAGTGTTTTACTCACAGTGTCCTCTCTTGCACAAAGCCACGCTGACCTTTCTGTTTGCAAAGATGGAAAGTGAGGAGGTTCACCCAGAGATCTAAACCTTGCCCCTGAGCTGAAACGAGCTGTTTCTGATTAATTTCCAGGATGATGGAGGAGGGAGAAGCAGCCACGGGAGGGTACGAAGATGTCCTTGGGCAGAGGCACTCCGACATCTCCACTGATCTGTACAGCTCACAATTTGAAAATATCCTGGACAATGCATCTTTATACTACAGTGCAGAGTCGCTGGAGACATTGTACTCGGAGCCCGATAGCTACTTCAGCTTTGAGATGCCACTCACGCCCATGATCCAGCAGCGCATGAAGGAAGGCGGCCAGTTTTTAGATCGGACACCAGCCTCTGGGCAGCCAGAATTCCTGCAGCTTCCCCCTGATGGGGAGGTGAAGGGCTGTGGTGAAGGCATCACCAATGGCTTAAGGGATGTTAGTGAAACACTCTTCAGAGGAGACGTCACGGAAGTCCCTCGTTTGGCAAGGTAAAAACAGTGGGTGGTCTTGCTGTGTGCCTGCTGATTCCACACCCCCCCCCCGCCCCGTGTCTGTTTACATGAGTGGACTGTCTTAGAGTTTAGTCTTGCCTCTTGCAACACTGCTTGTTTTCTACACAGAATAATTTCCAGTGTAAAAGAGTGAGCTGCGGGAAAGAAGTGACCTATTCAAACCTGCTCATGATTAAAAAAGTGCAAGTTTAATTTATGAAGGTTTTGTAGGTGATACTTGTGTTGATAAAAGGCTGACTGGTATTGTCATGTCTTTAGGACCTATCACTGGAAGAGTTGTTTGCCAGTTAGAGATGGACCTTACTTGGCTCCTGTTGTACCTGAATTTGTTAGCAGCAATTTTAGGAACAGTTAACACCCTGTGCTCATGGATGATTTGTCCAAATGTAGTTTGTGATTTGAATGTTAAAGGTATATCTTTGGACATAGCTTTTTCTCTTCTAAGGTCAGTGGAGTTTTGCTGGTTACTTAAGCTGGGGCAAGGATTTGCTCCCGTCACATTCACGGGATTAGAGACTTTTAGCTGCTTCTTTTGTTTGTGCACTAGTTAGTGATCGAGAGAGGAGAGAGCATTGCAAAAATGTTAATAATTTCTGTTTAGGTAAAGAGAGAGATAAAAAAACCCCAAGAAACTATTAAGAGAAGAGTCACATGAAAAGCAAAGAGGTGGCTAAGTGGTCAGAAAATACTGTGTAATTGTAGAAACTCACTCTTTGAGCAAACTTTCCTCACCATGTCTTGTCAAAGAGGGTGGGAAGAGTGAAAGGCAGTGACAGGCGAAGTGAGGAGTTGAGCCAAAAGCAGTAATCTGTGGAGAGGTGAGGGACCTTGTGACAAAGATGCCTTGCATCTCCATGTTCCAGGGACAGGATGTTATATAGGAGTCCTTAGACTATTCCCATAGTTGGGGCTAGTCTAGTCTCAGTTTTCCTGGGAGTCAGCAGTGGGAGGTCTGTTTTTATCTGTTTTATTCATTTTGTGCTAGTGTGAAAGAAGTCTTTTAAGCAGAAGTAGCTTTGCTAACTGTATGGATTAAGGTACAGTTTGCCCTTGAAAGAATAGCCAGAAGGACTTTGCAGTTTAGAACATTTTTTTTTCCATCAATCCTACTGGAAAAAAAGTTGTTTAAGCCTTGTGTGACCCTGAGCTGCTTGGTGCCAATAGGCACTAAGTGACTGCTAATCTTCTACAACCAGTATGTAGCCAGAAACTGAGGTCAGTCTTGACACTTGCAGCTCCTTACCTGTACCAAACCCAGAGATTGCTGTAACACTGGGCAGTGGGGGACATAAAGAGCCTATACATACAGACCCTGATTCTGTTAACCTGTAGTTATAGCTTCCAGTATTTAAAAAGTACTGTCAAGTAAGACCCACAATGGCTTATGGAGACAGAAGTTATCATGAAGACAAGGTGTGCTTAGGTAATACTTAGAGACACGTTAGGTGCCTGCCTAGTGTGGATTCATTAGGAATTAGGTTACGTTTAGTTTAAATTTGCAGCCATAGTAATAAACTAACAGAGGATTTTTAAATTCTTCTTTTTTTCCCCCCTAAATAAAAAAAATGAAGAGAAGTGTCCCCAACAGCAGGTTTGTTAGGAAACTCTGCTCTTCTAGTCGGCAGGGGTATTTTAGGGATGAGCCCCAAAGGCACACTCTGGTAAGGTGGGTAAGAGCGCAGCTGCAGCAGTACAGCCATGGATGTGCCCAACAGGGTGATCTTCCAGATAGTAACCTTATTAACCATCCTCCGCCCCCCATGATATTCCAATATCATGTATTGCACCAGGCACAGGTGACTGACAGATCGTGTGTGCCATATATGTTGGAGCCAGTGCTGAATCACGGTGTTACAGTGTGTGGGTGAGGATTGCTGCCTGCATGCAGGGGGCTGCATGGGTTCTATTCGCAGAGGGGTCAAGGCAGTGTGTTGCTGTGATGACACTCAGTTGAACCAGAGATAGCCACCTGAGCCGTGGGTGCTATTTCTAAGAGTCCGCATGCATAGTTGCATTGCCTGAAGCGATCCCAGACTTGTTTTTAGAAGTGAAAGCCAACATGTATGATGACATGTGCAGTAGTCACAGTGGGCACCCTCGTGCCTTCTCTTGTAAATCCTCGTTTCCTGTGTCGCCCCGAACCTGCGGTTGGGGCTGTGGCCTCCCGTGCCCGGTGCTGGCCTGGGGCTGGCAGCGGACGGAGGGGCACCCGCTGGAGTGACCCGGCTCTCCCGGAGAGCGAGGTGGGGACGGCAAGCCCACTGCTCCGCCGGGTGCCGGCAGCCCTCCCTGGCCCCACATCCCGCAGCTGCCGGCAGGAGCTGGCAAGCAGCAGCTTGCCTGCCATACATCACCGAGCCACCGGAGGTCTCTCTGCCCTCTGCCGAGGTGCCAGGGGCTCTCCCTGCAGCCGGGGGCTCCCGCAGCTCCCCCTGCCCACCCTGAAGGGTGGGTGCAGGCAGGAGAGCAGCTGGAGGACCCCATCCTGTAGGGACGGAGGCAGGTGTGGGGTGCCGGCAGTGTGAATAGCGGCAAATGCAAAAGCGCAGTGGGGGAATCTGGGATGCAGAAGCGCTTGGGAGCAAAGCAATGCAACATTGCAGTGTGGCGCTAGAAGCATAGTCCCCTCCCCCTCCTCCCCCCCTCCAGAAACCACATTGCCAAGACAAGCGAACAAAAACCGAACCCAAATCTCAGCAGCTCCTTGCGCGATGGTATTTTGGTGACAGAAGAGACATGTGGGAAAGCGCGTGGGGAGAGAGTACACTTCCAAGTACCAGCATTAATTTATGGGGGAACAGAGTGTGAAATACTGGCAGTTCTTCATGGTCCGGTACAGAAGGGGAGGGTGGATTTGAGAGCAAAGAGTTAATGGTTTACATCTGCAAATTAAAAGCCGTGTGCCAGTTAAGAAAGGAGGAGCGGGTGTCCCCCGTGATCATGCCCTCCTGATATCAGGTGGCTGAGCATCACAGCAGTTCTTGCATCTCTCTGGAGGGATCCTGAGCATAACTGACACACAGACCCTAGATGGCGTAGGGTTTTAATGTGTAATGGTGAGGAAACATAGTCTTTAATGAATAAGCGGGAGGATAACATCCTTCTCTGCTCTTAGGAAATCGCTGACTCTGGGAGGGGTCAGCTCTGGTATGTGAAGGCTGGTCACATGCCTTTAGAATTGAACGAAAAAAAAGGAGGAAAAAAATTATTAGAGGCTTGCGGGCTGCAAGTTCCTATGGGCTCCTGGGTGTCTGGATGTTTCGTCGCTGCTGTCCTCCCTGTCAGCTGCTGGCCGTGGTTAAACACAGTAAGTCCTGGCGAGAGCCGTGTGACGTGCCTGCTCTTGGCAGCTACCCGCTGCGCTTCCTTAGCGCAGGGGGATGTCAGCTGGCCCCTGGGTTTTCCTGGAGGACAGGCTGGCTTGCTTTTGCAAGTAGTCTTTTCCTAGCACAGCTTAGGTGCCTTTTGTGTCTGGCCAGTGGAGGAGAGATGCTTGGGGACAAGGGTATGCAGCTTGCCTTCCTTCAGGAACCATTCCAGCTCTTGGTGTCTTTTGGGGGGGTTTAATCTCTTTCCCTCCCTCTTCTGGGGGAAAAACAAATTTCTGCAGTTCACGTAGCCATAAGTTTCCCCAGGTAGGGAAACTGGGGGAGGAGAGAGAGCATGTGAGTTCTCAGAGCTGAGGGACAGCCTCCCTGTGTATGAGGGTACCACGGGGCCCATGTGAAACGTGCTGAGCCACAGGTTACAAGTGTAATCAAGCTTTGCAGTGGCAATAAAGATACTACATTTGGGCTGCGTTTGGTCCCCTTGCCTTTCTTATCCCTGCAGAGGCATGCAGTCCACTCCATCACACCCAATGTCACAGATGTGCGACACTCCTCCCTTCTCCTGCCAGGGGCTTGTCCTGAGACAGAGCAAGGCTCATCCTTCATATGTGGGAGTTTAGTCTTACTTGCAGAGGCAATAAGGAAGACTGTTTGCAAGGTGGTACTTAGGTGTAGAGCCTGAGTTTGCATCATGTAATCATTTACACCAAATCAGAGTGGGATGAAGGAGATGCATTTCCAAATAAGATATGTCTGAGGGAAAAGTGCGTTTTCTTTGAGTATACAGTGAATGACAGAGCATTGGTGTGTCTAAAACTAAAGTAGTTCTCTCAGTGATGGTCCCCATCTTTCTTTTCTACTTTCAGACTTTAAAGATAGAATTTCTTTTAATCTTTCTTTTTCTGCATTCTTTATAGCAGATTTCCAGTTCCCTCTTCCTTTGTATGCTGCAGTCAGAACAAGAAATTTAAAAAAAACTACAAAAAACTTCTGGCATTTCTTTTCCTGAGTTGTCTTAAAAGGTGTGGTCTTTGTTAGTAGGACATCGCCTAAGATTTTTCGAAATCTGGAGAGAAAGGAAAAAAAATCTGCATCTGTATTGCAGCTCCTAATCCTCAAAAATGCTAAATATTTGCCACCTGCCATCATCTTCAAAGAATTGCTCATGCTCAGCAAATTCTGCAAGTTCTGTTATTTTAATATTTTTTTTTCCTAGAGATGCAAACACAAATTTAGTCACATATGTATTCTTTTGTAATTCAAGGGAGGAAGAAGACAAACTCCCTAAAGCACTCTGGTGGTTGTCAGAATAAGTGCACAAGAATGTAAGCTGCAGTTCCCAATGGCTGCCACGTTTCTCTTAGTGGTTTGGGCCTCATAGTATTTCCCATAGCATAATTTCCAGCAATTTCTTAGTTGGCACTCTGCTTATTCCTTCTTTGGGACAACAAACTTTGTTGACAGATAAAAGCAGTTTTGAGCCCTTTCTCCAAATTGATTCTCTAAGTCTCTTTCCAGTTTATCAGTATCCTGCATGCCAGTTATACTTCTGGTTTTCAGTTCTCACTCTGGTATTTTTGTCCAAGGTAGTCGTATTTGATTTTCAAGGGAGGAGGCATCAGACTCAGTACTTATATATCTAACACATAACCTTCATTCATTCATTTTATTAGTCTGTCCATTTGCAGTCTGGTAGAACTTTTTTCCGCGTTGAAGACCCACCTTGTGACCTGGTTGAATTTTTTTTGTTTAGAGTGGAATCTGTCAAGATCCCTGTGTTCCTAAGCAGATGTTTTTTGGCCTTTGGACATGCCTCAGCTCATGACAAACTCTGGCACCTGGGAGAACTATGGCTGTCAGAAGGTGGTCCTTTATATTTGTGGCCATCTAAATGCCCAGGATAAGAAAAGTTATTCAGAAGAATGCCAATGGAGGTGTCAGATGCATCCACAGCCAGTGTGGAGGCAAGCATGCATGGGAACCCATTTGCCTGCGTGTGGGCTACTCTATCTGTCAGTTTTTGAGCCACTAGCAAGCACAATATGCTGGCACAGATATGTTAAATCCAGGTAAAGATAAGTGGCACAATCCGCAAGGGTAAATTTCTGAAACTGGTGGCATTTTGGCAGCTGAGGGTTTGACCCTTTATCTCACAGTTTACTAACTTCGAAAATGTTGGTATTCACCTTGGTATTCCCTGCAGGAAGGTGCTAACGCTTTATCAAGGCTCTGGAAATACAGAGTTTGTCTTTGCTTTGGCTAAGGAGGTGTTTGCAACACCAGTTTAGTGAGAGTTAGTACAACTGCTTCTAGTTCCTAAATAAACTGTTGTTTTAGGGAAAAAAGGGCTGGTGACTTTTCACCTCTTCAGTTCCCAGCCTCCTCTGAAAATAAAACAAACAAAACAAAAATCCAGGAGCTGACAGAGACAGAAAAGAAAATGAAGAGCCAAAAAAAAAAAAAGTGGAGCAATCAGTTCACTGCCCAAAGCGCCTCAGTATAATGCTGTCAGCAGCTCGACTTCTAAGCTGCCATCTGTTGGCACATCTCCATTAAAGTCAAAGCCATTTAGGTCAGGAAGCCTTCATTCACCAAAACGGAGATGTCTCTGCCAGCTCCTAGTCGATCCCAAAGTGCAGCCTGCCGTCTCATCCATTAGCTGCTACTGGCTGCCACTCAAGCCCCTGTCCACGTTATTGCTGGTTAACTCTCTTCTTCCTCCGTCCGTCTGTCTGCTGGGATAGAGAGGCAGAGCCTGGCGGCTGGCAGGGCGTTGTAGAGGCATGTGTAGCTTCGGACGTGATGTGGGAGCACCGGTGGAGAACAAGGCACTTCTTAGCATGCAGACTCCTTGCTAACACAGCTGGGTGAGCTGTGGGTTGATTGGTGTTTGGTTTTCCTTTACTGCGGAAGTCTCTCTTTTATTATTACTATTAACTATTCTTTTTTACGACAGGCAGTTCATTTTGCTGCATGATTGCACCGTAAATTGCTCCTGTGCAATACTGCTGCCAGTGCTGAAATGCTCCTTTTGCACATCTGCAGGGGAGCCTTAACCAAGAGGTGTAAACACCTGTATTTTTGTGCATTTGTTTTGCTCCCTGCCAGGGAGGACCAGCAGGACTAGCTGCCCTGTTAATATGCACTTCCAGGGCCAGTCTCCAAATGGTTAAACCGAGCCTGAGGAAAGGGAAAGTACTCTGCTGGCTTCCCAGTTTTGCCTCTCTCCCCTGGGACACTGCAGGAGCCTACTGGGGAAATGTCATGCTGGTGCTGAACGCCACCCCCGGTGTGCAGGGGGGGCAGGTGAGCCCAAGGGCTCCCGAAACACTTGGGGGATGAGTGTTTTCTGAGCAGGGTTATGGGTGTATAATGCATTCTTTAGGTCTGGCTTTTGCTTATGCCTGGGGGCAAGTGGACCAGATCCTGAGCATGGGACTCTCCCGATGTACCCAAGAGACTGGTTTCTATGTCAATGCATCTGCCAGAAATACCCTTTGCAGGGGGAACCCCTGGACACCCTCTGTGGCAAGAGCCAGGTTTTCACTTTCTAGGCATGGGGGCATTAATGTAGTGAGATTCCCTTTGCCATCGCTAACCCCTGCCGCAGTGATGTAAAGCACCTGGGGTCAAAAGGGAATCAAAACTTAAGTATTTTTAGCAAAACATTTGTACTTCAGGTGGCAACAGGCCAGCATGTCTGTGTAATAAAGGACATGCTGTATCTCGGAAGGGTTGCAATCCTGTCCCAGTGTGTGGCGGGACTTTTTGTCCAAATGCTGTGATCCCATAATGATAGCATTTGCATTTGCTGTAATACAAGCCTACCAGAAATGGCATTTTCTAACACTTTAGCTGTTAGCTCCCTACTTATGGTCGGCGGGAATTCTTTTAATCAAAGAAAAAAGCAAATGATTACAGGGAGCCAGAGGTTATTTTTAAGCAGCATCGTGCATTTCAGCCCCTGAAATTGACTTTGCATATGCATTTTATTGATAACCAATGGGAGATTGGTTTGTTTACTTTTTACTTTGCTTCTCTCTGTGTGACATGGAAACGCTGAGGTACTTTTTAATGGATCCTCAATCGGTACTCTGGGTTGTAGAAACCAGCCTTCCTTCATGTATCCTGGCTGATGCTGTGCTTGTGAGACACCCACTGAATCGAGTTGCAGCAAAGTGCAGCTGTGTCAGTCCTCAAAGAGGGATCTACTTCAAAGCGTGTCTTTGAAGAGAATCCGTACGTAGGACTTCAAAGCTGCTTAAACCTTTCGGAGTAAAATAGCACAGTGAGTCATCTGCTAGGAAAGGGCATTATTTTTATGTTTATTATTTTTCTCCCCTTCCTACAGTGGTATCTTGGAAGATCCCTGGAGCTTGAGGTAACTGGCAAGGTAAATCTTTGCTTGACGTGATTTTGTGCTCGCTCTCTCCTGGCCCTGGAGAAGCTGGTTCAGAACTGCAGCAAGGCTGCAGCAGACCTGTTCTCAGCCCATCTGTGTGGTCGGTCATTTGTAGCAGGAACTGAGTCACCATGTCTCACTGCTGCCAGGATTTCTTCACTTTCTCTGGTGGGGCTAACTGCATTCAGAGACAGGCCGTTCAAGCATGGCTTCTCAGCTGCCTGAAACAAAATTCAGCCTGTGCCACTGGTCATTTCTGGTTAGCTCTGAAATGTGGAAGGGTATCACTGGCTGGGCAACCACATGTCTGTGAAGAGTTGTCGGGCAGGGATTTGTTCCCTCAGGGCAGGACTTTTCACAGAGGGAAGAGCACTGCCCTGCAGTCCAGGCTGGTGTCAGCAGTATCTGAGTGCTTCTGGCTTTTTGAGGTCCCTGCTACGCTGCCAGGTGAGAGCTGCTGCTGAGGGGCTGTTGAATTAGAAATAGAGCACGTTTTTCACAGCCAGGGTTGATGGTTATGGTTGAGGGGATGGTCTCCTCTGCTTTGGAACCAAGAGGAGAAGAAGGCTTGTAGTGAAGGCATTCAAAACAAGAGAGCCAGCACAGTGCTGCAGAGGGTGATTATCAGCCCCAGCGTGGCTCCCTGGTGGATGCTCTATCCCTGCTGAAAACAGTGTTTTTTCTGGCCCTAGCTTCAGTGTGCCAGAATGCCTCTCCACCCTTCCTTATTTTTGCTCTGATGGGCTCTGCTGGCAAATGCCTGACTTTTAGCCCGCCTCAAAGTCAAGTTGATGTTAAAGGTGTGCAGATTTATTTGAGAGAAAAAGGTTGGTTTCCCCCGTTTCCTCCTCCTCCTCTATTTCCAGAAAGGCCTGGGAAGGTCCTGGCCTTGTCTCATCCAAGCTCCCACTGAAGTCAGAGCATCCAGTGTGCTCCTTCCGTGCCAGATGGATTAGTGTTCCTCGGGGAAGGGCCCCATGTGCATCCAGGGGAGACTGTATGCCACAGAGCGTATGCTGTGCTTCTGTCCGGCAAGAGCTGTAGGCAGTGACAAGCTGGGATTGCTGCTGTGGCTGGGCTGAGGGGACAGGACCGAGGCTGAGTTGTCACACCTTGCCACTCAGTGTCAACTCCAAAGGCAAGGAGTTAGCAGCTGGGGCAGTTGCTTTGCACTGGATCTGAGCTCTTCTCCCAAAAAACAAAATGCTAGCATGCTTTTCCTTTTTGGGACAAACCAGATAATTTATTTTCCCCATGAGTTTGCTAAAAATGAAGAGTATCCCAAGGTTTAAGGCACCTGAAACTGCAGTTACTCATGGTAAGGTTACCAGTTGAAGCCTAGGATACAGGGAGAGTGGACCACTGAGGTACATGGTGCCTATGTCCTTACTGTTATGCTACTGGCCTTGTTCTGGTTTTGTCTGGAAGCTGCAGCCTTTCCCTGACCCTACATTGCTGTGGAGGGTGTCAGTTTCGGTAAAACCCAGGATAGGAAGGGTAGAAATAAGTAAATCTAGAATATTCTTAAACAGAACAAGTGTACTAAGTGCTGAGCATGACACAGGTTGAGATATCTTGGAATTGGGAGCTAAATAACTGTAGACCTGGTCGATAATGGAGTAAGTGAAGAAAATGGTAGAAATGTTTCAGACTCTGCCTAGCTGATATGGTGTGTTAGGGGAAACCAGCTTTACGGATGTTACAGTCTGCCCCTGTTTCATCTATGAGTGTGGAGGGATGGCTGCTGCTGTTAGAAGGTATCGAATTTACCATATCAGCTGTTTATTGAATTGCTGTAATTTCTTCTTGTATATAGCGGTCACAGTCTATGTGCATTCACTGTGAACCTGGGGATGCTTTGGCAGAAGGAGGGAGGGTGTGTCAGGAGTGCATTGATGGAGACAGAAATAAGAAGGTCTAAGCACCTGGTTTCTGGCTGCAGCTCATGTGCTGTGAGACCAAAGCGGTCTGGTTTGTTGTAGCTTCTGTTTCCTGTGTTTTCTGATAGCGGAGATTAATGTAAGAGTCTCTGGATGAAAATCAGCAGCTGCTGCTGTACAGGCAATTACCAGTAGAATCGTTACAGTCCCTTTTGACCTTGAATCTAGGATTAGGAGGAATATAATCTATTACATTTTCAGCCTGCTTTTGTCAGTGGAGATGTCTCGTTTTTATGTGATAGAGTAAAGCTGCATGAGAAATCTATGTGCAGTTTTGCTCTGCATCACAATGTCCTTTTTGGCTCTGTTTAGCTGATAATGCTGCTGTGGACTCTATGTGTAGAAACTGTAGACTGCGGAAGACAGACCTATTTGTAGCCTTGGTCACCTCTAGCCCTTGATTAGAGTCAATTACAAGCACTTTACAGAGGGAGGCGAGTATTATTATCTGTGTTCAGCACCTGGGGAAACTGAGGCACAGAATGAAAAGAGTGCACCCAGAGAGACTCGGAGGTAAGAAGGGATGTCAGCCTTCCCCCTGAGGGGCACTCCCCTGCACTCTCCTAAAATGACGTGTCCAGAAAACAGCTTGCAGCAGTCATGCACAGGGTGTTCGTATTTCCTAAGCCGTCAGTGATGTGGGCACTGAGTCTTCCCACCACCTAAAAAACTTGAGAAATGAAGTCTCTCTTTAATGTTAACAATCTGGTATTTTCCCTCAACAAGACGCTTATGTTATAGACAACCTATATTGTTGATTTGATTGCCTTCTCATACCTATTAAGTAATAAGCTGATTAACTGTTGACATAACTGAAAGAAGAAGCATCCCTTATTCTTTGACACGTACAAGGACCCCCCTCCCCCATCAGAATGAAGTTTTAAATCAGAGGAAGATGCAAGATAAGGTTTCTTACGCAGTCTTTTTAGCTAGTTTTGGTGAGCTGGGTAAAAAGCATGCTATCCTTTTTGCTGGGTGTTCTTCACATCCCAGCCGCGGCTCCAAGAGACAAAACAGAAGCTGGGAGGTGCCGTACTGTTTATTTCACTAAGTGGCAGATGCTGGCACTTGCTTTCTTTCTAAACTTACAGCGGTTTGCGGTAACATTGACTTTCGTAGTGCACTAGTTCCTAGCAGGGTGCAGATGTTTCTTGTCAGCTTTGGCCATCTTTCAGTGCTATAAATATTACCTTTAATAAAGAGCAGTGGTGAAACAGGGCTGTGATTTATGACCGAGGCTCTACAACTTGTCATGGCTTTCGAAGCAATGTCTGTACATGGAAGGCTTTGTAGATGTGTTAGCTCACCTGGTTGTCCTTTGCTCTTGTCAGTTGTTAGAGCTTGGAGTTCGAAACTAGTCAGGCCTGATTTGAATGGAGAAGATATTGCTTGGAGTGTGTGTCACAGGACTCTTGGTTTCTTCACAAGTTTGGAGTAGACCAAATTTAGAGAACTTTGGACATTAGCTCGTGCTTTTGGAAAAGGCTGAGAAGGCATTTCCCACAACAGGAGTATCAGGAGGGACTTTTTTTGTTTCTTAGGGTAGCTGGTGGCTGGTGGTGTCAATGCTGTTGGAATTGTAGTTACAGTATTAATTCCCTGCTAGAGCACAGAGACTGAATCCCTTTTGCTATAGCACCTTATTATTTACACTGAAATAAATGCAAAATCAAACCCCCAGTACCTGTAGGGACAAGTTAAGTGTCTGTTTTCCCCAATACTTGCTTAAAAAAAATTTTACTCGTAGTGTGGAGTGAGGGGTCTGACTCCCAGGAGGCTGTGGCAGACCCTAACGTGATGCTTTTGCTTGTTGTAGCAGCACTCGGAGGATGGAAACAGAGGTGAAATGGGCAAGTCTCATTCCTGTAGAAGCACTGTACACCTCCTTCTCCTAAACCATGCACAGGAAGAGAAGTAGAGCACTGGTGATGATTTGTGTGGAAGGAGGCATGCAGAATAGCAAAGATTTTTATTTTAAGCTTGCATTATATGAGAATCTAATCTTTAAAGGGTTAATAAGTGTCTCACAGACATTTCAGTAAATGGCGAGATAATTGTTACTGGAGTGCAGCGGTTGTTCTAACTGTGGCTTGTCAAGCTTGAAGATTACAGGGGTGTATGAAACCATGGTATGTTGAAGTGTTGTGCTTAAAATCATCTTTAACTCATTCCACTCATATCTGCCCCGTACATGACCCCTGCTGATTTTTCATTAGCCCTGTGTAAATGAGGATTTAGTGGAAAGAATTTCTGTATAGTATTTTTTTGTCTTAGTAGAAATGCTGTCATGCACACACACACACACCCCCACACCAGAGTTGAAATTTTGCAAGAATTTTCATGCCAGTGTGAGAGAATAGCTTTTCCAAAGTGAAAAGTCTGCTAGTGTGCAGGGGTGTGTATGTGGGGGTGCACTTTGGGGTGTGGAAGGCTCTTGCCTCTTTGAGGGAAGAAGCAAAGCAGGCACACAGCTCAGCCAGAGCTTTCCTACTGTAGTAGAGGTGGGAGGAATCTATAAATGCATGATTTATGTAAAGTGCCCTGGGATTGCCATGCTGCGCATCCTGACTTTGAGCAGCCGGTGAGGGAAATTGTTGCCACCGTGAGGGAGCAGAAGGAAAGCAAGCAGCTCTCCAGGCTGGCCTGGACGGCTTGTGCCTCTCTCCGGTTCCCCAAACTTGAGTTCCTTGCTCAGAGTCCTGATTTTTCTAGTGGTGCCTCCCCGTGGGATGCCTGCTGCTCATGGGTGGCATGGAAGCCGCTGAGACTTCTGCGGATGTTATTTTAGATTTGGGGAGTTGTATTGTTTCCAGGACAACTGGGGAAGAATGAGGAAGGGACTTGTGCAGAGTCAGTATGGAGCTACTGAACACCCTGTCTTGCTCGCTGCCTTTTTCCCCTGGAAAATGGCTAATGGCCTACTTTTACAGGGACCCCTTCAAGCCAAGCAAGTGATTTGGTTAAAAAGTACTAGTGCAAGAAGCAAATGAGTAGCCAGTGTTGTCAAGTGCAGTTGTAGGTTGGTAATAGCAAACAGCTCTCTGTGAAGTGAGCACAAGTTGTGGACACTCAGCATACTCAGAAGGTGAGTGCAGAAGAGAATGTGTTTTTTGGCTGGAAAGCCCATATTTGGGTTTCCATGTTTAACTCTCTTAACCTCTGATGACTGCTAAATAAATTTTCCTGTTCTATACAGTTCCTTCAATTAAGTGGAAACTGCTACATTGTGTAATCTTGCCTCTGTAGCACTAATTGCCTTCTATTCTAAGAGGAATCGAATCCTTTTTGAAACTGTAATGTCATCTTTGTTTTTCTTCTTCCTGTATTCTTTCTGACTCCTAGCAATGCTGAGCTGCAGAATATGATGTTAGACTCCCGTGCTGCCATGGGGAGCAATGAAGTTCAGGAGAAAGATGCCACCGGAGCCCTTGGCCACGATCTCAGCAATGGCAGCAGCAGCAATTTGGAAGCAGCCAGGCGCCTGGCTAAGCGCCTCTACCATCTGGACAGATTCAAACGCTCTGATGTGGCAAAGCATTTGGGTAAAAAGTATGTGCAGATATGAGGCCTTTGGCCATGTTGATTTTCTTTCTGGTCCTGGAGAGGTTCACTCTCAAATGATAACCTTTACTTATTTATCTGTTTGTTTAAAGCAATGAATTCAGCAAGCTTGTGGCTGAAGAATACCTTAAGTTTTTTGACTTCACGGGCATGACGCTGGACTACTCACTCAGGTACATGCCCATTTGCTGAGCTTATGTTCTTGTGTTGGTGCTGGTGCTGTTTGCTTTGTTGTCCCGATTGAAGTGGTTGGCCTGTGGGGTCTTAGAGGGTGAAGAGAGGGATGTGACACGTTTTTGGGATGGAGCTTTTCTCTTCTGTTTGGCTTGGCTTGCTGCTGTACTCCAGAGTCCTGCTGGAGCAGTGGCATTTCCTGGAGAGGGAAGTGTTTGGGAGACCTGTTTAGAGATGGTCCTTGACTCGGAGGAGACGGAGAAAAATAACCAGTCACTCAGTAAACAGGGGACTTTAGTCTGATAGGTACTGCTGAGGAATGAAGGTGCTGCTCACAACAATGTTTGTTTTCAGTATTTGTTTTTCTTAGGAGGTAAAACACCAAGTTGGTGTAGTATTGGCCTGTTAGCATGGTTGCTGGCATTCTAGTATTTAAAAGAGTTTAAAGTGAGTTTAAATCATCTGGCTGAGGTTACTCAAGTGGATTATTTTTTTTTGCTACTGGTATAAAAACCAGGAGGCCCACCATCACTTGCCAGTCCCCTTGCAAATGCATTTCCAAGGGGTCTGACTCCAGGAGACTGTGGCGGACCCCAAGGAAAACCCAGAGCCCTGCTTGCTTGCTGGAGGTGGAGGAAAGGAAGCCCACGAGTGGACGAGTGGACTGCCTGCTCCCGCGGCAGGGCAATCGGAGCCGAGCCGGAACACCTGCTTAGCACAGGGCAGGAGCAGCCGGGGTGGTGGGAGGTCTCCTGCTCCTCCTGGGTTTTAGCAGCCCTGAAGCACGACGCTAAATATACCCATCTTTTAAATTGTGAAATCCAACACCTAATTGCTTTGTGGCACATATTTAAGAGGTCTCTGCTCCCGGTAAATCTCCTGTTAATATTAATAGTCATGACCTCTAAAATATGCCCTGCCTCATGTGGGACTAGACACACCACTAGTTTGCTGTAGTTTCAGAGTAGGCGCAGCAACTGCTGGCTGCAGGCCCTGCATGCACAGCCGAGGCCAAGGGCAGAGCATCGTCCCAAGGCACGGGGGAGCCCAGGCAAGCTGCCTCATGCTTGCAGAGAGCAAGAGGTAACCGCCCTGTTGCTGATGGCTCACTGACAAGCTGTGGTTTGTTGAGCATTTTGGAGCTTATGGCGGCAGCCCAGACCCTGCTACTCCTCCAGGCTGTGGGAGTCTGTTGTGCAGTGCACATCACTGTTGGTGGCAAGTCTGGGACATGGGAAGGATTGTTCCTTCATTGTCCTGCGCTGCTTCCACACCCTGGACCCACATTGCCCATGTCTTTGGAGTGCATCTCTCACATCCTCCACAGGACCACAGCGGGGGAAGGAGACAGAACCACTGCTCCAGCTCCTCTCAGGGTCTGTCCTGGTCCTCCCAGTGGGCAGAAACTTGCTTCAGTAGCCTTTACTGAACGCTGTTTCATCAGTTACCTCTCCAAGCTGGCTTCCAGGGGAGTAAAGGTGCTGAAGAGTTAGAGAGGGTGTAGGTTGGTGGTGCCGGGCATGGGCAAGGGGTGTTGCTGGAAAGGGCCTGGGCTGGAGGAGGACAAGGAAGAAATATGGGTAGTTGTCAAAATGTGCCATGGGGACATGAGGAAGGGAAATGAAACCCTGCAAAGATTCAGTTGTATCTACTTGTGAATAGGGTTATTTGCAATACATTACATGTGAAATGAAGTTATTACCAGGCAGATCACACTCTATATGGGTGTGAGATCGCTGCAAGTGCAGCCTGTTTCTGACCTTACGTCAAAGAGAAAAAATTAATGTTTGTTCGTCCAGGCTAGATAGATGTGAATGTTCCAGCAACATATTCCATGCCTCACAGATCTGGTGTTTGTTTCAGTCTCGTGAGATATTTAAAATTTGTCTATTAGGCACTCATTTGGTATGCCGTCTTTCTTCAGACCCAGAAGATTTGTGTTTTCAGGCTTTTCTTAGAAGCATCCTGACAAATGAGAGTAGGCTGATACCACTGAGGTCATCTGTTGGCTCCAGGGTGTGGGGGTTTTGGGAAGTGCAGAAGTTCTTCTTTGGCTGTGAGGCAAGTTTTTCTAGCAGGAAGAATAGCACCATGGTTAAGAGGCGGGGTGGTTAACTGTTGGGTGAAGAGTCAAAGTATGTGTCGCACCTCTTTGCAGAGGCTTGCTGGTTGTGTCTAATGAACATTCCGCAGTGTGCACCAGCCCTGTGCCGTGGACTGTCTTTAAGCAGGAACCCAGGAGGTCTATGTTGCTCCTCCTGCTGTTGGTGCTCAGTAGGAGCTTGAGACTCTTCTTTCCTCTTCCCCAGATGTTTTCTGTGGGTCTGGTAGTCACACTGCCTCCTGCACGGAGACTGCTGTGGTCCTGGCCGCTCTGTTAGGTGACTCTCCAGAAGGAGGACTGCACATTTGGTGTGGGTTCTGAGTCTGCAATGCAGCTGCTTGACTACACCACCTGGAGTAGCTCGTCTGCTTTGGATGGGAATACTGCTGAGTCTAAAGTCAAAACGTGCAGGGGTGACAGACAATTAGAAAAGGACAGAGAACACCCTGGATATCTGTCATGCATAAATAACACCTGGTCCAGTTCCTTCCCCAAAGGAAATAAAAATATTAAAAGTAAGAACAGCTCTTTCAAATGGTTTAATTGCTTATTAGTTTGTATATTCCATGGCTGAGACCAGTGGTAATTTAACTTCTGTTTCATCTACTATAATGTTGAGATTAACGGAACATGGGATAATCAGTTTTCCTAGAAAGGCTTCTTGGAACCAAGTATCTGGTGTGTACTTATGTACTCCTTTGCTCTGAAGTGTATTTTGCTCTGTGTGAGGCAAAAAAAAAAAAAAAAATTATGAGTTTAATTTCACCACCTTCTGCTCGTCTTTTAGGACTTTCTTTAAAGCCTTTTCACTTATTGGAGAAACTCAGGAACGCGAGAGAGTTTTAATCCACTTCTCCAGCAGATACTACCAGTGCAACCCAAATGCCATTTCTTCTCAAGGTAACTGTTTCTGATGTGAAGGTCTTTGGTTGTCTCCTTCTTCCTTCATTCTTGCCTTCAATAGCATGTGTGGTGCATACTGGAAACTGAAGGTGTGTAACTGCCATGTCACATTTTAGGGACTGTTTGTGGTGAGCACTGAAACCCTACATGTTCTCCACACATAATTATGGTAAGGCAGTAAAAAATCTGTATCTATCCCCAATCGGGAAAGGTGTTTAGACCTTCTCAGTGCAGAACCTCAGTTGCAGCATCTCCAAATTTGAATACCCTCATTTGTGGTTTCTCGTTGACTTCCAGCAGGTGAGTACCTGCACTCTAGCTAAACATATAGATGAGAATAGGTCCTGTTTCAGGTGGAAAAGAAGCTGTTCACTTTCCGTGCTCTATTCAGTGCTTGTCCTTCTGCCTGCACTGGCAGCAGGAATGCCAGTTCTTGCCAGTTGTGGGGGTGAATTTTGGGTGCTGTATCCAGACCCTGGCATGGTTTCATCTCGACTATCTAACATCAGTCGAAGTGCTGCCTCCTTGCCAATGTTTTCAGTCATTTTGGAAATGAGTGGGGGAAACAAACAAGCACACAGATCAAACCTGAGAAAGTTGGCATTGGAGAAGAGGACAAACTGTCTGCTGGCGTAGCTGCTGCATTCAGCTGGCCACGCTGGCAGAGGTATGTGGCCCTGTGATTGCAGCACAGGCTGATCACACGCTGAGAAAGGGAAGGAGGGAAAGAGAGAAAATAAACACAGGCTAAACTGTGCATTTGGTCTGAAGTGTAAGTGAGAAGGAGCTGCTACACGTGGAGGTACTGCCACACCTCTTGCTTACTGCTTACCCCTTGCTTTGTGACCTGCTGCTGTTGCAGTGAGGTGATGTTTGTGCACTTTGCGCCTGTTGGGCTTTACTGGCCAGCATGCCGGGGAGGGGAATAGGTACCAGTAAGACAGGATCTGCTCCCATGCTATTTCTGTCCTCTTCCTAATATCTTTCTTTTTTCAGGACACCACAGTCAGGTAGAACAGGTGTGTCATGTCCAGGTTGCAATAATGACTTGCATATTGATGTGTCAGCCTTGCTCTAGGATGCAGGAGGCACATTGCCACTCCGGAGCCTGAGTAAACATTTAGATTAAAGTGAGCCCTACACATTTTGCCCAGGTTTCTACTCAATTTTGATGATGTATTTCTACTGTCAGTAATGGAGTGCTACACTGCAGAAGTATGGTGGTTGTTCCTTTCAGTGGAAATCCAGGATTGTGTTTTCCCCTTTCCCTTTTCCATCCTCTGGATGAATTTGCAGTTTAGAAATGAGAGAGTTTCTCTCTAGAGAAATACATAGACCTGAACTGAAGCACCATAGCCCCAAATTCAAGCAGCTTCAGACTTACTAAGGCTAGTGATAATAGGTCTCGCATTTCATGCTGTGCTACAGTTTGGGCATGTTGTTTCGGTACTGGGGCCTGTACAAATGCCTTAAGAAAACATGGTCCTTGCCTTGGGGAACATCTCTTTGTAATGGCTTCATCTTACACAGGTTTAAGCCCCTGATAACCACATTGAGTGTGAGATATATTTATCCTCATCCCCCACTCCTTTTCATTCACAGCACAGAGGGATCTGTGTGTGGTCATTGTCTGGGGTTGGTTACAAAGGATTTTATATGCATTTCCCTGCAGTGTGTGCATGTCTCCTAAATGAGTCTGTGTCTTTGACACCCCTGTGAGAGAAGAGGAGGTTACACCATGTGTTTATGAACAAGAGAATGGAGAAAATATTTTTCCTAGTGTTTGGAAGCTGGCTAGAGGCATTTGGATTTTCAGAGGTGATAAATAGCACTGTGGGCACTGTCACCTTTGTCTGGATTTGTGCACAGCCAATACATTTAGGGTTTTGAAAGGAGAGCCTGGAGAGTGAGGAATATGAAATTGGTGTCCACTGTTGCAAATGACAGTCTACACTGACTTTCCCAAATTTGTCACAGGGTCTTCAGGGATACAGTCTGTCTCTTCTGGTTCATTGTTGGGGATTTTTGCAACAGGACCACCTTAGAAATTGCTGGAGCACACTCTACCCAATTCTCCGAAACTGGGCCTAATTGAGCCCTGAATGAGGAGGGGCCAAGGAGGGAAGGAAAACCAGGTAACGTGCTATATCCAGGCTGCACACAAGTATAGGCCTATTTTACTCTTCCCTTTCTTTCATGAAATAAATGAAGAAGAGGGAGCAGATTGAGGCTATGGTATTGGTATTAGCAAGCAAAGGGTGACAGTGTGGTTTCCTGTCTAGTTTGCCTCATCCATGGGTGCTGCAAGATAAGTTTTGACAGTCATTAAAAGATGAAAGAAAGGCTGTTCTGGCTTGGCAGCTGCAGGATGACCTCACTGTTCATTTATTTAATTATGTATGTTTCTTCATAAAACAGATTCTTATTAAGGGAACAGACGCAATTAGGCTATGAGGCTCAGTTTCAGCTGTTCTTGAAGGTCCAGTTGGGGGTTTGCATGTGACTCTGGTTTTGTCTCTTTCTGCAGATGGAGTTCACTGTCTCACGTGTGCCGTGATGCTGCTGAACACAGACCTGCATGGCCACGTGAGTATGCACAGCTTTGTGTAGACTGCTGCTATTGACGCTGTGCTTGCAGGGGGTGGTCTTCCGGCAGCAGAGTCCCCTGGCTGGTGGCCTGCACCCTTACAGACAGCAGTGAGAAGGCTGCACTCCCAGGCTGTCGTCCTGGGCAGGGCTTCCCAGATCGGTCATGTGTAAGTCTGGCATTGTGCCTGGTTTTGCCACAAAGTGTGAGGACACCTCTTGTCCTCAGGCCCTTGTCTTTCTGGTATGGTTCCCACCCTTCCCTGGTTACAGCAGCTGGCCCTGGCCAGGAAGCTGTGGTTGGGATTGGCTTCCCTTTTCTAGTGTGTAAAAACATTTGGGAAGGCAGAAGAAAAGAGGGAGGTGAATAATTGCTGGGAAGGTCACAAGGGGAAGGTGATGTTTGCAGGCATCCAGTGGTAGGGGGGAGATCTGGTGGAACCAGAGTTCTGCTCAGCCAGGGTAATGACAAATGTGCCCAAAGCCAAGAGAGCAGAGGGGGAACACAGGCATCTTGAGTGGGAGTTCTTGCGTTGCCCCACTGCACGTCTCTCTGCTGCTTGCCCAGGGGAAATAGTATTCCAGTTTGAACCCTCTTAGTCACACTGGTACAGGGTGCCAGCAGCCCTAGGACATGTATTTCAGCACTCATGGCATAGTATGTCTGCTATGTATAGTATTCCAGGATGACAGGATACTTCCTCTATCCTGAAGTCAGGATAGAGAGGGAAAAACACAGGGAGCATGGCATGATAGCATGCAGGAGCAGTGGCTTCAGCCAAGTGGCTTTGGGGCTTCTCTGGTGAGACTCTCTGCTGCACTGCCAAGAGCTCTTCTAGGAGGGCCTCAGTTGGGAGCTCTTTTGCAGCAAGGGTGGTGTGTTGGGCAGCAGGAGATGGAAGTGCCTTGGTTTGGTCTCCAAGGGCTGCTTGGCCCCTGTGGGTGCTGCTCTGCAGTGAGTGCAAGTAATGAAGCCAAGGCTTGTGTGTGGTTCCCCAGGGGTTTTGACGCCCACCTCCTGTTAATTGAATGTCTTTGTCTGAAAATTGTGGAAATGGGAGGGGGAAGGGAGTTGTGAAGAATTTTTTCTCTGAAGGCTGAGCCTTCCCTGACTGAGAAGCGTGTCAGTCACATGGGAGGGTGAGCAAAGGTGCAGGAATGTGCCCCGATGTGCCTTTTAGCATACACAGCTTCTTTTGAGCACACCTGAAACCACCTGCACAGGTACCCTGCTCCCCAGAGCAATAGCAGCATGGGGCACCTGGTCAGCAGCCTGGAGCACTTGGTCTCCGACCTGTCTGGCTTTGTAGTTCAGGGAGGGAGACTAAATGGTTGAGCATCATCCTGACAACATTTCCACATTTTCTGTTGCTCCCTGTGATGCTTTTGTGGGCTCTACTGTCTTCATTAGGTACTTGAGTAAATGATTTGGATCTGACCCATCATTGTTGCTGCTGATTT
The DNA here is from genome assembly GCA_025769975.1 of Gallinago jamesoni. Lineage (NCBI taxonomy): Eukaryota > Metazoa > Chordata > Aves > Charadriiformes > Scolopacidae > Gallinago > Gallinago jamesoni. The sequence goes on along the minus strand of JAOQGH010000019.1, from coordinate 51,048,410 downwards.
GCGGCTGAAGCTAGGATGACTCTGGCTGTTGCTGTGTGTGACTTTGGAGGCTTATCCTGCTGGCAGTCGTTAGTGTGTTGTTATATGTACGCGGCTGTAATACTTGCCAGACTCCTGCATGTGTCTCCTCTCTTTCCCCCCACCTCCCCACTCCCCTCCTCCTTTCCTGTAATTTTGATCTTCCTCTTATTGCTTTGCATTTTTCCACAGAGGAGGTAAGTTGGGCTTTTTTGACTTGGAATGCAGCCCCTTGTAGATACCCACTAATTGCCTGTTTCCTAACAAAGATAATGCTCTAACCCATCCTTCACATGATTTTGCTAGAGCAGGAAGCAAATGAGTCACAGGGCTTGCTTATGCTGAGCTCTGTTTGTTGCTGACATACTGATCATAAATGCGGACTCTTTTATTTCACAATAAGCTCAACTCCTTGTAGGGCTGTTGTGCAGCTGATCTGCCTTCAGTTCACACTTCCCCTTAAGTCTTGTAGACAAACTCTTATCCCTTTACTTTTACCTGCCTTGCCACATTTCATTATCTTTTTAACAAACTCATTTTTGCTAGCTGTGTCTTGGAGATGCATGTTCAGTTCTCTGCAGGGAGGTCATCACCCAGACTGTGGTGGTAGAGACTTTTAAGGTATCTCTAGACTGCCAAGCACATCTTCTGGAACCTGTGTGGCACTGCGTGGAGATGTCAGCTTTGGTCCTGGAGCAAAACAACCATTTGTCCGCAATGCCAGTTATCTCAGTGGGTGAAATGAGCAACACTGCTGTTGTTTTTGGTCAGCCTGGGGAAGCTGCAAACTGCTGCATGGAGGAAACAAACAGGAGCAGGCTGAAGTCTGTTACAGGGAGGAAAGAAAACATTTGCAAGTCTAGAAGAACAGCTCTAGCCTTTACCCAAAGACTGCAATTATGAGCTGTATTCTGCAAGCTTAGCAACCAGAGAGATAGGGTTACAGTCAGACTGTGTTGTCAGGAGCCTTCATGATGTGGGAAGCAGTGCATCATGTGCCCCTCCAGAAGTATCTCCTCTCTTGTGGAAGGCAGTGTTCCTGCCTGCCTTCTTTCTGCTTGTCTGTGCTGCAGGATCTTCCTTTGTGGCTAGATGAGGCTGATGGTCAAGGTTTGCTGGCTTTCCATGTCTCCCTGATCACACATTATGGAAGAGAAGTAGAAGATGTGCAGTCCAAGCTGTCACACAACTGTAATTTTGAATGGCCTGTATTACTGACTGGTGCCCTTCTTTGGGCTCCACTCCTGTGTTAATTTGGGCTCTTGCTCCTAACCCAAGTCACTGTCTGTCCACAAAGCTCTTTTGCTGTATTTCTGCAGCCAGGGCGCACACTGACTGTAGAGAAGTTGTCTTCACCCCCTTCTCCTGACTGGCAGCAATGACATCCCCAAAAATACCACAGTCATCACAGGGCCCTATTTTCCCTCTAACTTTACTATGTCTCGCAGCTCATCCCAGGCTACTTCCCTTTCCTCAAATCTCTCTGGGTGCCTTGTACACCACCTCAATGTTGTCATTGCTGCCTGCTCACAAAGCTTCCCTCATCCAAGTGTGGGACTTCTGGCACCTAGGGTACCAAGTGCAAATACCTTCTCTGAGGAGTGATGAAGACTAGGATCCAAGAGCAGTTTAGTGTAGTCTCAAGCCTCCAAGTGGAGCAGTTTGGGTCCTATAAGAACATAGCTGTTCCTTTCCAGTTGGTGGCTTGGTTGGGTGACTTTCAGTCTGAGAAATAGAAAGAAAGAGAGAAAAAAGTGAATCCTGCGAAAGTGTGAAGGCAACCTCAGCCTGTGAATCAGAAAAGGTAGAAGCTGCTCCTGGGTATCTTAATGCAACTCAGGGCTGTTGCCATTGGAAGGGGGCATTGGATAAGAGAAGGGTCTGGAAAGGGCCTCATTTGGCTGTTTCCTTACATCCCACAGGAGCATCAGGTAGAGCTTTTTCCATCAGAGGCTGGCAGAGCCTCTGGAGGTATGGAGGTGTAAGGGACCATGCAGATATTAGAGTGCTTCGTCATCACTCTCTTCGGTATCCTCCACTGTTCAGCTCTTTTTCTTTTTTGATAGGTGTGTGGTGCTTGGGGTCCAAATGGACTTTCTCTTTCCTAACTATAGTCACACCAGAATGTTTGTCTCTGAGTAAGCTTGGGAATGCCTTCTTAGTGCTGCCTGCCTTGGGCTTAAAGGATAGCAGGGAAATGCAATTTATCTGATGTTGCTAATTTATGTCATTTTGGAAAGCAGCATGTATATGATGCTGTATTTTTCTGCCATCCCTTCTAGAACATTGGGAAAAAGATGACCTGCCAAGAGTTCATTGCTAACCTCCAGGGGATGAATGATGGCAAGGACTTCCCGAAAGGGCTGTTGAAGGTAAGGAATAAACTGCAGAACATAGTTTTTTTTTTTAGTGAGAGATGGTTCAAAACAGAATACCCAGCTTGCATTTTCTGAATCTAATTGTCAAACAGGACAAGCGATGGGAATGCTTCTCCTCTCAGAACATATATAATATATACAGTGTTTATGCTGCTGTTTTCCCTCTTGCCTTCACTTGACTGTGATTGAAACTCTGTGCAGGATGGAGAAGTGAGGCTGAACGCTGGTGGGGCTGGCTCCAGAGTCGGGTGTCTTGTAAGCTCATGCAGGCATGCTGTCCCAGAGTGCTGTTTCCTGGTTAAAGTGGACAGAAGCAGCAGTTGATTATGACTATTGAATATGTAAGGACTAATCCTGAGCTCTGCGTATCTGGAAGGCGTGTGTGTTTTTTCATCAAAGGTGCTTTAGGGTTTTCACATTAGAGCAGGAGATGTAATTTCAGATTAGAATGTGTTGTCTGGCACAGGCTGCTTTTCTTCAGGTTTTGTTCATTAAGTTTGTGCCAGGAGTTAATTCTGAAGAACAAGGAAAGAGGCTAAGCAGGACGAACCTTGTTTCATTGTCAATAATAATGAGAATGTTTCATTTCTCTTCTGCCTGATTGCTGGCATGAAACAGCAGTCTGTTTGAATGAAGAGAGGAGTGCATACACTAGACTTCATAATTTTTTTGGTAATGAAAATAAAAATGAGAGCTTGCTGCATCTAAGAGCTGACCAAAAGCCTACTGAAGTAAATCAAAAGAATTGCTGTGTTTTCTGTGGGTTTTGTGTCATTGTGAAATGCAGATGTACCTGCATAGTTACAAGTGGCAGATTTGGTTTTCTAGTGTTGGTAGTTTCTTCAGTTTCTCCAGCCTCTTCAGAGAGCTTTTTGTTGCTCAAAAGCCTCCTGCCTCCGTTCTTCCTAAAGAGTTATGAATATGGACTCAACACCCTCGTTTTCAGATGTAGTGTCTTTATTTTTTAAATCTGGATACAGAGTATTCATCTGTCAGCAGCAACATTTATTTATTTTATTTTATTTACCCAAGGAATCTCATTTATCACTCTGCCATAGTGAGATGTGTTTAGATTAATTTGCAGGCTAATTACAGCCCTTATTGAATAAATAGGTCTCCAGACTGTGTTTAAATAACCTTCTGAGTGTACTGATGAGAGACTTCCACTGGTGCTCACCTGCTGTTTATTTTCCCGCTGACAGAATTACGCAGTTGGGGCTGTATCTTGGTGTTTAGCACTGACCTGCTAATGCTAAGGCTTGCCTTGCTCTTTGGCAGCCCACCCAAAGTGAAGACTAGGGCTTGGGATTTTTTGGATGTAGCAGGATAGAGGTAACCTGCTGTCGGTGTGCTGCCTCTTTGAGGCTTTCTGCCCTTTTCTGTGTGCTCCCCTGATGCCTTGGGGACAGAAGTGGCACTTTGCCTCAGTTTCTCATCTATCTTGTCTAAAGGTTTGCTGTTGATCTGCCCCTTGCTGTTTTAATTTATCAGTGGAGGGGAGGGGAATGAGTGGCAGTAACCGCATTTCAGTAGCTACATCACTGTGTCCGCAGCAGCCACCTTGCTACTAGATATGTGATTACAAAGACTTATCAGAAATTAAATTTGCATTAGTCTCAATAAATTAAATTCGCAGAGCCCTCCTGCAGCACAGCGCCAAAGTGCATATGGCTTGCTGGTGCATTAGCAGTGTAACTAATGAGCACTGGTGAGGCTGTGAACCATCTCCCGGCATCCTTCCCCGGCCGCCTGGGAGAGGAAGGACCATTTCCACAGGGTGGCAGTGTGCCCCTGTGGGAGTGAGGCACTGGTGAGCAGTGCAGACTCCTGGCGAAGCTGGTGGGCTTTTCTGCCTTACGGGTCTTTCTGTTTTCCCCTCGTGGCTCTGATGCACCCCTGTGTGAAGCTGAGTTCCTGAACAAAGATGAGTGCTGGAAGGGAAAGGAGGGGGAATTGATTTAGCAGGTGTTCACCCAGGGCTTGGGAAGCTCTCCAGCATTTACCCTGGATCCAGAGAGTCAGGGCTGCAAATACTGCTTGGCTATCCAGGACTCTCACCAGACAGGCAGAAATCAAACATTACCTTCAGTCAATTCCATTAACCTTATTGCTACTGAACACAGAGTATGGCCCGGAGCGTTTGGTTTGTCTGGATGTCTAACCCTTCAAGGGTTAGACATCAACATGTGAGAAGGGACACTTCTCTCTTCTGTGGGATCAGCCTCAGAAAACTTCTGATGTGAGATCTGATTGCTCCTTTCAACAACTCCTTTGTTTTATTAAGTTTTTTCCCAACAATAAGGATGATTTGGTAAACAACATAAGGCCTTCAGGATGGGATTCTCGGTGTGTCACTGGTAGTGCTTTGAGAACAGAGATTTTACTCTGGCTAGAGATAGAAATGAGAAATGCTAGTATGAGCTTGCTTACCTTGTGTCTTTCTGTGTGTTCATTAACACTGAAAAGAGTTTTGCTTTTGTACAAAAACTGCACAAAAATTCATCTCTTTTTCTTCTTCCTCATTCCTTTTGTCAGATCTGAGGTTGCTTTTAAAGTCAGGATGCATAAGGCAAATATACCAGACTGTAATTAAAAGCATAGCTCTCCCCATGGGATCTGTTCGCAGTATTCATTTATTCAGTACTTTGCCAGATAGATGTACCTTCCCCTTTATTCCGTGTTAGCTCCGGTTCAACTGCCTGTCACACATCCCATTAGTCTGCCACTGGCTACTAGTAAAGACTAGATGTAGAGACAGTAGCCTGATTTCCAGTTCTACACTGTAAGTGCATGCTGACCTGAGAACAGTAGTTTATACTTACTGCAGGGTTCTTGCATACCTTCAAACTGGGGCAAATTCCTTGTAAATAGGAACCAGCTCTGGTTCTCTTCTATGGTGTAAATCAGAAGCATCTATTTCTGTGGGTCTGTCTGGTGTAGAAAGTGAGTCAGGTCTGCTAAATCCAAGCAGATTAAAGTTACTGAAAGTGGAATTTCTCAAAGGCAAGAAAACTTTGACTGAGTTGTCACACTCCAAGCACACAATTTTGTATTGTATCAAGCTGTGATCAGGTGAGGTGGTCCTGAATTTGAGCTTCCATCTTATACTTCCATGTAGCAAAAATCCCTTTTTCCTGGTGATCTGAAGCCCTGGAGGGGAGTGCTAAATACCAAGAGTTGTGACAGCCCATGTTTTAGTTAGTGCAGCAGTACTCTGCTGTGGATGGGCTCAGTGCTTACTCCTAAGGCTGATAGTCAATCACAGATTGACCAGTGTTTACAGGTGGGGATGAGTGACAGGTTTACAGGGACTGAGAGAGACAAAGGCACCCAGCATCGCAGCGCTCATCTCCTCAGAGTGGATGTACCTGATGTCCTGGGTTAGATGCTGCAGGTGCTGCTGTATATGGTGAGAGAAGCTGGAGGAGAGACACAGCACCACCATGGGTGAGAGATGAACACATCAGAAACAGTTAATACGACTAAGTCCAGTCTGTGGTTGGTAGCCTAAGAGAATAATTGTTTGTTTAGTCCTCTAGAAAGGGAGGCCATGGCTAGGGTCTCCCTGCTTGGAAGGGAGACAGCATCAGGCTGCGGCAATGTCAGGAACCTCATGACTACAGAAGCAGTTCATCTGCAGGCTGGTTCCTTCCTCCTGTGCTCACTCCTGCTTTAATCTTGTGCATTGATACCATCCTCCTGATAATACTCTGGGTTTGCACTATTGACTGTAGGCTTCTTCAAAGCTGGGCTTCATGAGATTGTCTGGAACGAGAAGAGGAGGCAGAGAAGATGCTTGGAAAGAACCTAATTTTGGCCATGCACAGTTGCTTCATTTCCTGTAGGCGGTGCGGTCCTCATAAATGAAGTGGCCACTGTGTCTTCCTCTGGTCAGCTTGTGGCAAGGTGTGTGAGACTCTGCTCGTGCAAGGTGACAGTGACAAGGCCTTTCTTATTGCAAGGAAAGAAAATGATTTCCCTGGCCCACAGAAAACCTGCAAGGAGTCACCTCTGAGGAAATGGATCCTTGCTTTTGTTAGGCAGCATCTTGGGAAGGCTACTCTCTCATTAAGCAGTGTGCTAAGTACCACCTGCCCATATTGGCCTGCATAAGTAAACGCTCTCTGCATCTGCAGTGTCTGAGGTACCTCATTCATGGAGTCAAAGGCATCACCCAGCCTCTGACATGGGCTGACTCTTTGTTGCCTCATGACATGAACACTAGATGTGATGGTGCTGTACTTGGCTGTGTGTCTCCTGGTAGGAGGTGCTGTCAGGGAGCCTCTCCATCATGCTGAGGGACCTGGGATGCTCTACAGCGACCTGGCTAGAGCCATCCTGGCAGGGGCTGCTGGTGGGACAAGTCAGTCCTGTGTAAAAGATCTGCATTTTCTCAAAGGCTGTTTTTTGCCTAGGCCTTATCTCCTGGAGAAGCACTGTAATAAAGTGACCAAATTAAATGGGAGTTGCTGGTACTGAACTCTTCTGAAGAACCAGTCCCCCTTAATTTCCTAAATGATCTGAATTCTTGATCAGGATTGCTGGGATATGCAATTTCCTATAGAAGCTGCAAGGTAGGGTTTATCTCATTTTGCTGTCAGTTCCCTGTGCTTTAATTAAGGATATTATTTATTTTTTTTGCCGCTTTCTGCCTCCTCTCTTTTTTTTTTCTTTTTTTTTTTTTTTTTACCCCAGTTTTTTTTCCTTTAAAAGCCATGCAAAGTAAACACTCAATTTAAAGAGAATTACTGGCATCTTGTTTCACCCATTCCAATCACTTCAGGTATTTAGCAGAGAGAAGGGACTGAGCATCAGGTGGCTAACCTCTCCCTTTCCCCCACCATTTACTCAGAGGAAATCACACTAATCAAACGGCTGTGTACACTGTAATTCCTCTTATCTGCAGTCTCTACTCTTCCTGCATTTCATGGGTGAGGCAAGGAATTCCCACCTTCCTGCTACTGCTGAATGGGGACGGGAGCCTGATGGATTTGGGGAGACAGGAGCATGTGGCAGTGTGACAGAAGGGCCCCCGGAGAGCAGCATTGACTGCTGGAGCACCCTGCAGCTGAGGGCAGAGGAGGGGGGCAGAGGGCACCAACTCTCTCTGTGCCACTAAAGAAACCACAGCACTCCTCAGAAGAAAGAGAACTTGCCTCCTTGTTTCTCCCCCCCAAATGAAGTTTTTCCTGTTAAAAATATTTCTCTTGAGATAATGTTTCTGAGGCAGCCATTTCTTGTCTGTTTGAAATGAACGATCTGTTACTGAAGGCCTCTTTCAGCTGCTAGGAGACAATAGAGTCTAATGTGGCAGTATAAAATTCAGGGAACACAGGATAAAACCATTAATCCTTGTCTTAAACAGTTGTTTGCAAAAGAATACTTTCCTTTCACTTTCTGCAGAGCCACAGAGCCATAGCGACTGAAGGGAACACCCAGCTTGTCTTTGCTTTCCTCCATCCCTAGTGAGGACCTTCCTGCTGTGATAACCTCTGCTTCCTTTGGCTTGCAATTTTTGGGCTTGTCCTATCTAAGAGTTAATCAGTTAAAGCAGGCCTGTGCAGAACTGTGAATAAAATCGGGTGATGACAGTGCATGCATTGCTTTGGGTCCCATGAGTAACAGAGATTCTGATGCCTCTCTGCCCTGTTGAAATGCAAGTGTGTTTTCTTTCTGTGTTCCAGGAACTTTCTTCAATGCATATAAAGAGAAAAAATTCTGAAATCTATGTGCTTCTCTCAAGTCAAAAAAGTCCAGGTGTTGTATCGAGGAAAGCAATATAAGATAGTAGCAAAAGCCTAATGCTCTCCACCAACTCTCTATCCCTGAGCAGGGAAATTAGAACATTAGAAAAGGCTTAGAACATAAAATTTTGTAATGGTGATGCAGGAATAAGATTTCCTCTTTGTGGTCCCTCTACTAGGGATTGCTTATCTTGCTAGGGAGCAGCAATAACAGCATGGGCCTGTTTCTGCTTTCGTATGTGCATTTCTCTGAATTATTTTTGCTCCTCCAACCTTTCATCCCTTTGCTTTCTGATTGTTATTCAGAAGATCTCGCTTAGCCCACCAGGCTTTTGTGTCAGCAAGGAGTGAAACCCAAGCAGAGTCAGCTAAGAATTTCCATTAGTACTAGCTGCAATTACGTGGCTCAATACCAGGCTCTTAATGAATGTTTAGGGGTTTAATTTTCATCTGTGGAGGCAAGGTCTCCATAGTGTCTTGTCCAGGTTGATCAGGCAAGTGAATCATTTGATGTTTAGCTTATCTAGCTTGTCAGGTAGCCAAGGCTGTCAGTAGTCCCCTGGTTTAACTAAAATGCTTAGCAACTCCCGAGGATGAATGTCACCATTCAGAGCTTCCTATTTACTGTAGTGTCAGGGTGGAGGATACAGACTGGTAGTCTCCAGGAACAATGTGCTCTGCCACTTTAAAGGAGGAATTTTGGGCTCTTTTCGAGCCGGGAAATCTCTAATACAATGTCACACATACATTTTGGTCCCTATGACATATTACTCCCACCTTCATGTAGGTAGAAAACAAATTCTGAAAAATATTCTTTGATCTTCCACCCACTGATCTGCTTGAAATTTAAGTTCTGTGCTGCAACACGAGGGAAGGAGGAGTAGGAATATAATTTATACCATTTTTTTTAAAAAAAAAAAAAAAGAAGAGGAGAAGACATTGCTTCCACCACTTTTAGAATTATTGCTGTGTAAATCTTTGGTACTCCTTCCTTCTGTTTGTCACCTCACTTTCCAACCGACATTGGACTATTCTCTTTTGGACTGAGTTACACTGTTTTCTTTCAAGCAAGAGTGCTTGGTTGCTCCTTGAATTTTGATATTTTTTTTCCTCCTTTCCTATGATGTTACATAGAACATTTAGTTTTCTTCCAAGGTCATTCTTCCTTGGGTGATGAAGTATTTGTAAGATCCTGGTACAAACATGGGGAAAGTGCAAGCCACTTATTTTCTGCTCTGCTGACAGATGGGTTCTGCCGAGAGTTGTGACAATTAGGAAGGATTTCTCCTGCTTTTGGGACAAGATAGCTGGCCATTGCTTCATAGGTGGCATTTGTGGAGGAAAGGGATGTCAAAGTTTATGCCTGTTTTCCCCCGTGGAGCTGCTGCTTCCATGGTGCAATGTCTGCAAGTGCAGGTGACACCCACATGAAACCTGTGTGGTTCTCAGCGTGGACTGGATTCCATTTTTTCCTTCCCCCTTTTCCTTGTTGTTGTGTTTGCTGTCTGATTCAGAGGGAAATGTTGAGCAGTAGTTGTTTTTTCTTTTTATGCACATTTTTGGGGGAGTGCTGGGTGGCGTGGGGTTTATTTCAGTGATGTTGACTCTATGGAGGAGCAGAGGCAGGGGTTGTTTGCAGCTGATCTGGGAGAGTTGGTGGGCTTTGCACCAATGCTTGGTTCGCCTCCCTGCGAGCTTCTGTCGCAGCCGTGCGGAATTTTAGGGTTTTGGTTCTTTTATGGATTTGCTCAAGGTGCTGTGGTTTTCTGTAGCTGCATTTGGCAGCTTTAGCTTAAGGAACTTGGTGGTCTGTGTTAGTTGGTTTTTACTATGTGGCTCGCTTAGTTTCTGGCAGCCCTGTTGGCAGTAGATGTTAGCTCCTAAAAGAAGGAATACAAGAGAACTTTTTTCCTTGGAGACTATGGTGCTTTGCCAGGAAACACAACAGCTAGCCTGTGATACAGAGCTGTTTTCAGATACGCTGCAAGGAAAATGAAGATGGGTGATGCCGTCTCTTCACTTGCAATGCTAATCAGGATAAAGAGGGAGTGGTTTCTTTGCATCCCTGTTATTATCAAAGAGGTGGTCTCCCACCATTCTCAGCAGGACACTTATCTTAGAAGCAGTTTCTTTTGACTCAAGATATAGCATTGCTCCCAGGGAGGTATAGTGATAGCAGGATGGCTTTGGTCTTCTACCAGCCAATATGGTTTTCTCACTCTGCTTGCTTTTAGGGGCTTGCTGATATAAAAAGTCAGTAAGAAGGACTTGTGTTGGTGACCACAAGCGAGCTGGTTTTGGATGTGCTTTTAGCCTGTGTCTCTTGTAAAGTAAAACATACAGGCTTGTGTTGCCCTCATGGGGACATAGGAGCAAAGCTAGTGTTTTTCTGGTGGTATGAGTTCATGTGCTTTGCTTCATGGTTGAGGTGGTCTAAAAGCACATGCTTATGCAGCTACAATAGCCTAATTGACATGGGATAGCTTTCTAGACTGTAGTAATTTGACCGCTTTCCATTGTAAGGATTACTTTCCATACTGTAAGATAAATCAGTCATCCCCAGGGATTCCTTCAGGGCTTATAGCACTGGTGTAGGTACTGGAATATAAACCATAACAAAACAGAGGATTCTTTCTTGAGCACATCAACAAATGTGTGGGTTTTTTCTGGTAAATTCAGATTGGGATAAAGCCCAGCATTTCTGCAAATGTCAGGTAATAATGTACAGTGATTGGTTGAAAATAGGAGTATTTCATAGGGAAACCTAGGTGGATACTTTTGAAATTTTCTGTCAATATCCTTCATTCACCACCATACCTGCTGTTACCCTGTTAGGGTTTCTGTTGACCTTGTTGCTTGTGCATGTACAAATGAAGTGGCTGCTGTAGTGTTTCTGCCGTTTACAGGGATGGCAGTTGAAGGCATTTAGATTTAATCTTGATTGTCAACTCCCACTGGGCAGCAGACCTCAGAAATCGTTATCTTAATATCACAGGAATGTCAGTCAATAATGTTACTGTTGGTCAGTTGTTGAACTGTAGTTCTGTATATATGAGTAGCTTATCCAGTAGAAACGACTTTCACCGCCTTGTCCATTTTGGGGAGAAGAATAAAACAAGGATGAAGGAAAGCAATCTTATGAAAGATTTAATGTTGTATATTTAACAAACAGTATTTAATAGCAGCATTAAATAGTGCTGCTTTTCTGTGCTACACAAATAGCAAACTGGCTCTTGAGAGTGTATTTCAGGTAATTGATGTGTGTGTGTTTACGTATTTTGTTGGCTTTTGTTATTTTTGTCACTGGGATCAGGCTTAAAGGATTCTAATGGATTCCTGTGGCTTTGTGTGAGGACATTGGAGTTCTTCAGACACAATATCGTGGTCCTTGGGTTTGGTCCCTAAAAGCCAGTATTGATTTCACTTTGAAATCCATAGCTTTTCTTCTTGTGTTAAATGATGTTAGGGGGACCAAACAAGGAGTGACAACATTTGACCTCCCAGGGAAACTTGACTCATGGGAGGAAGAGATGGGAGGACCTTATTGCACTGTAAGTTGAAAAGGTTGCCTGTTTCCTCTATGGGTGATGTAGTCTGCCGTAGTGCCTGTGACAGGTGAAAAGCTTTTGGGTTGCTTTAATAGGCTGACATGGAAGGAAGAGTAGAGGCTCTGTTTTTTCCCTACTGAAACTGTTTTGGTCCAAAGTTTCAAATTCTGCTGTTGATTTTTGGTTTGCTCCTTAGAGGTGCTGGTAGGGAAGGTCTGTAAATCGGAACCACCCTTTTTTTGGCCAGTCCAGTGGTGTCACTGGCTCTTCAGACTAAAGACTGACTGAATATCTGCTTTCTGCCCCTTTTCCACCACCTTTTTGCTGGTCTCTGTTGTAGGGGAAGATCGCGGCTTCTTGACACACGTGGAGGGTCCCCCGAGTGCAGACAATTTTGTTTTTTCTGTATTGCACAGCCATATCACCCTCTCCTTAAAAAAAAATAAATCCTTTCTATCCCTCTATGTATGTTAACAATGTACTTCTCCCTCAGAAATCTCTGTTGCTCAGTTACAGACAGAAATCAATCCTGTGTACATGCTAATTTCTAAAATGGTGGGACTTCTCTACTGTTGAAGAGTGGTCTTTCCCCAGAAGAAGCCAGTCATTGTGTACACAGGGCAACTGGCTCAGTCAGGAGTACAAGACTATTATCATATGCCAATGAAAAACAGGGGCACTGGTGAAATCTGAGCTGAATCTCTGAGCTGAAGACATTTAAGGCTTCAAAAGCCTGATCTCGGGAGACTCTCTCTTTTGGAGACTGTGAGGTGAGAGAGAGGTATTTTCCACACTCCACTGGAGAACAAAAAAAAAAGAAATTGAACAAGATGCAGCCTGTTGTTCTTGGTGTTTTGGACTGCTGCTTGGTTACAGCTGAACCAGACCTGTTCCCTTATGAATTGAGGTTCCTGTCCTGCCTGAGAATCTGGTAACCTCAGTTCACAAGATGCTCAGTGGAGAGCTGCTGCACTTAGACAGCAGTGATGGTGCTGTGCTGTGGGCAACAGAAGAGAAATGGTGCTGTGATTCAGTCTAGCTTGTATTTAATAATGAAATTGCTTTGCGTAATTCACATTGGCCTAGGTCTGCATGTGATATTTAGGGAATATAATTATTTTGGATGTGTTGAGGGTGCTTGGGGAGGTGGCCTTATAAATCCAAGAGCAAGAATAATCTGCTAGGCAGGGGGCTGGTAGGATAGGGAGTGATTTGTGGCCATTTACGTAGCACCTGTTGGGACCTGCTGCTTAGCTCATCTGGAGCTGTTTGATTGCAGTGAAAATTTCCTGTAAGAAGAGATTTTCTTTGAAAAGATTTTCCACTAGCAGTGGATAATTTCAGACGGGTTAAGTAACACAAAACCCTTTCTGGGAAGTGACACAAGTAACTTACAGCATGCAATTACGTGTTGCCAGAGAAAAAGGGTCCTCTGTTCCTTCAGGTACCCCCTGGCAATGACAGGGTTGTGTAAAAAGGTTGGAGCACATCTGGGATTTGATCTTAATATGTGAGGTTGGGGTGGTGTTGCTAGATGCAACTGTTGCGGAAATGAGAATACATTTTGCTTTTTTGCTAAGTGGGAAGAAACCCGTGCCTCAAACGGGACAGAGACAGGGTCTGTGGAGAATCAGAAGTTGGTAGCCCCAGGAACACTTTGTGTTGATACTTAGGTCCCTTTTTGCCTGTTCCACTGACTGTGTCCTTCAGCATGGTCCACGCCGATAGCAATCTCTGGGTAAGATTTGCATCTGTAGCATCTGTGGCGGTAACAAGCATAGGGTGACGGCTGACCAAAGGCCTGCTGCATACTGGGGAGGCAGCAGTGTTTTTTACAAGCAAAAATGCACCGAGAATAATAATGTGGGTGTCCAGCCATTTGCCCACTAAGGACGTAAATCCCTGCTTGCAAGAGGCTGAGAAAAGGTAACAGGGGAAAAGCCCACTCAATTCATCTGCTCCTTGGTGCTGTCACGCATGTGACATAGGGTGAGCAAACTCTTACTTTGCCTTAACATAGCTCAGCTGACAGCAAATGGGCATGAATAGCTGGGGGGCTGGAGCCCCTTCATCCAGCCTTTGGCCAGCTGTGTTTCAGTGTGGGATGTTCATGTTGGTGTGCTAGGCCAGCAACCCCTCGTCCCTGGCCACATGTGCAGACTTGCAGCTCCCTGTGCATCATGGTGGGAGTGGGATGAGAGGATCTGGTGTCCTTCCAGACCGTGACCCCACTGCTGCTGACCTTGCCCTGCCTGGTGGCCTGGTGGCATGGGGCAAGTTGCTGGACCCAGTGTTAGCCCGTGGTGACGTCCCTGTGTTGCACAGTGTTGCAGCTCCTCATGCTCCTTCTGCACGAGCTGCCCCTTCTGAGTTCGGGATGACGCCCCCATTGTCCACTTCTACCATGGTGCTTGCTTGAGCTGCTCCACCTGCCCCGGCATGTGCCAGCAGCTGCCATGACCCCGTGCTGAGTGGAGCAGAGATATCTCTCTCTCATCGGAGCAGGTTGCCATGGCAATGCACAGTCTGCTGTGCTCTGGGTCTCCAGGAGCCAGAAATGATGGTGCTTTTGCAGCATCGAGGTAAACATCTCTTTTCCCTTATATAGCACACCCACCCCTGGTACGAGGGCTGTCTGCCGTTGGCGCTGGCCTCCCCTTGCCCCCTGCATGGGGGAGAGCACCTCCAGGTGCTGGGAATATGCCTGACCTGCGGAGCTGGGCTCCCGTGGGTTGGAGCAGTGCTTCTGGCATGCGTGGGCCCTGGCAGTGGCCCTCCCATCGTTGGGTGGTGTGGGTTTCCCACTGATGGGGAACAGGATGTACCATTGCTTGTTTGCTCGTGGAGGACTACTGGGTACAGCTCTCCTGGATGCCTAGGGGGAAGATGGATCCCCAGCTGCATGCTCACAGCTCTGGCACTGGTTTGCACTGCCCACTTTGGGAAAGTCACCTCTTTTGTGCTAAGCATCTAGTAAAGTGTGGAAGTGGTCTTGCTTTCCCTTGCCTGCTGGGAAAGCACCCCAAGGACTCTGGCTAATAAGTACAAATGCTTAGAGTAGTGAAAATTTGCTGGGGAGTCTCTCTGGGGCTTGCTAGAGCGTCGTTATGATGCTGTGGGCTTTCACTTGTTTCTCCAGTGCTTTGGGAATCCATCAGTATTTCTCACATCCTGAAGTCTGTAACTGGCAGGTAACTGAAGACTTTTTACGGTGTCCTTTGTTACTGTGGGCAGTAATGAGCATGGCAGGCAGTTGCAGGCAGGGAAGTGTGGTTGTGTGAACTGAAAATGAATCTCTTGCTTGATCTGCTGGCATTTGTTCCAGCATCTCTCTCTCCACCTCTCTCCCTCGTGCTGTTGGTGTGTGTGTGTGGAGGGGGAGTCAATGGTGGAGAGGGGAGTGGAGCAGGGGAGGAGTTTCTATCAGCTTCTTCTTTTCCTTTTTTTTTTCTTCCTTTTTTTTTTTTTTTCCCCTGTCCAGTGACGTGAGCAATGCCTGGAACAATCAGGCTGGCTCCAAACAGTGTGCCTGAAGATGCTGGAGAAAACAGCCTAGTGCACTTCAAGCAAACACTGATTGCTTGATCCTGGGCTCTCCAGACATAACCTTTTCCAGTTCCTCTGCAGGGGATTGGGAAGTGCCATTAGTTTTCTTCTCCTTCATCCCATACGCTCACTTTTGGAAATGATTGGAGTTAACAGTGTTCAGAGCACCAGCAAAGTCCGGGTGAGAGCCACAGGTTCGGTGAAATACTCCCGAGAAGAATCCCTCTGGCGACAGTCCCATCGGTCAAAATCTATGAAAATCTCCAACTCCTCTGAGTTTTCTACTAAAGAAAGCAAGGTAAATAGCTAAATATTCATAGTATTACTCTTTGTTATGAGTGGAGATGGTTGTGTTGAAAAGGTTATGCTCTGCAGGAATTAAAGGCTCTGGACGATCTGCAGTGATCACAGAACTGCTGTTGGGTCAGAAAAAAGTCTGTAGGCTTGAGGAGAGACTTGAAGGTGAAAAAGGTCTGGTGTGTAATAGCGATTTGGTCTTAGAGGAATGCCCTGTCACCAACTGAGCTTGGTGCAATAGTAAACAGTGAAAACCTGCTCTGCTTTCAGGAAAGGTGCCAGAGTTGGCAAGTGATGTCCTTGGTATTATCTGTTTAATGGGAATGGCTTTGCATAGAAAAATAGGTTTTGCTCCTTTTCTACAGCTCTGTGGGTTAGTAGGTGTGGGTGGTAGGTAAAACTATCGTCTCACTTGCATGCATGATTAAATATTACAGTCAAGTATTTATTAGGAAGGCATGACTGGTGTGTTTATAGGAATACATTAGTGTATTGTAGCAGTCGGTAGCAGAGGCTATGCTCAGCTGCTACGGTGGCTGTGTGCTGCATCTCCTTGCTCAGCCCAGCCTGGTTATTCAGTTCCTAGGCAAACAACCCCCAACTCCATGCAGTATTGCTTCTTTCCTCGTTCCTTGCTCCCGCTCAATAACTGAGAGGCACCTGGGAACCCCTGGCAAGAGCCTTAATAGCCGTTTTCCTCCCAAAGGTGCCCTGTGTTTCTAAGGGTCGGGTGAACTTTATGCAGTGACCAAATGTACCTTTAATTGATTCTGTCTTGGGATTTGAGGATATAGCCAGTTGCAAAGGTGTGTTGAATGAGGCTGAAATATTGCAGAGCATCAGCCAAATGCATTTAACCATGTCTTGTGTCCATGTGCATGAAAACAAGCAGGATCTTTCTTTACTGTCCTCTAAATCTCACATCTATCCTGAGAAAACCCTCCTCTGCTATGGTGAAAAGATTCTGATGCTGCACAGTAGTTCCTAGCAGATCACTCTCTGCTGACTTACAGGTTGTATGGTATTTCAGAGCCTCAGTTGCAGGGTTTACTCAGTTGCAGAGTAATGCAAATAGAAATAAAGTATTTTATTCAGTTCAGTTTCAGGAAGCTTTGTTTTGATGGCCTTACTGACCCCAACTGAGAAAGTGTACTGCTAAGGTTGTGGCAGAGAAATAGCATGGCCATCATTCTCAGGCTGTTGCTGATGCAGTATCTGCTACTCCAGCAAATGCCAAAGTAAAGGCTGCATCTTGCAGGTGCTCTGAGACCCTGCACTTGTGATTGCTTGCATCCTCACTGTGGGAATAATTGCATGGCATTCAGTGGGAGGATTTATGTATGAAAAGTCTCAGCATATGGTAGAAACTCTTGTCTTTTGACACTGGGTGAATCACTTAATCTCTGAACCCTCTCCCAGGCTTTGTGTCCATTGTATATGCATGGTGTAATGTCCTCAGGGCAGGGACTTTCTCCCAGGGATGGTGTCTGACACAGTTAGTTAGCTACTGCAGTAATCAACACTCTGTGTTCATCCCTCTGTGGGATTCACATTTCTACCTTCTGAGTGCTGTAGGTTGTTGTGCGAGAGACACCTACTTCTCCTGCCTAGCTCAGTAAGTTGGGAAGCATACTGCAGCTTTGTTTTTGTTAGTAGTGCTATTTCCTTGTTTTATACAAAGGTATTTGTGTCTGTGCAGCATCTAAGACCTGTAAAAGCTATGTTACGGAGGGCTGAGAAAATCCCTACATGCCCATCAGTGACGTCTGCCCAGTTGACAAGATGACAAGCAGCTCTTCCACCAATTGGTCTTCTGATTTTGGGCAGCCCATTTCTTTCCATATGTCTGTTCCCCTTCTGTTCTTTGTCTCCCAATCTATTTTGCTAAGACGTCACTGATTTGAAGAACAATTTTATATTTGAGCTTCAGTTCTTCTGTTGTGTTGGTGGAAGAGACTTGGAAGTCCTTTCCAATTTGTAGCATTGCAAGGGAGGTCTTTTTATCAGTAGAAGCCTGAGTATGTACTTGTGCATCACCTCTCATGAAATACCTTCAGTTCTAGGCTGGGCTTTCTGAACGTTGGTGCTGTGTAGATCCCCTTGGTCTAAAGCAGGCCTTGATGTGTAGACTTGTTCTCTTCTGTATTTCTGTGGGTGTGTTTCCCCTTTTGTGTCTGGACTGCCTTGCATCTTATCTGCTCCACATACAAAGTAATTACAATACTCAAAACCTGTTTCTGTGATGGCTTCAGCTGATTTGGGGAAGGAGACAGATTTAACCCATTTGTGCCTCAGCAACATACTTTGCACTTATGTGACTCAGCCTGCTTTGCTGAGCTAGAGAGTATTACACATCTTCATGCTCTAGCCAGGACGAACAAGGAACCAACGTGGTGCCTGCACATGAGGTCTGCCTGCTGCCATTGTCAACAAAGCTAGGTAACCCAAGGGCTATCATCTTACTGAAAAACACCAGGTAGTGCTTTGGTGCCCGTGTATATACACTCATGCATCTGTACATATACAGGCTCCACTGGGTGATGCATCCCGGGTGTGTATTACAGGCAGGTATTGCAGCCTCAGGCCAGCAGGAGAACCTAAGAAAAGGATACTGTGGATTGATGTACTGCTGTTCTCGGGAGAGTAGCCTCAAACCCAGGCTGAGTGCAAGGTGAGTCAGAGGACCTTAGGATCATCCCTGTGACCCAGCGTGCTCAGCAGTCTCTCCTCCTGACAGACTCTGGTTTCCCGCAACCATGGACTGAATTGCAGAGTGACTGCTTGTGCCTGTCCTGCCTGCAAATGCACAGAACCTATAAAACAATTTGTGAAATGGGCTGTGTAGGTGCTCCACTATCAAAAAACACTTCTCTAGCCTTTGCTTTTTTCACCCATAATAATTCAGTATGCGGCCTTCACCAGTAACATTGATGAAACACTCCACCAAGTACAGAACAAATCTTTCCTAGCAACCCCCATGTATCAGTTTTACGGAGGACGTATTTTTTGTGTGGCATTAATTTCTTGGCTCTCAGGAGCTCCAGATAACCATCCTTTTCTATTTTATGATGATATATCTGGCACAATCTTTCTTTCTTTTTTTTCTTTCTCCCCCTCTCCCCCTCCTTCTCCATACAAACCAGATTTTTCACAGAGGAGTTTCTCTTAGAAATGTTCTCCTCCAGTTGGTGACGCACTTGAAATTCCCTGGGTGAAATGATCTCCTTTCCTTCCCCCTAAAACATTCCTATCAACCCTATCTCCACCCACACCAGAACAACATTCATCGGTTCCATATGCTGCTGAACAGCTCTGTGCTGTTTTATGAATAATGTATGCTGGCTTGTTAGGAAAACGTTTGTTGTACAAACCAGTGGAATTTGAAATTGAGAGTGATATCAGCAGACAAGCCATGCTATGCACTAACCCACAGGCTTCTTGGGGTACTACTCTGGCATCCTTGCTGCATCAGAAGGGGCAAAATGTGTGAGACACTGGGGATGTGGACTTTGAGCCTGGCAAGGAGCTACAGGCACTCAGTTATCAGAGCCCTTATCTTTGTCTTACCAGTTGTTACAGATCTGTGCATGAGGAGAGGAGAAAAATTTCAAGATCTGGGTTTTGGGGAGAGAGGCAAATAGGAGACGGTGAAGTAGTATAGATCTGTATGCAAGCAACAGTTCTCAGGGAGGGTCAAACCTACACAGCAAATGGGGAGTGGTATACAGCAATGTGTCATCCAAACCTGGCACAAGGCAATGACATAGAGACACAGCCAGGTCCAAAGGACAGGCACATTAACACCTTTCAGGATGGCATGCAGACACCGGTGATGTCTGCCATTACCTCTGTAACCTGGTTGGTTGTGGGTTTTTTTGTAGGGTTCTGATACTTCTGTGGTTTTCCTCTATCTAATAAACCACAAATGGTGGGAGCTGTGGGTGGTGCGTACCTGCCTGCTGTGGTCCCAGGGGCAGAGCTGATGGGCTGGTGCTGGGTGACTGGGGGAGATGCAGAATTTAAGACTGAGCACTTCTTACTGCAGAGAGTGAGCAAATCTTTGCCCAGAGGTGTGACTGGGGCTTCCTTGGCTGCCTGGGATCAACTGTGCCACTATCACCTGGAGGTAAAGAAGAAATGTGCCCAGGCAGGGCTTATTCTAACAGTGGCTGCAGGGTCCTGGGTCAGAGGGCACAAGTGCATCCCAGTCCTAGGGGCTGCATAAGCCAACTAGGGTATCTCCTGTAATAGCCAGATGGTCATTCCCCCAGCAATGACTCCAGAAATCAGGGTGGGACTGGGTGCGAGCAGAGACCCTGGAGAAGATAGTCTAGGTCATCCTTGCTGCCTCTCTGAACTCGGTTTTGATATTGCCTGTTTGCCTGCTCACAAAAGGCCTTTCTGGCTCCTTCGCTTTTGTGCACAGAGCAGGTATAAGAAGCACCTGCTGTGTATTCCTTCCTCTCTTGGCTGGTGTAAACAGAAAGTCAGTAGTCTGGTTCAAGAGTCAGCCTTGCGTTGCCTTTCAAAGGAAGGGTTTGCCCAGTGCCCTGGGACCCCTTACACTCTGCTGGCCAGACTTTGGGGGCCCTGTGTATATTTGTGACCTAGATGATGTACTGAGATGAGTATCTGGGTGATGCGTTGTGTCTCCGTTCCTGTGTGCACACCTGGTTGTGCCTTTCTCACGTTCGCTGCTGCTGCTGCCTGCAGAGGCTGAGTCACAGCGTAGCCGGCAGTCGGCAGATGCCCAGAGCAGCCTGTTTAAATGGGTCCAATGGTTCATGCCTGTGACAAGGTTTTGAGGGAGGCAAGGATGGAGAGTGACCTTTTATTCCTGGCAGCTTTGTGAAAAAAACAGGAGATCTCAGAAGCTCTCCCTGCATAGTTTTGCTTTTTCTTTCCAATTGGAATAAAAGTACCAAGTGGTGAGAGCTTGTCAAAATCTGGACTTTTAGTTGACATACATCCTCACCAAAGGGAAAATGGGGATGAAATTCAACAGCTTCTTACAGAGTAACAGGCTTCCACTTCAAAAAAGGTTCTTGCCCAGTTTACGAAAAAATACAAACAAATCCCACAAATGCATAGCAAATCCCATTGCTTTGTTGTATTGCAATCTGCTAAGGGTCAAATTGGAGCTGTAGGAAACAGCATTGGACTTAAAATAAGGAAGGAGTCTAGGATGTTGCCTGCTACTCTGTTTTATGGAGCAGTTAATTTCTTTCATTCTCCCTTCAAAACTGCATTTGTTTCTCCAGGCAGGTTAGACCAGTGCTGGGCCTCAGGTGTAGTGGACCCAGAGATCAGCAGTTCTCCGAAAAGGGAAAGCTGTAAGGAGTGGGTTTCTGTGGTCTGGGTAATAGAGCTTAAGAGGTGAAGCAGTGACATTGGATACTGCTGAGTAGTTGGTGGCTGGGGGGGGGGGGGGGGGCGGGAGTTGGATCCTGCCAACAGTAGCCCAGTAGGCTTGGGTGCCAAAAGAGATAGACAGTCTCTCCCTTTCCAAGTGGTATAAGTCCAGCTTGGAAGATGAGAACCTGTGCAGTGTTCGTTCTGGCATTCCCTGCTGTAGTCCAGCCTCCAGTTTCCTGGCTTAGGTAGCAAATTTGCCAAGCACTTCCCAGGCTAGCAGGTAAGAAGCTGTGATTGTTGTCAAACTGTAACAGTGCTTTAAATCAGAGCTTTTTTTTTTTTTTTCCCCTCCTTCCATTTCCCAGAGAGAAGAAAATCTGGGTTAATAAAACCTGTCCTTGCAGCTAGTTAAGTGCGGTGAAAGTCATGTCCCCACCATAATCTCTGATAAGCTTTGTTGTAATTTAGTGAAGCATTTAACTGCTTGTCTCCAAGTTTGTTTGATTTAATCATACTCTGGAGGAACGTCTGCTGAAAAGAGCTGCTGTCTGAATCAGGGCCTTGGGAAACAGCCATGAAATAAATGATAGAGCAGGTGCTGGGCTGTACACGTCTGCTACTGGTTGCAAAACATGGGAGGAGGAAATTTTTGTTCTCCATGCGAGAGCCCAGTAGACATCAGGAAAATGTTAAAGCATAAATTGCTTTGGAGAAGGAGCATAAAGCAGCTCTAAAAGGCTGGTGAGTACAGTGGTGAGTGCACAGCCCAGCAGCAGTCTCCACAGCAGAGCTGGGCCAGAGGCATGAGAACTCATGTATCTCCACCCCTTGAGAGTTCTACACACAGAGGTCTTACTGAACATGCTTGGTAGACCCCCTGAGCATGCCCAGTATACAGCTGCCCAGGCTCAGGGAACTCTCTAGGGTGTTCTCTTTCATTTTTCTAAGTAGCAAAGACTTTCTGAGGGGCTATATTTGATGCTTTGTGGGGGACACTCTGTCCTCTGTCAGATGTATGCCATATGACTGGGTTGGTATCTGTTACTCCCTAAAGAAGGAAGATGGAGTCTGGCTCATTAGTAAAGATCGGGATGAACACATGTCACTTTCCACAAGGCAAAAGCTTGGGGCATTTGTTGTTCCTGCACCAATCTGGAGTGCTGCTTTTGTACATCCTGCTCTTTGCCTGTAGTGATCCCTAGAGAATTCCTTAGCAGTAAAATCCCATAAAAAGCAGTACTGCACAGGGCAGGTGTTCATTTTCAGAGGTTGTGACTCAGTCTTGTAGGCATTTAGGCCAGAGAGCAACAAAAGGCATTTCTGATACTCCAGGACAGATTATTGCTATGTTTCAAAAGCTCATCCAACCAGCTGGGCTAAAAAAATGCTGCTTCTGAAAAAAACGGGGAGGTAACTGGGAAAAAATGCAGCCTCTTTGCCTTATATGTGGAAGTCGTTTCCTGGCTCAAAATGTAAGAGAATATTTTAATCATAGTAGGAAGAAAAAGACAAGTCAAAGAATAAGAGGGGGCTTTGGCCAAATTGTTGGAAACATACTGGCTTCTAATAGAACATACTGGGTGACCCCAGGGAATCAGTGACAGCATCAGCTTGGCAAAAAAAGGAAGGTGTGTCTACTTCTGCTGGACTGCTGGCTACATGATAGGAGAAATGTTAGCCCTTTCTTTTGCTTTCTTCCCACAGGGTGGGCTTAAAATCTCTTGATAGCTCTCACCTGAAAATTAAGCAAAGTGCATACAAACTGCCAAGCAGTGCCCTTTACTTTACCTTTTTCTGGCTGTTTGCCTTTGGATCAGAGCTCCTTATACAAGTTTGGAGAAGACAGGATAAATAGAAACAGACAGTGAAAACTCCAGAGTTGGAAATATTTCATCTTATTGCTGGGAGTATCACAGCAAGCCCTGTTAGCAGTGGGGACCTCTCTCTGCTAGCTCACTGTAAGTAGGTTGTGGGATGATTCCTCCTGGTGGTTGTATCTGTTCTGTTGCTCTCAGAAACCTACTTTTATGGTGCGCTGTGACTAAAAGTTCCTGCATGTGTAGCATGAGGCAAGTTGTAGCAGTATGTTTGACCTGCAAGTGAGCCAGATTTTCACTGAACTGAATATTAAGGGTCTTCAAACAGACCATGCAAGATTCAGCAAGGAGCCAGTGGATCTCAGGATGAGCAGCGGGTTACCTCATGGGATTCTAGTTCCACATTTATCTGTGGCATATGCAGAAGACTAGTTTCAACTCTTCAAATTTCCAAATTATTTTTGTTTTGGGTCAGAGTAAAGGCTATTTAAATGCTAATGTTTCTGTTGAGTATGTCATAGCTATTATAGTATGTGATTTTCAGGCTTGTTCATACTTGATGTGCTACTTTTTTGTAATCATGTGCATCAACAGTTCTTCTACACGTTAACATATTTTGAGGCTGTGTAGGAGTTATGTGCCAGAGGGAGTAAATCTAGCTATGTATATAAGGTAAATTACAAATGTGGATTATAAGTGCGAGAATCAGGGACATTCCATACCAAAATACTTCACTTGAGTCAAGTGGCCTATTTGAAGAACTCCATTAGCTTGTAGTAATAGCAGGCATTACCTATTGTATGCATCAGCTACTGCAGGGCTAAAATCAGACAGTTATCCAAGTTTCATACCTACTCCCTCTCAAAAGAAATCCATCCCAACTGTCTGATATGCACTCAGGCTTAAGTCAGCCTCCAGACCCTTTTTTTTTTTTTTTTTTGAGGCTAGTGTCAATAACAGAATTGTGACCTTTGATGTCAAACCTACTGGCATCTTTCCTATGAATGGAAAGAATAATGTTATTAACAGACAGCAGTCCAAGACATTGGTCTTCAAGCATGAAAGCTGCTTATTGTTCACTTTCCATTTTCCATGTAGAAATGGACCATGTTTATGTTTGGGTGTGTGACTGGGAAGCACTCAGGTGTCTCCTAGGCTCAGAGGCTTTGGATTGCTATTGTGGCATAGCTTTACAGGTAAGCCCCTATGGTAAAACCTAAAATCAGTGACCAAAAAAAAAAATACCACTGACTATCAGGACTTAGATTGAACCTTGAATTCCAAGTCTGTAATCTTGTGACTTTTGAAAACTTAACAGGGTTATTTTTAAAAAGCCCCAAACCACAAAACCCAAAAACCTGCCTGAGAAAATGTCTGTAATCTCAAACCCTGCATTCTGTTTTTTTTTTCCTTAGATGAGGTTTCTGCTCAAGACTTTTGCATTACCATGAGCAGATATGGTACTTCCTTGATCACAGACAGCTTGCTTGCGGTATTGGTTAGGTAATTTTCCTCAGCATATTAATGTATGGGTAATGGGGGTCACACAATAATACCATCTCATTTCTCTCCCTTTGCAGGCCCTCTACAATTCAATCAAGAATGAGAAACTGGAATGGGCAGTGTAAGTATACTGTGTAGAAATTAGGAATTTAAAAATAGTACCTGTGTAGTAATCTGTTTATACATCCTGTGTCACTGTCTGAGTGGGCTCCGAATCCTGTAGAAGATAGCCAGCATACATAATGAGTTTGCTTTTCTGCTAATGAATGACCTGGCAATACTGCCTCATCTGTTTCTCCAGCAAGGGGAGCTGTTAATGATAGGAGCCAACTGTATTTGTAAGGAAAGAGGACGTTTCATTTAGTAGGAAACTTCAGCCTGAAAAGAGAGAAATTAAATCCTCCATTGTTATATGACTGCATAAATAAAACAGAAGTTGACTTCTCCCTTTATCTTTTGGTACATTGTGTCAGAACCACTGAATAGAAACACACATCTTGGATTGAGTTTCCTGCTGTTGGTTTATTGTCTTAGTTTGTCTCCTGATTAACTATGGATAACTTGACAACAACCTAATATGAAAGATGATAAATTGGACAAAGTCTGATATCCTCTGTCCTTAGCTGCTTTCGACAGGCTAACACTTGTTAACTACGGAAATACTGCAGACCAGAAAGAGCTTCAATTTCTGATCGTGTTAAACTGACATTTCTGTGTGCTTAGGTTTTATGTGGTCTAGGTATGCCAGCAAAGAGTAGGTGGAGTCTGCTTTAGATTTTGCCTCCTGCAGAATAGTGGATTTTCGTGTGAAATTAAAGAATGATGTCTTCTATCTATTTTGACTGTATAAGATGTTCACCTGTGTGAATTTACATATCCGAAACCTCACCTGTCTGGGATGCATGCTTCTGCACCTCTTCTGCCAGAAGACCTAACAACTGCCTTAATTCTTGCAAGCCCAGTAGCTTCTGATCTTCCTTAAGTTCATCATCTGTAAATGAATTTCTTGTCAGAATGTGCACCCTTATGTACAAGGACTTCTGGTCCCAACTGGGATTGCAGCTCCTTTTCAGAAATGTGTGAAATAATGTCAGAGTAGGGAGGAAGGTGTATATATCAGGGTAGGGAGGAAGGTGTATCACCAAGAAGTAAGGGGAATCACCAAGAAGTTCCATCTCTGATAAACCTCATAAAAAGTGTGATGGGAGACATTTTCCCAAACTCTGTCTTGGACCTTGAATATACTGTGGGAATCTTACATGTCACAGCACCGCAGTTGTTTGCAAGATACACTTTCACAGGCACTTTAGACATAGCAGAATCCATTATGTGACTTTCTTGATGTCAGAATTTTCCTCCAGCTCTTGGCAAGAGACTATACTGTGTTTAATACACTTGGGCAGCCTCCAGGTGGGAACTTGCTCATTCCTGGCTCTGCTCCCATTAGCTTCAGGTCAAGGTGAATTATGAGATAGCTTGTTCCTGTATAGGTAGTAACTGCTTTGACGTTTACATAGTACAGTCCATATCCATTGCTAATGAATTGTTTGGGGGAAAATTGTAAGCAGGCTGGAAAAGGGAGATATCAGAATCCTCCTTAAATAAGGCTTTGGGATGTGGATGTAAACCCACCTTCTCCCAGTAGAATGTGACCAGTAGTCCATTCCCATCTCAAACTCAAACATACATCTGGGACTGATATGACAGTTACTTAACATGCTGTGAAACCAAGCTCATGCTGGGCATAGTCAAAGATGTTGTGCCTTTGCCTTTAGGGCTAAGAGTGCTAGCTGGAAGAGAGAGCATGAAGGTGTTTCTCCTCACTTTTACAGAGATGTGTGGTTGGTGTAATTACCTCAAGGAGCCCCAGAATTGCCTGAGCTAGAGGGAGGAGGCACAATGCTGTCTTGCTCTGCTGTTGTGATCTGCAGAGAAGGGTGGATAGGAAGGGGACATAGTTATCTTTGTTGTGATGGGACTCAGGAAGATCCTCTCTCCTTTCCAAAAAAAAGTATCTCTTTGTTTCTCTGATGCAGTTGGCAAGGGAGGAAGTGGGAAGTATGGTAAAGTTGGAAATAGTACTGCAAAACTCAGCATAAGCTCCCTCCTGGCGCTGGCATGTGGAAGGAAATGCCTTTCCTTTAGCCAGAATCCCTTTGAGGATCTAAGACTCTCTCTTATGAGCTAAGCAACAGTGTAAGACCTTCTCTGGCAGTATGTTATTTGGTGGATTAATGACTGTTAGTTGGTCCATAGGCAGGCAAGGGTAACGGTGATACATAAGATGGGGGGAAAACTGCTATATGATCCTTATCTTACTAGTTGCGAGCTAGGTGAGTCATCATCCTAAATGTTTTGCTGTTCATTTCCAGTAGAATTACAGTCTGATCCAAAGCTCCAGAAAGAAAAGGCTACCGTTGATTCCAATGTCATAGTCAAGAGAAGTGGCACCTTAATCAGCTTATGTACTTCAGAGAATTTCAGTAGGAATATTCGTTTATCCTTTATAATCAGGGAAGTGCAAGTATGGCTCTGGAAGAGAGAATTGATTTTTCTGCAGTAGTTCCAGGTTCAAGTTCTCTGAAAGGTTAAAAGTGAATCACATACCATGGTCTGCAAAATAAACAGATCTGACCTCAGATTTACCCTGAACTGGTGAATGTGGAATCCTGAATGCACACTCCAACTGCGCACTGTGCCCCCTAAATTTTTGGGTGACTTTTCACAATAGAACTGCCAGAAAACACTCTGCTGTTTACTTGGCATGCCTTTTACTTTGCTTGCCACTTCTTCTTGCTGGCCTTGTTGTACAGTGTCTAGAGAGAAAAGAGAAAAGCAATAGGGGAAAACTAACAATCAGAAACATCATTATTCTGTTTTTTGTCCCATTACATATTTCCTCTCTACTGCTTACAGTTCCAGATCTTTCCTGTCTATTGGACTGTAGTTCATTTCTTTGAACAGCAAGCAGAACACGAAGTAGTGATTGGACCTCACTAAAGTCATTAGCAGAAGTTCCTACTGGCTGCAGTGAAGTTACGTACTGTTTCATGCAGTTAGTCCAATTCATCCTGTTTCCAGTGGGCTGAAGTCACTGGAAACACCCTAGTAGTACGTGTAGCCCCAATAATCATGTCATAATTTCTCATGCTGCTTAAATTTTCCTGAGGGACATGATATTTCAATGAGATTTTTTCATACTCAAATAGTAAACTTTTGGTCTTCAACTCTGATATCACCCTTAAGGCAAAATGAATTCAAGATCCTGTGAACATGATTGGTGAGATTCAAAGAATTGGGTTTGTTCAAGTGGAAAAGGGAGCACATCCACTTTCCCAGGGAGAGGGACCCGAGTGTATTTTTTTCAGTGCATAAAGGCTGTTGCAGAGGAGAGGAGTGTGTTATTCCTCTGACCCATTGTGGATGCGCTTAAATTTGAAGAAAGGGAAGTTTAGGTTAAACATTTAAAAAATGCTTTCCAGCAGTAAGCTTTTCAAACCAGGGCATAGGTTTGCCTGGACAAGCTAAGGAGGTGCTTTCAGACGAGGTTTTTATGAACTGATTAGTCTCTCCAGAATGGGTTAGGAAGAGTGAATCCAGCCTTAGAGTTACAGAGATCAATTAACTAATGTCTTAACATCCCTTCAGGCCCAGTGTCTATAATTTTATGGCCCAGGCTTTGTTAGGTATTTATCACCGTTTCTCTTTTGCAAGGATCATCATCAGTTTTAAGCTGAAGAAGAAAAATTAGTTTGATTTCAAAGGTGCCAGAACTAAATGTTTTGTTTGCATGATGTCTACATGGAAATGTAGTGGTTAACATTATTTTTCTCCATTGTTTGTAATATTATGTCTCCTTCCTGTTTAAGGTGATAGGAATAAAACCATCATCTTAAAATAGGCTGAGTGGTGATCTAGAATTAACATACGAAATCCCAAAATGCTGCTTAAAAAACCCGCAAAAACCAAATAGCTGCATTTGTGTCATTTTTATCCTGAAAGCTTTCTGTCAGCAGGATATTGTAGTTTTCAGGAGAATTACTTGTTTTTTTGCCTAGTTGATGATGCAGGGTTTTTTTTCCAGAGAATTTTAGACATGGACACAGTATATACTTTTTTGTTTTTCTGGACTGCGCTAAAAAACACCCTCCTTCCAGCCAAACCGAAATAGGTCTTTGAGACAGTGATGGTGGGAAAGGGCCGCTGCCAAATCCTTTCTGTGTTTTCTGCGGTAAACTGTGACGCTGGGTGATTATAAAGATGTCTGTGCTGAAACTCACCTTTTTCTAGGTCAGACCCAGAAATCTCTCCCCATTATAATTAACTCTTTGCCTCCCAAGTTCTAGGATGTTTCTTTTTTGCAACTTCACGATTAGTTTTAGAGAGGGGGGTCAGATGAGAATCATCTGGTTCTCCTTTCTTCTCTCCTCCCTTTGGGAAAGGTGCCAAAACTTCTCTTCACTGGTTTCTTAAGTCAGTTTACTAACACAGATGCTATCAGTTCCACAGATTCATATAATTATAATTTACAAACCTGAATATATTTGTAAATGCCAATTTTTAAATGGATAAACTCATGTAAATTTTCTATTTGAACAAATGCAGAGACAAAGGAGACTTTTAAAAATGAAGGGCTTGACCCTGTCTTTTCATCTTAGTGATTTTGACATTTTCCAAGCCAGAGCCTCAAATCAGACTGTAGACATACAGAAACAGTTTTGTTACTGAGAGAACTGGATGGTAATTTTCTCCCAGAAGACAAAAATGGGACTTTCTTGTATAGGGTCTTTCTGGGGAGAGGCAAAAATGTATTTTTTCATCAAAATGGCAATATCTGAATTTTTGCATGTGTTTCAAATCTGCATGTTTAAGAACAAGAGGCGAACTCTTTCTGGTTGTCAGTGATCATGCATTTGGGAACACAAACATTGCTGTTTCAGTGCTGTGTCTTCAAGTGACAGAGCAAGCAGATTCTGGCTTTGGTGTGCTAGTTCTCATGGGCTGCCAGTGCCCTGGTTACTGCTCTGTCTGCGGGTCCTTTTCCAAAGAGACAAGTTAAGAGAGATGGAACTGAGGCTCCTTGTCTTGGGAAGTCTTGAAAATATCACATGCTGTAGGCAGAGTGTTGGAGAACCTGTAAAGGTGGTAGCCTTTTCCTGTCACCATAGCCCTGCAGAGCAGAGACTCTAGTACCTACAAGAGGATTCACAGCCATCAGCCCCTTTCAGTCATCAGAGAGGGGTCTCCAGAGGAATCACTCCCAGATGCAGAGCCAGGACTGATCTCCCTCTGCTGAACAAAGAGACAAAATCTCTGAAGACTTCTCCAAACCTAAATGGACCCTCATTATGACATTTTGCTACTGAAATGTGTGTTGGAGCTGACATGGTGTGTCTTTTTCTCCAAAGGCACAGGTATGGGCTATTTCCTATACCAAGTGGAAAGGAGAGACGCCAAACCTGCCCCTTACAAGGACCTAAGCTCTGCCTGTGTGACACTAGATCCATGACTCTGAACATACCTGCACAGAGACACTACCCACTGACTCTTGCCTCTGCATCACTGGAGGCCTTCACTCTGGGGATTTTACAGGATACAAATTGTCTGTGAGAGCCGTCTGAGGACAGCACCCCCACATGCTAGGGTTTCAAACAAAGATCAGTTTTCAAGTGTATGTAGCCAGAGGCCAGCTGAATTTTCTGCAGCTCTTGCTTCTTGCAACCATACCCTAAAGGCTGGTGAGAAGTAAGCTCAAATTGTCACATCCTTGATAAAACCTATCCAGGTCCTAGCTATTCCTCCAACACTGGAGGGTACATAAGCAAAGGCTAATATATGAACTGTTTTGCCACTTTGAAACTCCTCTCAATCATCCTGCTTTCTTCTTGTGCTTGACCACTGAAGCAACATGGAGTATTTGAAGAAGTGGATCCTAGATCCCCTGGTTTTATTCATGCTGGTATTTCACGTTCAAGATCAGAGGGAGATAGAGACTCCTTTTAGTTCTATTTTCTCAGCTGTTCATTCATTTATTGTTCTGTGAGTCCCTACTGCCTCTCTGGTTCTTTTCATTGCATCTTAGAGACTGGCTCGTGCATCTTGACCTCGTGAATCTTGTCGGAGCACTCAGCTCTCTCAAGTGCCTGAGTCTCAAGGATGCCCCATTTTCAATGACAGATGAAAGGACCAATTAAAGGTTTGTTCAGTGCTACTAGTAGTCATGACATCAGATGCCATTTTGTCCTGTCTGCCCTGTGTCTGCATTTGTCTTTTGAAGAATTCCTGTTTTAATAGCTGCCCCAGAGATGCTGAGTTTGAGAGCACTGTCCCCAGCACTAGTGGTGTCTAGAATGCCCAGGAGAGGTCATTACAACAGCTGTGGCTACTTGGATAAGGGCACTGGTACATTCCTACAGGACAGTTGATCAGCATAAGATAATTCACTCCCATAGCTCCAAAGGAGATAGCTTATTCCAAAAAAATGCTAAGCCATTTACTGCAGTAGGTCTCTGCTGACAAGGAGAAATCCTCTGTGTCCTTGGCTGTGATCCCAGAATTCACAAGGCACTTCTATGTGACAAATCAGCCCGAGTGCTTATGCCCTATGAGAGAATTTAGTCTGGATTATGTACCACAGACTTGTGTTGAGAGAATTTGCTCCTGAAATGGACACATATCTAAGAAATATGTCACACAATGGTCCAGACTTGCCAGCAGCCAGTAAGTGTGGGAGACACAGAAAGGGTGGGAACAAAATTCCTGTACTTTTTCAGTTAAGAGAGAGCTTCAACTAAAACATGCATCATTGACAGCCTTCATCCTCCCTGACACCTTTCCCAGTCACCTGGAGGGGGAATGCGCAGGGACTTCAAAGGACACAAGGCTGCTTTGTAATCTGATGCTAACTGTGGTTCCTCCACATCCACCATCCACTTAGATTCAGTGGCCTGTTCTCTGAAAACCATCATCCTCCTCTTGTGATGGACATTCTTTGTTTTCTAGGTTGCCTAGTCCTTTTTGCCTTTGGCTGTGACGTGCAAAAAGGCATTTATTAGTCAGGCAATGCTTGTGACTTGCTGAAATGGGTTGCATTGTTGTCCCCAAGAGCTGTGTTGAATACATTGCCCTAATAAGTAACATTTTGAGCAGCATTTTGTTTCTAAAATACAGATAACATAATTCACCTAGTGTAGTTTTTATTTTTAAATTACTACTTTTATGTTAGTCTGCAGAGAAAAATAAAGAAAAGGAGTTAGAGTCTGTGTTTCATATGCTAAGTAAAGGGGTAAGCCATGGTGATCTGTAGTAATCTAATTCTTTTTATCTACATGTGACCTCATGAAGAAATTGGAGATTTTTCAGGAGAGCCCAGCAGGCAAATATTTCGCATTCTAGCACTCAAGTAAGTGGAATTAAAAATAGGTGAAGTTGGAGGACACAGAACACTCTTGAAGTCCTACCTTTTGAGACTGTTAAAGGGAACCTTGGGCTTTTTTGAAAATCTGGTTCCCATGTCCTGTCCTGGTGAAGGAGGTGAACTGAAGCTTTGCTATAATCCAGCTTTGTTTTGGTACGTGTCGAGGTTTCTCTCTAAAAAGGGCCCCCTATAAAGAGAGAGGTGATGCAAGAATTACTGAAATGAAACTTTGCTGGTGAGTCCCTCGTTCATGCTTTGTTTTCACTGTTTTTTAAGGGATGAAGAAGAGAAAAAAAAGTCTCACTCAGAAGGTACAGATGACAAGGATAATGGGAGCCAGACGAAGGCTGTCAGTCGAATTGGCAACTCAAATAACCCATTCCTGGACATCCCTCATGACCCCAATGCTGCTGTGTATAAAACTGGATTTCTGGCTCGGAAAAGCCATGCAGATATGGACGGAAAGAAAAGTGAGTATCTTTTACTCTGAACATCTCATTTTCTTGTTATCTCTGCATAATGCCACTTAGGATGAGCCCATGTGCTTCTCAAGGCAAATAGTGCTGCTTCATTAGGGGAAATTGCAGCAATAACAAACAATGCAGCAATTGGATTATCACACTCGCACTATTAGGCCAGGATTTACAATGTTCAGTCCCATTTGCAGCAGCTCTAATGCTTGAGCATAATGAGTAATGTGATAGAGCAAAGCAGTGTGAATCTTTTGTGCTAAAAGAAAATGGATCTTGTGGTTTACAGAAGATAAAACAATTTCAAGTGAATTACAGTAGCTGTTCCATAGTAGTTTGGAAATTCTCCTTTTCCTTATGTGACACCAGATTGTTTCAAATCTGCCCTCCCCTCTGGGTGTGTCGTTAAAGAAAGGCTGTTCTTTATCTCTACTTGGAAGATGCTGTAACCATTCCCTTCCCTACTTTCATTGGTCACATACCCAATGAAATTCAGCAGATTTTGGTAACAGCCAGATTTATGCCATGCAGTTCCTCCCTCCCCCTTCTTTGTAATAATCCTGCTGTGACTCATTCTTACTTTAATTATCCTCTTTCCCTCTTGTCCTACTTAGGGACACTAATTAGTGGTGCACTAATTATCAAAGGCTTCTGATCCACCTGTGTGTGTTTTGTTGTTTGGACATCTTCATTTCTGTGTTTTCTATTGATGTTCTTGGGAACAGCAGAGGCTACTCAGAGCATCTGAATATTCTCCAATCGTTGCTGATGATGACCTACTCATGGTTCACAGTATTGGGCTGAATCCTGAAGGCAAAGTCTGACCTTGTGATGGGTTTCTAGTAACTGCAGCTCTCTCCTAGCTGGGCTAAGGTCTTTGGTATTCACATGTTTAATTGTTATATTTTAGAAGGTACAACTGGAAGTCGCTGTTTCCAAGCCAGAGGCTGACAGCTGGACAATTAAAGCCAAAGATGTCAAAATCAAACTGACCTCATTCTTTGTGATGACTGGATGCTCTGAATAGCTTCATCTTTATTGAACTTCTGTTTATTTAACCTTAATAAATAATTGTATTGAGTTGCCTTTATTAAAATATTACTTTAATTATAAGTAATCAGAGTTGCTCATTATTCAGTGCACTGGATGTTGGCATTTTGGGGATGACCCTTTTATGAGTAATGTAAGTACGAACATGTTTTCAGAAGTTTCTGTACATCTTAGAGGTCTGTATCTCATTGTTGTGCAGCTCCTGGAAAAGTTACATTCTGGCTTTCATGTTGCAAATAAAATTAAAGTCATTTTTTTAAAGCTAGTTAGACCTTTTCATATTTCATTTCTTAATGGCATTGTTGCAGGGCAGAGATCAGCTTGTGGGGGATTGATAATGAAGTGATGTACTAGCATGCTGTATGTAATTTCTCAGGAAAGGAGTACAGAGGGCTAAAACTCTTAGGCAGTCTAGAGGAGAAAGATATAGCAAGGGCTAATGGCTGAAAGCTGAACTGAACAAATGCCAGTTAGAAATAAGGCCTGTTCTGTGGGATGAAAATGATTAACCTCAGGAGCAAAGGACTAATAACCTCTTCACCATCACTTGCTATCTTGAGAACAGAATAGGATGCCTTCCTGAGGGTGATGCTTTAGTTGTGCATAGGTTATTAATTGCAGTATAAAGGCAAGTCGATGCTGGTCAGT
Organism: Gallinago jamesoni; assembly: GCA_025769975.1. NCBI lineage: Eukaryota > Metazoa > Chordata > Aves > Charadriiformes > Scolopacidae > Gallinago > Gallinago jamesoni. Next base: position 51,014,619 of record JAOQGH010000019.1, on the reverse strand, counting down.
GGTGTGTGCTTGGTGGAAAGTGAGCTTAGATTCAGCCTTCTGGTCTCTGGCACTGTGACTGTACAGCCTGTGCCTTCTCTCACTCTATTGCAGCTGAAATTCAAACTGGAACCTTCATGCTGAATCCCCCTTTTTTTTTTCCTTTTCTTTTAGTTTCTTTTTTTTTTTTTTTTTCTCCACTGCTTGTTTCTAGGACTTTGTGGGCTGGATATGTTATTTCTCTTATGTTCTTCAACCTCTAACTGACTTTAGCTTTCTTGGGGGCTGATTTTTTTTCCCAGAGGATTTTTTTTTTGGCTCCCCTCTCTTTTCTCTTCTTTGGCTTCCCCAATAGCTGCAGGAAGAAGGGAAGGGACCAAGAATCCGTCTGGCTAGTCGGTGCCAACTTGGGTGTGCAGCAACGGGGAAGGATCCTCTTGAGAGAGGCACTGCTTTCTGAAAACAGTGTCCAGTTGGTCCTGAGCAGAGCCTCCCAGCCTGCTGTGGCATGGAGAAATGATATTTCCTTCTGAAAACCCAGCCATGGCACAGAGCTCAGACCTAGCTGTGTAGGGGCAGTGTCTGCCTGCCTGCAAGAGCACAAAGACTGGATCTCTCTGGCCTGCTTTATGTATTGCTGCTGTTCCCTTCTGATCTGGTCCAGGGCTGTCATCAGGGTTGTTTTATTACTCTCTCACACAGCAGGTATGTGCAGGCAGAGTGCCGAGTTGCATTGTCCTTTGAAAAGGAGAGTACAAAGGAGGTTTAACACAGGACTAATGTAGCTCTCCTGTTGCCTAGACAAAGTGTAAAAATGGATCCGAGTTAAATGGGTTTTCATTTGTTTTCTTTGCAGCTCCCCGGGGAAAGCGAGGCTGGAAAACCTTTTATGCTGTGCTGAAGGGAACGGTCCTATACTTGCAGAAGGTAGGAGAAATCACTGTCTTTGGAAACTAATTAAAGAGGGATAAAGAAGCAGGCATCCTCTCTACTCTTACAGCCCACCTCCAGGCTTCTTTCCCTCCAATACACACTGTAGCTGCTCTCTTTGCATCCCCCCCACATTCAGGCATGAATCCTTTCATTGATACCCCCCACTTTCAAGTTCAATTCCATTGTCCCCATCCACATCATGCACCCTTATCAATTCCAGTTTATATCATTGCTGTCACTCATGGCTGAAAAAATAGCCAGCTCCATCAGCAAAGACAGCATAATCTCTGTGTCTTGCTGCATTCTTCTATGCTGCTTTTAACATTGATTTCATACATATGGCTTCCCCTCCTGTAAGGCTGTCCTCCTTTCCCATCTTTTCATAGTATACTTATCTGCAGTGCCTGCAAGGCCAGCTGCAAAACAATTGAACGGCAGCTTGGCTTTAGTTGGAATCTGCAGCTTCTGCTCCATAGAAAAATCAAAGGATAAAAGGATACTTCCTTTTTTTTCCCCAAAGCAAGATGAGGCACTCGTTTCTAACAACCTTTACTCCCTGACAGCAAGAAGTCTAAAAAAAGTCAGCTGAAATCCTTCCAGTCTTTTGGCACAAGCTTAAATATAGTATAGTACAGTTTTAACTATTCTCTTGGGACATGAAACACAACATATGAGTGAGAAGTGTCAAAATCAAATAAATGGTAGCAGCTAAGTAGATTGTTATGGCTTTTTGCCCCCCAGCATAGGTGAAATATTCATTAAATAGCTGGTGTTTGTCTGAAATGGGCCAAATTGTAGAATTATGCTCCTTTGAAAGCCTTTTTACATTTCCACTATATTTTGCAACTATCGGAGTTGCAAGTTCAAGTGCACACTGCCATTTCTGCCTCCCCTGCTCTGACTTTCTGATGTTGTTGGTTTCATTGAAGCCAACCTGGATAGTCTGTGAGAAGAGAGTAGCACGGATCAAATTGTTAAAGCATGAGGTTTAAAAGGTGGATGATTTGGGTGCACTACCTTTTTGAGAGGGCTGAAATCCTGAAGCAAACAAACAATCTGCAGTCAGGAGGGAAGATTTGGGCTGAAAGTTGGATGTGACATGCTCAAAGCCAGTGCAACATACTAGAACCAAGCCAGCTGAATCATGACTGAGCCTTCCCCCTGGCCCTCTTGCTGGCAGCAGGTTCACATTTTCCTGAAGTTGCCTTTGTGGCAGGTTTGTCACTTGCCCTTTCCTGGGTGAAATGGAGTCACCTGCTTTGATTTCTGAAGTAAGTTCTCTTTAGCGTTCACCTGAGAAGACTGCGTGGTTCTCAAGGAAGCAAGAAGTCTCCTTATCCATGACACACTAATTAATTTCTTACTTGATCTTTGAGGGGGGATTAATAGGCTTTCAAAGGAAAGATACTGAGATGCTGTCTATTTCAGAATCTTAAATACTTTTGAGTATCAGCGGCATATTAGTTCAAAATACTTTCTGTTTGACAAAATGTAGAGATGGTGATGTAGCATGAAAATTTTCTACAGAATGTTGCTTTCCCCACTCTCACCCTTCATCCTTTGGAGAGCAAAACAGTAATTTCACATCTGATTGCAGCTTTGCAAAATGAAATGCATTGCTAGAGTTATTGGTCTTATTTGTTTGTTATTTGTGTGTCTTGCTCTGTCGCAGAACTTGATTTCAGTGATTACAGGGTGGTTACTCTGCAAAGCTGCCCTCTCCCACTTGGTCCTGAAGACATGTGCGCTGAAACCATCTTACTGTAGCACAGTGACAAGTGAGACTTCTATTTCAGTGCCATAAAAGGTTGCCAGAGGGTCCTGATGGGAAGTGACTCATTCCCAGAGTGATGGGGCAGCTGTGATCATCCCCAGGGTGCCTCCAGCCCCTGCTCAGCCACTGTGCCTCATGCTGCAGCTGTGAAACATCCTCTGACCTCTCTTCACTGCAGAAGGTCCAGCAGGGCTTTGCTTCAGCCCTGAAATAACCTTTGCTCTATTAGGGATGTGATATTGCAGGAGTTGAGGGTGTCAGGGTTTTAAAGTACACAACTAGACCAAGCTGTTATAATAAAAGTTGCTGAGCTGTTGTTTCCTTTTGCATTATACCAGGAGACTGAAATCATCCTAATTTGAGAAAATTCAGGAGCATTTTAGAACAGCTTGATTTCTTTTTAGATAAGCATAGCTCTGGCAGTAGTCATGGCCAAAGGATTTCCTTGCCTCTGTTTGCTTTCTCTCCTGATTATGGAGTGCTATAAAGCAGGGTGCATTCACATATGCACACCAGCATTTTCCCTCTTTCTTTAATTGTCTGTATTTATACGCACCTGGATGGGTTCCTGTTCAACCTGCTCTAGGTGAACCTGCTTTGGCAGGGGGTGTGGGACTAGATGATCTCCCAGAGTCCCTCCCAACCCCAACCATTCTGTGATTCTGGGTCTATTTTCTTTGTATCTGTGGAGGTAACATCTGTGATTATGGTTTCATTGCACTGAGTGCTGTTCAAACAGGCAAGAGAGAAATCTCACTGTTCTAGATACTGTATACACAAACACATTTGCAAACCTCTGCACTATTGCTGTCTGTGTTTATCTGTAACTTAGCTGTTCCCCCAAGACACTACTGTAGTATAAATATGAATTGTTTATAGCAGCTGTGATTCCCCCAGTGGGCAGTGTGATCCCAATTCTGTTTGTCATTATGTTTGTATACCAGTCCAGTTCTCCTTGTTTTGATGTCAAAACCGTGTATGAGAGTGGTTTGTAAATGATGGTCACTTGAGATTTTCTGGGGAGTTTGTCTGGGCAGTCTTGTCTCTGTGCCCACATTTTTACATTTTTTTTTCACTTGGAACTGTTCCAGCGCTAATTCCTGTGCTGCATATTGTTTTATTTTTAAATGAGTGATATAAGAGAGATGCTTTCTGAATTAGTGAGCACAGAGGCCACTGGAGGGGCTCAGTGGAAGCATTCTCAATTAGCCAACCAAACATGCCTGCGCAATATTATATGAAATGAGAGGTGTGACATCTTTGGGATGTTGGCTGTATCTCTGGGCATCCTCAGGCCAAGGTTAATTTCGTGCCCTCTGTTCATAGCAAGAGGAAATTGCAAAGTAGGAGCTCGACAGAACGTCTGTTCACTAGACTGACATGGGATGTGATGTGCGTAGAGAAGAGAGGTTTATAAGGAGAGGACATAAGGCTGACCTCACTTTCTTGCTAGAAATTGCTTCTGTGCGAGCAGTGCAGGACATGGACCTTTGCCTTTTGTGAGGTTTGTAACATATTAGCTCTTTGGTGTGGCACTTTATAATCTTGTGTGATCTCAGGTATTTTTATATAATTTTTCTTAAATGGGCTTCCTCTATTAAAATACAAAAAAACTGAGAGAAAGGCTAGAATCATGTAAAGTGTTCGGTGACGAGACTTTCTGAATTTTGCAGCCATCACATGCAACTGAGTGGAGATAGCCACCCACAGTACACTGACTGATAAAAAGCCAAATGCCATTCTCTGGTTTATCAAAAGCAGATTTAGAAACACACTGACTCTGGGTCAGCAGGATGTGGGAAAGTCATTCTCTAGGAGTCTGAGAAAGATGAATTCAGCATGTTGTTGCATTGTGTGCAGCACACACATCAGCCTCCTTCGATAGAGAGGTCACAGTTCCTTTCTGGCTCCTCATGTATTTCTTGCCACTGTCTTGGTCTAACTTTAGTTAGCTCCCCTCCATTTCAGCTCAGCCTCCATGCTGACACCAGCACACTAGAGCATGTCTGTCCCTGATGGCATAGGAGATATGGATGTTCCTGTTCTCCTAGCATTCCCTGCCAGTTGAGAAGAGTTGGAGGCCTTGGGAGAGGAATTTTGACAGCACATTCACATCCTTCCAGCTTTCTCTGAGGCTGGCCAACTATGTGGAGACATTTCCGGTATGCTGATCAGTGCCTTTGGAGAAGCTGGCAGAGCCCCAGCTGTCAAGGTAGATTGCAGCCAGCTGATCCGGTGGGATTAGCAAGGATTGTTGTGAACGCTGTCTGTTGGTAAGAAGGGGTTCTCAGCCAGGAGTCCCCTGCTTCTGGGACTGCCCAAAAGTGGAGATCTTCTGAGACAGGTTTAGACACAAGGACGGGTTGTGGACATTGGATGCATCTCCCAGAGGAAGCTGGGACACAACAGGCAAAGCTATAGATGACACTGTCTCTAGGCAGTAACTTGAGGAAAGCCAGAATATCATGTTTCTGAGGCCTAAATTAATTTCCTGGCCCTGAAGTTTTCTCAGTCTCCCTGAACAGTGAAGCCATTAATTTACTCCAAAACTACCACCAAATAAATCAGCTTTTGAACCCCTGAAGGAAGGGGCTTGACCTTGGGGTTTGCTTACTCCATCTTCAGGATGGGGCTGGGCCAGATGTTGGACAGCCCTTCCAGTTCTTCTCCTTCAGCTAGCAACTTCGCCAAATCTTCCTTAAAGAAGGTTTAGAGAGTGGCCTACATGGGAGCAGACAAAGTCCATGGTGATATGGAGATTGCTCCAAAATTTGCTGGGACACAAGCTATGAGAGAGAAAGGACATTTGGCTTTGCTTACTACCAGACCATGAAAACCCCTTATGTCACAGATGTTTAGGCTGAAGGCTACCCTTTGGTCATCTGTGCAGCAGTGCTAGGCCTGCTAGAACTGTGGTGTATGTTTTGCCCTTATCTGGCCCCAAGTGGAGGTGGTGCTGCAACAGTATTTCTGGTTAGTTGCATCTCTTCTAGCAGAGGTCCCTTCCAACCCCATATCATTCTGTGATTCTGTGAAGTGTCTGAGCAGCAGCAAGTTCTGTGTCTGCCCTAGCTGATCCTCTGCGAGGAAGGATGAGATGTGGCAGAGGAGCGGGATGCTTTGTCCTCCTGTGGTCACCACAGCTGGTGATTCTTCACCCATTGAAAGTCACTTTGGAGAGCCCTGACCAAACCCAGCCTGGCTGAGAGCACAGATGCCTTCAGCAGCGGTGTAGTTGCCTCTGCCTGCACCTCTAGTCTGTGTGCTGCCAAGTAAGCCCTGTAAACCAATTAATGCAGTTTAACTAGCTCTTCTCTGGGATGGGTTCCTCTCTGGGTGTTTAAGCTAATGCTGTCCCTGCACGTGCTCTGCAACCTCCACTCTGTTGCCAGCTAAACCGCATCTTGTAACTCTTGTGTTCATGTGGAGTGATCAATAGATATCATGCCTGCAGGGAATTATTCCTCTGTTTTGCAGTTGTCACACCCCCTCCCTTGGTGGGTGTTTTAAGATGAGACTGATTTCTGTGATGTACTCATGGGGAGAAATGGGGTGAATTCCAGACTGCTTTGCCCTCTCCTCCAGAAACTTTGCATATGCAGAATTGCTGGCAAGTGACTTTTCCTTGAAAAAGTTCCTGGCTTTCTGAAGCCATTTATAGTTAGGTGTGCTTTAAACTGAACTTGTGGATACACCATATTTGTGTTGTCATGCATTTTCTGTCACTCAGGAGATCAAAGACTGCTCCCAGGCTGAGGCTTGCAACACAGAGGAGTTTGACTCCCTGCTATTGTCACTTGGTGCTAGGAGTAGTACTGTTGTGTCAGAAACCTGGATGGTGCTGTGCTTGCCGTTTGCAGACCCTGACCAGAGAGATTTAAAGGCGTTTGCTACATTTGCTTTGTGGAGACTGATAAGGAGGCTTCTCCACTATGTGAGCGTCTGCCTGGGAAGACATACAGAGGTACTTGTTTGAGAAAAATAGCAGTGGAGGCTGAGAACCCAAGCAGGAACCAGCAGCTAGGCAGCTGAGGTGGGGAACTGGTCATGAAGGATGCCTGAAATGAAGACAAATGTTCCACAGCTGTTGCGATCTTCAAATACTCCCTGTTTACTCCTCTTCCTGTCAAGCAGGTAGCAGAATTCCTTCTCTCCCTTGCAAAGAGATCGAAAAAGCAAGAAAGAGAAAGGAAAAGATGTTAAAGGTAGTGGAAACCGCAGGTGCCTAAGGTTGCATTTGGTTCATATACTTTAGTACTATTCATGACTATGTAGTAAGGTTTTTCCCTAGGTTAGGGAAAAAGGAGTAGCACATAGAGAAATAAGATGCCATTTTCCCCCTGTTAACTCCTACAGGATGAATATAAGCCAGAAAAGGCTTTGTCGGAGGAAGATCTGAAGAATGCAGTTAGTGTACATCATGCGCTGGCATCCAAGGCAACAGACTACGAGAAGAAACCCAATGTCCTCAAGCTTAAAACAGCAGATTGGAGGGTCCTGCTTTTCCAAGCCCAGTAAGTGCTTTCTTCAGATTGAGCCAGTAATTGAGGAAAGAAAGCTGTACTGAAGGGAGGGGTAAATTCATGCCTGGACAGGTTAAAGCAGAGGCTTAAGAGCTTCAATCTGTTTATTTGATCAGAAATAAGATTAAGTGGTGATTTGATTAGGGTGCACAAGTAGTTCATGAGAAAGAAACATCAGGTTTTAAGAAGCTTTTTAATCTAGCTGAGAAAGGCGTAACAAGATGCAGCAGCTGGAAGCTGAAGCCACAGGAAATTCAATTTGGAAACAAGGCACAAACTTTTAACAGTGAGGGTGATTAATCACTGAAACAAATGTCCAAAGGCAGTCTTGGATTGTCTGTCTCCTGATGTCATCAGGTCCTAGCCGGATGTCTTTCTAGAAGATGTGGTTTGGTCAGAAATAAAGTTACTACTTAATATGAGAATAATTTGATTAAGTTCTTCAGGCTCTGATATCCAGACAGAACAGATGACCTGCCTTTTGCTTCTGACATTAAAAACCTGTGCATCTGTCTTGTGCATGAGACCCTTTCTACTGAGATCGGTGTGAAACCTCCTAGAGATCTGTGGTGTCCAGCACAGCTCAGACCTTAAGATATACGTCTAAATGAGGTCATTGGTTGGCTCTGTTGCCTGTGTATTTTTGGATTGGATTAGCAAAAGATGTGTGCTAGAATGAATTGTGGACCTAATAAGAAGCCAACCTGGGACTGAGATAACTGGCACTAACCACTTGCAAAGATAGACCACAAGACTGAGCAGACTCTACGATTTGTCCCATTCTGGTTATTCTTGCTTTTAAAATGCTGTTGAAGGGGTGGGAAAGAGGTGGAGAAGACTGAGTCAACAGCTGCTTAACACATGTTTCTTCCCCAGGAGCCAAGAAGAAATGCAGACCTGGATCAACAAGATTAATTGTGTGGCTGCCGTCTTCTCTGCACCACCATTTCCAGCAGCCATTGGCTCTCAGAAGAAGTTCAGTCGCCCACTCCTGCCAGCTACCACAACGAAGCTATCTCAGGTGAGCTGTTTTTATATAGAGGGTAGGTGACGGCGATTTCTTCTGGATGGAGACTGGATGGTGGTCCTTGGCATTATTTTGTAGCTAGCATTCCTAGGAGAAAAAGGCTTGCACTGTAAATCTCTGCTTGCTTCCTTATGCAAGATTTGAAATGTGGGGGGAGAAGGAGCAGACTTGAATATAATGGTTTTATATTTTTGAAGAAAAGAAACAATCACTAGCATTCCTAGTACCAGATACAGAATTTTCATCCTGCAGTTATGGCTCTGCAAAGGACATTTCAAATACTATCTGACTGCTGGTTTTTTGAATTTGAGTTTTTATTGCCACTCTTTTCAGAAGAAATGGACATACTTATGGTCTTTGGCTTATTGGGGTGATAAAAGGTGAAAGCTGATGCATCAGGCAAGCATCAATTATATTTGTCCCACAGTACTCTTCCAGACTCCAACTGTTATCAGCTCAGGGATTTCCTGTTAGTGTATATCAATAAACTGCCTCTTACTTGAACGTCTTTGGTCAACCCTTGTGATCACATAAGCTTTTAGCTTCCACAACATCCCATGGCAAGGAGTTTCACAGCTCTACTACTTCTTGCATTAAAAACCACCTGGTTCTGCTTGTTTCAGACTGGCTGTGTCCAATGCTTGCACCTAAAGCTCTGTGTACTTTGGGAGCTGTGATGCGTGACTGCGATTCCTCCTGCACTGGCAGGAACACAGTATTGATTGTGTTGATGAGGTTGATGGAGTGGCAGAGGTGATAGATCCTGATCCTAGCTATATACTTTCAAGTAACCTCCTGTAGCTTTTAAAGTCATCTGCCTATGCTGAATTGCTTCTTAAATGCATTTTTTAGCCATCTTTATAGCTTAGCAACGCTCCTTAGAAACCACTGTGTCATAATCTGCATTTCTGTAAGGGGTGGTTTTTTTATGTTACCCCTGCTTTTTCCTTCTCTGTGGCAGCAGTCTTTCTTCTTACAATGTGGTGACCGACTTTCCATCTTCTATTCTGGGTTAAAGTTTAAAATGTGTCTCATACAGAATAATATTAACTGTTCTTAACCTCATGGTTTTATTTTTTGCTCATGGATATCTTTTTCTAAATACTTCAATAATTTACCCCCAGTCACCAAAAAAAGCTTTTTTACTCATCGTTGTTCTGTGTGATCGTTCCATTTAGTACGTTATTTCCTAGTCTCATTGTTTCTGTTTAATCTGGAATGGAAAAAAATAGAAAACAGCCCTGTGATTTGTGTCTCGAAGAAGGGGAAACATGAGAAGTGGAGTAAGATAAGCTGTTTTAGCTAAAGGCAGAAGAATGTTAAGTGTTCAAAGCAGATAAATTCAAAGGCAAGCAGAAATATGTCTGCTTTTATCTGTCAGTGTGGAAAAGCTGCCAGCAGGCTGCTTCTCATTTGGCAGACAAAAAAAATATGAATTGTCAAATCCCTGTGGCTGCTGTTTAGGATTTTGTGGGCTGAATCATGATGGACAGTACTCCTTCAAAGGGCCTGTTGCTGATCAGGCAGAAGTGAGATGTGGTGAGAACCTAACATGGGTGAGGAAGAGACATTGGACATGACAGGTTGTGCAGGATCATTGCACCAGCTTTGCTTTCAAAAGCAGATCAGGGTCTGATCTTGGTTAGTCCAAGACAAAACTATATATAAAGGAACAACCAGTTTTAGAAAAGATCTAGGATGGCTTTTTCCCCTATTTTCTGAGAATGTGCAGGCACACACAAAAGCTCCAAAGGGCTGCTGCCCTGGAAATTAGAAGTGCCAAATTAATAGTTGCTTAAAGACCTCCAGTCATCAAGCTGTAGAACTCACTGCAACAGGGTGTCATTGGGACCAGGGATTCAGCACAACGTAAAAAGTGGTTGGGCTCTAATATAGAGAGCAAGCAGAACCATCCAGGTTAGTTACTAACAGCATCAAGAATTTTTGGCAGCCAATAGCAAGTGGTTTGAGCTCTACCGTATATAAGCACAGGCAAATTATCCCACGTTTCTTTCTTGAGTTCTCTTGCAAAAAGAGTTGAAACACAAGATTAGCTGGGGCTCAGCTATCATCCTCTGTAGATGTTTCCCCATTTCAGCTTTTTTCCACAGCTGCTGCTCAGTGAGCTGAGAGGCTCGGTCCCTGGTGTGACTTACAGTGGGATGAAGACATGTTTGAGCTGGGCTTGAAGCTGCAAGCTGTGCAGCCACAGCACTGGGACACAATGAGGGGCAGCTATCCCCTTCTCTGAGGCTAGGCACACACATGAGAGTTGAGCTGGGTACTTCAGCCTGTTAGGACTCTTGTTATGTCACTGAGATCTGCATGGTTACGTCTATATTTTGGAGTTACCTAATTCAAACACAATTTCAGATGCAAGCATAGAAATGGCCAGAAGACCATGCTGCAGGAGCTGGAAACCTTCTGAGCTGAGGGAAGGTTAGCTGACAGATGGACTGGAGGAAGTGAGTGGGCTTGGAATTATGATAAAGGAAGTTGCCTAGAAAGGGAGAGTAGGAGCTCCTCACTTTCTCCAACTGCACAGTGGGATAAAAGCTGGTAGCAACTTAGAAAAATGATACATCATTTCGGGATTGGACAGCCCTTGCTCTTCTGGATGCATTGTATTGTTCTGAACAAAAGGAAACCGCAGACCAGAGAGTGATTGGTAGTGCAGAAATGGTAGGAAAGGCCCTGATTCAATGTCCTTTCTGTCCTGGAAGGACCTACTTTTACTTTGAAAGGACCTGAGGCAGGGTCTTCGCCTGTCTCATTCTGTGCTTGGTCTGACTTGTATACACAACAGCCCTAATTAATTTGCCAAAAAATGTATTAGAGCAGAAGTGTCATGTTGTCAGTAATGCTCTGCAGCAAGCTGCTTCCGTTGCTCTCAGCAAGGCGATGGATGACAGGTTTGCTGTCCTTCCCAGTGGCATCTGCTAGCTGCTGAGTTTTTCTGCAAACTTAGCCATTTTGCTTGGGTGCCTTTGAGAGAGCTGTTGGGAACAGAGCTCTAGGATACCAGACCTTATCAGTCTAATTAAAATTACTTAAAGGAATGAAGGAGAGAAAGAGAGAAAGAGAGAAAAAGAGAGAGAGAAGCTACTTGATATTATTGTACAGGGATTTCTCTATTTTCCTTTGCTTATCAGATACTTTAGATTCTGTCACTTAAGTGCCTAATGTGTTTCTGAAGGATGAACAACTGAAGTCCCATGAAGCTAAGCTGAAGCAGATCTCCACTGAGCTTGCTGAACATCGCTCCTATCCTCCTGACAAGAAGCTCAAAGGCAAGGAAGTAGATGATTACAAACTGAAAGACCACTATCTGGAGTTTGAGGTATGTATGGGAAACATTCTTACTTTTACTTTTTGGGTCTAGATGGGGCAACTTGTCTTATACTTAGGTTACAGTCCTGGAGTTCTGCATTTTTCACCCTGTTTCACTAAGGAGTATGTTCTTGTTAAGCAGGTATGTAACAGCAACCTCAGAAACTGGGATGTGGCTCCTCTTTCTGATAAGGACTTCCTGTGACCTTAGCCGTGACTTTAGCTCCTCATCTGTAAAGTGGAGGATAAAAATGTGACTCTTCATCCTTGCCTGATGTATCTATTTGAAGAGATAGGGTCTTCAGGCAGAAACACTGTTTCGTGTTCTATGTGTTGCCTAGTATGTTGGCACCTCAGGCTTTATGGAATGACTGCATTCTGCAGTAATGCAGATCATGGTAAGTGTCTTCAAAGGGTATGTTCTGAAGGAACTGATCTTCTAAAATTGTCTTAGGCATGCCTCGTCACAACCGTTTGTGTTGTGTACCAATCAGCTGGATGTCAGGACAAGCAGGAAAAGGGTAGAATTAAAGATCACAGGATTGAGGGATGCAGCTTAGGCAGCTGTACTGGAACCATCATAGTGTCTGCCACATTGTAGGGCTATGAGGGAGGAGTCAGTAACACAGGAGATGTGTTACTGGCCACACCTTTGAGCTTTTTTTCCCCAGAACTGCGAGTCAATGTTGCCTTTCTGGGGTCTGAAGGGATCTCCTTTAGATAGGCAGTCCCTGGCAAGAAAAAGCTATAGTCTGGACAAGAGAAAGAGCCGATAAGACAAAAGTCAGAGAGACCAGCAGAGGAGATGATGGAGGCAACACAAGCCTCCAGAAGTGAAGTAAGCCTCCTGTGATATGTTACATGAGGAACTCCTTTTACTCCTGGACTTGACTGGTTTTGTACTTTCACTTTTGCAGAAGGTTGTAATCACCAATGGGTTCAACTTTGCTGTGGCTCTGGGCTGCATCACATATAGTGAGCTTGAGGTGTTTTGCAATTGTTTTGTATAGGGAACACAGTTGGCCAGTTTGTTCTTCCACATCCCACATACCTGAAATGATCTGACCAAAAATCAAATGAGGAGGTAGTGGATAGGGCTGCCAAGCAGTGAGTACACAATGATGTGAACATGAGAGACTACATAATCAATAAAACAGGGCCAAAGTAAGGTGATGGGAGAGCTTGCATGACTTGAGTGCTGCCATGAACAGTTACAGGCTTTTTAGAAATGACAGACAGGAGGAGGGAGACACCCTTTATATGAGCGAGTAGCAGGCAAATATCAAACTTTGCCTAAGGAAGAGTGATGAGCCAGCTGAGAGTTTGTGGCTGAGGATTAGTGGGCATGCCAAGATGGGTGTCATTGTGGTGGCTGTCTGCTAGGCCTTTTTCAAAGAACTGGAACAGACCATGTGTTTTCAGGCCCTGGTCCTCATGGGGAACTTCAACCACCCCTATATTTCCTGGAGGGACAACATAGCAGGGCACAAGCAATCCAGGATATTTCTGGACTGCATTGACAACAACTTCCTCACACAGGTGACTGAGGAACAGACAAGGAGAGGTGCTTTGCTGGACCTGTCACAAACTAGGAGGAACTGGTTGGGGATAGGAAGGTGAGAGGCAGCTATGGCAGCAGTGACCATAAGATGTTGGACTTCATGATCCTGAAAGGAGGAAGGGTCAAAATAAAAAGTAAGATCACAGCCCTGGACTTCAGGAGAGCTATCTTTGGCCTGGTCAGAGAACTGCTTGGAAGAATCCCATTAGACACGGCCCTGGAGAAGAAGAGGGCTTTGGGACAGCTGAACACTTTTCAAGAATCACCTCCTTTAAGCTCAGGAATGGTTCACCCTGACAAGAGAGACACCAAAGAAAGATGGCTGAAGGCCATCATGGACGAACAAGAAAAAAGAAGTGTGCAGGAGGTGGAAGCAGTGGCATATGACACAAGAGAATTAGAGATACTGTCCAAGCACATAAGATTGCATTTAGGAAAGCCAAAGTCCATGTAGAGTTGAATCTGGCAAAAAATGTGAAGGGAAAGAAGAAAGGTTTCCACAGTATGTTAACAGCAGAACAACTAGGAACAATATGGGGCCAAGCCTGGGGCCCATAATGGGGCAGGGGACCTAGTCACAAAGAACAGGGAAAGGCCAGGGTATTGAAATGTCTTCTTGGTCTGGGTCTCTACTGGTAAGACCAGCCTTCAGCAGTCACAAGCCCAGCGGGAAGATCTGGACCAACTTACCCTTGGTGAAGGATGATAAAGTTTGGAAATATTTAAACTGGACATATGCAAGTCCGTGGGATCTGATGAGATGCACCCATTTTTTTCCTATCACTTCTAGACATATGGTGTCTTGGGATGAGATGTAGGCTGGAGTGTTTAGAAGATTTTAGAAAGACTGATGGAGAAGGAGATCGTTGTGGTTTTTTTTCTGTTTTCTGTGGCAATCTTTAGAGAAATATCAGAGAAATATTAGAGAACTATTCCTCAGGTACTTCAGTACAAAGCAGAACCAGTACAGCCCAGGAAACAAGAGATACCTTCTTCCCTAGTGACAGCCTTGAACGGCAATTGAACTGTACAGTTCAGATATGTGAATCTGCATGGAATCTTCAGGAATGCCTGTCTAGGCAGGCAAGTGGTGGCACCAACTTCACTTGCATACGAGAGATGGTGATTCAAGGTGCTGCAGTGCAAAGCCATCTTACCTTCACAATTAGCACAGATTTCTCAGGTCATGTTGAACTATCAATAGGCAGTGTGGAAAAAAAAAAAAAAAAAAAAGGTGAGCTCTGTGAAAATCCCCTGCTTTGGGGGTTTCTTCACCTTCTCTTCAGAACAAAAGTCCTGTCAGGATCAGGCAGGAGCTGGTGACAGACCTTGTTTCATGGGGTCAAAGGAAAAGGGCAAGAGTCAGGTGAGGCAGTATTTCTTACATGGCTCTTTCAGGCTGAGACCGCAGACCAGACCTTGCATCCATGTACCAAGGGGCATGCTCATACATCTCCAGAATTACACCAACAGGGCCTCTGAGTCCCAAAGGAAGCAGCATTCCTTCCCATTAGGAAGGAAGAAGCCAGATGTGTTTTTTGTAGGCCTGTGTAATTCCTTTTTGTTCACCCGCCAGTGTTCCCTTCATTCTTTTCCCTGATGAATGACACATGAGATGGTGTTTCCTTCTGACAGTAGGTGAACTAGGAGGTGCCTGGTGCTTGTTCAGGGATGTACCAAGTACGTTCCTTCTTCCAGGTGTCCTTGGTTGTAGACACCAAGGAAGGAACATTTCCTCTGTGCTTGCTGAGGAAGTACTGTGCCAGATAATGGCTGTTCATTGCAGCAAATTTATGGTTTGAGAGAGATCTTTTGAGTGCTGTCAGGTCAGAGGTAAAGCCAGAAATTTGATGGGTGGCTACCTCACCTCCCTTTTATTATGTGCATTTAGTCTTCAGGGATAATGTTGCAGAAGTTCTTAAATTGTTTTAACTTCTGTGGTTTTACTTTCTTGACAGAATTTTCCAGATTGATTTCTTTTAATGAAAAATTTCCACCAGCTGTAATACCTAGCTTCAAATGTCAGATCACTAAAAGAGCAAGTTTGTTGTGGTTGAAAGCAAAATGCATTGCAAATGCATTGCTTAATTGTGATAGAAATGATGGGCCCACAAAGTCCAGGGTGAAATAGCCACTGGTAGACATATATGGCAGAAACTGGTCCTGGATTTCTATTCTGATTGCTGGGTCTTGTGACCCTGGTGGTGTTTACCAGACCAACAAAAAGCAGAAGTGTGTGTGGCAGTAAAGTCCCTCGCTCCCTTGATGAATGCTAGACTGATCCCAGGCTTAGAGCACCAGCTTGCCTTCTCTTTCACAGAGCTGTCCTATTCGTTGTGCAATGAATCATTCATCAGCCAAGTGCATCATGCATCATCATCAGTGCTCTGCTTGCTGTTCCTCCATTTCCTTTTTTTATTGAATGACAATCTTACCTGCTTCATGTGTTTGTTGCTTGCATTGTGGAGCTGGAGCTCCAGATATGGAATTGATAAGAAAGTTTTTTTATTTAATTTTAAGGTGGATACTTTTATGGTCCTCCTCTATGAGGTTTTATTTATTCAAAGGACTCTTTGGAAATCCAGTCACGTTCTCTCCTTTTTTTTTTCCCCCTTTTATATTCCACACTTCAAAGCAGTTACCAAGCTTTTTGACTTCCTGCCCTCAAATAAGTATTA
The DNA here is from genome assembly GCA_025769975.1 of Gallinago jamesoni. Taxonomy (NCBI): domain Eukaryota; kingdom Metazoa; phylum Chordata; class Aves; order Charadriiformes; family Scolopacidae; genus Gallinago; species Gallinago jamesoni. The sequence continues at coordinate 50,998,814 of JAOQGH010000019.1, read as the reverse complement.
TTACCAGAAATTTATTACTTTATTATAAATGGGAAAAATTTTCTTAAACACATTTTCCTCTGTCAGAAACATAATAGTTTGGTAACTGTTTTGCCACTTTGAAATATAAATTAACAATCAATATAGATGTTTATGTCCTCCTTCCCTGGCCCACAGCCCACTGAGATCACCTTAATTACAATGCCTGCACCATATTTTTAGTACATATGTCAGGGGCAGGTTATTGGGAGGTGGGTTACTCTGTTCTCAGGACCTCCTGCCCTAGCTTCTGGTTTTGAGGCCCCGCAGGGATCTTCTGCTAATGTACACTCATTTTGTTTGTTGCTGAGATGTTACTGTGCACAAAGATGTTACTGTGGCACATGGAGCTAAATCTTCCCATCGGAGAGGGAAAGCTCTGCTCCAGACAAGGAACAGAACAAGTGGGCATGGGGCACAGTAAAGTTAACTTTATCCAGTTGAAAAATACAGACAGAGAGTAATCTTCATCATTCACCATGAGTGGCCCCATCAAGGGGACATACCATGCTGCTATCATAACCCTCTCATCTGCTTTTTTTTGTTAAGGTCTGGCCTTGCAGAGCATCCTCTCATGGACTTACTGGTGGCTGAGCTGATTCAGTTGGAGCTTAGCAGGACACTTGCTCCCCCATGGGTTCAAGCAAGGAAAGCAGGACCTGCTGGTGGGAGTGGAGGGTTGCAAGAGAGAGCCGTAGCCACCCAGCGCAGGATTTTTGTTATCCCTCAGTTTGCTGCACTTTATCTACATGCCTTCATGGGGCACATAACACCTCAGTGTGTACAAGCACAGAATATGACTCAGCATGACTAAGGTCAACAAGCTCTTGCTCAGTGGTGTTACTTGGAAATCACCATCTGCTCCAACTATCTGGGCGCCTGTGTTCAGCAGAGCACCAGGATTTGTGTGCTGCAGAACTGAGTGCCTCTAATTGCACAGCAGCCCCAGGCTCAGCCTGCCTGAAATCCTTTTTGTACTGCATAATTTACATTACCCACCATTGTTCATGTCCACATCAGGCACCATTGTTTGCATCCATATTAGGCTCCTGGCTTTCAAGGCCAGCATAAACTATTAAGTTACCCAGACGGTCTCTCAAGTGCTTCTGCAGAGTTTCTTCCAGACTGATCCAGGCCTTTCTTTTTATTTCCCAGAAAAATCGCTATGAGATTTATGTTGGCCTCCTGAAAGAGGGAGTGAAGGAGCTGCTGAGTGGAGGAGAGAACGATGCACCAGGACTGAAGAAATCCCATTCGAGTCCCTCGTTGAATCAGGAGTCTCCAGTTAGTGCCAAGGTGAAGCGCAATGTCTCGGAGAGGAAGGACTACAGGCCAGAAACACCCAGCATTAAGCAGAAGGTCACTTAGGGTGGAAATAACAACATGGGGAACAGCCATGCAGCAAAGTACCGGTGGTCAAAATTTTTTCATTTAATAACCTGTCATTCACAAAAAATAAGTGCATCTGCCTGAATGGGGTGTTAGTGACATTTTCTATTGTATATTTTGCTGTACCTGTGCAGATTGTGGGAGATGTCTCTGCTCCTGCTTTGCTTTGCTTTGTTAATTTGTCATTTAGCAATTGAAGCATCCGGACTTTTTTGTGTTGTTCTGTTTCTAAAGGAGGTGGGGGAAGGGTAGAGAGCTCTGAGGTTTATTCTTTCTCTTCCCCATTTATCTCCTCCCATCGGCACGTGGCTTTCATCTCTCAAGTCACTTGTCACTTTATATACGCGGTGGGTGGGAAAGTAACTGGACAAATGCTGCAGCGCTGTGAATGCGGGCTGTAGCTGTGAGAAGGCGGCTGTGCAGATGGGCAGCTGCAGAAGCAGGCTGGCTAGAGCCGGGAGTGCTGGGAGCACTCGTTTCCTGACAAGGCAGAGCCTGTTGGTACTGGTACTTAGCAGCAGGTGCTACAGTAAGTAGTTGCTGTTGCTTATTTTATTGCATTGGCCCTGGACCCATGAAACCTGGAAACCTCTGGCAATGCTGGGATGACAGCATTGGAATAATTTGTTTGCTTCTTTCCAAGCAAAAGAGTCTTCTCCTGAGTTAGCAGGCTGGGGGGTATCCAAACCCATGCCCATGTTGTCTCTGCGGTCAGGGAGATTAGGGGTTACCCAGTGGGAACGAACCTGTGCTTTAAATTTATTTGCGGAGGAGGCTGCTGTGGGTGTCAGCCATTAGCATTGTATTTTAAAGACAAAGGGCCTCTGTGTAGTTTTTAACTATACGCTCTCACTTAGCTGCTATATAGAGCCTTATGGATATATTGTGCCCCGATGCTTCCTCTTCCAGGAGTTTCCTTGTTGGTGTGCACATACAGGTGTTTGCAATTTCTCTGCTAGTGACAAAGCACTTTGCCTTTTCTCTTCAGGAAGGGATTCTCCTCAGCTCTCTGTTTTCCTGCTTTAGCTCACGTACAGGTGGAATAGTCTGGTGCGGACCAGAGAAGGGGATGGACCTGTCCTTGCTGTGGGCCAGGGTCTGGTGCTGTCTGGGCTACTCCATGCCAGGAGGTGAGCACAAAGCAGCCCCAGGTTTGGCACACCCTACCCTCCACCTGCAGGGAACCAGGCTGCCTTGCACCTCCTGCATACCCTGCACCAGGCTTTCAGAGGGGGGAGCACAGGACAGGGAGAAACCACCGTGGGTAGAACTTTCCATACCATTAGTGGCGCCCAGTGACAGGATAAGGGGCAGTGGGCACAAACTGGAACACAGGAAGTTCCGTCTGGACAAGTGGAAAAGCTTCTTTGCCTTGAGGGTGACAGAGCACTAGAACAGGCTGCCCAGAGAGGTTGTGGAATCTCCTTCTCTGGAGATATTGAAAACCTCGCTGACGCAATCCTGTGCAACCTGCTTTAGGTAAACCTGCTTTAGGGAGGAGGGGGGGAAGGGTGGTGGTCTAGATGATCTCCAGAGGTCCTTTCCAACCCCTCCCATTTTGTGAAAGGCCCTGTTTGTGCCACAGACCAGTCTTCAGGCACAGGGAATACAAATATGACATAGAAATCATTTTCCTGCTTCCCAGCCCCTCTCGCTTGGGTGGCATTGCAGCCTCTTGCTTACCACCTTGGGTTTTAATCTTGCGCTTGATACTGACCTGCTGGGTGAGCTTGGGTAGGTCTCTCCCATTTTGCTTTGCCCTTCCCCTGTGCAGAGTAGTATAACCAAACTGGCCTTTCCCACAGGGCACTTTGGGAGGCAGTGTTGAGGGCCAGTTGAAAATTGTTTGTTGCTGTTATTGTTTGTTGCTGGCATGGGGCAGCCTTCCTGATGGATGTAATTCTTAATGCATAAAGAAATGTCAAGATCAACGCAAGGACTGTTTAGAAACGTGCTGGTGTTTCCAGCACAAGTAGTCGAAGGGCCACACATCAAAACAATTATGACCTGGGTGGATTTGTGCTCTGCCAGACTTCCCAAAGGGTCCAAGCCAGTTAATCTAGTTTATTGAACTGCCAGTTCAGTGGGCATGACAGGGAGCGATCAAAGAGAAAGGGGCCTTAACAGGCACCTCGTGATTTGCTTCCTCCACTGAGGACCACCATGCAGCAGCTTTCCTGGTGTTGTGCTCACTGTTGGCTGTAACGAAGCTGTTGTGCTCTCAGATGCCAGGAGGTGTTAGAGCAAATTGATTGCAGTTCGGCACCAAAATGAGATGGGACTGTTTCCACATATGACATAGGGACATGCACACATCTGGCATCTGCCACTGAGAGTGGCCACTCCATGCTGGAAGTCAGGAGGTTGGTCCCTACTCCTGGCAACATTGCTAAAAACTGCAAAGTCCTGAATAGAAACCGTCAGTGCTTCCCAAGCACTGGACCTTTAGAAGTTGTGCAGGCTTACAGTGGGAGCAACATTCAGTCGTCTTCCTGGAGAGAAGAGATGCCTTCTGCTGCTGGAGCCAAAGTGATGTGGTGCAGCATGCTGTATTGGGAGACTCTGTGTAGACAGGTGCATGAGAGTCTTCACTGGGGGGGACTGTTGGAATTAATCAACATTGATCAACAGCTCATGGAGGGGAAACAAAGCCAGGAGATTCCTGCAGCTGTTCATCATGCTCTGGTGGTTAAAAACAAATACGCAGAAGAGAGAGAAGAAGAAATTCATTTGGGGAATGCCAAGTGCACATTTGAGAAGAAAATTTGTCTTGTCTTAGGTATGGTCTTTGGAAGCATGCAGCAGAAACAAAAAAAATGTGCAGATTTGTAAGTGGGCCCTGCTTGGCTGTCAGGCCAGAGTTGTCCAGAGGAGTTTCTTGAAGGCAGGCAGGAACATGCCCAGCAAACCTCTTGGGATTATGGAGTGCAGTGCTTTTAAAGGCAAAGAAGTGATATTTAACTTTTTTTTTACTGTCTTTTAAAATATTCTGGTTGCTGTAGACTGCAGTTAAATTGCTGAGCTCAAAAAGAAATTATTCCTGTAAAATGTGTTTCCCAGCTTTGACACAGAACCTGGATAATTCCTCTTCAAAGTCATTGCAGAGGAGATGATTTGAAGCAATAGGAAAAGTCAAAAAGTGAACTGCAAAAAAAGTTGTTTTGGTTTTTTTCATTATTTATTCTCTTTTTTCATGTATACTTCTAAATGGATTACGTTATATTTTTAAAGTCTCATCTGGGCTTAACAAATGTAGTTTTTCACTACATTTTTTAGCCATTAAATGTTTGTTGAGCTTGGAGCGCTGTTAGGCAGACTGCTGAGGCATGCAGATTAGTTTACAGGAATTTGTTAGGTTCTGCTCAAGTTTTAATTAACGCCATTTTGCTCCATTGCTTTACAAATTCTACATATCCCAGGCACCCATGTGAAAATGCTCATTTCATACGCTGAGAGAAAAAGGTGATCCTGTCATGAATACATAAGGCTGCTGGACTCCCTTCAGAATATGATCATCTACTAAGCAGTACTGTAATTTGCTTCCCCCCCCCCCAATGCTATTGTAAAGGATGGAGGCAGGTTCACAGGAGATCTCAGCGGTGCTTCTTCTTGGGTGGCACCACTGGGAGTCTGGCCAGATAGCTTTGCCTGGTACTTGGTGCTCTGCCTTTCTTTGCTGAAATGTTTGCCTCTAGCAGAGATCAGTGTCTGACCTCCGCAACTCAGGAGCTCCCGTTGCAATATGTAAGCATGCTCCGCTGATTTCCAGCCCTCCTCTGGGACCCACCATGCACCTGAATCAACAGAGCAGCCTGCAGCTTTCTTGGGGGTGCTCAGTGAAAGCAGGAGTTACTGGCAGACCACCACGAGCGTGTGTGCATGCAAGCCAGCCTTTGCATCGGTGCTGCAGGGGAGTGTCATCCTTCCTTGTCACCCTTCCTTGCTGCACCCAATGCAGCAGGCAACTCTCACTCAAGCAAAGCCTCTGCCTGCATGTTGAGAGGGGGGGTTCAAGTAGCAGACCAGGATGGATCCAATGGCTCCTCTCATCACCCCTGCTCAAGATGCAGGCAGAGGTCCTGGAGGGACACATCCTGCTCTGAATCGATGCTGATTTCTCACCCCCCAGAAGTTGGAACGTCTCCTCTCTCCAGATGAGGGAGGAGAGAAGACTTTTCTGGCTCTGCACCTGGCAACAGAGAAGTGAGGGAGAAGGACAAAATTGCCTTCCCCTCTCCCTGCTCAGCAACCAAAGCAGGTGAGATACTTTCCTGAAGCTAAAATTGTGCTCTCCTCTGTGAGCCAGCAGGATGCAGGGGTCTGGTTGAGATAGTTGTCATTCAGCAGTGGCTGCAAAAGAGACTCTCTGGGCCGGCTGTGTGTTTGTGTGTGTCTTACAGATAAATCACACATGGACCAGTGAATATGACTACAGCTTTTTAATCCAGTATTTATGTTGTGTCTTTAATTGATGTAGAGAGATAAGTCAGCCAGCAGAGTGATTAATGCAGCATTGCTGGGGGGGAACACTGTTCAGCTGCGGTGCTGACTCAAACAGTTTTTCATCTATAGCCAGCCACTTGTAAGTGGTTACCAGAAGCTTTCTAAGGGCTTGTAACAGCTCAACCTTTAAGTGTTTCCCCTCTGATTTTGCCTGCTCCCAAGGTGCAGTCTATCCATGTTTTGGGGCTCTTCTGAAGAGTAGTGCTCAATGCAGCCCTGCTTTGAGCAGGAGTTTGGAATAGCAAACCCCCAGAGACTGGAATTGTTCAGTGACTTTTCACAGCTCCAATGCCTTCTGGTAACAAGGCTGGTTGTTCTTGTGGCTTGAAACAGCCAATATTTTTGCCTTTCTTTGGTGAGGGAGTGAGGTTCTTGCTTGATTAGAACAGCTCCTTCAGTGAAGGTGGTTGTGGCAGTGGAGAAGGTCAAAGGTGGCAGGGTTATCACTGGGCTTCTGGAGGCATTGCATGGTAATGTTCCTCTTGAAAGCAGGGAAGGCTTACTGTGTCTGCATTCTCCATCCCTAAATCAATTTGGGCTTTATCGCAGTTAGTCTGACAGCTCCTCCTCCTTTTCTGCCAAGCTGCTCCTGTCTGTCATCTTAGCACCTCAGCTGCTTCTGTATAACAGGTCTCTTTCCTTCCATGCTTGCAGAAATCCAGAAAATTTGACTGTCCCATCTTGCCTTGAGAAAACCTGCTCTGAAGCAGCACTGTGTTGAATGCATAACCCTGGGAACAGCTTTTTCATTCTGCTCATTGGGAGCCTGTGTTTCCAGCCACAGTTATAGCTGGGAAGTGTGAGACAGAGTCTCAGACTGCCGTGATTCTCTGCTGTTACGCTGCAGGGATGCAGTGTCCCCCCTCCCTCACTCAGACCATACACTTCTGACATTCCTGCTCTCCTTTCCAAAAGTCTTGGAGACAGAGGCAACTCATGATGTGGGGAAACTTTGAAATGCTATTTTACCAGGAGTTGGGTACTTTCCAAATCGGGCCATACATTTTGCATCCTTTTGGGGAGCTGTTTTTTTAATAAATAAATTTTAAAAAAACAAACAACAAAACAATAAAAGAACAAACCCATTTTCAACCGGTGCCCCCCAAGCACAGAGAGATGGTTATTGGAAACACTGGCTTCTTTTGCAGAGGTGAAGGCAGTGTACACATCTTACCTCAAGTAATCTTCCAGTTTACTGCTTATTAAAACTTTCCCCAGTATTGATCTCCTGAGGCTCTGGGACATCACATTTTCTCTGAGAGGGCAGTTACGAAGTTCACATTTCTCCCCAGAGCACAGCCAGAGCTCCCCACCGTGTTTTCCTACTGTCTAATATCTAGGCTGCCTACAGGGGGGAGCCAAAGAAGCTGTCTCAGAAATACCTTTGAAAGAACTGGTCTCCAACTTGTGCTTTTTTTAGAGGATTTTTTTTTTTTATTGCATGTAGGAGCAGTGTGCCTGGCCTCCTCTCTGCCAGCTGCACCTGGAGCTTCACTGTCTGTACGACTCAAACATTTTTAGTTTTTTAGAATCATAGAGTCATTTGGGTTGGAAAGGGACCTTAAAGATCATCAAGTTCCAACATCTCCCACTACACCAGGTTGCTCAAAGCCCCATCCAGCCTGGTCTTGAACACCTCCAGGGATGGGGCATCCACGATCTCCCTGGGCAACCTGTTCCAGTGCCTCACCACCCTCACTGTAA